>BPTQ01000009.1:28052195-28522322 GCA_019973895.1 Chrysanthemum seticuspe | reverse complement strand
GCTGCGCAGTCATTCCAAAGGTCGTGCAACTCCAGTGATGATTCATTAGCCGAATGCGCCAAAATTGATAAGTCCTCCAAGCAGTTGTTGCTGTAGGAATTAATTGTACACGTCCTAGAATTATTGGAGGTCTAATACAGGTTTGTGTTTATGTATATATCTCTTCTTAGTTTTGTTCTCTTTTTGATACCTTTGATCAGTGTCATCTATCTTGTAGTGATAGAAGTAGAAGTTATACGGAGTATATAGGAGTCAACTAAGAATAACTCTTGAAAAAATAAAATCATTTAAAGATACTTCCTGTAATGACAATAGATGTCTTAATATTATATTGAATACTTTGGTCTACCTGTATTGGTATTATACGAGTTGTGGAACACATATAGGGTTATTAGGAGACAAATATTAGCTTTATAGAAAATGCATATTAAGGAAACAATATAGGCTAACAAGAACACATGTGTGATGTCAGCAAAGATAGATTTAGCATAGTAGAGCCGCTAATCTGCATTTAATATGGGCATGAACAAACTTCAAAAGTTAAGTTCTCAGTAACTTGCATAACAGGAAAACCGTACACAAAGTGCTTAGTTTTATGGTGATGTATAAAGAAAATTTTTGCAAGCTCGCACCTTTAGCAAGATTGGCACACCTGAGTAAAACAGAAACATTGCTGCTGCAAATCCGGCATATGGAAGCACCTATGACAAACAAATTTATTATTTCCATGGTATTGTCATCGTTAAAAATTATGCTCTGAATAAAAGTTGCAGTTTCGGCCCATCACCTAAAAATGGGTTAACTTGAGTTATACAGTATCTGAGATGGGTCAAAATAAAAAATAAATAAATAAATAAATACAGTAAGTAAACATGAAAAGGGTCAAAAGTCATGCCAAATGTATTGAAAGTTGTTTATCACAATTCCGGCCATGACCCAGCTAAATAAGCCATAAGCCGGCTAAATAAGCCGAAACAAACTTATTCTTCTTCTTTGAGATATAATTTAGTGTTTCGAATAATAATGTTTCTTAAGCTTCTGGATTTTGTTTAAACGCTAATAAAAAGACGCGTTAACCTTTACTGTCATTTTACAAGTCGAGTGGTAGATGTTAATTTCCTAAGAACTTGCTGTAATTAAATTTTTATTTCCGAAGTTTTATATAATGAGTTTAACCCTTATACTCATGTTTAATGCTTTACGTGTTGTGTTCTTAACAGGTATACATCTTTGATGAACCATAGATTGGCCGTTTGCATGTTTGACAATCAGATGTTTAATAAAAAGGTATTTTATGATGTTCTTCCACTACAAATGATGTTATGCTATTGTATATTGTATTCTCATTGTCTTCCCAAATTCCTTGATAAATAGGGAAATACATTTGTATATCTACTTGATACACGAGCTCAAATTCATAGGATTAGCAATGATTATCGCAAAGACATCTATGAGTTAAAGAAGGTAAGGGTTTCTTTTTTGGTTCAATATTAAAATTTTCTCAACTTTCATACCTGTCATTGTGCGGTTGGTTTTCATTACAGTTATGATAATAATAAGACAAATTTCTTACCAGGGAGTTCAGGAATTGGAGAAGCAGGTTTGTGTGCAATGATTTATTTCTAAAGGTATGTCATGATCTGCATTCCGTGGTGGTTTACGGGTTTATGTTTCTTATTACAGGTGGAGAAACTTCAGTTGGAATTGGATCACAAGCCCGGTTTAAGGGAGATGTTGGAAACTCGAGTAGCATCTATGAAGGAGCAGGTTGAAAAAGCTCATACACGAACCCAGGAATTGGAGAAACAGGTTTCTGTGCAATGATTTATTTCTAAAAGTATGTCATGGTCTGCATTCCGTGGTGGTTTACGGGTTTATGTTTCTTATTACAGGTGGAGAAACTTCAGTTGGAATTGGATCACAAGGACGGTTTAAGGGAGGTGTTGGAAACTCGAGTAGCTAAGGCTCATGTCTCCCAGAGAGATAATGGGGTTAAAAATAAGGTAAAGTGCAATGACTACAAAGGTATCTTATTTCTACATTTTCAATTTTTGTAGTCTAACGGGATGATTTTTATGCAGCTACTAAGCCATGCCCATTGGAAGATAGTTTTTAGCCCACGAATAAGTGAAGAAGGTAAGGTTAGTAGTGTTTTGGCCAATGAACATTACTTCAGTTAGTTAGTTGTTTAGATGGATTAAAATTTTTTATATTGCTTTTTTTTTTACTGAAGGAAAACTCTTAGTTCATAGAAAGGCTTAAAGTCAGTTAGGTGATGCTTTCATGATAAGAGGCATTGATGTGATAATGAAGGAATTCATGTTACATAAGAGGAAAATGATTGGTTCCCATATTGGAATTCACATGACCCTAAGAAACTAATAAGATAGTGAACCTTTTGTTTGGCCCATTGTTCATGATAGGCTTATAGACTGTCACATAGGGCATTGATCGCGAAGTATGACTTCAAAGGCGTCCATTGCGAAAATTACATATGAAGCATGTGTTACATGTGCATGCGTTTTTTGGATGATGTATAACACGTGAATACCTGTACGGATCTTTTATGGGTAGATAAAAGGAATAAATAAAAATAGGATTCGGAACAATGTTTGGAAGTGGATCAGGAGTTACTTGTGAGACTAATTGTCATACTTTTGCTTAGAAAGTCAAATATGTATATGACAGTTAATGATTGTCATACATATTCTTTTAGATATATATTATTGATTTTGTTACATTTTGAGATATATGTTGTCATACCCAACACATCTATTTCGCCACCTCCACATTTGGGGCTATAGAGCTCGACATGAGTGTTTTTTAACACGTCGTCTGACGATTCTTTGAAAGGCATATCATATTGAGATACAAACTGTCAATCATATTTGACTTTCCAAGTCATATACATATTTGACTTTCCAAATCAAAGTGTGACAATTAGCCTCGAAACATGGAAACTATATGGATAGCCATTGATATGAAAATTAGCCTCGGAAAATCTATTCAATCTTTCAAATTCCATTTTTTTTGTCTTCGACCTTACTGAACCGAAACCTGGTTGATAAAATATGCCGACGATACTTATAAGTCATGATTAATATTGTTTAGAACAAAATGTTAGAAAGTAGTTACCTCCTTTTAGCCGTTTTATAGATTATGGTAACATCAATTATAGTTCTTAACCGTTTAATTTAACTTTTAATGACTTTTTACTATATATTTGTTCTACTAAATCCTAAATAAAAAAAAACCACGAATCAAAGTACTTATCAGCTTTTAGTCGTTTTATGAATTATGGTAACATCAATTATAGATCTTAACCGTTTCATTTAACTTTTAATTACTTTTTAGTGTATATTTGTTCTACTAAATCCTAAAATAAAAACCACATGTCATACCCGTCCATCGGACGGGTTTTGACACTAGTATATATATATATATATATATATATATATATATATATATATATATATATATATATATATATATATATATATATATATATATATATATATATATATATATATATATATAGTGTAGCGTTCAATGCATAACCACTTTTATGTACAGAACTTTACATAACCATGAAAATAAATTTGGGCCATTAGATGAGTTAAATCAAAGGCTAAGATCAAAAGTGCCAGAATTGTAATTAAACAAAAGACAAGGGTGTTTTTTTCAATTAAACAAAAGATGGTGCATTAATTGGTTAAAGGTGAAAGGGTATTATAGGAAGTTTTTATTTATTATTTTCCAAAACCGTCACTCATTTATAGGATCCAAAGAATTATTTTCTCATTTTCACTGACTTTTTTACCTTCATGTATCCAGATCTAAGATCATCATAAAAAATACTATTATCATCCTTCATCGTCATATATGATAAGACAACAAAATCCGGCGATTTGCGAGTTACCATTTTGGTTTCCATATGACACAGGTTGTTTACAAACGCAGTCAAGATATGCGGATCTGAAGTGACCGAATCGAGAAGGTATGCATAAATATGTTGCCATTATAAATTAAAGCTATTACCAATCAAATAACAAATTAGTGGATCCAATATACTTTTAAATATTTAACTAAATTATAGTTTTTGATGCTTATTAAATAAAAATGAAACCGTATATTATTAAGTCATTGTCTCTGTAAATTTGATATTTTTAGTCTATCCATTCAAATCAATGTTTCATAACTGATTTTTTTAGTCTATCCTTTCAAAATAAGCATATAAAAAAATAAGTAATCCTGTACGTCACATAATAAGGTATGTTTGATGCAGGGGCGGAGCTATGTGAGGACCGGGGAGGGTCCCGGCCCCCTAGGCCTAAGCTCGTTAGTGTATTTTTTCGCGATTTCATGTGTTTAAAAAAAATAAAAATTAAAAATAATAAAAAAAAATAAAGAAAAAAATTTCATCTCGGCCCTCCCATTAATGTTTTTCTAGAAAAAAATTTTGCTTCGGCCCTCCACGAAATTTCTTCTAGCTCCGCCATTGACCAATACAACGTGCTCTCTAAATACTAACCAAATAAATGGAACCAAATAAAGTAACCCATTCATAAGTAACAAACTAGATAACGTGATATAAAGGACACCTATATAATATACATATAGTTCCGAGAATGGTATATTGATCCATCTACAAATTAACTCAACAAATTCTAAAATTTTCGACTATGTTGATTTAGTAAACTTTAAATAATAATTTAATTACTTCGTACACATATAGGAGTCTCGATAAAAATGGCCAAAAAAAGCTTAAGTAAATTCAAAATAAATTCCCACTAATATACAAATTCCTAACTTAGTGACTCGCGAACATCACAGGATAAAAAGGTAAACAATTTAACTAATCGAAAATATAACAAAAAACGGTTGTTAATCAATCTAGTAGGCGGAGATTCATGAGTAAAATATATATGTTTTGGCGAAGTTGTATAATAATATAATTATAAGGCAACAAAAAGGTACTATTATTTTTAGCCTTTTTTTCTATGTTTTGCTCATTTGTTCCAACAATTTCTTCATCTTCTTCAATGGCTGGTAAGTTCCCGAACTCCCTTTCTTCATTCCCGCTCCAAACCAGCAACTCCAGTAGTGGCTCGGCTCAATCCCCTCAGTGGAGAAACTCGATGAAAGGCGGAAAAATGGCCTTACAGCAGGTAAGTAAGCTGCTGCTAGCAGCAGGGATCATTTCCCCATTAGTAATTGAGCTTATATTTTATAATGAATAAAGGATGTTAATGACGTTAATTAAAATAATATTGAAACAGTGAGTTAAAGAAAATTGTTGTGCGTATTTGTGGATGCGTAGTTGTTTATATTTTTGTGGTGAGAGTTGTTATAACTTTTAGGATTGTTCAGGTTATATTAATTGATACCTTCTAATAAGCATAGTTGTTAATAAGTACTAGCACATTACCCGTGTAAAGAAGCGGGGACGAGTAATACCTTTAGCTAGGGCTAATCTTTTTATCTTTTTGTGGATTGTGTTTTTCAATGATTGATGCATTACTCGTATTTATTAGACATCCTTTTCTATTTCGTGATATTTATTGATGAGTTTGGAAATATCTTATTGCTTTTTTTTTTTCTTTTCTTTTTTAATTATACATGCTTTGAAGTTTGACTAATTGCTACTGAAAAAGTCTCGACATTTGAAAAAGTCATAGCTTAACTAATTGCTACTACAAATTTTCAATATTTGAAAAAGCCATAGAAATTAAGTGATGATGCTATATATGTCCAATAATTTAAACTGGATAGTCCTAAATTAATTTCTTATCCTTTTGTTTTTCAAAAGTATGCAAAATAACTATGTCTTATTTTGAAAACTGAAGTTAATGGTCTCAAATGAAGACTGAAGTTGATGGTCCTAAATTGAAGACTGAAGTTAATGGTCTCAAATGACGTTAGGAAACTCTTACGAACTTGTATTTGTTACACATCATTTTCTATATTGTGATATTTTTTAGGAGATAGGAAATTTCTTGTTGCTTTGAACTAGCTTTTAAAATTCTGCATATGCGTGATTGTTAAATAAAATTATTTTATAAAATTATGTAAAATCTTTATACTTATATAGTTCTAATACCCATGCGGTCCGGTTTTTTACATAAGCTTTTTATTATTTATTTATACCGATTAATATTTTATACAGATTTTTGTTGAATGTACGATTTGATGTTGTTCAACTGACATGATGTTAAGGTTGATGTTATTTAAATTTAATTATCGATATCATATTCTAAACATTATGCATGTTTAATAGCATATAATGACCCTTGAAAAACTATGTTGCGTTGTTAATATTTATTTTTCACATCCTAATAACTTATGAAGTCGTGCCTTCATTTTGATATTGATATTCTTGTTGATATAATTGTAGCCATGTTTAACTTTTAAACCCGTGTACACGCGTGTTAAACTTATAAGAAGAATAACATGACTCGTTATTGAACGTATATAATAAAAAAAAATACTTTTTCGAATATCCTTACACACTCTCGTAAAGAGAGACAACATGAGTCGTTCGTATATATATTAATATTTATCATGAAATGAGGTAGGAGCAAAATGTTTGATGAAAGATGCTTGAGGCAGAATCGAACTCTCATTATTCATGTAATAAAACATGGATCAAGTGTCATTCATGTAATAAAACATGGATCAAGTGTCATACTTGCGTATAAAGTGTATCTTTGCAAACTACGCCTCAGCGCGTCCATTAAGGGCACCTTGGCAAAACTCCTACAAATATTTAGCACATCCTCAAATCACAAAAACATGCACATACACGCTAAAAACATTTAACTCGTTCCATAATAAGCTAATTATCTCATTAAGCTTACTGTAATCTACCACTTAGAAGTTATTGCATATTCACACTACCATGTGGGAATAGGCAATTACTTCCAAGCAACCCCGAGTAAGTAGCATTCATACCAGTAAGTTATGAACAAATACAGAATCAGAGACAAAACTTCGCTTGATTTAAAAGGTGAAACTTGGGACTACAGGATGAGCAAAATAGAACAAATTATTCAGAAGACGATGTTGGCGATATGTCAGCTAAATTGATCTTTAGATTTGACTTTTTATCAAAGTTGTCTAAAAAATGTTCCGGAAAAGAAAAGTACAAATGCTATAACAGAAGACGATAATACCACAATGATAGCAACAAAGGAGAGCGTTTAAGCCTTGGCTCTTCCTGCAAGACCAGTCTCCACTTTCTTCACTTCAAAAATATCTTTAACACAAACATTTCAGCTTCATCGTCCAAAATAGACTGAAGCCGCTCTAACATCTCATTTGCTGTCACGTGTTCTTGAGTGCTTGACACAATATAATCTACTAATGTTGTCTCTTCCTCGCCCAAAAATTCGGTTATTTTCTTGGAGATCCATGGTCTCATCAGTTCATGCAATCCATTCTGTATAATGTCAAGAAATAATGTTATACTGAAAACAAAAAAAGACACTTACTAACCAATACTTACAAATCATACTGATCTAATATATGGACACTACCTAAGGTCATTGAATATTCCCATACGAAATCCTTACCTTGTTATAAACATATCTGATCGTTAAATAACACTGTATTAATCGAACAAAATACCTATCCGAACCCATAAAAAAACAATTGTTTTGCAATGTCACACACATATCTCAACAAGAAAGAACTCTAGGCAAAATACAGGGGAGGGAGTCATACCTAGTTGGCTAGTTTTTGCTTCTCTCTTTTATCGGGAGAAAAATAGTTCACATTGATATGACCTTATTCAAAATAGAACGCCTAGTGGCTATTACTCGTGTAAGTATCCAATCTAATCAAAAGATGCCATATTTAACTAAAAGTATTTAGCAGTTAAACCATCTCCCCCTAAGCAAAAAAGGGCAAGTTTAAGAATACCAAAAATTCTAACTAATCATAATACTTATGTAATAGACATAAAACTCTGTGTTTGTATGTCTAAATGTGTACAGCTAGGTTCGCCATTTTACAAAATATTCAACATTCAATTATAATTCATAGAAAAAGACTTGGCAATTAAGCAAGCAAGAGTGGAAAATGGGCGAGTAGGAATTTGGAAACAAGTCAAACAGGTAGCTTTTTTGTGTGTGTTAGATCAAGTAGGGGACCCACAAACACCTTTTAAAAAACAAAGTTCAACTTTATATGTTGCTAGTGTGGCATATAATATGAGTACAAAAACCTATATTACTAACAAAATAATTCAACTTCAATTTACATAGAGATTTAGAAGGTTTTTATGCATTTTACTAAGCTTAGGATGGCTTCTATCCCATTTGACCCATTCCATCTTTTTGCTCAATCCTTTCAGCTTACCAATTTGGGATCAGACATAATCAAATCAATCGATTTATAAGTAAACTATAAAGCAAGAATTCTATACTAACCTTGTCATAAGTTGCCCAATTTATTGGATACGAAAAGAGCTCGTCCTTGGTTTTTGGAATGGTGTCAATTAATTGTTTTGCATCCAAAAGCTTCTTATTATCGGTGTCTTCACATTCTCTTTCTCTCTTGTTTCATCTCTGGATCGGTTAGTCTCCTCCCGGTCCCTATCTCGATGGCTTGATTTATCATGGGATCGTCTACTGCGTTCCCTTTCTGAATCAGGTCTCTCTTCTTTTGTATTTGCATATCCAATTCGTTTTGCAAACTCAGCAGCTGCAGCCAAATTAGAAGATGGTGCAAGCGGAGTAGTTTCTCTCACAGCCTGCAATTCTTCGGTTGAATAATCTATAGGAACCAAAGGTCGCATCTTTTTATCCTTCTGTGCATCCTCATCTTCCTCTTCGTGGAATAGAGAAGGGACTGTAGTTCTTTTTCCCGAACCCACAAGACCAAATCCTAACTTTTTGGTTCCAACGTTATTGTTTTGTCCTGTCTGTGAAGCAGTCGCAGACTCCATGACTGAGTCGTCACCAGTCCCATTTTGTGTACTCCTGTTACCTGTTATACGGAATCCCGGTGGTGGTTAATAATACAGATGAACAAACAAGCCCAAACATGAGACTATCCCTAGGACCGATTAAGCCCGAATATTTGGTCCTAAAGTCCATTCACTTATGCACAAAACGTAAAACTGTTTTTCCATGTGATATTTCTTATGAAAGGCAAAAACTTACTCACATATTATGGTTGATGGGCCAATCACATACCAAAGGCCTTTGGTGTTTTCCATATGATATTAAACAGTGTTTTCAGATATTTGTATAAATCTTTTTAAATTATACACTATCAAAAGAATGATCTAAGGTGTTTTTCGAAAACAGGGTATTTTCATTCTTCAAAGGATTAGAAATGTTCAATGCTCATTTTTCAAAAATTTAGTAAATCTTGTTTTAAATTAATTATTAATTGCGAGTATAATTTAAAACCCAATATTTAATAACATGTGATATGTCATTCTAACTAAAAGTAAAAAACAGGAAGTAAAAAGATCTAGGACCAGGACTGGTTTTAACTGGTTGACTAGGTCAGACCTTCATACATAAAGAGAAACGTAAAGAAAAAAATCTAGTTGAATTGAAAAACTTACCGTTTTCGTCTGCATCTGCCATTTCAATATCAGTGGTCGGGTGGTCAGAAGCCTTACTTCTGATTTCCGCCAAGCTTCCATCAATTAACATAGCACTATCAGTTCCATTAGTTGTAGTACTAGATAAAAGCTCCAAGGCATGTTTTTGTTGTTCTTTCTGCTGCTTCCTTTCCTCTTCGCCTTTCTTCTTCAACTAAGCTTGTATCATATAAATTTCTCGCGTCATTTAATCATATGTAACTAATTCCAGGCAACATACTTATTTCTTGTTCATTACTAATCAGTTTTAAAAAGTAAGAGCATTTTCACACTATCATGGAGCATATTAATCGCTAAGAGTGGTATATTTGTTAAACTGTAAGCAAAATTAGATTATCGAGAGTAAGTACATGTTTAGTGCAAGCAACATGTGGTCCTTGTTATAGCAATGGATCAAACAAGAACTGTAGCCAATACTAATGAAGATGGCTTTCATGAGAGATGGAAACAAACCTCACCATCAATAACATTTTCTTTTATGTTTGGCGCAATTAAATCGCTGAACAACGATTTCATACTTTAGTTTAAATACATAATGATTATCTAATTATATTATTTTCATTGCAATACAATACATATCAGAACACTCTTTGTATAAAGCTACTTCAAAGTCTTGTATTTTAGATAACTGATAGAATTGATTGATGCAATATGTCTAGTCAATTTGAATTAGATGGTCCCAAATTATTGTTTTATTTATTCATGGTTCAATAATCCAGAAAATATATTTGTCCTGTTTTGTGGAAAATGATGAAGAAATAAAGCTAAGAATCCCACATTAGAAGTTAGAAGACTTAAAAGTCTTTAAAACTTGTAGTTATCAAACATCTTTTCTATCATGTGATACTTTTCCTCCTTAATACGTGTAATACAAATCAATGTCTTGACAATGATACCCTAAGTGGTGACTGGTTTTAAGAGACCAACTATATGAGTTTGCCAGATTTGGTTGTGGATGCTAAATATTAACAGAAAATGCCTCACGATCAAAAGTATTTCATATTAAGATTTAAATTTGGATTCAAAAGAGTAATTATGTACATGAAACGCCTCACGATTAAAAGTGAGCATGAATGTCATCGTGCTATATGGCCTCAATAAAGACTAAACGATAACTCAAAGTAATTCATGTTCCAACTTCATTTAGTATTTGATACCATGGAACTATGGAAGAGAAGACACTTCACCTGATATTGTTCTCACGGTTTGACAAGAACCGCCCCAAAATATCAGACATCATGAAAGCTAATCAAGATATCACATAAAAGATGGAAGCTGACCTGAGCAAGGACAACATTCATGAAATCACTAGCATCAGCATCTCCATGGCCCAAGATTTGTAAAATACGCAGCAATCTTATTTGGAGAAAAGGGTCTGCAATGCCAGCAATGTCATATTCAGGAGCATATGGACTGTTGACGGCATCCTCCAAAACTTTTACCAAGCCCTATGTGCATTTCGGAATGGAAAGAGAAAATATACAGAAAAGATATCAATGGTGGATGGCACTTTAAAAAGACGTGAAATTGTACAGCAATTCACTCTGCGCTAAACAGATGTAAAGCAATAAACAAAGGAAAGTACAAAGGAATAGGAAAAAAAAGTTTAAAAGGTTAGAGCAATCAGTCTGGTAGAAGAAAGAAAGACAGTTAGTACTAACACACCGAACTCCATCAGTATAAAAAAAATGACATTGTCGTTCTACAGACCACCTTCCACTTGAGAGATGGACATATGAGTGACGATGAAAATGATTAAATTTAACACAAATAATTATAAGCGTTTCAAACAGACATTTATCACAAAGCTATTGTGATTTTCTTTTTAAGTTTTCATCTTATAACCAATTGGTAGCAAATGACATTGGGTGATGGCGTTGGGTGGTGATGGGTGGAGGTGGCAGTGGAGGTGGTAGGTGGCAGTGGAGTGCACCGTTAGTCCTTAGGACTAACGATGCAATTTATTTTATTGCATCGTTAGTCCTAAGGACTAACGGTGCAAATATTTTCTCTTCCGTTAGGAGATAACGGAGAAATATTTGCACTGTTAGTCCTTATTAACTGAATTTAATAACAGAGGGATGTATTTGTGCCAACTTTATTAACGGAGGGATGGTTTTGTGCCAAAAAAAAGTTTAGGGATGTAAAGCGAGACAAAGGGCAAACCACAGGGATGTATTTTGGACTTTACTCTTTATCTAAACTCAGTAGTTGATCAATTTCATCTACTCTCTCTTTCCAAAACAATCGCAACATCTTGCTTTTGGGTTGTCTCGAAGTGTTCCCTAGTTTAGTAAGTGCTCAGGCCAAATTTACTATTTCACCAATCAGTAATCATCACTAGATTTTTGTGACTTTTAAATTGGTCCGTAAGGCTGTTTTGGTTCTTACTTCTTATGAAATAGCATTATTTTACATACGCCTACTAATCAATGTTTTAAAAAACTATGTGCAAAGTGAAATGGTGCTAGTCTTTAGCAATGGAGTGGGGATACTATGACCTGTGATGTGACTAAGAAAATAAGATTCAAACAACTAGAAATACAGAAGTATAATTGCAAACAAGATAATCCTGAAAAATCTTGGAAAATGTAATATAATAGATATTTCAGTTACGTACTTTCTTCCGAACATTTGGATCTCGAAACTGCAGCAGCCTCTGGACTTCAGGGGCAAGATCACGAGCCATTTCAGCAGAAGATATATTACCCAAAGCACAAAGAGCCAGTCCAACGATATACTGGTTCGTATGGTTAAGATCTCTACAAAATAAAAAAACTTTGTTAATCACGGGAGATCGTGTTTGGACAACATCCTGACAAGCCCAGAAGATGTGTGTTCATGATTCAATAAAAAATACAAAACAGAAAAGGGGGTACGTGCATACTGCCAAAATGAATTGGTGACTAGCATCAAAACTTCTTATCTTTCATCAAGAAGCAACATAAGTCCAAGATATCCTATTCTCTTCTCTGGAAATCCAGGAGCTGCAATTAACTTGAAGCATTCCATTTGACCAAAATGTGTGGGATATCCTAGCATGTGAATGAACATGAGCTTTGCCAAATTACTGTGTCTATAATCATTGTCATTATCGCTAACAGCTGCACGAATAGAAGCACACTCTTTTCTAACAACAGCATGCTCCTCTGCTGCAGTTTTACAGGCACGTATTGCCCGAATCATGTCCCTTCAAATAAAAACAATAATCCTTATATCACAAGCTGACCATTTCCATTTAGATGAGACCATTACTTGCAAACTTATTTGGGGATATAAGCCAAGTGATGTTTTGTCTTACATGCATAAGAATTAAGGATGGCTCATGAACAATATTAACAGGATTACGATTATGCTTATTTTCACAAATTTCTCTTTAGGTTGTCCCATTGTACCACAAAATCCAAATAAATTTACAATGTTGAGAAAGTAAGAATCTTCACATAAAACAAAACAGCAAGCAAGATTCTATGAACAGCTAGAATGGAGCCATACTATCAATGCCATAATAATTCCATGAGTTTCAATTCTGAGCAAGAGTACAAAAGGGATGGGAAGAGTAGGGGGGCCTCTTGTGCAAAGCAAACACAGATAAATGCTAGCAAAGAAGGAGGTGGCAGGGGATTGCTAAGAAGAAGAAAGAAAAAGTTGGCACACAGAGTCTTCCCCTGCCTATTTGATCTAACGATAAAGAAGTGAGCTAAGTAAAATGGGAAGTATGCGTAAACAATTACGAGTAATAATGACTTGCTTTGTAATATCTCAGTTTATAAGACGAAGGCCAAAAATTCAGGGTAATTTTCGAACTCACGTAGCTCAGGGACTATAGAAGCTCTCTAGCTCAGGACCTCTTAATTACTTTCAAATGAGCCCAGCCAAAATGCAATGTTAAAATGAGCTAAAATGTAGTTAGAACCATGCATATTGTGACACAGATTTACTGCACTATCTGGCATCCAAAAATTCCCATTGCGTTCTGAGACCATGTAACCAAACAATGTGCCACCAACCCAAATAAAATAATTAGATATTCATGACCCCTTGGAACTTGCTAGTCTGCTACCAACTCTGCCTATGTCAATGAGATTTGGGCCAAACAAGAAAATGTATGTGTAAGGGTAGCCCTACTATTATTCTATCTGATGTATAAGATGGACAGAAATGATCACTGCATAGTCCCTTGCACTCCCAAATACCGTCTTTTGTCTATCAATTTGTAAATGCAATGACGAAATATTAAACCTCCTCAATATGAAAAATCTAGTAAGCATATCTGATGCACCGCCAGCAGGTTCATATCTCATCAATAAGCCAATCCACTACAGACATCTGCCCTATTTAGATCGTACCTTACTAGTTTACTTAGCGTAAAAAGATAGTTATGCCTGATAGGGTGCTAAATTGCAATACATCTCAACATTGCTACTATATCCAAAATGACGTACCCTCCCTTGTTGGAATAGAGTTGTGTGTTAGGATGTAAAGTCTATATTATAAACGGGATGAAGATAAAGAAGAATTCTGTCACGTCAATGCAAATAGTATAACAAAAAAGTCGCAACAAACCCTTAAAGAAGAGGGAGACAACACTCATGAACTTACAAGAAAGGTCGATGAAGTGGATACTATAGTTCTTCCTCTTCATTTTTACACATATAGAGGAATATTTATAAAGTTGAGAAACTAGTTATTGACATTTAAGATGCAAAACATTGATAACCTGCAGCACTAATGACTAAACAGTCTACACGCCCCACCTGAAAACAATATGTAAAAGGCAATGCTAAGCTTATGCTCCACACTGACTTAGCAGCCCGCTCAGGAGAGTCTCGGCCAAAACAGTCATAGAAAGTAAAGAAGTTATGCTACATTTCTCAATGAATCTTAGATTTCTCCGAAACCTATCTACATTTAACTATTTAAGTTACATGCCAACTTACTTCCATTAGTCCATTATAACTCCTCAATGGTTATAGTTTGTGCATTCATAACAACACGTCTTTCAAACTTCATGACTATGAGACGTCTGTACCATGTGAAACCTCAGTAGTTTTCATCATAGTTGGCTATATCTTTTTACATCCCCGGGCATTAGAAATCCTATTTCGATCACATATTATTATATTAACTTGATTCCGCAAATTCGTTCAACACGCTATATCCTAACCATATAACTCTACGTTCTAGTCATCATTTCAGTTAAGTTCATTCATCGTTATCACATTCTACAAGCAAGCTTCCTAACTTAAACAGTCACACAACAAATCACATTTTCAATTATTCATTATTCACTCAAATACTTAATCGTAACAACTTCATAACTAGATCATAACTTAGTTGAA
Source organism: Chrysanthemum seticuspe (assembly GCA_019973895.1). NCBI lineage: Eukaryota > Viridiplantae > Streptophyta > Magnoliopsida > Asterales > Asteraceae > Chrysanthemum > Chrysanthemum seticuspe. Next base: position 28,507,364 of record BPTQ01000009.1, on the reverse strand, counting down.
TTCCGTAAATCACGCTTATCGTTCGTTCAACGCACCAAGTTTCAGTCATGATTTCAATTGAGTTCATTCATCATTAACACATTTCACGCAGCAGACTTCCTAACTTAAGAATCACACAACTAATTACATATTCAATCATTACGCACTCATACACTTAATAATCGTGAGAATAACAACCGTAACAACTTAGTTCAATTCCGCAAATCGCGCATATTATTCGTCCAACGCCGACATCATTTCAGTTGAGTTCATTAATCTAATAATCACATAATAATTAGTTGAATTCCGCACATTGCGCATATCATTCGTCTAACGCACTACGTTTCCGACATCATTTCAGTTCAGTTCATTGATATACTTTAATTCATAACTCTTGTTCATAATAACAAAATTAGGTTAAAAAAACATATGAGATGAGAAAAAGACCGTAAGCGTGTTCCGGAAGAGAAGGGATTCATGATTACTGAGTCCGATATAGTGAAGATCTGTTGAATTGAGTTGAGATCTGTTGAAGATGAAGTGTGACGATAGTGAATGATAATGATATTGTTGATGGTGAGAATGAGGAAGTGTGTTTGTGTGGGTGAGAGTTGTAAATTGTAGTGAAGATGGAGGACCTACACGCAAAGAAGGAATACAGTTAAATTAAAGAAAGAGGATGTAAAGGCTATTCACAATCGACCACCATTTTATCTTTCACATCAGCTTTCTTTCTCCGAAAACTATCAGAATTAAGGATAACAATTTTTTTTGGAGAGGAGACTTTAGGGATGAGTGGTGAATATGAGTTGCTTTTATTAGGCACTAGTTACTGTAGCACCCACAGAAAAGTGTATCGAGCACGCTTAATTGAAATATGGAATTGACAAATGTGCCCTTGGACTAAAGACAAATCTAACTCCATCTGAAGTCTTTGACTAACGATAATATGGTCAAAGGACCGGTAACGAGTAAGAAACATGAAATAGGGACCCCCGACGATGAAAAGGCCCAGGATTGTCCCAACGCGAAGCGGATTGACAAGTTTAGGGACCAACCGTGTATTTTAGTCTTTATTAAATAATAAACACACATATGGGAAATAAATGTAGTCTTTGTTGGTCGTTCCTAAGATCTTTGGAGACTACCAAAGTGGCCAACGATCAATCATGGAATCATGCCACAGTGGTGGCGATCGATTGTAACTACCCCATTGTGCTTGGTCTAAAGAAAGAGAGAGGAAGTAAAGTGGTTTTCACCCCAAAAGTGGGATGAAAGTTTTATAAGCAAAATCGTATCACTTTCGCTAATTTTACTTTCTAAGAAAAACTTGAGAACACGACTTTTATCGCTTTCACTTTCTTCCTTTTACTCAACTTGAGAACACACTGTTTGTAATGCTTAAAAAACCAACAAAAAATTCCAATTAGAGACAAGTGTGTAGTGTTTGCAGAATAAAATTTTCTCATAATATATGATTTCCACATGAAGTTTCGAAAAACTTCAACAACATATTTAAATAAACAACTTAAAACTAACATGAATAATGGTATAATAATTAAATCATTGTAGGATGACCATTTAAACCGTAATTCTCCCGAATATTTTGTATAAGTTGTTTCCTCTAAATTTTATTGTGTATGTTCTTGAATTTGTTGAAGAGTTTAACTATCAAGTTTAATGTATATATATAAATTCAAGCTTTTCGAGCCGAGCTCGAGCCTTACTCGAACCTTACATGAGCCGAGCTCAGGCCTAAATGATTAAAGCTCGTCAAGCTATCAAGCCAAGCTTAAACCTAACTTTCAAATTTTAAGCCCGCTCAAGCTCGAGCTCGGCTTGACTCGATTACACCCCTAGTTTAATCACTCCAAGAAAAAAAATCCTTTTTTTTCTTCATAAGAATGAGAGTCTTGTAGTTCTGAATACTCTACAAATAAATGTCTACATTACGATAAATATAAAATGATTGTCTTATCTGTAACACCCCCAATTTTGGGATACGCAGCGGAATTAAAGCTGTGTGTTACTCGACGGCACAACAGTTATAATAATAGGAAAACGAACTCTAATCGAGTCGTTTAAAAGATTTTATCATTCGAATATCAGAGTTTACAAAATGAGGTCCCAGTAGTTCCAAAGTTTATTGAATAAGTTTTCGAATGATAGTAAAATTTATAGCCTTCTTGAGTAATCGTGCCTCTCCGTGCCATCCTCGTTCATTATGGACCTGAGATAAACATGCTAAAAGTGTCAACGCAAAGGTTGGTGAGTTCAAGGAGTTTGTAGTTTAAAGTACGGACAACAAGATTCTCGAAAACGTTAATTGGGAATATCAAAACAATGTTAATGGTACATACCTCATCATAACAAGAACAATAGCACGTAGCACAACGTATCAATAGTCAGTTGATATAGCACATAACTCGACTTAGTACAATAGCTAGTAATCAAGAACAATAGCACGTAGCACAACGTATCAATAGTCAATTAATATAGCACATAACTCGACTTAGTAGAATAGCACGTAATCAAGAACAATAGTACAGCTCAAGAACAATATCGCGAAATCAAGAACAATTGTATAGTGCCAAAACATGGTTTTGAAACAAGTGTGATCATAATAAAAGTTGTACCATGAATCTCCCCCAAGAGGTTTAATAAACGGTATCAAAACGGGGCTTAGAACTCACAATCATATTTAAAAGTTTTATAGTACTTGTGAAAGTATAAAGCAAGTGTTTGAGCATGTATCTCCCCCAAAAGTAGTACAAAACATTTGAAAATAGGGGCCAAGAACTCACCTTAGTGATTCAGTAAGCAATGTACGACAATATCAAGTACGAAATGGTATAGGCTTCAACACGAAACCTAAATAATAAGGAAGTCTGAGATTTTCGATAGTTTTAAACTGGACTTAAAGTGAACAAGGATTACAAGAATGGTAATCGGGAAGTGGTTTTGGTTGTGACAAGGATGGCTTGGATGCTTGAAATGCTTGAAGTTTAAAAGAAATATTATATATAATATCATCTTATTTTTATGTGGTTAGATTCAGTAAATGATGTCTCTTTAAAAGTTAATTGATGATAAGTTATGTTATTCGTTTGAAAACTTCTTTATAAAACGTAATGTCGTTTGAATAGTTTTACGTATTCGTTGAAGTGCTTTTCTTAAGATAGAACTTATAAAACATCAGTGTGTTAATAAAAATTATAATGTTACTGGATAAACCTTCAAGTTATAAGAAATTTACATTTTTAACTCTAAGAGTGGATATTTCCACTTTTAGTCCTTGTACTTTGGCAAAATTACATTTCTAGCTCAAAATATCAAAATATGACAATTTAATATCATTAGTTTCCAAATATTTAATTTTTACCTCTAATTTATCAAAATGGTAGTTTTGATACCCTTTTATGAATGATTACATTTTCGACCCTTTAACTGTAACATAATTACACTTTTAGCCTTAACTATCAAAGTTTGACATTTCAACACCTATAGTTTTCAAATAATCAATTTATACCCTTAGTTTAACAAAATGACAATTTTGGCACAGTTTCAAAAAGTTTACACTCTTAGTCCCTATAGTTAAATATTTTGCAAAACTAGTCCTAAATTATACATTTTCACCTTTTTGGTCCAAATCTCAATAGATATTACATTTTATTCACAAAAATACTTGTACATTCTGTTTTTATTCTCATCATTCCAAATTGTCAGTCGTACCCTTGACTTTCACAAAAGTTACGCTTTTAACCCAAGTTTCACGAAATTTGCATATTTAGTCCAAAAATCACTATTATCAAACTTTATCATTTCTATTTACTAAGGTGGTGTTTGTTTTTTAAGAGGCTCTGAATCTGAATCTGAACCGCACATCTGAATGTGAATCTGAGGCGTAAATGTCTGAATCTGACCGCATTTGAAAGGGGAAAAAAACTCATGTTTGAACCTCACATTTGCTTGCTCGTACTAATTTTTTTTGGTTATTTTTGTGTCAACAAGAGGCAATAAAAGGCATTAAGACACCCCTCTCAAGTCTAAACCATTAAGATCTTACTGCCTCTGACTGCGTCTGAACGGAAAAAAAAAAACAAACGGTCTGAACGGCCAAAATGTCTGACCGCGTCTGAACGGTTCAGATTCAGAGGTTGTTAAGAGGCAAATCTAAAAAAACAAACACCACCTAAATAAACCTCCAGTAGCTTATTAAAGCTTATGTGATAGCTTATTTGTGGTAAAATAGCTCATTTGGTGTTAATGGGCCTTAAGGACTAAGCTAAGGCCCGTTAACGTTTTAAAGGGTCCGCTGGGTTTGAGACTTTTTGGGCTTCTATATGGGCTTATAACAAGTCATTTTCAACTTATACATTTACTTGCAAACTGTTTATTCTTATATTGCTTATTTGACAAAAATGGGCCTTAAGGCCCAATGTTTAGTGTTTAATTTTGTAGTAACAGTTTTGAGTAATCTTAGCTTGTGGCTTTTAAAACACATCATATTAGCTTGTCATAGTGAGTTATGAATACGACTTGATTAATTAGCTTATAAGGAAATAAGTTGAGCTTTTAGTTTGCCATAATACGTATTTGTGATAGGTTTCCCGAGCTCTTTTCTAGTTGACATAAACCATAAATATGAAGTTTATATACTTAATGAATGTTCGATATAGTTAAAGCATCCGTAAGACGTGTTACGTTATATGTTTATTAGTTTTTATAAGTAAATAACAACCATCCTAATCCATTCTTAGCCATACGAAGGATCAAGTGATCAACAATGATAGAAAAATAGTTAACGAGGGTGTAGGAATTTTAATGGAAAGCTTTCATGGTTCGAGCACGATTCCTATAATAACCATAGTACTAAGAATTTAACTAAGTGTGTGAGATTTCTTACAACACCACAAATGGTGGGTAGGAACTCAACTGTTGGGTACGGTAAGGAGGTGAGAGCTTTGTATCTCGTTTGTGCACGTAGCAAGGACTTGAGAGGAAACCTTGGTCAAGCTGTTCACGCTTCGATTCGCCTGGAACTTGTATCTTCCTTTCGTATGAATCACAGAGGATGAAAAGAACTTAGAGGGTTTTTAGTCTTGGAGTTTTGAGTGTGATACGTATTGGGTGGTGCATGGTTCCTATTATATTCGATTAACACACATGTTGGTGTGTCAGGGTGCCAAAAAGTAAGAGATAAGATAAGGTTTTAGGAAGAAATCACGTGAGTTTGTTGCTTGGTTCCTTCGATTAAAAACGTTTGCATGTGAAGAGTTTGATAAATATGACCAACTTGTGGCATGTCAAGGGAACAATGGTATAAGAGAGAAACTCATGTTTAGATTATAATATAATACAAGAATAAAAAGTTATAAGTAGCTAACTTTTACTTAGCTAGTAAGTTACATAACAAATATATAAAGAAAATATGTATGGCACAAACTAATTTTTAGACACATAAAGTTGTAGTGATGTTGTATCCCACGTAAAAAAAAAAGAAAATGGGAAGTTATCAAATGAGATTTGGTTTTGTATGCATAAAGGTGAAATGGTAACTCAATTATGAAGTAAAATATATATAAGATGCATGGGCCTTTATGTTGGCGCTGAACTAGGACAAAAGAAAACAAAATGCATTTGACTTTGTGTAGATATTAGTTTAAAGTGTATAGTCTTGATCTCGATAATTGGTAACGTTAAGTTCTTAAGTCACGAAACTTAAAACATGGTTACAATAAAATCCAATACTTGTAAAAATGTTAAAACTTATCTATATACTTTATTATATTAGCATATTAGATGAGCGATCAGTTTAACGGAGAACATAAAAGTTGATAATACCTAATATCGTAGGTTAAAGTACGCATAGTACATAAAAAGTACAAAGTTTACGTAAAAATGACAAAGTAGCAATAGTTAATATAAAATATGACTATTAGGAAAATAAAGTAAAGTTTCGTTTCCGTGCATTAAAGACTTGTACTCATGCTTCAAAGCATTGTACTTTAACATTTATGATTTAAATATATAAAATCACATATATAATAATTTAGGGTTTTGTGAAAACTTTAATAACGGGCAAGAGTTTAGCTAGAACGTTTAATAATCGTACGTTAACGAAATAACGTAGAATGGTAAATAAAAGTTGAAAACTTTTATACTTGACATATAAGAATGTTTATGTGAGTTACGTCACATTAGTTGGTTGTTGAGATAACGTTTAATCTTTAAAAAAAAATACGTAGAAAAAGGATAAGTATTCTTTCCCTAGAATATTATATTAGTTTAATACGAAGTGAAATTTACCGGTGGTTACATTATGTGAGAAGTCCCTTTTGCATGTCTTGCCAATTTTCATCTTTTTTTTTTCAGCTATGCAATAATAATGACTTAAACTGTACAACATTTAATAATGGGATATCTTTTTTGTTTCTTGCATAGTTATAGCAAAGAGGTATATTCACGAATTTTCAAATCAAAGTTTGATTATTATCCTTTGTAGTGTCAACATATTCAAAAGAATGATGGTACAGTTACTTGTTCATTGTGCTATGAGAGTTCAATAGTATCATGAATGTAGGAATATTAGCTTTGAAGTAGAGTGTAGACATTAAATAAGTTGTTTGGGCTTATTTATATTGATTGGACTAGTCTTTGATAAAAAAAAATGCATTTACTCAATTTTCATTCACATAATTTTCTACAAATTTGTCTTTCTAGACTTTTGAACCATAAATAGCAATAGATCCACTTGGGTTGCGTTTGATTGACGGTTTTACCATGGAGTTTGAAAATCAAGGACTAAAACATTTGTTTATTTTAAACCCCTAGATTAGAAATTGGTAGTAAGTCCCAAAAAGTACTATTGTTTCAAATACCCACTAGCTTGGTGGGAAGATTTCAGCGAGACCAAATTATATCTCTATTACAGTACTTTTTAAATTAAAAGTAATTAAATTGGGCCTTTATCATATTTTTTTAGTGCAATATATTATTTTTTTGTTACATCAATATATTTAATAATATGTTTTCTCCCTCTTCATTAACTTTTATCAAATCCAAATATAATTCCTAATCCAAATTCAAATCCTAAATCCATCTACAAACCAAACGGACCCTTGGTGTTTCTAGTTCAACTCTAACTAGATTGGTCCACTCTAAGTTAAAACTAGTAAAAATGCTAAACTTTTATAGTAGCTATTTCATAATTCTTCATTCAAATACCTAATCATAACAACTTCATCAAGTATATCATCATAATTTAGTTCAATTTCGCAAATCACGCGTATCATTCACATCATTTCAGTTCATTCATTCATATACTTATTTCATAATATATACTTGATTGAAATAAAATCTCATAAATTATAAAAAAAAATAGGTGAAAAAAAGATGAGATGAGAACATGACCGTAAGCGTGTTTCGGAAGAGAACAGATTCATGATTGAGTTCGATTGGAATCCACATGATATCTCGATCAGATCCAGGTTTTTATAAAAAAAAACGGTTATATAACTAACTAACTGACTGGAAGATGATCAATTCAGTTGAGACTTGTTTTTAGTTGGTTGATTTGATGGACATGAAGAAGAAGAAGAAGGCGTTGTTTGTGAATATGGTGTCAAATGAAACAAGTAAATAAATTATGTGTGATTTGTGAATAGCTGAGAAGATGATGGACTTGAATGCAATTTATCTCTTTTCTTTTATTTAAATATTTCTTCTTTGCGAAAGTAATTGTTGTTGAAAGTGACAATCGAGTTGTAGGTTACAAGACGAATCATAGCATTAGCAACCCCAATTCAAGAAAAACCTCGACACGACAACATAACTAGATTAATATAATATCTTAGACTTAAGAATAGCTAAGATATTTTGTCTAAAATATCCGAGATATTTAGTGAGAATAATCTATGATATTGTATGAGATATTTAGCGAGAATAACCTATGTAAATATCTTAGATATTTGTATTATAACTTTTTATAACTTGATTAGCCTTTAGTATAAATATGGTCAATCACTCTCATTTGTAACAAAAAATTCTAGTACAATATATTAAATATTCTTGAGTAAATTTGCAAGTGTTCATAGCTAACCTCTTCCAAACTTATTGGCTTACTTAGTCGTTGAAACCGAGTCGCTAAGTGCCACATGGATGTTGCTTACACGTATGCCCAAAAATCTGGCAAGTATCACATCTTGGTTCGTACTCAACGCATATGGTTTCTCGAGTATAACCTGACCCCTCCGGAGTTGGATTAGCTACAATCATACCTTTTTCAATTCATTCGATGCATTAGTTCCAATCATTGCCTTCGCATAACTACTCATTCCCCATGATTCTAAACACATGGTCGTCGTATAAAAGTCCAACGTCATAGGAGTGCCTATTTTAGTAGCAGTAACACTCAAACCTTCCTCGGTAGGGATATCGTAGAGCTTAGCCCAAAATTGGTACTTTCGACAAGTCCTCTTAGTTAAGCTAACCAAAGGCTTCCGCTTGTTTAGGATAATTGAAATCCCACTAATCATTCATGACCCATTTTCAAGAACATCTTCAACCCCTTTCATTGCAAAAAAAAAAAAAAAAAAAAAAAAGTAATAATAATAACAAAAATTAGCATTCATTAGATTATCTGCACTATGTACTTTCCCCATGCATTCCACACATAAATTTCAACAACCAACACATTTACCAATGAAATAACCATACAATGAATTTATAAGTCTATTATTTGTTTTTTCAATAAAAGACAAAGGAATACCAACATCGAAATTAAAATCAACTGGAGTTGTAGCCCAAAAGTTCAAAAAATAGCCTTCTTTATTGTGTTTCCAGCAGAGAGAACATTAGCAAAATAAATTTTCCCCACCTTTGTAGACGATGGAATATGAGATTCCTTAACAATGTGAAGTGTCATGTCGATATTATTACCTTTACCAGTCTTGGACGCATCTTTGGCAGGCGAACCCTCATCAGTAGTGATAAACTAACTAGTAGGTACCAACACCGTACTAGTATTCATGGTATTTTTTGTATTATGCCCACCACTATCATCTTCCTTAGCTCTCGAACCCTCCCACGTTAGAAATCTCAACACACCCTTGACATCTCAAAATTATCAAATTGAGCCAGCAACCATAGACCAACACACCAAGGGAACCAAAAAATAGAACCCTAAAAATGATTAGGGTTATAGTATTAATTAGAACCGACAACAGTTAATGAGAAGAAATGCTTCTGCATTTATTATGGTAATAAATGTTAAAACCCTAAAAACGAACTAGAAACAAACCCTATAACTCGAATTACAAAAAACCCTAGAAACGACATACCAAGACAGAGTCTTGCTCGGAATCAAACACCAAACCTCCGGGTTAGATAAGAGAATGTTTACCACGTGAGTTAGTAATTTCTTTTAAAATAAAAGAAAAGAGTGTGCTGACTTAAGAAATTTTCCAATGATTTTTATTTTAGCGAATAACAAACAAAACTAAAGCTTACAAAGAAAAAATATATCATTATTCAGATTTTCTTAGGTGCCTCGAGAGCTTATTTCATGTGCCTTGTAATCAAGACTAAATCAACGCTACAGTCTTCACACACACTTAGGGGGCGTTTGGTTGGGGAAATTGAAATTCCGGAATTTTAAATTCTAGAAAATTTAAATTCTTGAGAATTTAAAATTCCAGAATTTAAAATACCTTCGCATGTTTGGTTGACAGAAACTTATAAATATTTTTTATTTTTTTAATATAAATTCATAAATATTCTATTTAAAAGTTCATAATTTTTTTTTATCAAAGTTTATAAAAAATTTATAAAAATTTATAAAAAAAAAGTTTATTAAAAATTTATAAAAAAAATTATAAAATATTTATAAAAAAATTATAAAAATTTATAAAAAAAAGTTTATTAAAAATTTATAAAAAAAATTATAAAATATTTATAAAAAATTTATAGAAAAACTTTATAAAAAAAGTTTATATAAAAATTTTATAAAAAAAGTTTATAAAAAATTTATAAAAAAAAAAGTTTATAAATAAAATTTATGAAAAAAATTTATAAATAAAATTTATAAATTTTTTTTTCGAACATCTCTTTATAACTTTCGCCAAACTCGGTGAAAAAAACGGGTTCGAAGTATCGGTGGCCAAGTTTATTGTACCCGACTTCGTAAAGGCGTTTATCATCATGGATGGTGATAACATAGAGTACGTGTTCATATGCGGACCATGATGGTTTTTTTCTTGCCGTTAAATCAATTCAAGTGTACCCGAAATCCCTTCCGTTAGCTACCACCTTTATAAACCCATAAACGTACATAATTGTCATCATCTACGTCACATGGGATAGATTTTACAGTTGCATCGTTTTCTTTAATGTTCCACTTTGCGGCGAACATCTACGTATAGATTTTATAATCATCTATGTGATCTACCCCATGTGACGTAGATTGTGCATATGGGATAATGAGTGTTTCCACTTATGCTTCTTCAATTCTTGTGTGACTAGACTTTGGGTTCGACGGTCATTCGGAATCATATGAGCACAGATAATTGCGATGTTAATAGGAACTTCTTGGGTCATGACTCAGCCGGAAGACTCTACTGGGTTCTTGGCCGCCCCGGAAGGCTGTTTGTATCTGGTCCCGACAGTGATGGTGAGGAATTTGATACTTGGAATTGCTATGAATCAGATGCCGAGGTTGAGGCTCTGCTTGAGTGGTTGAGAGATGACGATGCAAAGGAAAAGGAACTTAAAAAGTCAATTTTTAAATGGCAAAGAAACAAATCAAATGATCAGAATCTTCAAATTGATCTGCAAGCTAATTGCTCGAGGCCAACGGTTCATGTCAGCAATGCAAAGGCAGCATTTGAAAAGAAATTTGGTTCATTCCTGAAGGACAATGGTGAGGGGAAAATATATCGGTGTGATTGTTTGGAACTAGTGGGGTCTACACGACACCATTGTTCTTCATGCCACTCGACATTTTTCAGTCACGAAGTGCATCAATGTGACACTCTCGAGAAGCAGTTGACTCTGGCTAATGGATTGACTTGGTCAAATGGAAACCCTCTAGACGATAAAGCTGGATTCTTGGTCAGACACAATTCTAGGTTAACAGAACCCCAAAACGAGTCACCATATGAGGTTGATGGGTTAAATTCCGAGGGTAAAACTGGAAAACCCCCATCATGTTCTTCTTCCCGGACGTTAACTGGCAAAACTTTTGAAATTATTCGGTCTTTGAAAATCAATTTACTGGATATTGAAGCTGCTCTTCCGCGAGAAGCTTTTAGACCTTCAAGAGGAGGCTCAGATAAATTAAGAGCTTGGCGCGCTTTTGTGAAATCGGCCCAATCTATCTATGAGGTAAGTTTGTATTCTTATCTGTCTTTTTTTGCGACCACAATTTAGTCCCTTAAGTGATTTGGTAATCGGTCTTAAAATATTCGCTTTGTGCAGCAAGGGTTAAAATTGTTATTACGTGATTGAGTGATCATGTTCTTTTGGTACCGCCGGGGAAACCCAAACCGAGCCACCTTTGATGACCTGGCACGTAATCTTTATGCCTACAAATGTACCTAGTTTATCTTTATGTGATAAATTTCGAAAATTTATGCATTTCAGATGGCACAAGCTACTGTGATCTTAGAGGACATGATTAAAACAGAGCACTTGAAAAAAGAATGGTGGTATTGGTCATCACCTTCAACTGCGGCCAAAGTCTCAACTGCTTCATCACTTGCTCTACTAGTTTACGCCCTCGATGATGCCATATATTACGACGAACCACCTCCACCCCCACCTTTGGACCCTACAGAACCAATAGTAGCGCCAGAAGATCTCATAGCAATGGAAGAAGCACTAAAACAGTCAATGGAACTAGTGAACCAAAAGTCGATAGAAGAAGCACCCAAAAAGTTAACCCCAAAGAAGCGAAAGTTAAACATCTCAACAATAGTGGGTACGCTGAATGACGCAGAACCATCCGAGCCAACAAAAATGTCAATGGACGAAGCACCCAAAAAGTTAACCCCGAAGAAGAGGCAAAAGTTGAGCACCTCAATAATGGCTGGAACGTCAAATGATGCAGAGCCCTTTGACAGCGCAAGAATCAAAGACAAACCGAAGAAAAAGAAACTTAAAGTTTCAAGTGATTTATGAAGCTGATTAAAATCTGATGTTTTATTGTTTAGAGTTGTACATGGTTAATCGTGAAACTTTGATGATAGTTAGACTGGACCTGAGGGGTGAACCGTGAACCAACTTGATGGTCATGTGGTCTGGACTCAGTGATTGCACCCCGAGTGTTGAAGGAAATGGGAGTGGGCTGCAACATATGAAAATGTTGTTGTACATTTTTCCCTTTGATTGTTGTGTTTTAGTTTGCTTTCTAAATGAATTCTAGGGCTTGTAAAGCCATGTGAAATCAAAGAAATCGAAACAAGTTGGATTTTCCAAAAATTACAGTTTTGCGTAAGCCTTTATGTTTATGGTAATTTAGTCTGCACTGATCTCATGTTACTACCAGGAGCAGCCTTTGAACCCTCTTTTAATAACAACCAGAAAGTTGCAACCCATACGTTGCTGCGGAATTATTAAGAAAAGTTTGCGTGTTTCGGGACGAGGTTATCACTTAAATCGGGATAATTACGTAGTTATTTTATGGCATGTTTGGCACTAAAGACTAAAAAGATTGATTTTTCTTTTCTTTTTTAAAAATAAGCTACTAAAAATAGAAACTTTACGAGATCAAATGTTGCTTCAAAGTAGTTTGTAAAACTCTCTATTTTTCACCTATCGTTTTTTTCGCATCCACAACTTTATCTCTAGTTTTGGGAAACCCTTTCTAATGTTACCCACCCACCCTCCTATATAGTACATTCCCAGGTTTATAAATCTTGGTCTCTTGCAGTCATGTTAGATTATAACCTCATATTATCCACATTTTTAATTTCCATACACAATTTATTTGTTGATATTTGCTCATTTTCTGCACAATTATTGTTGAAATAGCCGATTGGAGTTAATATAATCTGCATATTGGTTAATTTTGTTGTTGGGTTTGGTATGGATTCTTTGTTTGTGATGGATCTAGTGGAGATGGTTTTGGTGGTTCGGGTTTGATGTTTTTCGACAACGATTTCCTTGTTTAAGTTATATAAGGTAACGTGGTACAATGCCATTTCGATACCCTGCCCCGGTTGTAAGGTGGAATGGACAACGTTACTCTTATAGTCTTATATAGCCTCGTTTCCACCCTCTCCTCTACCACCAATGAGTGATGCTATAGACACATGGGCACCAATATATGGCGTGAGAAAGTCAGCAGTAGACGTCCCGACACCGGCTATAGACTGGGATATGCATGCGGATGTGATTCGATCTCATATCAGAGACACGCTAGCTCATATGTTTATTTATTCTGGGGTTGATGTGAGCCACAAGTTATTCAATGATCAGGTATATGTGTAGTTGATGTAGCTATTTAAATGTTTGTTTATTTATTTGTTTGGAGTTAATAGAATCTGCATTGTTTGTTTGGGTTTGGTATGGATTTCTTCTTTGTGATAGAAGTCTTATAGATGGTTTTGGTGGTTCGGGTTTGATGTCTTTCGCTCGCGATGTTCCTGTTTAAATTATATAAGGTGAAATGCCACATTGCAATCAAGATGAAAAAGTTAGGAGGGATCTTTTAGCCTAAAAGTCATTGTTAAAATATTAGTGTATAATAATTAGGATATAAGTTTAGGGGGCTAGTTGTAGTTTAGCTCAAACATAAGAAGATTAGGCATGTCTTAGGAAATCTCCTAACCTCCTCAATTATAGATTCCTTATTCACCAAGTATTAGGCCCCCCCCCCCCCTCTCATTTTCTATAAATAGAGATGACGAGGTGAGGTTTATTTGTACCTTGTTTTTTTTTCTCACGTTTAATAAACGTTTTAGTGTAAAATATCCCGTGTGTGTTCTGGTGCCACTCGACATTAAGGGATCATAACCTTTTGTCGAGGTATTGTTGGAGTAGTTATTGATTCGTGGTTCCGCTTTAGAAACTGGTTTATTGAACTTCTTCCAACAATTAGTATCAGATCCTTGTTCGAGAACAACGAATCACCCAACGTGGATAGAGCCAAATTAGGAGAAACGAGTGAACTGGGTTTGGTTCGTCGGTTACTACGCAGTCGTGGGAGAATTGACGTTGCGAGAACATTAACTGTTGGATTTGTATGAATTTTGAATCGTAAGTTAAAGACATATAGATCTAGGACCGGGATCTTGCATCGGAGCTTCCAGGAAAGAGATACACGCTGTCGAAGTTTCTGATCCGATGGTTGTGTTTTTTTTCGTTTTCGGTTTTTGTTTGGCTATCATTGTGGAGATTACAAGGTTCAAGGTAATTTCTAGGTTTACTAGTCAAGATTAGTTGGGCAACGAGGTTCTTTAAGTTCTCTTGCAAGGAGGTGGACCAATTCTCCTAGGTTATAGGAAATCATTTTCTTTTGTCACAAGGTTCTTGGAGTTTTGGGTTTGAGTTTCAAAGGTGACAAGGTTTTACAAGAAGTTTCAACTTCAAGGTTTCGGTTAAAAGAATGTTATTTGGTAATGAAGTTTGATCGATTTGAGCAAGGGTGTCATCAAAGGGTTTTCTTTGATCGATTTTGTTCAGGGCTTTTCAGTTAGGGTTCTTCTATCATCAAGGGTTTTGTCGAGTAGTTTGTTACTTGGGGTTTTAAGTTTCAAGTTTGCTAGGGTTTAATCGACAAAAGATTTACTTCAAAGGGTTTTTTGGGTAGCTCTCGGGTTACTTGATTTCTTGTTAGGGGGATGTTTGGTACGAGAGAATCACAAAGAATGGAATTGTGACAGAGAATGAAATGGCATGGAAAGAGAATAATTAAAAAATATGAGAATCATTTCCATTGTTTGGTACACATAAAGAATGAACTTGTGATGTTTGCACCCAAATCAATTCTCTTGTTTGGTTTAGTTATAAAATTGAATCTAAAATAATTTTATACGCAAATCATTCTTGTAAAAAACAAAAACGAAGCATAGATTTTGAATAATATAGCAAAAACTTTACGTCTCCATCATTGTTAGGCAAGTTCTTTTGTGTTTTATGGAGTCTTTTAATCCCATTTTCTTAATGCAAGGAGAGGTCTGCTACATTTGGATTTTCACATTTGAACATTGCTCCTATGTTGTGAGTTATCCTAATGCTTCTTTAAATTCTTGCTCATCCACCATGATCCTCGAAAGCGCATTTGAGATTAAATGATAGGCGTTTTGTGATAATAGGCTATTTTCCACATAAGGAATATGGTTTTATGAAACTGAATTCAGCAATTATGGATGAAGATGAATTAAAAACTTGAAATAACTGAAAGAATCACTAGAGGAGATGTTGCTAGGGTTTGAATGTTTTTGTTAGATTGTGGTAGCATGTGCCATGCACATGGCTTTTCTATTTTGTACCCGACTGCCATTTAATGAGTCCCTGATTTTAGAGGGGATTTAACGTGAGGATGAGTTTAGCTTAAATTTTGGATTCTCTGCTTTCTTCACAATTTATGGAGAATGAAAAAGCCGGAATGAGAATCAAAAATTGTTCCTCCCTTTCTATTCCCAAACGCAAACAAACAAAGGAATACCCCTGCACTCCCTCTCTCCTTATTCCATTCACCTCTACCAAACATCCCCAAGGGTTGAGTTGATTGAAGAAAAGAAAATTCAATACTTTGAAGAGTTGCACACATGGTACTTGTTAGTCGATTTTAGGGTAGTTTTTTTAACTAGGTTTAATCAATTTTACAAGGGTTTACATGATGTCAATGGTTAAGTTTGACATTGTCATGTTTAGGGACATGGTTTACTTTGAGAATGACCAGTATACTACTCTTAAAGGGTCTGTGTAGGTATGTGTTCAACACAGATGTTGCATGGAGTTGGATTTGAGGTGGAACCTCTAGGGAGTTGCGATATGAGTGATGGTTCATAGGTTTTTGAGACTCAAGATTTAATCGCCTATCAGTTTGCACTTGATAGGGAGCAATGTTCAGTACGAGAACCACTCAGGTATAAAGGTAACAGTATTATGGCTGCTTTAGAAGTTGCTGCAGTTATAGAAGAATATGCACACGAGTCATTGACTTTCTGCGATGAAGTTTCTTGTGAGTCAATTTCAAGTGAATGGCTCTAATGAAAGAATATACGGATACTCAGTCTAGTATGTGTATATGCTCAACAATGGTTTCAGGCGAAACAATGACGACACTAACATATATAACTAGAAGTATGCACCAGGTATGTTCATATTATCATTCCTTTATATAGATTATATGGGGTTTACTTGCGAAAGTAACACTGAGATCTGGGTTACTAAGGTTTTGCTGAATGAAGCAAAGGAAAATATACTTGGTATGGAGATCTTCAGGACTCAAAGTGGTAATACTCTAAGGGTGTTACGATTTCTGTTGGTTCAAATATTGTTGGGGAGACTCCACAATGTCGTTGAAGGGTGGACTGTCAGGAAATTGTGATAAAGAAAAAAAGAGTAAGGGGTCATGTATATATGCAGTTCGAAGTCATAAGTATCAACTGCTGTGCACGAGACATGCCATAACATCTACGGATGAGGGAATGTTGGATAGGTTTGATCGTGGATTACAGACGGACGTACAAACTTTTGTGGATTCTGACTACGCCATGGGTAGATCGATCACTGTCATGGGTAATTCAATCACAAGGTAAGAGTTTATGATAAATGAATGTGCGGTGAGCTTGGAGGCTATATTGCAACATATGATGACTTTGTTAACAACTAAAGCAAAATATATGACACTTATTGGAGAATTGAAGGGATATACATGGCTAAAGGGACTCTCTACAGAGTCAGAATTTGAGCCAAAGTCAGTAGCAGGCATTGCTACTGGTGCCTTGACAAAGGCGGTCCCCGGTCCGAGATTCCGAGCACTAGTTGAAGCTACTGCGAATCGGAGAAAGCTAACTATCACCAATAAGGGGAAAATTGTTAGAATATTAGTGTGTAATAGTTAGGATATAAGTGTAGTGGCCTAGTTGTAGTTGAGCTCAAATTTAATAAGGTCAGCCATGTATTAGAAAATCTCCTAACCTCCTCAATTATAGATTCTTTATTCACCAAAGATTAGGTTTCTCTTATTTCATTCTCTATAAATAGAGATGAGGGGTGAGGTCTATTCACTACAAGAAAAAGTGCTTATAGTGACCAAAATTTAATGTCGACTTTTTTTTTCTCACTATTTATTGAGTTAATCCGAATCTCATAAATCAAACCCAAAAGTCAACCAGGAGCAAAAGTCAACAGCAGTTACAAATGCAGTTACAAACGGTTATTAGGCAGTTACAATCTAAAGGACATATCTGTTGGATAAATCTAACCAACACAACCCTTCACTTGTACCCTTTCTATATGTATAAATACTTAGAATTTTTGTATGAACAAGATAATGACAGATTTATAATAAAGCATTTCACAATTTCAATTGTTCTTATTATTTGGTATATTTTGAAGTAAGTTAGAAAGATCATAGATCCACTTAACGAGGCCAACACTATTTAGGCAAAATAGTAACTATATAGTACACGGACACTAATATTTGGTCATCTATAAATAGTTAGTCACCAAGCTCAAAAGTGGTCACTAATTTCGTCACTATACATATGCGAGTATAAAAAGTGACGAACATTAGTGGTCACTAAATTTCTAAAAAGTTAATGGCGTGAAATGTTTGTTGAAACTTATATGTGGCTTATTAGCTTATTTGTGTTTTGGCTTATTAGAGATGAGAGGTGAGGTTTATTTGTACCTTCTTTTCTTGCTCACATTTAATAAATGTTTGAGTGCAAAATATCTTTTGTGTGTGTTGGTGCTACTCGACATTAAAGGATCATAACCTTCTGTCGAGGTCTTGTTGGAGTAGTTCTTGATTCGTGGTTCCGCTCTAGAAAACCGGTTTGTTGAATTTCTTCCCAACAATTACCATAACCTGATGAATAAAATCGTTAGCTAAAAGTGATAGGTAATTGCAAAGTTTTCTTTATCTGGCATTTTCTCTTTTCATCGGTTGGTATCCGCAATGACAAGATGAGACTAATGTGGATGCTGAAAAACCCAATCAAGTAATTAAATGAGATATCAGGCTCAAGTTTCGTGGTTCTTGCTTAATATCTATGGATCATGATAAATATAAAATCTTAATTTTTACATGATTGCAACTACAATAGTTTCCGTCAATAGTTTTTCTCGCGTCATTTAATCTTATGTAACTAATTCCAGGCTAGTTTATAAAATAAGACCATCTAATAATTAGTTTATAACATCTGGATATTAGGTACGTGCTTGCACCAGAAACCAGCAATTACCAACATACTTATTTCTTGTTCATTACTAATCAGTTTTAAAAAGTAAGAGCATTTTCACACCAACATGGAGCATATTAATTGGATGCTAAGACTTTAGTGGTATATTTATTTAACTGTAAGCAAAATTAGATCAAGTCACTACTATCGAGTATATGCAACAGAACACGAAACTGAGTACATGTTTAGTGGAAGCAACATGTGGTCCTTGTTATAGCGATGGATAGAACAAGAACTATACGATACTAGCAGGGACTAATAATAATCCATTGTAGAAACCACAGTATGTACACCACACTTAGATTTCAAACGTAATATATAGCCTACATTGGCCTGTATTACACCCCCAGCAGTTGCTTTTGAAGCATGATATCTTATCATAAAGGTTCATGTTTGTTCACTTTATCAAGTATATATGTCGCAATTTTATGTAAAGCATTTTAGTAAACACCTTCCGTGCATCATATTATTATACAATTTATAATATATGAACATATGGAGATGTCGTATATCACACAACCCGGGGAAATGGCCACCCATGGTGTTAGTGGCAATTTTATTAGTAACTGGGACTAAAAACCATTGCCAAATACAAGCAAAGCATGAAATTACAATACTAAGCAGATGAAAAAAACACACAAAAAACATATACAACTACGCACGTGCAACCCTTCGCCATTTTGCCATGAACACCGCCACCTTAACATACACCTAATCTTTCAAGCTATCTTGACACTGAAAAAAAGCACGTCTCACACGGCGGTTAAGAAGTAAAGTGCCAACTACCATCCAAAACCCAGTAGGAAAACCAGCGGCCCCTCCAATATAAAACCATCTCTTAAGTTCATCTGTGGCTTCACCATCACTCTTACTTTCACCAACGAAAATTATCTCTCCAGGACAATACTTGGTCAGGGGAGGTCCGCATAGTCCTGCATTTCCAGTGTACCTTGATGGTTCAAAGGTCTGGAGTTGAGTGCCAGATGGAATCCTCCCGGACAAGTTATTATACGACACGTCAAGATAATTTAAAAAATTCATCCCAGACATGCTTGATGGCAACCCTCCTGAGAAACTGTTTTTGGATAAATCCAAAATTTGAAGTTCTTTCATTTGACCAATATCTTTTGGAA
Source organism: Chrysanthemum seticuspe (assembly GCA_019973895.1). NCBI lineage: Eukaryota > Viridiplantae > Streptophyta > Magnoliopsida > Asterales > Asteraceae > Chrysanthemum > Chrysanthemum seticuspe. Next base: position 28,487,836 of record BPTQ01000009.1, on the reverse strand, counting down.
TCTCTCCAAGTAGAGCGTTGCGTGACAAGTTTAGTACTACTAATCCCTGCAGATTTGTAATCTCATACGGGATTGGTCCTGTGAGACTGTTGGTTGATAAATCAATTGTCTTCACCAATCTCAGATTTCTACTAAACTCATTTACCTTTCCTTGCCATTCAATCATCAGATTGTCAATATAGCTATTGTAAACAGGGTAAGACCCGTGTGAAACATTAATAATACTACTATAATGATGGGATTGTTCTGTAAACAATCCTTTTTGAACCATGGAAGTAAGATTATGCACACACGATGGGATTGTTCCATGGAGCTTGTTAAACGACAAGTCTAAGATTTGAAGACTTACTAATTGACATATTTGTGAAGGAATGGCTCCGGAAAAGTTGTTTGATTTTAGGCTAAGGCTTACTAATTGACAGATTTGAAGACTTACTAATTGACAAGTTTGTACCAATCCAAGCATGAATATTACCATATAAATTGTTGGCCCCCAAGTCCAAAAGGCTTAACTTGGTGCAATTCTTCAAAGACAATGGCAATTCTCCAGAGAAGCTGTTGTTGTATAAACATAACATCTCGAGTTGACCCAAACATCCTACATAGGGAGGAATATGTCCTGATAGAGTGTTATGGCCTAAATTAAGAACTTTTAGATGCGTCAAATTCTTCATGAAGTCTGGAAGTTTCCCGGTCAATGAGTTACGTGAGAGATCAAGAGATTCAAAGTTTTCATAGATTTGGCACAAGAAAGAGATTCCTCCCTGGAATTTGTTTCTGGACAGATCTAAAAAACTTATATGTTGCGGAAAAGTAGGTATTGGACCATAAAAGCTGTTGGAACTCAAATCTACTTTTATAAGGTTAAGACTTGATAATGATTCTGGTAATTTCCCACTTATGTTGTTGACAGAGAGATCCAAATAATATAATTGATTCTGGTTCCAGAACTCTGCAGGAATTGTCTCTGAAATGCTATTGTTGGAAAGATCAAGATGCGTAAGGTTTTTCATTTTTTGTATCGATTTGGGGAAACGAGGTCCTAGCTTGTTAGAGCTGAAATCAATGTACTCCACACTCATAGAAAGGTTTGACACGTCATCATTAAAAAAAACTCCTTCCAGTGAGTTGTATGAAAGATCTACATACGCAAGATTTGATTTTCCAATGTTTTCAGAGATAATACCTCTAAGAGAATTGGAAGATAGGTGTAGTTGTTGAAGTGTGGGTAGTTGCCACAATTTGTCACTTATTGTTCCATTTAACTGATTGGAATCTAGGTACAACTCATTTAGGGATGAAAAGTTTTGAATCTCATCAGACAATGACCCTGTTAATTGGTTTTTTGAAGCATCCAACCAATGTAACATATTTGGGGATGTGCATCGAGACAAGTTGTTCAGAAAATCTGAAAGATTCCCATCAAACGAGCTGCCAGAAACAGAAAAACTTTCAAGCCTATTGCCAACTAATGGACACAACCAGCGATAACTTGATGAGTTGAGATTGTTGTCATAGAGATAAAGGGTTTGAATAGATAAAGAAGAATTGACAACTGAAGAATATGGATGCATGACTTTTGAGAGGTCACATTCAACTAAGTTTAACTCTACTAGGTTTTGGAGACCTATAATTGCATTTACCCAGTTATTTGCTTTGGCCAGAGAAGTTCCAGCCATACCAAGGAAATCTAAACGAGATAGAGAAGACAACCAATCTAAGTTTTCTATTGTACAACTACTGAGGGATTCTAGTGAAAGAGTTAGCAAATTGGTGAGGTTTCCAAATTCTGAAGGAATGGTTCCAGAGAAAGAGTTGTCTGAAAGGTAAAGCTTTGTTAATTTGGTCAATGAACCAATGGATCTTGGAATGATTCCACTAAAATTATTTTCACTAAGGTAAAGGTGTGTTAAATTTGTCAAATAACCAATGGACATGGGAATGGATCCAACCAACTGATTTTCGGAAAGGTCAAGTAAAGATAAACCGGTCAAGGAACTAATGGACTTGGGAAAGGTGCCAGTAAACTGATTATAAGAAAGGTCAAGAGAAATTAACTGGGTCATGTTACCAATGAATGGGGGGATCGTTCCATGGAAAGAACAGTAGGACAGATCTAGCTTATTCAAGTAGGTTAAGTTAAGCAATGAATGGCTAATCTCACCTCCAACACATGTATAATAGTCGCACATCAGGTCAAGCGTTGTGACATGACCTGTTTGGTTGTCGCACGTGACTCCACTCCATTTACAACAATCTTCATCTTCTTCGGGTCTCCATGTTGAGAGCAGGTCATCGGGGTCTAGAAGGTGAGCTTTGAAACCAAGAAGAGCTTCTCTCTCATTATCGATGCACGTATTAGTAGCCCCTCCTGCTGCTACAACCAGTTTGTGGCCAAGGGAAGTGGCTGCCGTGGTATTAAACCATAGTAGAACAAGTGACACAATAAACAAAACATGAGTTTGCATAAAGTAAGAGCAAATATTTTCTCTCATAATGTATATATGTTGTAAGTAAGCTGGACGAATTCCTTTTGTGAAAGGCTCAAAAGTATTTGTATTGATGTTATTTTATCTGATATATTAACATATACGCCTCCATGCAGCTTTATATATACTTAGAAAAAGAATAATTGAACGAGAACGGATATATATTTGTGTGGTGCAGATATTCATGGAAAAAAATTGAAGTCCCAAACTATACGTCTAAAGACTCTAAAGTCATTGCAATTTGTACTTATTCCATGTTCATCCAACGTGATGATATCTTTGGTCCTCCAATTGTTATGTGATATATATTTGTGTGGTGCAGATATTCATGGGAAAAAAATTTAAGTCCCAAACTAGACGTCTAAAGACTCTCAAGTCTTGGCAATTTGTACTTATTGCATGTTCATCCAACGTGATATCTTTTGGTCCCCCAACTGTTATGTGATATATATATTTGTGTGGTGCAAATATTCATGGAAAATATTGAAGTCCCAAACTATACGTCTAAAGACTCTAAAGTCTTTGCAATTTGTCTTATTGCATGTGCATCCAACATGTGATATCTTTTGGTCCATCCATCATGTGATATCTTTTGGTCCTCGAATAGTTATGTGACATAAATATGAATATAAGAGAGCTAGGTGCAATACAATGTTATAAGTGTGTTATACACACCGTCACATCAACTTTTATTCTATAACATTCCTATAACACACAACCAAAAAGGCATTTTCTCTAATAATTCCTATAATATACAACCAAAAGCCACACTCACTCCACTTTTACGTTCAAAAAAGAAGGGAAAAACTCCGATAACTTCCGTTATATACATGGCGATGGTGCTATAACGCAAGGGGACCGATGGAGCTAAAACGCACATGGCGCCGCTATAGGAAACAAAAAAGCTATAACGTGGGATGCTATAACCAATTCCAGTGGCGGAGCTATGTGAGGACCGGGGAGGGTCCCGGCCCCCTAGGCCTAAGCTCGTTAGTGTATTTTTTTCGCGATTTCATGTGTTAAAAATAATAATAATTAAAATAAATAAATAAATAAATAAAATTTCATCTCGGCCCTCCCATCTAATGTTTTTCTGGAAAAAAAAATTTTGCTTCGCCCCTTCACGAAATTTCTTCTAGCTCCGCCATTGACCAATGCAACGTGCTCTCTAAATACTAACCAAATAAATGGACCCAAATAAAGTAACCCATTCATAAGGTAACAAACTAGATAACGTGATATAAAGTACACCTATATAATATACATATAGTTCCGAGAAATTCTAAAATTTTCGACTATGTTGATTTAGTAAACTTTAAAGAATAATTTAATTACTACGTACACATATAGGAGTCTCAATAAAAATGGCAAAAAAAGCTTAAGTAAATTCAAAATAAATTCCCACTAATATACAAATTACTAACTTAGTGACTCACGAACATCACAGGATAAAAAGGTAAACAATTTAACTAATCGAAAATATAACAAAAAACGGTTGTTAATCAATCTAGTAGGCGGAGATTCATGAGTAAAATATATATGTTTTAGCGAAGTTGTATAATAATATAATTATAAGGCAACAAAAAGGTACTATTAGAAATTGAACTTATATTTTATAATGAATAAAGGATGTTAATGACGTTAATTAAAATAATACTGAAACAGTGAGTTAAAGAAAATTGTAGTGCGTATTTGTGGACGCATAGTTGTTTATATTTTTGTGGTGAGAGTTGTTATAACTTTTAGGATTGTTTAGGTCATATTAATTGATACCTTCTAATAACCATAGTTGTTAATAAGTACTAGCACATTACCCGTGTAAAGAAGCAGGGACGAGTAATACCTTTAGCTAGGGCTAATCTTTTTATCTTTTTGTCGATTGCGTATTTCAATGATTGATGATAGTTTTATGGTCGTGGGCTTACGGTGAGAGATTGTGAAGAAGTTAAAATGTCATATTATTATGTGTAAAGTATAAAGAATTGAAGTTAAAGCTCCCAAATTAATGTTAGGATACTCGTAACTCCTAAAACCTTGTATTTATTAGATATTCTTTTCTATTTCATGATATTTATTGATGAGTTTGGAAATATCTTATTGATTTATTTTATTTTTAATTATACATGTTTTGAAGTTTGATTAATTGCTACCGAAAAAGTCTTGACATTTGAAAAAGCCATAGCTTAACTAATTGCTACTACAAATTTTCAATATTTGAAAAAACCATAGAAATTAAGTGGTGATGCTAAATATGTCATACAATTTAAAGTGGATGGTCTCAAATTGATTTCTTATCTTTTTTAATTATACATGTTTTGAAGTTTGATTAATTGCTACCGAAAAAGTCTTGACATTTGAAAAGCCATAGCTTAACTAATTGCTACTACAAATTTTCAATATTTGAAAAAACCATAGAAATTAAGTGGTGATGCTAAATATGTCGTACAATTTAAAGTGGATGGTCTCAAATTGATTTCTTATCTTTTCGTATTTTCAAAAGTATGAAAATTACAATTGTCCTATTCTGTGGAAAATATGATGAAGACTGAAGTTAATCATCTCAAAGTAGACGTTGCTATATATGTCCTACAATTTAAGTGGATGGTCTTAAATTGATTTCTTATCCTTTCGTATTTTCAAAAGTAAGAAATATATACAATTGTCCTATTTTGTGGAAAATATATGATGAAGACTGAAGTCAATCATCTCAAAATAGATGTTAGGAAACTCATGAGTCCGATGAACTTGTATTTATTGGATATCATTTTTTATCTTGGGATATTTTTTTGAAGAGGTAGGAAATTGTTGTTGTTTTGAACCAGCTTTTCAAATCGTGCATATGCAAGATTGTTAAATAAGATTAATTTATAAAATTATGTAAAATCATTATACTTACATAGTTATAATACTCATGCATGGTCCGGTTTTACATAAACTTTTTATTATAACTGACATAATGTTAAAGTTGATGTTATTTGAATTTAACTATCGATATCATGTTTTAAACATTATGCGTGTTTAATAACACGTAATGACCCTTGAAAAACTATGTGGAGTTGTTATATGTACAATATCATATATTCATTGTGAGGTCGTACCTTCATTTTGATATTTATATTCATGTTAAAATAGTTGTAGCCATATTTAACTTTTAAACCCCGTGTACGCTCAGGTTAAACTTCTAAAAAGAAATAACATTAGTCGTTATTGAACACATATAGTAAAAAAAAAAAAGTTTCGGATAGCCTTACACAATCTCATAAGTGAAAGAACATTAGTCGTTCATATATGTATAATCTCGTGTATTCATTTAAATATCACAGTAATTCACATTTTTATTTTAATATTTATAATGAAATGGGTGGGAGCAAAATATTTGATGAAAGATGCTTGAGGCAGAATCGAACACCCATTATTCATGTAATAAAACATAGATCAAGTACCATACTTGCGTAAAAAGTGTATCTCTGCAAACCAGCGGCGTGTCCTTTAAGCACGCCTTAGCAATATCCCTACAAATATTTAGCACATCTTTAAAGCAACAAAAGCATGCACATACACGCTAAAAACATGCAACTCTGTCCATAACAAGCTAATTATCTCATTAAGCTTACTATAATCTACCGCTTAGAAGTTATTGCATATTCGCACTATCATAAGGGAGTAGGCAATTACTTCCAAGCAACCCCGAGTAAGTAGCATTCATACCAGTAAGTTATGAACAAATACAGAATCAGAGACAAAACTTCGCTTGATTTAAAAGGTGAAACTTGGAACTACAGGATGAGCAAAATAGAACAAATTATTCAGAAGACGATGTTGGCGATATGTCAGCTAAATTGATCTTTAGATTTGACTTTTTATCAAAGTTGTCTAAAAAATGTAACGGAAAAGAAATGTACTAAAGCTATAACAGAAGACGATAATACCACAATGATAGCAACAAAGGAGAGCGTTTAAGCCTTGGCTCTTCCTGCAAGACCAGTCTCCACTTTCTTCACTTCAAAAATGAGCATTCTCCACATCTTTAACACAAACATTTCAGCTTCATCGTCCAAAATAGACTGAAGCCGCTCTAACATCTCATTTGCTGTCACGTGTTCTTGAGTGCTTGACACAATATAATCTACTAATGTTGTCTCTTCCTCGCCCAAAAATTCGGTTATTTTCTTGGAGATCCACGGCCTCATCCGTTCATGCAATCCATTCTGAAAACAAAAAATAACACACTTACAAATCATACTGATCTAATATATGGACACTACCTAAGGTCATTAAATATTCCCATATGAAATCCTTACCTTGTTATAAACATATCTGATCGTTAAATAATATTGTATTAATAGAACAAAATACCTATCCGAACCCATAAAAAAAAATTGTTTTGCAATGTCAAGCACATATCTCAACAAGAAAGAACTCTAGGAAAAATACAGGGGAGGGAGTCATACGGTCATACCTAGTTGGCTAGTTTTTGCTTCTTTCTTTTATCGGGAGAGAAATAGTTCCCATTGATATGACCTTATTCAAAATAGAACGCCTAGTGGCTATTACTCGTGTAAGTATCCAATCTAATCAAAAGATGTCATATTTAACTAAAAGTACTTAGCGGTTAAACTATCTCCCCCTAAGCAAAAAAGAACAAGTTTAAGAAGTTCTCACTAATCATAATACTTATGTAACAGAAACATAAAACTCTGTTTGTATGTCTAAATGCATACAGCTAGGTTCGCCGTTTTACAAAATATTCAACATTCAATTATAATACATAGAAAAAGACTTGGCAATTAAGCAAGCAAGAGTGGAAAATGGGCGAGTAGGAATTTGGAAACAAGTCAAACAGGTAGCTTTTTTGTGTGTGTTAGATCAAGTAGGGGACCCACAAACACTCCTTTTATAAAACAAAGTTCAATTTTATATGTCACTAGTGTGGTAAACATGAGTACAAAAACCTATATTACTAACAAAATAATTCAACTTCAATTTACATAGAGATTTAGAAGGTTTTAATGCATTTTAATAAGCTTAGGATGGCTTCTATATCCCATTTAACCCATTTCATCTTTTTGCTCAATCCTTTAAGCTTTACCAATTTGGGACCAGACATAATCAAATCAATCGATTTATAAGTAAACTATAAAGCAAGAATTCTATACTAACCTTGTCATAAGTTGCCCAATTTATTGGATAAGAAAACAGCTCGTCCTTGGTTTTTGGAATGGTGTCAATTAACTGTCTTGAATCCAAAAGCTTCTTATTATCTGGTGTCTTCACATTCTCTTTCTCTCTTGTTTTATCTCTGGATCGGTTAGTCTCCTCCCGGTCCCTATCTCGATGGCTTGATTTATCATGGGATCGTCTACTGCGTTCCCTTTCTGAATCAGGTTTCTCTTCTTTTGTATTTGCATGTCCAATTCGTTTTGCAAACTCAGCAGCTGCAGCCAAATTAGAAGATGGTGCAAGCGGAGTAGTTTCTCTCACAGCCTGCAATTCTTCGGTTGAATAATCTATAGGAACCAAAGGTCGCATCTTTTTATCCTTCTGTGCATCCTCATCTTCCTCTTCGTGGAATAGAGAAGGGACTGTAGTTCTTTTTCCCGAACCCACAAGACCAAATCCTAACTTTTTGGTCCCAACGGTATTGTTTTGTCCTGTCTGTGAAGCAGTCGCAGACTCCATGACTGAGTCGTCACCAGTCCCATTTTGTGTACTCCTGTTACCTGTTATACGGAATCCCGGTGGTGGTTAATAATACAGATGAACAAACAAGCCCAAACATGAGACTATCCCTAGGACCGATTAAGCCCGAATATTTGGTCCTAAAGTCCATTCACTTATGCACAAAACGTAAAACTGTTTTTCCATGTGATATTTCTTATGAAAGGCAAAAACTTACTCACATATTATGGTGTTTTCCATATGATATTAAACGGTGTTTTCAGATATTTGTATAAATCTTTTTCTTATATTTGTATAAATCTTTTTAAATTATACACTATCAAAAGAATGATCTAAGGTGTTTTTCGAAAACAGGGTATTTTCATTCTTCAAAGGATTAGAAATGTTCAATGCTCATTTTTCAAAAATTTAGTAAATCTTGTTTTAAATTAATTATTAATTGCGAGTATAATTTATAACCCAATATTTAATAACATGTGATATGTCATTCTAACTAAAAGTAAAAAAACAAGAAGTAAAAAGATCTAGGACCAGGACTGGTTTTAACTGGTTGACTAGGTCAGACCTTCATACATAAAGAGAAACGTAAAGAAAAAAATCTAGTTGAATTGAAAAACTTACCGTTTTCATCTGCATCTGCCATTTCAATATCAGTGGTCGGGTGGTCAGAAGCCTTATTTCTGATTTCCGCCAAGCTTCCATCAATTAACATAGCACTATCAGTTCCATTAGTTGTAGTACTAGATAAAAGCTCCAAGGCATGTTTTTGTTGTTCTTTATGCTGCTTCCTTTCCTCTTCGCCTTTCTTCTTCAACTAAGCTTGTATCATATAAATTTCACGCGTCATTTAATCTTATGTAACTAATTCCAGGCTAGATTATAACATAAGACCATCTAATAATTAGTTTATAACATCTGGATATTAGGTGTTGTCACCAGAAACCAGCAGTTACCAACATACTTATTTCTTGTTCATTACTAATCAGTTTTAAAAAGTAAGAGCATTTTCACGCTATCATGGAGCATATTAATCGCTAAGACTTTAGTGGTATATTTATAAAACTGTAAGCAAAATTAGATCGAGTCACTACTATCAAGAGTATGTAACAGAACACGAAACTGAGTACATGTTTAGTGCAAGCAACATGTGGTCCTTGTTATAGCAATGGATCAAACAAGAACTGTAGCCAATACTACTGAAGATGGATTTCATGAGAGATGGAAACAAACCTCACCATCAATAACATTTTCTTTTATGTTTGGCGCAATTAAATCGTTGACAACTATTTCATACTTTAGTTAAAATACATAATGATTATCTAATTATATTATTTTCATTGCAATACATATCAGAACACTCTTTGCATAAAGCTACTTCAAAGTCTTGTATTTTAGATAACTGGTAGAATTGATTGATGCAATATGTCTAGTCAATTTGAATTAGATGGTCCCAAATTATTGTTTTATTTATTCATGGTTCAATAATCCAAAAAAATAAATTTGTCCAGTTTTGTGGAAAATGATGAAAAATAAAGTTAAGAATCATATCCCATATTAGAAGTTAGAAGACTTAAAAGTCTTTAAAACTTGTAGTTATCAAACATCTTTTCTATCATGTGATACTTTTCCTCCTCAATACGTGTGATATATATCAAAAGTAAGCTAATGGGGCCCAAATGCAAAACCAAAACCAAGACTAAAAGATGAAGACTTTAAGTAGTCATTCACAAGAACACATTTGCAAACACAGGTGCACACACATTTTCATCACAATTTACTCATTTCTGTGCTTGCGAAAACACAAACCGTGGTAATCATAAACTCTAAAACGCTGAAGTTATGTACTCTGTTTCATTTTATAACTGTTCATCTCTCCTTGATAATTTGATCAACTTTAATCTATTACACTAGTGTCTTTTGCGTTCTTGTACACTAAAAGTCTTGGTTAACTCTGGAGCTGTTAACAAGAGTATGAGTTGTTGACTTCAAAACTGTCCAAATATAGACTTCATTTGCGAATCATTTTATTATTATTATTATTATTATTATTATTATTATTATTATTATTTTATTTTAATGATATATGTTTAAGTTTGTTACAGTATGATTTTAAGACTTGTTGGTTAGCATGCTTATGTTGTGGGTGCTCTTAGATTTCTGCAACATACAGAAAATGCATTAAGATGTGTTTTGGAAACATTGAATGTAGCTTTGTTTTGTATATTTTTCTTTTTTTTTTATCCGGTTAAAAGGGTACACTCGAGTTAGATTAGAACAAGAACTGGATTGGTGGTTAGATTGTAGCAAAAAGATCATCAGCTAAACATTAAAAAGTTACAGCTAACTGAAAAGCTTTCTTTAACATCGACTCAGACATAAATCAAACAATTACCACACTACCCATCAAACTTCATTGGTTTTATCATCAAACCTCGTTTTTTACCTCTAAAATTCACGTCATCCGTCAATTGTACATGTAATGTGACATGTCGCACGATTATACCGTCATGCTCCACGTCATTTTCGCCCACTTACACTGCCACACAAGAAACATAAATCTGCTTAACTACAAATTACAAAACTAACAAATCTATCATTATTAAAACCCTCTTCTTAAAGAACAAAACTTTTATATTGTAACATGAGTTCACAAACCCCCACATACATTTGAAGATCTTGATCTTCGTTAAGAACATGGTGATGTTCTTCATGTTCCTCAACCATTCATCATTTAAACCATACACCAGGTGTCAAATGGGTTGACCCGACCCGAACTTGACCTGAACCCGAGAAGGCCTTATAGGGTCGGGTTGATTGGGGTCCAACTAGCTTATCGGGTTTATCGAGTCAACCCGATAAACCCGATAGCCTTATAGGGTCGGGTTGACCCGATAAACCCGATATGCTATAATGTCCCATTAACAAATCTATAATTTTTGAATGAATGCCACTTTATTATAGTCCATTGGTCACGATTCTTGAACAAATATATAAATTGGATCTTTGAACTTTGTTCTAGTTAGCATCAGTAGCTTAGTTGCTTTCTATATTTTATAAGCTGGTGCTACAAGAGGGAAAATAACGACATAACTACTGACCCAAAAATTTCAGGCCAAATGGCTACTTAACATACTTTGAACTGCTCGTTTATTCGCGTTATATATTAGGCTTTGGGAAATAAGATGTTGCGTTGGTTTTCTTTTTAAATAAATCTCATGTTTAGTAATATTTTTATAAAAGAAGCAAATTGTGGGATGAGATTAGCATGTAACCCGTAACTCGATAGACCCAACCCGACAACCCGCACCGACCCGATAACTCCATTGACACCCCTACACCACTATATTTGATCAACTAAATCTTGCGGTGGTGGTGGAGTTAGGCGACCAGTGGAGGTGGTGGGATGTGGAGATGGTGGTGGTTGGTGGTTAGAGAAGGTAGAGGTACAGTAAAGATTACAGTAATAATATTTTATCGAACAAAATACATTAACACCCATTTCTAATACGCTTAGGGGATGGCTTCTATCCCATTTGACCCATTTCATCTTTTTGCTAAATCCTTTCAGCTTACCAATTTAGGATCAGACATAATCAAAATCAATCCATTTAAATATATCGAAACACACATAAATATATCGACTCTCATCTGCTCGCAGGTTTTGCATTTTCTGTGTATTATATTAATATGGAAAACTGATCACATGTACAATATGAAACCTACTGCTCATTGTAATAAAGCAAAAGAACCATGCAACGTGCACCATTATTTCCTAGTAAACAGGAAACAACTAACTACACATGTATTCTTTCATTTTATTCACCACTGACCCATCCTTCTTGATCCGTAACCCACATACTGACCCGAACCATGACCCATCAAGATTATCCTACAAACAGCTCGTCCTTGGTTTTTGGAATGGTGTCAATTAATTGTTTTGCATCCAAAAGCTTCTTATTATCTGGTGTCTTCACATTCTCTTTCTCTCTTGTCTCATCTCTGGATGGGTTAGTCTCCTCCTGGTCCCGATCTCGATGGCTCGATTTATCATGGGACCGTCTACTGTGTTCCCTTTCTGAATCGGGTCTGTCTCACAGCCTGCAATTCTTCGGTTGAATAATCTACAGGAACCGAAGGTCGCATCTTTTTATCCTTTTGTGCATTCTCATCTTCCTCTTCGTGGAATAGAGAAGGGGCTGTAGTTCTTTTTCCTGAGCCCACGAGACCAAATCCTAACGTTTTTTTTTTCCAACGGTGTTGTTTTGCCCTGTTTGTGAAGCAGTCACAGACTCCATGACTGAGCCATCACAAGTCCCATTTTGCGTACAGATGCACACACAAGCCAAACATGATAATATCAGTAGACGCAAATATCCGGTCCTAAAAGTTTTGTTCACTGAGCTTATTTCATGTTCCTCGTAATTAAGACTAAATCAACGCTACAGTCTTCACACCACACTTAGATTTCAAATGTAATATATAGCTTACATTGGCCTGTAGTACACCCCAGCAGTTGCTTTTGAAGCATGATATCGTATCCTAAGGGTTCATGTTTGTTCACTTTAGCAATCCATGATACATTAACATCATCAAGTATGTTGCAATTCTATGTCGTATATAACACAGCGCAGGGAAATGGCCACCCATGGTGTTAGTGGCAATTTTATTAATAAATGGGACTAAAAACCATCGCCAAATACAAGTGAAGCATGAAATTACAATACTAAGTAGATGAAAAAAAACACAAAAAACATATACAACTACGCACGTGCAACCCTTTGCCATTTTGCCATGAACACCATCACCTTAACATACACCCAATCTTTCAAGCTATCTTGACACTGAAAAAAAGCATGTCTCGCACGACGGTGAAGAAGTAAAGTGCCAAATACTATCCAAAATGCAGTACCAAAACCAGATGCCCCTCCAATATAAAACCATCTTATAATTTCATCTATGGCTTCGCTATCACTCTTACTTTCATCAACTACAGGTGTTACTTCAAGTCCTTTATCTCCGGGACAATACTTGGTCAGCGGAGGTCCACATAGTCCAGCATTTCCAATGAACCTTGATGGTTCAAAGGACTGGAGTTGAGTGCTGGATGGAATTCTCCCAGACAAGTTGTTATGCGACACATCAAGATAATCTAACCAATTCATCTGAGACATGCTTGATGGCAACCCTCCTGAGAACTTGTTTTTGGATAAATCCAAAGTGAGAAGCTCTTTCATTTGACCAATGTCTTTCGGAATCTCTCCAAGTAGAGCGTTGTTTGACAAGTTTAGTAATACTAATCCCTGCAGATTGGTAATCTCATATGGGATTTGTCCTGTGAGACTGTTGCTTGATAAATCAATTGTCTTCACCAATCCCAGATTTTTACTAAACTCATTTACCTTTCCTTGCCATTGAATCAACAGATTGTCAATATAGCTATCGTCAACAGAGTAAACCCCGTGTGAATTAATAGTACTACTATAAGGATGTAGATTATGTTTCGTAAACAATCCTTTTTGAACCATGGAAGTAAGATTATGCACACACGATGGGATTGTTCCATGAAGATTGTTAAATGACAAGTCTAAGATTTGAAGACTTACTAATTGACATATTTCTGAAGGGATGGCTCCAGAAAGGTTGTTTGATTTTAGGCTAAGAGCGTACAACCTTGACAAGTTTTTACCAATCCAAACAGGAATATTACCATTTAATTTGTTGGCCCCCAAGTCCAAAAGGCTTAACTTGGTGCAATTCTTCAAAGACAATGGCAATTCTCCAGAGAAGCTGTTGTTGTATAAACTTAACGTCTCGAGTTGACCCAAACATCCTACATAGGGAGGAATATATCCTGATAGACTGTTGTGGCCCAAATTAAGAACTTTTAGATACGTCAAATTCTTCAAGCAGTCTGGAAGTTGCCCGGTCAATGAGTTACGTGAGAGATCAAGAGATTCAATGTCTTCATAGATTTGGCACAAGAAAGAGATTACTCCTTGGAATTTGTTTCTGGACAGATCTAAAAAACTTACTTTAACCGGAAAAGTAGGAATTGTGTCTGAAATGCTATTGTTGGAAAGATCAAGAAGCCAAAGTTCTTTCATTTTTTGCATCGATTTGGGGAAACAAGGTCCAAGCTTGTTAGAGCTGAAATCAATATACTCTACACTCATAGAAAGGTTTGACACGTCATCATTAAAAAAAACTCCTTCAAGTGAGTTGTATGAAAGATCTACATACCAAAGATTTGATTTTCCAATGTTTTCAGAGATAACACCTCTAAGAGAATTGGAAGATAGGTGTAGTTCTCGAAGTGTGGGTAGTTGCCACAATTTGTCACTTATTGTTCCATTTAAGTGATTGGAATCTAGGTACAACACACTTAGGGATGAAAAGTTTTGAATCTCATCAGACAATGACCCTGTTAATTGGTTATTTGAAGCTTCCAAATAAATTAACATATTTGGGGATGTGCATCGAGACAAGTTGTTCAGAAAATCTGAAAGATTCCCATCAAACGAGTTGCCAAAAACATCAAAATACTGAAGCCTATTGCTAACTAATGGGCACAACCAGCGATAAGCTGATGAGTTGAGATTGTTGTTATCGAGATAAAGGCTATAAATAGATGAAGAAGAGTTGACAACTGAAGAATATGGATGCATGACTTTTGAGAGGTCACATCCGCCTAAGCTTAAACTTGATAGGTTTTGGAGACCTATAATTACATTTACCCAGTTATTTGCTTTGGCCAGAGAAGTTCCATCCATATGAAGTTCACTTAAAGAAGATAGAGAAGACAACCAATCTAAGTTTTCAACTGTACAAATATCGAGGGAATAAAGTGAAAGAGTTAGCAAATTGGTGAGGTTTCCAAATTCTGGAGGAATGGTTCCATGGAGAGAGTTCTCTGAAAGGTAAAGGTATTCTAATTTGGTCAAGGAACCAATGGACATGGGAATGGTTCCACTAAAATTATTCCACCCAAGGTCAATGGTTGTTAAATTGGTCATGTTACCAATGGACTCGGGAATGGTTCCACTAAAATTATTCTGACCTAGGTAAAGCTCTGTTAAATTTGTCAAATAACCAATGGACTTGGGAAAGGTGCCAGTAAACTGATTATGAGAAAGGCTAAGAGAAACTAACTGGGTCATGTTACCAATGGACACGGGAATGGTTCCAACCAACTGATTCCCTTCAAGGTCAAGAATAGTTAAAGCGGTCAAGGAACCAATGGACTTGGGAAAGGTGCCAGTAAACTGATTATAAGAAAGGTGAAGAGAAATTAATTGGGTCATGTTACTAATAAAGGCAGGAATGGTTCCATGAAAAGAACAGTAGGACAGATCTAGATGATTCAAGTAGGTTAAGTTAAGCAAAGAAATGCTAATCTCACCTCCAACACGACCTGTATAATAGCCGCACATCAGGTAAAGCATTGTGACATGACCTGTTTGGTTGTCGCACTTGACTCCATTCCATTTACAACAATCTTCTTTTTCTTCGGGTCTCCATGTAGAGAGCAGGTCATCGGGGTCTAGAAGGCGAGCTTTGAAACCAAGAAGAGCTTCTCTCTCATTATCGATGCACGTATTAGTAGCCCCTCCTGCTGCTACAACCAGTTTGTGGCCATGGGAAGTGGCTGCCGTGATATTAAACCATAGTAGAACAAGTGACACAATAAACAAAACATGAGTTTGCATAAAGTAAAAGAAAATATTTTCTCTCATAATGTATATATGTTGTAAATAAGCTGGACGAATTCCTTTTGTGAAAGGCTCAAAAGTATTTGTATTGATGTTATTTTATCTGATATATCAACATAAACACCTCTATGCAGCTTTATATATACTTACAAAAAGAATAATTGAACAGAGCGGATATATATTTGTGTGGTGCAGATATTCATGGAAAAAAAAATAAAGTCCCAAACTATACGTCTAAAGACTCTAAAGTCTTTGCAATTTGTATTATTGCATGTTCATCCAACGTGATATCTTAGGTCCTCCAATTGTTATGTGATATATATTTGTGTGGTGTAGCTATTCATGGGGAAAAAAAATTGAAGTTCCAAACTATACGTCTAAAGACTCTAAAGTCTTTGCAATTTGTACTTATTGCATGTTCATCCAACGTGATATCTTTGGTCCTCTTCAACTGTTATGTGATATATATTTGTGTGGTGCATATATTCATAGAGAAAAAAATAGAAGTCCCAAACTATACGTCTCTTTGCAATTTGTACTTATTGCATGTGCATCCAACATGTGATATCTTTTGGTCCTCGAATAGTTATGTGACATAAATATGAATACAAGAGAGTAGCTGCAATACAATGTTATAAGTGTGTTATACACAACGTCACATCAACTTTTATTCTATAACATTCCTATAACACACAACCAAAAAGACACTTTCTCTAATAATTCCTATAACACACAACCAAAAGCTTTACTCACTCCACTTTTACATTCGAAAAAGAAGGGAAAAACCTCGATAACTTCCGCTCTATACATGGCGATGGTGCTATAACGCAAGGGGACCGATGGAGCTAAAACGCACATGGCGCCGCTATTGGAAACAAAAAAATCTATAACGTTGGATGCTATAACCAATGCAACGTGCTCTCTAAATACTAGCCAAATAAATGGACCCAAATAAAGTAACTCATTCATAAGGTAACAAGCTAGATAACGTGATATAAAGGACACCTATATAAAATACATAAACTTCCGAGAATGATATATTGATCCATCTACAAATTAACTCAACAAATTTTAAAATTTTCGACTATGTTGATTCAGTAAACTTTAAAGAATAATTTAATTAGTACGTACACATATAGGAGTCTCGATAAAAATGGCCAAAAAAAGCTTAAGTAAATTCAAAATAAATTCCCACTAATATACAAATTACTAATTTACCAACTCGTGAACATCACAGGATGAAAAGGTAAACAATTTAACTAATCGAAAATATACCAAAAAAAGACTGTTAATCAATCTAGTAGGCGGAGATTCATGAGTAAAATATATATGTTTTGGCGAAGTTGTATAATGATATAATTATAAGGCAATAAAAAGGTACTATTAGGAATTGAACTTATATTTTATAATGAATAAAGGATGTTAATGACGTTAATTGAAATAATACCGAAACGATGAGTTGAAGAAAATTGTAGCGTGTATTTGTTGACGCATAGTTGTTTATATTTTCGTGGTGAGAGTTGTTATAAATTTTAGGAATTTTTTAGGTCATATTAACTGATACCTTCTAATAAGTATAGCTGTTAATAAGTACTAGCACATTACCTGGGTAAAGCAGCCGGAACAAGTAATACCTTTAGCTAGGGCTAATCTTTTTGTCTTTTTGTGGAATGCGTTTTCCACTGATTGATGATAATTTTTGTGGTCGTAGGCTTGCGGTGAGGTGAGAGATTGTGAAGAAGTTAAAATGTCATATTATTATGTGTAAAGTATAATGAATTGAAGTTAAAGCTCTCAAATGAATGTTAGGATACTCGTAACTCCTAAAAACTTGCATTTATTAGACATCCTTTTCTATTTCGTGATATTTATTGATGAGTTTGAAAATCTCTTTTTTTATTTTTTATTTTATTTTTTTTATATTTTTTATATTATACATTCTTTAAAGTTCGACTGATTGCTATTGAGAAAGTCTCGAAAAAGCCATGGCTTAACTAATTGCTGCTACAAATTTTCAATATTTGAAAAAGCGATAGAAATTAAGTGATGATGCTACATATGTCCAACAATTTAAAATGAATGGTCCTAAAATGATATCTTATCTTTTTGTTTTTTTTTCAAAAGTATGCAAAATAACTTTGTCCAATTTTGTGGAAAATATGATGAAGACCGAATTTAATGGTCTCAAAATAGACATTAGGAAACTCTTACGAACTTGTATTTATAGACATCATTTTCTATAGCGTGTGATATTTTTTTAGTAGATAGGAAATTTCTTGTTGCTTTAAACTAGCTTTTAAAATTGTGCATATGTGGGATTGTTAAATAAAATTATTTTATAAAATTATGTAAAATCTTTATACTTATATAGTTTTAATACCCATGCATGGTCCGGTTTTTTGCATAAACTTTTTATTATTTATTTATATCGATTAATATTTTATATAGATTTTTGTTGAACGTAGAATTTGACTTTGTTTAACTGACGTGATGTTAAAGTTGATGTTATTTAAATTTAACAATGGATATCATGTTCTAAGCATTATGCGTGTTTAATAGCAAGTAATGACCCTTGAAAAACTATGTGGCATATTTAAAGGTACAATATCATATATTCATTTTTCACGTCTAGTAACTTGAGAGTTCATGCCTTGATTTTGATATCTATATTCATGTTATTATTATTGTAGCCATATTTAACTTTAAACCAGTGTACGCGCGGATTAAACTTCTAAAGAGGACATGAGTCATTAGAATGCGCGCGCAAAATAAATAAATAAATAAATAAAATAAATAAAATAAATAAAAATCTGGATATCTGTACACAATTTCATAAAGAGAAACAACATTAATCATTCGTATACATACAATCTCGTGTATTCATTTAAATATCACAATAATTTGTGTTTTCATTTTCATATTTACAATTTCATGCATATACATTAATTTAATAAATATCATGAGATGGAGTGGGAGCAAAATACTTGATGAAAGATGCTTGAGGTAGAATCGAACTCACATTATTCATGTAATAAAACATGGATCAAGTGCCATACTTGCATATGAACTGTATGCAAACTACGCCTCAGCATTAGTCCATTAAGCGCGTCATACTTATCACATCTTCAAATCAACAAAAGCATGCACATACACGCTAAAAACATGCAACTCGTTCCATAACAAGCTAACTCACTCCTTAAGCTTACTATAATCTACCACTTAGAAGTTATTGTATTCGCACTACCATGTGGGAATAGGCAATTATTTCCAAGCAACCCCGAGTAAGTAGCATTGATACCAGTAAGTTATGAACAAATACAGAAACAGAGACAAAACTTCGCTTGATTAAAAAGGTGAAACTTGGGACTACAGGATGAGCGAAATAGAACAAATTATTCAGAAGACGATGTTGGCGATATGTCAGCTAAATTGATTTTTAGATTTGACTTTTTATCAAAGTTGTCTAAAAAATGTTACGGAAAAGAAATGTACTAATGCTATAACAGAAGACGATAATACCACAATGATAGCAACAAAGGAGAGCGTTTAAGCCTTGGCTCTTCCTGCAAGACCAGTCTCCACTTTCTTCACTTCAAAAATGAGCATTCTCCACATCTTTAACACAAACATTTCAGCTTCATCGTCCAAAATAGACTGAAGCCGCTCTAACATCTCATTTGCTGTCACGTGTTCTTGAGTGCTTGACACAATATAATCTACTAATGTTGTCTCTTCCTCACCCAAAAACTCGGTTATTTTCTTGGAGATCCATGGTCTCATCCGTTCATGCAATCCATTCTGTATAATGTCATGAATAATGTTATACTGAAAACAAAAAAAGACACTTACTAACCAATACTTACAAATCATACTGGTCTAAATATATGGACACTACCTAAGGTCATTGAATATTCCCATACGAAATCCTTACCTTGTTATAAACATATCTGATCCTTAAATAATACTGTATTAATCTAACAAAATAACTATGAGAACCCACAAGAAAACAATTGTTTTGCAATGTCAGACACATCTCTACAAGAAAGAACTCTAGACAAATACAGGGGAGGGAGTCATTCGGTCATAACTAGTTGGCTAGTTGTTGCTTCCCTCTTTATCGGGAGAAAATAGTTCACATTGATATGACCTTATTCAAAATAGAACGCCTAGTCGCTAATACTCGTGAAAATATCCAATCTAATCAAAAGATGCCATATTTAACTAAAAGTACTTGGCGGTTAAACTATCTCCCCCTAAGCAAAAAAGAACAAGTTTAAGAATACCAAAAATTCTCACTAATCTAAATGCGTACAGCTAGGTTCGCCGTTTTACAAAATATTCAACATTCAATTATAATTCATAGAAAAAGACTTGGCAATTAAGCAAGCAAGAGTGTAAAAAAGATGCCATATTTAACTAAAAGTACTTGGCGGTTAAACTATCACCCTAAGCAAAAAAGAACAAGTTTAAGAATACCAAAAGTTCTCACTAATCTAAATGCGTACAGCTAGGTTCGCCGTTTTACAAAATATTCAACATTCAATTATAATTCATAGAAAAAGACTTGGCAATTAAGCAAGCAAGAGTGTAAAATGGGCGAGTAGGAATTTGGAAACAAGTCAAACAGGTAGCTTTTTTGTGTGTGTTAGATCAAGTAGGGGACCCACAAACACTCCTTTTATAAAACAAATTTCAATTTTATATGTTGCTAGTGTTGAAAATATGAGTAAAAAAACTATATTACTAACAAAATAATTCAACTTCAATTTACATAGAGATTTAGAAGGTTTTTATGCATTTTAGTAAGCTTAGGATGGCTACTATCCCATTTGACCCATTTCACCTTTTTGCTCAATCCTTTCAGCTTACCAATTTGGGATCAGACATAATCAAATCAATCGATTTATGAGTAAACTGTAAAGCAAGAATTCTATACTAACCTTGTCATAAGTTGCCCAATTTATTGGATATGAAAACAGCTCGTCCTTGGTTTTTGGAATGGTGTCAATTAATTGTTTTGCATCCAAAAGCTTCTTATTATCTGGTGTCTTCACGTTCTCTTTCTCTCTTGTTTCATCTCTGGATCGGTTAGTCTCCTCCCGGTCCCTATCTCGATGGCTTGATTTATCATGGGACCGTTTACTGCGTTCCCTTTCTGAATCAGGTCTCTCTTCTTTTGTATTTGCATGTCCAATTCGTTTTGCAAATTCAGCAGCTGCAGCCAAATTAGAAGATGGCGCAAGCGGAGTAGTTTCTCTCACAGCCTGCAATTCTTCGGTTGAATAATCTATAGGAACCAAAGGTCGCATCTTTTTATCCTTTTGTGCATCCTCATCTTCCTCTTCGTGGAATAGAGAAGGGACTGTAGTTCTTTTTCCCGAACCTACAAGACCAAATCCTAACTTTTTGGTTCCAACGGTATTGTTTTGTCCTGTCTGTGAAGCAGTCGCAGACTCCATGACCGAGTCGTCACCAGTCCCATTTTTTGTACTCCTGTTACCTGTTATACGGAACCCTGGTGGTGGTTAATAATACAGATGAACAAACAAGCCCAAACATGAGACTATCCCTAGGACCGATTAAACCGGAATATCTGGTCCTAAAGTCCGTTCACTTATGCACAGAACGTAAAACCGTTTTTCCATGTGATATTTCTTATGAAAGGCGAAAACTCACTCACATATTATGTGTCACCCCACCTTTTGGTTGATGGTCCAATCACATACCAAAGGCCTTTGGTGTTTTCCATGTAAATATTAAACGTAGTTTTCTGATATTTGTATAAATCTTTTTAAATTATACCATTACATATACTATACTTTAATGCTTCAAAAGAATGATCTAAGGTGTTTTATGAAAACAGGGTATTTTCATTCTTCAAAGGATCAGAATTGTTCAATGCTCATTTTTAAAAAATTTAGTAAATCTTGTTTTAACTTAATTATTAATTGCGAGTATAATTTATAACCCAATTAGAGGAGGCAATTTGTGCCCAAAATTAAAAAAATGGGCAAATTATTAAAAGATTTGGGCACATTTGGGCCCCTCCTTTCTTTGAAATGGGCATGTATTGCCCATTTAGAAGTTAAATGGGCATTAATGAGCACATGTTTTTCTCTCAATTGGAAAACATTAAATTGTTTTAATTGAAAAACTTATAGATATAGTATATTTAGTTAAATACAGATGAGGTGTTACTTTTGACCCGTTGCGAGTACCCGCCCGGCCCGCCCGTTTTGCCACCTCTAAACCCGATATTTAATAACATGTGATATGTCGATATGTCATTCTAACTAAAAGTAAAAAACAGGAAGTAAAAAGATCTACAACCAGGACCGATTTAAACAGGTTGACTAGGTCAGACCTTCATACATAAAGAGAAACGTAAAGAAAAAAATCTAGTTGAATTGAAAAACTTACCGTTTTCTTCTGCATCTGCCATTTCAATATCAGTGGTCGGGTGGTCAGAAGCCTTATTTCAGATTTCCGCCAAGCTTCCATCAATTAACATAGCACTATCAGTTCCATTAGTTGTAGTACTAGATAAAAGCTCCAAGGCATGTTTTTGTTGTTCTTTCTGCTGCTCCCTTTCCTCTTCGGCTTTGTTCTTCGCCTCAGCAATCTCTTCTTCCTCTTTAATCTTGTCTTCTATATCTTCTTCCTTTTCCTTAACCTTCGTTTTCTTTCTTCTCTTTCCTCCCCACTACTTCTATATTTTCTCTTTTTGCTATAGCCATCATCATTCTCTTGCTCTAATATCTCATATTTCCTGTCCTGTTCTCTATCCTTTTCCCTTTCCCTCTCTTGTTTGCGGGCACGCTCTTTTTCCTTTTCCCGATTTTCCCACTCCTTTAGACGACCCCGATATCGCCGTTCATCTTCACGTATTTTATATTCTCGTTCCCTTTCTCTCTTAGCTCGGTCTTGCTCCCTTTCTCTTTCGTACCTTTCCAATTCGCGTTCCTTTTCACGTTTTAGGTCTCGCTCTGGATCCCTGCTCCGCCTAGCGTTTTTTCGTTCAGGTGAGCTTGTTTCGGGTCTCTCGCTTTCGCTAGAAAGTTTGCTTTTGCTGGTCGTCTCTTCATCGTTTTTATCTTCTGCTGCATATGTAAATGATAGGGTCAGGCATTATAGCATGATAGCGCTTTCAACATCAAATAAAGAAGACAAACATTTACCTACACGTTCGAGTTCAAATATTACAAGTTCTTACTAAGAGGGTGTAAATTTTAAGCTATACTATGTAACTGTGAACAATCCGGAGCACATAGCCAGATGTAATAAAAAACGGGTAGTAGAAGAACTTAAAATAGCATTTACATGTACTTATACTGTTTGAAGTTGAAAAATATCATATATTCAGTCGTGAACTTTGCTAATTTCAAGATTTTATACCTAAATGACCAAAAAAGACATCTTTGTAAAACAAATACACATGTCTTGTGAAATTCGAAAATTTTGGAATTTATATAACGAAAATTACCCTTTCATAATGCAAACAGTATGAAATTGGTCATCTAACACCTAATAGTTTGATAATCGTTTTGAAACACAAATCTAAACACCTCCTAAATATATGGACTCCAAAGTTTATACTAACCATTTTTTGCCATGTCAGCATCTGAATCGCCATCTCTCGACTTTGTTGGAAGTTCAGAGGTTATATTAACAGCAGTTACAGGAGCTTGTGGGGGTGGAGGTGGAGGTGGTAGAGGTTTATTCTTTATCCTTTCTTCTATCATTCCTATAAGCTTTTCACTAGCTTCTTTGTCAGCTTCCTTATCTTCATCAGTCACAAGACCAAAAGTAGCATAGTCAATATTATCTTTATTTTCTTCATTGTTATCATCCTCCTTTTTAACATCCTTTGATTCCTCCACGGAAGGCTTAAGAGGTTCTTTGTTGTCTTCCTCTTTACCAGCACCTTCAGCATGACAGCATCTGCTGCTTTCTGATTCTTCAAGTTCTCTTTTTTTTTCTCAATATATCGCTTAAGATACTCCTTGGTTGCTTTATCAAAATTTAACTGCATATACAAATCAAGGATTTCTATTTATAAAAAATGCATGGTTAAGAATGATAGAAAACATGTAAATATGGGCACATGCAAACACAGATAAGAAATGATAAGAAGTGAGAATGCGATGAACTTCATTGCTATGAACAGAGCATGCAATAGGGAATTTTCGAATTTTCACCCACGCTTATGAGTGTGTCAGATCATATTATATTAATCTTTAGCTGATAAAAAATAATCTAGTTTTGTAATCATATTTGACACACATACTTCTGATAGAGGTATAATTTTTTGGCAGTTTGTTCTGGGTCAACCTAAACCGTCAATTTTCAACCAGATTATGTTACCTGCTTTGAACAGCTACTGAATTTGCACGTTTTGGCTACTTACGCATTATATATTTAAACAAAGACAACGACTTATACATAAAATATAAAAACATAGCAGCTTATATGTTAAAAAACTGACCGCCTTTTCACCAAGGCAAAATGAACAACAAATATAATTATGAGCCTCCTGACATAGATTAATGTCTAAGATCCATGAGGTATAGTTTCTTAACATGACACAGAAAATGAGAGAAAATATAATGAAATGATGAAGAATAGAAAATGATCCAGCCATACCATAAGCTCTTGACCATCAACATTCAATTTACTCAGCAGTCGTAAAGCACGTAATACTCCTTCCACAGATTCAAATTCACAAAACCCAAAACCCTTCAATGCTCCAGTAGTGGGATCCGGAACACGTTTCCAACTTTTAACAGGCCCACATAGCTGCGATAGACATTTAAAACTGTAAGCCCATGCAAACTAAAATTTGTTTCCAAAACAGCAAACAGCACAGGTGGTAACAAACTTATCTGCAAAAGGGAGAGCATGAAATCATTGTCCACCGTTGATGCTATCTTGCCAACATAAATTGTGGTCATTGGCTTTTCGACAGGAGCTAAGTTTAGATTGATAGGTGGCCTAATAATAGTAGGAATCACTGGACCCCGCATAGGCATGATTGGAGGGCGTTGTAAAGCTGGAATGACTCCCCCTGGTCCAAGTGGTCGTTGAGGATACCCAGGTCGAATCATTTGTGGGTATGGAGAGGGATAACGAATAAGCCCTGCATAAAAAAGACAAAAATACTAGACCAACTTGTTAGAGCGAGTTCAGAAAATGAATACAGGTCGTAATAGTCTTCAATTCAACACTTTAAGCATATATAGAACATATTAATTAACAAAATTTAATCAATGGTGTTTACCAAAATATTACAAGCAATTAGAGATGGCAGCTAGGCACACCAGCTGAATTAATAACATGAATTGAAATAAGGACAACAATACTGGAATTCATAGATCATGGATGTACAAAGCAGCTTACCTCATGCATCCTGAAAAGTAGTGGTCTCGGAAAAATATTCCATGCACCAATCGTGAACAACTGGATTTAGAAACAAGAGACTTCCAACGTCTCATAAACGCCAATGCAAATGATGACATGACATTCTAATTTGTTTACCAAAGTTTTATATTGTGAACTATTATGGAGCCATAAGCCCAAAAGTGATAACATGTGCAAGGAATAGAAACCAAATAGTGTAGTTGAAAGGATTATGATACCTTGGCATGTAAAGGGCAAGAAGCACTCAGTTGCAAGCATGTTCTGCTGCCGACAAATCACGATTCGAGAACCCATTAAAGGGAAAGTATACTACAAATAAAAGCCTACTAACAATGAACATGGCAGTCGCAAATTGTTTAGCATGAAAATAAACTGGACTTTCGTGACCTTTAATTACTAGAATTCGAGGGGTCCTTTTGGATCATTACAAGCATATTTGTTTTCCACTAAGGGTATGTTTGGTTGGACGGAATGAAGCAGTAACGGAATGGAATGGAATGCACATAGTTTTAAAATGAAGAAAGTAATTGAGCAACTTATTCCATTCAATAATAATGTTTAGTTTAGGCTTTGATATATTGCAAATGGAATGAAATAAATATATGAAACGACTTAAATCTAGTCTCTTTAAAGACCCCATAACAAAAGTCAACTGAAGATCGCATAACTCACAACCATATATTACTCTCCAAATTTCTTTCAGAAAAAGTTTCCTCTATAGTCATGAAAGTTGAGAGTATGCGTGTTTCAAATGAAAGAATAGTAAAGATAAATTAAAAAAATACTTTTG
Source organism: Chrysanthemum seticuspe (assembly GCA_019973895.1). NCBI lineage: Eukaryota > Viridiplantae > Streptophyta > Magnoliopsida > Asterales > Asteraceae > Chrysanthemum > Chrysanthemum seticuspe. Next base: position 28,461,752 of record BPTQ01000009.1, on the reverse strand, counting down.
CTCGATGAAGAAAAACAATACTCTATTCGTTTTTTAATTCCAAATATTTTTATCCTTTATGCAAAATCAGTTCACGAGACAAGATGATATGGAAAACACTATGAAAGCGTGTGAAAGAGCAAATAAGCAATCCCTTAAGACGGTTTTCTTAATTTGATTAAACTTGGAGGCTTTTATGTAAGTTTTCTTTCGTTCCAGGATGAAATAGTAAAAAACAGGGTAGTGCCCGTAATGAATCAAAAGGACATTTTTTTACCCGGAAGATGTTATTATTTTGAGCATTGATTGGGATGCCTAACTCGTATGCCTAATAATATGCCTAAACATATGTGTCAGCTTCCTATTGGGGACAGCAGGGGGACCCGCTTCTTCACAAACCAATAATTTATTGCCACATCTATTAGGCACACAATTAGTCGCATATTTTAGGCCTCCCAATCATTTTCCTATTATTTTTTGGTTTGTGTATATAGAGGAAGTAAGGAAAAAATAATGGCCTACTTAAAAAGAAATATTATTAAATGTTATGTGAGCCCACTCCCTTAGCTAAGAGACGTAAAGAGGGTGTTTATATAATAATAAGTTATAATACTCAGCCCACACCACTGGTTACCAAACCCTCCACAAATACACACAAATATCATCATAATAATGCAGGTACACCCAATTTCATCTTTATTTCTTCAATTAATTCCCAAAATTTGACAATTAACCTCAATTTAGTACTAAATCATAATCTTGTATGATAAAGATCCGATCTTGACCCGATTTCAGAAGTAAATGTGAAATGCACACCATGTGTTTGATAAAGTTGTGGTTGGGAGTGCTTATTGCTTATTTGTTATTGTAGCAGATAAGCAGTTTTGATGTGTTTGGTAAAAGCTGTAATATAACTAGTGTGAAAAAAGATTGCTCACTATGTGTTTGATAAAATATATAATTATAAAGTTTTATTGAAGTTGGGACTGTTTTTCGGATTGCTTATCTAACTGCTTATTTCGTAGCAGTGGGTGTTGAGGATATTGCTTTCGCGAAATGCAAATCAGGGGTGTTTGTTTTAGCTTATATTTCCGGACTTTTGAAGAGCTAATGAGCTCGGTTTTGTGAGATTATGAGCTTAACTAAGTTATAGGCTTCATAAGCTCATAGGCCCTAGAAATCGACTTTATTAGCTTTCAAAAGATGATAAGCCCATATCCCAGACAAATAAGCTAGAACAAAGACCCCGTAAGCAGAAAATGGTCAGCAAAAAGTTGATTATACACGTTTTTTAGTAGGCTGAGACCTGCTTTTTGGGAAAAGAATTTTGCAAACGTAATTAGTTGGTTTCGTAAAACTGATTATCCGAACATTAGGTTTGGTTAACATGATTACTTTATTGCTGGATCCTTATTTGGTTACTGGAATTGTGAAGCTCTTAGTACTTTTATGAACTAGGATGGGTTTTAGGTATTGTGTAAATTCATGTTTTGCTCGATTAGTTTGGATTGTAAACACAACCAACACAAGTAGTAATGACTAATGATGATGTCCATATGGGTAATGTCTCTGATGTTTAAATGATTTTTATGCAGCATGATGAACCATTGGTTGAGGATGTGGTCACAAGATGATATCGGGCTCCTGAGCTGTTACTCAACTTTTCTGATTATACCGCTGCCATTGATGTCTGGTCTCTTGGTTGCATCTACATGGAGCTTATGAACAAGAAGCCTTTGTTTCGTGGTAAAGATACTGTGCATCAAATGAGCATATTAACAGAGGTACATTTGTTTTTTTAACTAATTTACCAACTGTTTTGCCAAAGCACGCAGCGTAACACATGCTTTATAAAATATCATTATAGCCTTGACTATTGTCTAAGACATGCAAAAGGGATTCCTGTATATGAATGCTAATTATGGCAATGGGTTATAAAGGGTTAATTATTGGTATGAGAAATGGATCCAAACATTTTAAACTCCACTCAATTATTATTTTTTCTTTCTTTCAAAATGGGTATTTTAGGATTATAGAATATTAAACTTTAAGCGATTGTCAACTCATTCTCTTCTTAGCTAACTTTTCTGACCTGTTTCACCCGTTAGAGGTAAAACATAACTCTGAATTGGCCCATTCATAAGTAAATGACTCGAAACTTCCACCTCTAATGGTTTGATCGTGTTCCACCTCTAATGGTTTCTGTTGGATACTTGTACAGTAGTACTTGTATAGAAACTTAAATGCTATTACTAACGCCAATTCTGTTTTCAGCTTTTAGGTACACCAACTGAATCTGATCTTCGGTTTATTCGAAATGAAGATGCACGAAGGTATCTCACTCAACTCCCTCAACATCCTCGCCAATCATTATCCACGGTTTTCCCACACGTTCATCCATTAGCCATTAATTTAGTCGACAAAATGTTAACAATGGATCCAACCAAACGAATCACAGGTAATAATACCATACACACCTCTACTATCTGTACTTAAAAAACACACAAAACTGAACATAAATATTCATCTCTCGGTTGCAGTTGAAGATGCATTAGATCACCCTTATCTTGCAAGAGTACACGATGTAGCTGATGACCTATTGCTGCGCTTAAAGAACTAGTAAGATCTCATTTTAGTTTCTATTGGGCATGTGTGTAAGAAACAATTTTTATTCCACCAACAAGATGATCTCATCATGTATTAATGTATATGTATTGAAAGAAATAAAAGTAGATACTCTAAATGTTTTAGCGCTCATGAGGCTCTTGACACTAATAGAGCAAACGGTGGGACTTATTCCCTGGCTCCCTGCACACCGTCACTAAAAATCTGGTATGCCGCAGACATTAGAAGCCAGTTTTTTGGCACCAACAATCTACCATACGAACACTTTGTATGACTTTCCTCCGCTTGTCACGTGTGGATATTTGACCAGTTTTTTTATTAGTCAAAACTTTAAGCTCGACCCATTTGACTCATTAATTCTACCTCAAGAAGGAAGTGGAATGTATAGTCTTTTGGTAAGCTGGTATATAAGCCCATAAGTTTCAAAATCAGCCAGGCCTTATGAAATATAAGCAGAAATCAACTAAGCTCGTAAGCCCAAAGATAAGCTTAAACAAACACCCCCAACAAATAAAAATCATAGGCCTTTATCCAAAGATAATGTTTGACCAAATAAAAGTCAAAACCTCTTTACAAATTGCCTCATTTCGTCTGTAATGTAAAATTTTGTGGCTCAGATGTGAAAATATGGAATCGGATAAAAGGGATCTGAACCCGCCATGGCTGTAAACACAATTCTGCCCGGGTTGCCCTGCCTAGATATGGGTCGAATACACCCATCATGATTCGGTAACTTATGCTCTAGGAAATTTAAATGCACAAAAATAATATCTTCATCACCTATGTAAAAAATGTCCCTTACCTTTCATATGATTGACAACTTAAAACCTCGGGAGCAACATGGAATGCAGTTTGATAACCTTACTAAGGGGGGTGTTTGGGATTGCTTATTACAATTTGATATATTGGAGTTCATGCATTTCCACATGAGGGAATGGAAAGAAAAAGAACAACACGTTGGATAAAGCATATGCAGAGCAAAATTACAGATCAAGAAGCAATGTAATCCAGAGGGAGTGTTTGACATTGCTTATTAAAACTTCTTACTGCTTATACGTTCATTTACTGAAACCGCTTATTCAGAAACAACTTATTTCACTTGCAAATAAGCAGATGCTCCCATGGATAACTAATTTCTGACAAACTAACTTCAGTACACCAGTTTTTAAATCACGTTCACGTGTAAGTTACACTCATCTGGTCAATATGTGGTTTCTATCTAGGCGCATTATGACTAAAAAGAGCACAATATGTTTATCTGTTATCTTATAGTACATTCTCTTGTACTGACTTGTAGAGTTTAAGGTCGCATAGGAGCACGAAATGGTATCACTGTGACTAACATTACGACAACATCTTCATTCATCGATGATCACGACATGGTAATCAATACCATTGACATGAGGCATTCACTGTCATCATCAAAGGAGAATGAAGGCGAGAGGTCAAGATACAGCTCACACCACACTTAGATTTCAAACGTAATATATAGCCTACATTGGCCTGTATTACACCCCCAACAGTTGCTTTTGAAGCATGACCTCTTATCGTAAAGCTAAGGTTCATGTTTGTTCACTTTAGCAAGCCATGATACCTTAACATCATCAAGTATGTTGCAATCCTATGTAAAGCTTTTTAGTAAACACGTTCCGGGCATCATATTTTTATACAATTTATACTATATGAACATATGGAGATGTCGTATATCACACAACTCGGGGAAATGGCCACCCATGGTGTTATTTTATTAATAACTGGGACTTAAAACCATTGCCAAATACAAGTAAAGCATGAAATTACCAATACTAAGCAAATGAAAAAGAAAAAAAAAAAAAAAAAAAAAAACACACAAAAAACATATACAACTACGCACGTGAAACCCTTCGCCATTTCGCCATGAACACCATCACCTTCACATACACCCAATCTTTCAATCTATCTTGACACCCAAAAAAAGCATGTCTCGCACGGCGGTTAAAAAGTAAAGCACCAACTACCATCCAAAACCCAGTAGGAAAACCAGCTTCCCCTCCAATATAAAACCATCTCTTAAGTTCATCTATGGCTTCGCCATCACTCTTACTTTCACCAACTACAGGTGTTACTTCAAGTTCTTTATCTCCGGGACAATACTTGGTCAGGGGAGGTCCGCATAGTCCTGCATTTCCAATGAACCTTGATGGTTCAAAGGACTGGAGTTGAGTGCTTGATGGAATCCTCCCAGACAAGTTGTTATGTGACACGTCAAGATAATCTAACAAATTCATCTGAGACATGCTTGATGGCAACCCTCCTGAGAACTTGTTTTTGGATAAATCCAAAGTCAGGAGTTCTTTCATTTGACCAATGTCTTTCGGAATCTCTCCTAGTAGAGCGTTGTGTGACAAGTTTAGTACTACTAATCCCTGCAGATTTGTAATTTCATATGGGATTTGTCCTGTGAGACTGTTGGTTGATAAATCAATTGCCTTCACCAATTTCAGATTTCTACCAAACTCATTTACCTTTCCATGCCATTCAATCAACAGATGATCAATATAGCTCTTTCTAAAAGAGAAATCCACGTGTGCCAAAGTAAGATTACTAAGATACTGATGTAGATTCTGTTCCGTAAACAATCCTTTTTGAACCATGGAAGGAAGATTATGCACACACGATGGGATTGTTCCATGGAGATTGTTAAATGACAAGTCTAAGATTTGAAGACTTGCTAATTGACATATTTGTGAAGGGATGGCTCAGGAAAAGTTGTTTAATCTTAGGCTAAGGGCATACAACCTTGACAAGTTTTTACCAATCCAAACAGGAATATTTCCATATAATTTGTTGGCCCCCAAGTCCAAAAGACATTGGCAATTCTCCTGAGAAGCTATTGTTGTATAAACATAACATCTCGAGTTGACCCAGACATCCTACAAAGGGAGGAATATATCCTGATAGACTGTTGTGGCCTAAATTAAGAACTTTTAGATGCGTCAAATTCTTCAAGCAGTCCAGTAGTTGTCCCGTCAACGAGTTATGTGAGACATCAAGAAATACAAAGTTTTCATAGATTTGGCACAAGAAAGAAATTCCTCCTCGGAATTTGTTTCTAGACAAATCTAAGAAACTTATACGTGCCGGGAAAGTAGGTATCGGACCATAAAAGCTGTTGGAACTCAAATCTACTTCTTCAAGGTCAGGACTTGATAATGATTCTGGTAATGTCCCACTTATGTTGTCGGAAGAGAGATTCAAATAATATAATTGAGATGGGCGCCATTGGTTCCAGAACTCTGCAGGAATTGTGTCTGAAATGCTATTGTTGGAAAGATTAAGATGCTTAAGGTTTTTCATTTTTTGTATCGATTTGGGGAAACGAGGTCCTAGCTTGTTAGAGCTGAAATCAATATACTCCAAACTCATAGAAAGGTTTGACATGTCATCATTGAAAAAATCTCCTTCGAGTGAGTTCATTGAAAGATCTACAATCAAAAGATTTGATTTTCCAATGTTTTCAGAGATAACACCTCTAAGTAAATTGGAAAATAGGTACAGTGTTTGAAGTTTCGGTAGTTGCCACAATTTGTCACTTATTGTTCCATTTAACTGATTGGAATCTAGAAACAACCTATTTAGGGATGAAAAGTTTTGAATCTCATCAGACAATGACCCTGTTAATTGGTTATTTGAAGCATCCAACCAATATAACATATTTGGGGGTGTGCATCGAGACAAGTTGTTCAGAAAATCTGAAAGATTCCCATCAAACGAGTTGCCAGAAACATAAAAACTCGTAAGCCTATTGCCAAGTAATGGGCACAACCAGCGATAACTTGATGAGGTGAGATTGTTGTTATCGAGATAAATGTGAGTAATAGATGAAGAAGAGTTGACAACTGAAGAATATGGATGCATGACTTTTGAGAGGTCACATCCCCTTAAAAATACATCTGATAGGTTTTGGAGACCTATAATTGCATTTACCCAGTTATTTGCTTTGGCCAGAGAAGTTCCATCCATATCAAGGTCACTTAAAGAAGATAAAGAAGACAACCAATCTAAGTTTTCAATCGTACAACTATCAAGGTATCTTAGTGAAAGACTTTGCAAATAGGTGAGGTTTCCAAATTCTGGAGGAATGGTTCCAGAGAAAGAGTTATCGTCTAGGTAAAGGTCAATGAACCAATGGATCTTAGAATGATTCCACTGAAATTATTCCCACTAAGGGAAAGGTCTGTCAGTTTGGTCAAGGAACCAATGGACTCCGGAATGGTTCCACTAAAATTATTCTCACCTAGGTCAAGCTTTGTTAAATTTGTCAAATAACCAATGGACAAGGGAATGGTTCCAACCAACTGATTCCAGTAAAGGTCAAGAATAGTTAAAGCGGTCAAGGAACCAATGGACTTGGGAAAGGTGCCAGTAAACTGATTATAAGAAAGGTGAAGAGAAATTAATTGGGTCATGTTACCAATAAAAGCGGGAATGGTTCCATTAAACTCATTATCAGAAAGGTCAAGATAAGTTAAATGAGTCATGGAGCCAATGAACGGGGGAATCGTTCCATGAAAAGAACAGTAGGACAGATCTAGATGATTCAAGTGGGTTAAGTTAAGCAATGAAAGGCTCATCTCACCTCCAACACCACCTGTATCATAATCTCACAAGTCAAGCATTGTGACATGACCTGTTTGGTTGTCGCAACTGACTCCCCTCCATTTACAGCAATCATCTTCTTCTTCAGGCGTCCATGAAGAGAGCAGGTCGTCGGGGTCTAGAAGGCGAGCTTTGAAACCAAGAAGAGCTTCTCTCTCATTATCGATGCACGTATTATTAGTAGCCCCTCGTGCTGCTACAACCAGTTTGTGGCCATGGGAAGTGGCTGCCGTGGTATTAAACCATAGTAGTACAAGTGAAAAGATAAGCAAAACATGAGTTTGCATAAATTAAAAGCAAATACTTTCTCTCATAATGTATATATGTTGTAAATAATTTGTATTGATGTTATTTTATCTGATATATCAACATATACGCCTCTATGCAACTTTATATAGACAAAGAAAAAGAATAATTGAACAAGAACGGAGATATATTTGTGTGGTGGAGAAATTCATGGAAATAAAATTGGTGTCCCAAACTAGACGTCTAAAGACTCTCAAGTCTTTGCAATTTGTACTTATTGCATGTCCATCCAACGTGATATCTTTTGGTCCCCCAACTGTCATGTGATATATATTTGTGTGGCTTTTATTCATGGAAAAAAAATGAAGTCCCAAACTATACGTCTAAAGACTCTAAAGTCTTTGCAATTTGTATTTATTGCATGTGCATCCAACATGTGATATCTTTTTGTCCTCGAATAATTTAAAGAATAATTTAATTACTACATATGCATATAGGAGTCTCCATAAAAATGGCCAAAAAAAGCTTAAGTAAATTCAAAATAAATTCCCACTAATATACAATTACTAACTTACTTACTCGCGAATATCACAGGATAAAAAGGTAAACAATTTAACTAATTGAAAATATAACAAAAGACGGATGTTAATCAATCTAGTAGGCGGAGATTCATGAGTATAATATATATGTTTTGGCGAAGTTGTATAATGATATAATTATAAGGCAACAAACAGGTACTATTAGATATTGAACTTATATTTTACAATGAATAAAGGATGTTAATGACGTTAATTGAAATAATACTAAAACAGTTAGTTAAAGAAAATTGTAGCACGTATTTGTTGACGCATAGTTGTTTATATTTTTGTGGTGAGAGTTGTTATAATTTTTAGGATGTTTAGGTCATATTAATTGATACTTTCTAATAAGGATTGTTGTTTGATAAGTACTAGCACATTACCCGTGTAAAGCAGCGGGGACGAGTAATACCTTTAGCTAGGGCCAATCTTTTTGTCTTTTTGTGGATTGCGTTTTTAGTGATTAATGATAATAAATTTTTGTGGTCGTGGGCTTGCGGTGAGAGATTGTGAAGAAGTTAAAATATCATATTATTATGTGTAAAGTATAAATAATTGAAGTAAAGCTCCTAAATTAATGTTAGGATACTCGTAACTCCTAAAAACTTGTATTTATTAGAAATCCTTTTCTATTTCATGATATTTATTGATGAGTTTGGAGATATCTTTTTTATTTTTATTTTCATTTTTTATTTTTTACTTTTTACACTTTTTGAAGTTTGACTAGTTGCTACTGAAAAAGTCACGACGTTTGAAAAACCCATGGCTTAACTAATTGCTACTACAAATTTTCAATATTTGAAAAAGCCATAGAAATTAAGTGATGCTGATATATATGTCCAAAAAATATAAAGTGGATGGTCCTAAATTGATATCTTATCTTTTTATTTTTTCAGAAGTATGCAAAATAACTTTGTACTATTTTGTTGAAGATATGATAAAGACTAAATTTAATGGTCTCAAAATAGACGTTAGGAAACTCTTACGAACTTGTATTTATTAGACATTATTTACTATCTTGTGATATTTTTTTAGGAGATAGGAAATTTCTTGTTGCTTTGAACTAGCTTTTAAAATTGTGCATATGCGGGATTGTTGAATAAAATTATTTTATAAAATTATGTAAAAAAATCTTTATTCTTATATAGTTCTAATACCCATGGTCCGGTCTTTTACATAAAGTTTTTAGTATTTATTTATATCGATTAATATTTTATATAGATTTTTGTTGAACATATGATTTGATGTTGTTTAACTGGCGTGATATTAAGGTTGATGTTATTTAAATTTAACTATCGATATCATATTCCAAACATTATGCGTGTTAGTAGCATATAATGACCCTTGAAAAACTATGCGGCGTTGTTATATGTACAATATCGTATATATTTATTTTTCACATCATAGTAACTTATGAGGTTGTGCCTTCATTTTAATATTGATATTTTTGTTGATATAATTGCAGCCATATTTAACTTTTAAACCCGTGTATGCACGTGTTAAACTTATAAAGAGAAATAACATGACTCGTTATTGAACGTATAAAAAATAAAAAAATAAATATAACTTTTTTTGGATATCCTTACACACTCTCATAAAGATTACACACTCTCATAAAGAGGAACAACATGAGTCATTCGTATATGTACAATCTGTAATCATTTAAATATGACAGTATTTCATGTTTTCATTTAAATATTTATAATTTCGTGCATATACATAAATTTAATATTTATCATGAAATGGGGCAGGGGCAAATTTTTTGATGAAAGATGCTTGAGGCATAATTGAACTCCCATTATTCATGTAATTTAAACCTGTGATGAAAGATGCTTGCGTATAAAGTGTATCTTTGCAAACTACGCCTCAGCGCGTCCATTAAGGGCGCCTTGGCAAAACCCCTACAAATATTTAGCACATCCTCAAATCAGCAAAAACATGCACATACACGCTAAAAACATGCAACTCGTTCCATAACAAGCTAATTATCTCATTAAGCTTACTGTAATCTACCACTTATTGCATATTCGCACTACCAGTAATATTGAACAGATACAGAATTAGAGACAAAACTTCACTTGATTTAAAAAGGTGAAACTTGGGACTACAGGATGAGCGAAATAGTTTCTGCGGATACATGACACTCGCTCAAAGATCTTAGAACAAATTATTCCAGAAGACGATGTTGGCGATATGTGTTGGATATTTGATGAGGTTGTATAGTATATTACTTTACAATAATGCATGTATGGTGGGGGTGTGATTTACAATTATATGAGATATCAAGGTCTAAATGTTAAAAGGTGATTGGTGATTATCATGGATGAATTGGTCTCCCTAAGAAATCTCATGCACTATGTACACGTTCATGATAGATATCACGCAACGGGTTAATTTATTGAGTCAAAATTTTGTCCTTTATTTTCTCAACAACTTGCTTAGTGGGAGGTTAACTTTTAACTATAAATAAGGCCATTATCCATGACTCGTATATACACACAAAACTATCAACTGCTTGATATTATAATTGTAATCTTCCCATCATACATTGTTCGTAAATCACTTTCTACTATCGTCGGTGTTTTGTGTTGATTCGGTTGCTGCCGAATAGACACGTGTTGGCTGCATCAAATCTTGGGGCTTGTACGATTGTAGACTCGCAGCAAATATACGAGTTCGTATTAAGCTTAAAGGACAGGAGATTCTTCGGTGCAGTTTTGTTCTTTGTTTCAGGTTCATTACTACTGTTCCAAGCGCTCGGTTGTTCCAAGTGTTTAGTGGGCTGCTATTTGGGTTAAGCTGTTGTTACAAGCTATCGTTATTTGTTGTTCTTGGTTTATTACTGTTGCTGCAACTTTGGTATAATAAACAACAATATGTCAGCTAAATTGATCTTTAGATTTGACTTTTTATCAAACTTGTCTAAAAAAATGTTACTGAAAATAAATGTACTAACGCTATAACAAAAGACGATAATACCACAATGATGACAACAAGGAGAGCGTTTAAGCCTTGGCTTTTCCTGCAAGACCAGTCTCCACTTTCTTGACTTCAAAAATGAGCATCCTCCACATCTTTAACACAAACATTTCAGCTTCATCGTCCAAAATAGACTGAAGCCGCTCTACATCTCATTTGCTGTCACGTGTTCTTGAGTGCTTGACACAATATAATCTACTAATGTTGTCTCCTCCTCACCCAAAAACTCGGTTATTTTCTTGGAGATCCATGGTCTCATCCGTTCATGCAATCCATTCTGTATAAAGTCAAGATATATGTTATAATGAAAACGAAAAAAGAAACTCTAATTTTAATATATGTACACTACCTAAGATCATTGCATATTCCCATACGAAATCCTTACCTTATTATAAACATATCTGATCCTTAAATAATATTAATCTAACAAAATACCTATGAGAACCCGTGAAGCATACACAACATTTCTAAAACAATACAATATATGTAAAAAAAAACAATTATTTTGCAATGTCAGACACATATGTCAACAAGAACTCTAGGCAAAATACAGGGGAGGAAGGCATCCCTAGTTTGCTAGTTTTTCCTTCTTTCTTTTATCAGGAGAAAAATAGTTCACAAACTGTGTTTAAGAATACCTAGTGGCTATTACTCATGTAAGTATCCAAACTAATCAAAAGATGCCATATTTAACTATTAGTAATTTCGCAGTTAGACCATCTCCCCCTAAGCAACAAAGAACAAGTTTAAGAATACCAAAAGTTCTCACTAATCATAATACTTATATAATAGAATCATAAAACTGTGTTTGTGTGTCTAAATGCGTACAACTAGGTTCGCCGTTTTACAAAATATTCAACATTCATTAATAATACATAGAACAAGACTTGGAAATTAAGCAAGCAAGAGTGGAAAATGGGCGAGTAGGAATTTGGAAACAAGTCAAACAGGTAGCTTTTTTGTGTGTTATAGAACAAGTAGGGGACCCACAAACACCCCTTTTATAAAACAAATTTCAATTTTATATGTTGCTAGTGTGGTAAATATGAGTACAAAAACCTATATTACTAACAAAATAATTCAACTTCAATTTACATAAGAGATTTAGAAGGTTTTTATGCACTTTAATAAGCTTAGGATGGCTTCTATCCCATTTGACTCATTTCATCTTTTTGCTCAATCCTTTCAGCGCACCAATTTGGGATCAGACATAATCAAATCAATCGATTAATAAGAAACTATAAAGCAAGAATTCTATACTAACCTTGTCATAAGTCGCCCAATTTATTGGATACGAAAACAGCTCGTCCTTGGTTTTTGCCTTTTTGGAATGGTGTCAATTAACTATTTTGCATCCAAAAGCTTCTTATTATCTGGTGTCTTCACATTCTCTTTCTCTCTTGTTTCATCTCTGGATCGGTTAGTCTCCTCCCGGTCCCTATCTCGATGGCTTGATTTATCATGGGACCGTCTACTGCGTCCCCTTTCTGAATCAGGTCTCTCTTCTTTTGTATTTGCATGTCCAATTCGTTTTGCAAATTCAGCAGCTGCAGCCAAATTAGAAGATGGTGCAAGCGGAGTTGTTTCTCTCACAGCCTGCAATTCTTCGGTTGAATAATCTATAGGAACCAAAGGTCGCATCTTTTTATCCTTTTGTGCATCCTCATCTTCCTGTTCGTGGAATAGAGAAGGGACTGTAGTTCTTTTTCCCGAACCCACAAGACCAAATCCTAACTTTTTGGTTCCAACGGTATTGTTTTGTCCTGTCTGTGAAGCAGTCGCAGACTCCATGACTGAGTCGTCACCAGTCCCATTTTGTGTACTCCTGTTACCTGTTATACGGAAACCCAGTGGTGGTTAATAATACAGATGAACAAACAAGCCCAAACATGAGACTATCCCTAGGACCGATTAAGCCCGAATATTTGGTCCTAAAGTCCATTCACTTATGCACAGAACGTAAAACTGTTTTTCCATGTGATATTTCTTATGAAAGGCAAAAACTCACTCACATATTATGCATCAACCCACCTTTTGGTTGATGGGCCAATTACATACCAAAGGCCTTTGGTGTTTTCCATATGATATTAATCGTAGTTTTCTGATATTTGTATAAATCTTTTTCTGATATTTGTATAAATCTTTTTAAATTACATACTATCAAAAGAATGATCTAAGGTGTTTTCGAAAACAGGGTATTTTCATTCGTCAAAGGATTAGAAATGTTAAATGCTCATTTTCCAAAAATTTAGTAAATCTTGTTTCAACTTAATTATTAATTGCGAGCATAAATTATAACCCAATATTTAATAACATGTGATATGTCATTCTAAAAGTAAAAAACAGGAAGTAACTGGTTTTAACTGGTTGAAAAACTTACCGTTTTCGTCTGCATCTGCCATTTCAATATCAGTGGTCGGGTGGTCAGAAGCCTTATTTCTGATTTCCGCCAAGCTTCCATCAATTAACATAGCACTATCAGTTCCATTAGTTGTAGTACTAGATAAAAGCTCCAAGGCATGTTTTTGTTGTTCTTTCTGCTGCTCCCTTTCCTCTTCGGCTTTCTTCTTCGCCTCAGCAATCTCTTTTTCCTCTTTAATCTTGTCTTCTATATCTTCTTCCTTTTCCCTTAACCTTCGTTTTCTTTCTTCTCTTTCCTCCCCACTACTTCTATATTTTCTCTTTTTGCTATAGCCATCATCATTCTCTTGTTCTAATATCTCATATTTCCTGTCCTGTTCTCTATCCTTTTCCCTTTCCCTCTCTTGTTTGCGGGCACGCTCTTTTTCCTTTTCCCAATTTTCCCACTCCTTTAGACGACCCTGGTATCGCCGTTCATCTTCACGTATTTTGTATTCTCGTTCCCTTTCTTTCTTAGCTCGGTCTTGCTCCCTTTCTCTTTCGTACCTTTCCAATTCGCGTTCCTTTTCACGTTTTAGGTCTCGCTCTGGATCCCTGCTCCGCCTAGTGTTTTTTCGTTCAGGTGAGCTTGTTTCGGGTCTCTCGCTTTCGCTAGAAAGCTTGCTTTTGCTGCTCGTCTCTTCATCGTTTTTATCTTCTGCTGCATTGAGCTTCCAACATCAAATAAAGAAGAAAAACATTTACCTACACCTTCGAGTTCACATATTACAAGTTCTTACTAAGAGGGTGTATATTTTAAGCTATACTATGTAACTGTGAACAATCCGGAGCACATAGCCAGATGTAATAAAAGCGGGTAGTAGAAGAATTTGAAATAGCATTTACATGTACTTATACTGTTTGAAGTTGAAAAAAATAATATATATTCGGTCGTGAACTTTGCTAATTTCAAGATTTTATACCCAAATGACCAAAAAAGACATCTTTGTAAAAAAAATACATATGTCTTGTTAAATTCGGAAGTTTTGGTATTTATATAACGAAAATTACCCTTTCATAATGCAAACAGTATGAAATTGGTCATCTAACACCTAATAGTTTGATAATCGTTTTGAAACACAAATCTAAACACCCCCTAAATATAAGGATTCCAAAGTTTATACTAACCATTTTTTGCCATGTCAGCATCTGAATCGCCATCTCTCGACTTCGTTGGAAGTTCAGAGGTTATATTAACAGCAGTAACAGGAGCTTGTGGGGGTGGAGGTGGAGGTGGTAGAGGTTTATTCTTTATCCTTTCTTCTATCATTCCTATAAGCTATTCACTAGCTTCTTTGTCAGCTTCCTTGTCTTCATCAGTCACAAGACCAAAAGTAGCATAGTCAATACTATCTTTATTTTCTTCATTGTTATCATCCTCCTTTTTAACATCCTTTGATTCCTCCACGGAAGGCTTAAGAGGTTCTTTCTTGTCTTCCTCTTTACCAGCACCTTCAGCATGACAGCATCTGCTGCTTTCTGATTCTTCAAGTTCTCTTTTTTCTTCTCAATATATCGCTTAAGATACTCATTGGTTGCTTTATCAAAATTTAACTGCATATACAAATCAAGGATTAATATTTATAAAAAATGAATGGATTAAGAATGATAGAAAACATGTAAACATGGCCAAATGCAAACACAGATAAAAAATGATCAGGGAAAAGTGAGAACGGGATGAACTTTATTGCTACGAAAAAATAATCTTTAGCTGATAAAAAATAATCTAGTTTTGTAATCAAAGTTGACACACATACTTTTGTTAGAAGGCATAATTTTACGGATTTTTCAACCAGATTATGTTACCTGCTTTGACCAGCTACCAAATTTGCACGTTTTGGCTACTTACGCATTATATATTTAAACAAAGACATCAACTTATACATTAGATATATAAACATAGCAACTTATATGTTAAGAAACTGATCACCCGTTTCACCAAGGCAAAATGAACTACAAATACGAGTATGAGCTTCCGGACATAGATAGATATGTAACATAGCAGCTTATATGTTAAGAAACTGACCACCCTTTTCTCCACGGCATAAATAACACATATTCTTTCCACTAAAGTACTTCTAAGTAAACTAAAATGAACAGAGCTGGCCAAGAAAACGTTGGAATACCAAAACACTTGTGCGAGGTAATGTTTTCTAAGAAACTGTGATATGGACTCGATATCACGAAGTCCTTCCAAACTTTTTCACCACAACATCAATATGACACTTTATTACGAGAAAAATCCTGTCATCACTACTCCCTAATCCAACGCCAACCCAAAAGGTGGCGTTTGGTTTATTATTAGGAATGGATTTGGGTACGGGTTTGATTATAAAATGGAATGGGAATTTAGATATCATATCTAATATTAATGTTAGGTTTATTGGTTGGGTTTGGGTTTTTAATTCTAAAAAAGTGGATTGATTAGGAATCAAATTCTAAACACACCATGTAAGGTGGGTATGGGAAAACCCTTGTTTTCGGGTATTATTCCATCATTTAAAACCTATATCAACTAACCACCCTCAATCAATCCCATTCCCAAAACCCTCAATCCAAACACACCCTAAGGTTATATATATTTCACAAAACTATCAATATTATCAAGCAATAGTAGTTGTTTGGGTTATATAAGTGTGTGGTAACATAGAATCCATTACTCTTGTTTTATTAGAGTTTCTAATAGAAGGCTTGTGAAATTCTCAAGTTCAATTCTTTCTAGGTGTAAAAACTCTAAAGTGGCCACGCCAAACCCCGTGAATTAGTTAGCCAAAAGGTCAAAAACCGTCGTTACCCCGTGGATTGGTTATTGTTGTATTTATAAAGTGCAATTTTATAAAGTGTAAAATGAGGTAAAAGCTAAACGCTATAGGAGCCCGTTTAAACAAAATCTAAACGCTCGTCTCCAAAAACAGCCTAACTCCTAATCTCTCGCGACTAAATTAATTCCACATATCATATCAACAACAATTCAATAAACTCATACAAAATTAATAGAACGGGAGATGGTGTGCTGTCGCTTGGAAGACCAAGAAAGTAGATTATCACCCAGAAAAACACAGTATCCCAAAGTAGACCGTGTGTGGATGGGCAGCCTGCCATTTCTTACTTCCAAACAAAGTTTTAACGTTATCTAATCAAATCCCAAATCTACCCAAAGACTCTCGGGAAATGGGGGGTTTTGTCGGGGAATCGGTGTCGTGGTGGTATATCCAACAAGAGAAGTGGTAGAGGATGAATATAGGTGTAAATGAAAATCCAAAGTCCCTCGAACGTATCGTAAAATACATTTATGGGCAGCTAAATCTGGCTCACGAGGATCATGCATGTAAAGATAAATCTGTTTGTACAGCATAGTTGTGATAGTTTGAGCATTGTTGTTAGTGATTTGGTACAGAGTACCAGTAAAATGAAAGTGGAGTTAAAAAGGTCACACAATATTTACTATTGGTGAAAGAAGGTGTTGATAGAGATAAAAAAAATGTTCACGTGATTCTTTGTGTAAAGTACTCCCTTTGTCTCAAAAAGAATATTCCCCTAATATATTCTCTAGGTTTTACTAAAAATTAATAGTAAACAATCTATTTGAGACATCCCAAACTAAAAATATGGACAATTATATTGAGACGAAGGGGGTACCACCATTGTGTACAGTGCCACCTTTGTATATCCTAATCACTTCAGAATCTCTGATTTATTGCTTAGACTTTAGTCGCTAACTTAAAAGTTTTTTAGAACAATTTTTTGTAATTAAATTTAGAGATAAAAGCTATTTGATGATATAGTATTTTTCTTGTAAAATGTAATACTAACAAACATTCAACTTAGTTTGATTAAAACTTTATGAAATAATTGTTAATTTCTCATTAACGGCACAAATTAGTCAGTAGGTTACCAAGAAAGAAAAAAATGACTAAAAAGCATCAACCGTTTAAATCACATTAGTTAAAAAAAAAAAACATGTTATTATGAACCCGCCGCTTAGCGCGGGTCTCCTACTAGTCCTTCATAACTTAATAACGCAAATCCAAATGAGCATTACACGTTTATAGAGGTCTATAAACAACGAGGGGAATTCGCCAACTGGTTTCGTTATGCATCTGACGTCTCTAGTTCTAAACTATTAATTCACCAACAGACACCTTTAGCAGGTGACAGATCCGGACCTTCTTATTTTCTTTTTGGGAAAATTAACTAATAGTGCAAGAATGATCAATTTTTGATTTGGGTTTATATCAGTAATCAATCAAAACATAAATAAGTGAGGTTTAGTGTTTATTTTATTATATATAGACAAGCTTTCAAGATATTGTATGGTGGTGTAGATCTGTTAATATAATTTGTGTGAGAAGAACTACGTGTTTATGTGAAGAAGTATGTGTCTGTGAATAAGTGGGGTTTAAACGATGGGTACCATGACATGCCAAATTCTTTTTTTAGTGCCACTTTATCTACATTTCAGTATTTTGACTTTTAACACTCACACACCAAAACACTCATTCGCTCAAACATACCATTTGAGCCTCACCCACTCTAATTTTATTTTATTTTTTTACATTTTTTTCAAACAAACTTAACTTCATTAATTCAAATAAAAATATAAAATAAAACTTAAAGAAAAATACGAAAAATAAAACCAAAAAAATAATAATAAACACATACCGACACCCTTTATATTGTTTTCCGACTCACTATGGCACTGATCTTTATATAACATCCAAACGGATAACCAAGTTCTTCGATTTGGATAACTCACATCCATGTCACTTCTACCCAAGGTTGAGATCGAAGACCTAGCCCAGAAGGACCAATTCCTTGTTTGATTTACCATCCTATCAGCCGCTCGTTGATCCAGACGCTAAGGAGTAAAAGAGTTGGAGGAGTTAAACTATTATCTTGTCTTGCAAACACATATTTGGCACCACACACCGAGGAACCATATGGATGATCGCCATCCATCTATACTTAAGCCTTAACCTATCGTTTGACAGAAATGCCTTGTGTGCCATGCAAGGAGGGCCGAGAAGTTTATGAACATTTGTAACAAACTCAATTTGTAGAATCTCGGGGCATGAAAATCTTATTCGTTTGGCACATATTGATTCTCCAAGATCGATAAGAATTGGATTAATGAGATGTCAAAAAGAAAAAAAGAATCTAATTAAACTTTAGTTTGGGGAGGTGATTTGTCCAATCGCAATATTGATTGGGACACTTAATATGAGTGTTTGGACAATTATTAACCTTACAGGATAAACATAACTAAAAATAATATAAGGGTATAAATGTCTAAACACTTATATTTTGAGTGTCCCAATCATATTTGGGAGTGTGCAAATCATCTCCTTTTAGTTTGAGGTCACATTTATTATTGAGAAAATGACAAAAATAACCAATTTTACAAACATATTTTACTAACTACTCAAATTTAAAAAGCCAAACTACCCGCGAAACTAGAAAGGTCTTGCTATTTTTCAAAAAAACTAGCAAGGTCTTTCGATTTTTTTAAAAACTTTAGCAAGGTTTTCAATGCCCTATGCAACTACCAGTTTTAAAAGCGAGGTACGTAACCATGCCCCTAACAACTTCATAAACCAAAAGTATACGAGCAACAATAACTCACAAGACATAGGGAAAAGACAACCACGTGTGGTATATCATGATTCGAACATTCTTCATAGTAACTCCTATGGGAAGAAACATGAGTGTGTACGCTAGGTTTTGATGAGATGATTTATGATAACTTCAACGGATCAAAGATAGACAAGTTTAACTTTCTCCATCAGTGACGGGCAAAACAAAAAATCGCAAGATCTTGCTAATCTTTTAAAAAATTTTGCAATGTGAACCTTGCTAATTTTCTGAAACTAGCAAGGTTGACCTTACAAGTTTCATGGGTATTTTGATTTTTCGGATAAAAATTGGGTATTTGATGAAATATGTTTGTAAAATTGGTTATTTTTTGTCATTTTCTCTTTATTATTTGCACTACTCTATGGTATGTAACTATTTTATGTATAAGTGCTATGATTCTTTGTAATCCTTTATGTTTTCCATTATGAAAACTTAAGGGTCATTCAATATCTAAGAGAATTCTTTATAGTCATTATTTTCCGTTTCTACAAATCGGGCTTCTTATGCGCGCGCTAATATATATGTTAATAGGCAATTAAGTGTCGCACAATGTACGAGTAGCGATAACAAACAATTTATTTACTTATGCTTATATCAACCTGTATTAGGTTTATTATGACCAAGTTAACACACTTCACACCAAGATCAAAATGAAAGAGTTTCAATAGAACCTCTTCGCGGCACAACTGTCACGATAATTAACTTGGTGAATAAAATCATTAGCTAAAGTGACAGGTAATTGTAAAACTTTCTAAAGTAGCGTTTTTTTTATTTTCATTGTGGTTGGTATCCACAATGACAAGATGAGACTAATGTGGATGCTGAAAACCATAATCAAAGAATTAAATGAGATATTAGGCATTTAGGCTCAAGTTTCGTGGTTCTTGCTTAATATCTTTGGATCATGTAAGCTAGCATAAATGTAAAATCTTAATTTTTACCTGATTGCAACTACAATAGTTTCCGTCAATAGTTTCTCTCGCGTCATTTAATCTTATGTAACTAATTCGAGGCTAGTTTATAGCATAAGACTATCTAATAATTAAAATATAACATCCGGATATTAGGTGCTTGCACCGAAAACCAGCAGTTACCACCATACTTATTTCTTGTTCATTACTAATCAGTTTAAAAAAGTAAGAGCATTTTCACATTAACATGGAGCTTAATAATCGTATGCTAAGACTTTAGTGGTTTATTTATAAAACTGTAAGCAACATGTTTAGTGGAAGCAACATGTGGTCCTTGTTATAGCAATGGATCGAACAATAACTATATAATACTAACATGTTCTTTTATGTTAGTTACAGTTTCTAGATGTGCGTTCGTTATCTTGTGGTAGGGTCTGAACAGGGACTAAGAATCCATTGTAGAAACCACAGTGTGCTGACTTAAGAAAACAAAACAAAAGTTTTTAACAAAAAGGATATCATTATTCAGATTTCTAGTTTGCATTAAAGGCTTATTTCATGTGGCTCGTAATCAAGACTAAAACCACGTTACAGTATTTACACCACACTTAGATTTCAAACGTAAGATATAGCCTACATTGGCCTGTATTACACCCCCAGCAGTTGCTTTTGAAGCATGATATCTTATCGTAAAGGTTCATGTTCACTTTAGCAAGCCATGATACCTTAACATCATCAAGTATGTTGCAATCCTATGTAAAGCATTTTAGTAAACACGTTCCTAGCATCATATTATTATACAGTTTATAATATATGAACGTATGGAGATGTCGTATATCACACAACGCGGGGAAATGGCCACCCATGGTGTTAGTGGCAATTTTATTAATAACTGGGACTTAAAACCATTGCCAAATACAAGTAAAGCATGAAATTACAATACTAAGCAGATGAAAACAACACAGAAAAAATGTATACAACTACGCACGTGCAACCCTTCGCCATTTTGCCATGAACACCATCACCTTAACATACACCCAATCTTTCAAGCTATCTTGACACTGAAAAAAAGCATGTCTCGCACGGCGGTTAAGAAGTAAAGTGCCAAATACTATCCAAAATGCAGAAACAAAACCAGCTGCCCCTCCAATATAAAACCATCTCTTAAGTTCATCTATGTCTTCACCATCATTCTTACTTTCACCAACTACAGGTGTTACTTCAAGTTCTTTATCTCCGGGACAATACTTGGTCAGCGGAGGTCCGCATAGTCCTGCATTTCCAATGAACCTTGATGGTTCAAAGGACTGGAGTTGAGTGCTAGATGGAATCCTCCCAGATAAGTTGTTATGCGACACGTCAAGATAATTTAAAAAATTCATCTCAGACATGCTTGATGGCAACCCTCCTGAGAAACTGTTTTTGGATAAATCCAAAGTTTGAAGCTCTTTCATTTGACCGATGTCTATTGGAATCTCTCCAAGTAGAGCATTGTGTGATAAGTTTAGTAACACTAATCCCTTCAAATTGGTAATCTCGTATGGGATTTGGCCAGTGAGACTGTTGCTTGATAAATCAATTGTCTTAACCAATCCCAGATTTCTACTAAACTCATTTACCTTACCTTGCCATTCAATCAACAGATTGTCAATATAGCTATCGTCAACAATGTAAGTAGAATTTTTAAGAATAACATTACTACTATAATCATGCCGATTCTGTTCCGTAAACAATCCTTCTTGAACCATGGAAGTGAGATTATGCACACACAATGGGATTGTTCCATGGAGATTGTTAAATGATAAGTCTAAGATTTGAAGACTTACTAATTGACATATTTGTGAAGGGATGGATCCAGAAAAGTTGTTTGATTTTAGGCTAAGAGCGTACAACCTTGACAAGTTTTTACCAATCCAAACAGGAATATTACCATATAAATTGTTTGCCCCCAAGTCCAAAAGGCTTAACTTGGTGCAATTCTTCAAAGACAATGGCAATTCTCCAGAGAAGCTGTTGTTGTATAAACATAACATCTCGAGTTGACCCAAACATCCTACATAGGGAGGAATATGTCCTGATAGAGTGTTATGGCCTAAATTAAGAACTTTTAGATACGTCAAATTCTTCAAGCAGTCCGGAAGTTGCCCGGTCAATGAGTTACGTGAGAGATCAAGAGATTCAAAGTTTTCATAGATTTGGCACAAGAAAGAGATTCCTCCCTGGAATTTGTTTCTGGACAGATCTAAAAAACTTATATGTGGCGGAAAAGTAGGTATTGGACCATAAAAGCTGTTGGAACTCAAATCTACTTTTTTAAGGTTAGGACTAGATAATGATTCTGGCAATTTCCCACTTATGTTGTTAAAAGAGAGATCCAAATAATATAACTGAGAAGGGATCCATTGGTTCCAGTACTCAGTAGGAATTGTGTCTGAAATGCTATTGTTGGAAAGATCAAGATGCTCAAGTTCTTTCATTTTTTGTATCGATTTGGGGAAACGAGGTCCTAGCTTGTTAGAGCTGAAATCAATATAGACTACACTCATAGAAAGGTTTGACACGTCATCATAAAAAAAAACTCCTTCGAGTGAGTTGTATGAAAGATCTACATACACAAGATTTGATTTTCCAATGTTTTCAGAGATAACACCTCTAAGAGAATTGGAAGATAGGTTCAGTTTTTCAAGTGTGGGTAGTTGCCACAATTTGTCACTTATTGTTCCATTTAACTGATTGGAATCTAGGTTCAACACAGTTAGGGATGAAAAGTTTTGAATCTCATCAGACAATGACCCTGTTAATTGGTTATTTGAAGCATCCAAATGATGTAACATATTTGGGGATGTGCATCGAGACAAGTTGTTCAGAAAATCTGAAAGATTCCCATCCAACGAGTTGCCAGAAACATGAAAAGACTTAAGCCTATTGCCAACTAATGGGCACAACGAGTGATAACTTGACGAGTTGAGATTGTTGTTATCGAGATAAAGGGAAACAATAGATAAAGAAGAGTTGACAACTGAAGAATATGGATGCATGACTTTTGAGAGGTCACATCGTCTTAAACTTAACCCTTCTAGCTTTTGAAGACCAATAATTACATTTACCCAGTTATTTGCTTTGGCCAGAGAAGTTCCATCCATACGAAGGTCACTTAAAGAAGATAGAGAAGACAACCAATCTAAGTTTTCAACTGTACAACTACTGAGGGATTCTAGTGAAAGACTGTACAAATTGGTGAGGTTTCCAAATTCTGGAGGAATGGTTCCAGAGAAAGAGTTGTTTGAAAGGTCAAGGTATGCTAATTTGGTCAATGAACCAATGGATCTAGGAATGATTCCACTGAAATTATTATAGCTAAGGGTCAGGTATGTTAGTTTGGTCAATGAACCAATGGACATGGGAATGGTTCCACTAAAATTATTCCAACCAAGGTTAATGGCTATTAAATTGGTCATGTTACCAATGGACTCGGGAATGGTTCCAATAAAATTATTCTCACCTAGGTAAAGCTCTGTTAAATTTGTCAAATAACCAATGGACATGGGAATGGTTCCAACCAACTGATTCCCTTCAAGGCCAAGAATAGTTAAAGCGGTCAAGGAACCAATGGACTTTGGAAAGGTGCCAGAAAACTGATTATAAGAAAGGTGAAGATAAATTAACTGGGTCATGTTACCAATAAAGGTGGGAATGGTTCCAGTAAACTGATTCCATGAAAGGTCAAGATAAGTTAAATGAGTCATGGAGCCAATGAACGGGGGAATCGTTCCATGAAAAGAACAGTGGGACAGATCTAGATGATTCGAGCAGGTTAAATTAAGCAATGAATGGCTAATCTCAACTCCAACACCAAACAGGTTAAGCATTGTGACGTGATCTGTTTGGTTGTCGCAACTGACTCCACTCCATTTACAGCAATCATCTTCTTCTTCATGTCTCCATGTAGAGAGCTGGTTATAGGGGTCTAGAAGGCGAGCTTTGAAACCAAGAAGAGCTTCTCTCTCATTATCGATGCACGTATTAGTAGCCCCTCCTGCTGCTACAACCACTTTGTGGCCAAGGGAAGTGCCTGCCGTGGTATTAAACCATAGTAGAACAAGTGAAAAGATAAACAAAACATGAGTTTGCATAAAGTAAAAGCAAATATTTCCTCTCATAATGTATATGTGCTGTAAATAATTTGTATTGATGTTATTTTTATCTGATATATCAAAGTATACGCCTCTATGCAGCTTTATATAGACTTAGAAAAGAATAATTGAACGAGAACGGATATATATTTGTGTGGTGCACAAATTCATGGAAATAAGATTGGAGTCCCAAACTAGACGTCTAAAGTAAAGTCTTTGCAATTTGTACTTATTACATGTTCAACCAACGTGATATCTTTTGGTCCCCCAAATTTTATGTGATGTATATTTGTGTGGTTTTTATTCATGGAAAAAAATGAAGTCCCAAACTATACTTCTAAAGACTCTAAAGTCTTTGCAATTTGTACTTATTGCATGTTCATCCAACGTGATATCTTTTGGTCCCCCAACTGTTATGTGATATATATTTGTGTGGTGCAAATATTCATGGAAAATATTGAAGTCCCAAACTATACGTCTAAAGACTCTAAAGTCTTTGCAATTTGTACTTATTGCATGTGCATCCAAAATATACAACCAAAAGCCACACTCACTCCACTTTTACGTTCAAAAAAGAAGGGAAAAACTCCGATAACTTCCGTTATATACATGGCGATGGTGCTATAACGCAAGGGGACCGATGGAGCTAAAACGCACATGGCGCCGCTATAGGAAACAAAAAAGCTATAACGTGGGATGCTATAACCAATTCCAGGGGCGGAGCTATGTCAGGACCGGGGAGGGTCCCGGCCCCCCTAGGCCTAAGCTCGTTAGTGTATTTTTTTCACGATTTCATGTGTTAAAAAAATAATAATTAAAATAAATAAATAAATAAAATTTCATCTCGGCCCTCCCATCTAATGTTTTTCTGGAAAAAAAAGTTTGCTTCGCCCCTTCACGAAATTTCTTCTAGCTCCGTCATTGACCAATGCAACGTGCTCTCTAAATACTAACCAAATAAATGGACCCAAACAAAGTAACCCATTCATAAGGTAACAAACAAGATAACGTGATATAAAGGACACCTATATAATATACATATAGTTCCGAGAAATTCTAAAATTTTCGACTATGTTGATTTAGTAAACTTTAAAGAATAATTTAATTACTACGTACACATATAGGAGTCTCGATAAAAATGGCCAAAAAAAGCTTAAGTAAATTCAAAATAAATTCCCACTAATATACAAATTACTAACTTAGTGACTCACGAACATCACAGGATAAAAAGGTAAACAATTTAACTAATCGAAAATATAAAAAAAAAAAACAGTTGTTAATCAATCTAGTAGGCGGAGATTCATGAGTAAACTATATATGTTTTGGCGAAGTTGTATAATAATATAATTATAAGGCAACAAAAAGGTACTATTAGAAATTGAACTTATATTTTATAATGAATAAAGGATGTTAATGACGTTAATTAAAATAATACTGAAAGAGTGAGTTAAAGAAAATTGTAGTGCGTATTTGTGGACGCATAGTTGTTTATATTTTTGTGGTGAGAGTTATAATTTTTAGGATTGTTTAGGTCATATTAATTGATACCTTCTAATAAGCATAGTTGTTAATAAGTACTAGCACATTACCCGTGTAAAGAAGCAGGGACGAGTAATACCTTTAGCTAGGGCTAATCTTTTTATCTTTTTGTCGATTGCGTTTTTCAGTGATTGATGATAGTTTTTATGGTCGTAGGCTTGCGGTGAGAGATTGTGAAGAAGTTAAAATGTCATATTATTATGTGTAAAGTATAAAGAATTGAAGTTAAAGCTCCCAAATTAATGTTAGGATACTCGTAACTACTAAAACCTTGTATTTATTAGACATTCTTTTGTATTTCGTGATATTTATTGATGAGTGTGGAAATACCTTTCTTTTTTTTTTCTCTTTTTTAAAAAAAAAATATTCATGCTTTAAAGTTCTACTAATTGCTACTGAAAGGTCTTGACATTTGAAAAAGCCATAGCTTAACTAATTGCTAATACAAATTTTCAATATTTGAAAAAGCCATTGAAATTAAGTGATGATGCTATATATGTCCAACAATTTAAAATGGATGGTCCTAAATTGATTTATTATCTTTTTGTTTTTTCAAAAGTATGCAAAATAACTTTGTCTTATTTTGTGGAAAATATGATGAAGACTAAAGTGAATGGTCTCAAATAGACGTTAGGAAACTCTTACGAACTTATATTTATGACACATCATTTTCTATCTTGTGATATTTTTTTAGGAGATACGAAACTTTTTGTTGCTTTGAACTAGCTTTTAAAATTCTGCATATGCGGGATTGTTAAATAAAATTAATTTATAAAATTATGTAAAATTTTTATACTTATATAGTTCTAATACCCATGCATGGTCCGGTTTTTACATAAATTTTTTATTATTTATTTATATCACTTAGTATTTTATATAGATTTTTTGTTGAACATACGAGTTGATGTTGTTTAACTGACGTGATGCTAAGGTTGATGTTATTTAAATTTAACTATCGATATCATATTTTAAACATTATGCACGTTTAATAGCATATAATGACCCTTGAAAAACTATGTGGCGTTGCTCTATTTAATTTTCACATCATAGTAACTTATGAGGTTGTGCCTTCATTTTGATGTTGATATTCTTGTTGACATAATTGTAGCCATATTTAACTTTTAAACTCGTGTACGCGCGTGTTAAACTTATAAAGAAGAATAACATAACTCAACGTATAAATTAAAAAAAATAAATAAATAAATACTTTCAGATATCCTTACACACTTTCATAAAGAGAAACAGCATGAGTCGTTCGTATATGTACAATATCATGTATTCGTTTACCATGTTTACATTTTAATATTTAGAATTTCATGCATATACATTAATTTAAAATTTATCATTAAATGAGGTAGCAGCAAAATGTTTGATGAAAGATGCTTGAGGCAGAATCGAACTCTCATTATTCATGTAATAAAACATGGATCAAGTGTCATACTTGCGTATAAAGTGCATCTTTGCAAACTACGCCTCAGCGCGTCCATTAAGGGCACCTTGGCTAAAAACATGCAACTCGTTCCGTAATAAGCTAATTATCTCATTAAGCTTACTGTAATCTGCCACTTAGAAGTTATTGCATATTCACACTATATTGGAATAGGCAAATACTTCCAAGCAACCCTGAGTAATTATCATTCATACCAGTAAGTTATGCACAGATACAGAATCATAGACAAAACTTCGCTTGATTTAAACAGGTGAAACTTGGGACTACCGGATGAGCGAAATAGTTTCTGTGGATACATGACACTTGCTCAAAGATCTTAGAACAAATTATTCAGAAGACGATGTTGGCGATATGTCAGCAAAATTGATCTTTAGATTTGACTTTTTATCAAAGATGTCTAAAAAAAATGTTACTAAAAAGAAATGTACTAATGCTATAACAAAAGATGATAATACCACAATGTTCACAACAAGGAGACAGTTTAAGCCTTGGCTCTTCCTGCAAAAATGAGCATTCTCCACATCTTTAACACAAACATTTCAGCTTCATCGTCCAAAATAGACTGAAGCCGCTCTAACATCTCATTTGCTGTCACATGTTCTTGAGTGCTTGACACAATATAATCTACTAATGTTGTCTCTTCCTCGCCCAAAAATTCGGTTATTTTCTTGGAGATCCATGGTCTCATCCGTTCATGCAATCCATTCTGTATAATGTCATGAAATAATGTTATACTGAAAACAAAAAAGGACACTTACAGATCATACTGATCTAATATGTGGACACTACCTAAGGTCATTGAATAATTCCATACGAAATCCTTACCTTGTTATAAACATATCTGATCGTTAAATAATACTGTATTTAATCGAACAAAATACCAATCGGAACCCATAAAAAAACAATTGTTTTGCAATGTCAGACACATATCTCAACAAGAAAGAACTCTAGGCAAAATACAGGGAAGGGAGTCATACCTAGTTGGCTAGTTTTTGCTTCTTTCTTTTATCCGGAGAAAAATAGTTCACAATGATATGACCTTATTCAAAATAGAACGCCTAGTGGCTATTACTCGTGTAAGTATCCAATCTAATCAAAAGATGCCATGTTTAACTAAAAGTATTTAGCGGTTAAACTATCTCCCCCTAAGCGAAAAAGAACAAGTTTAAGAATACCAAAAGTTCTCACTAATCATAATACTTATGTAATAGAACCATAAAACTCTGTGTTTGTGTCTAAATACGTACAGCTAGGTTCGCCGTTTTACAAAATATTCAACATTCAATTATAATACATAGAGAAAGACATGGCAATTAAGCAAGCAAGAGTGGCAAATGGGCGAGTAGGAATTTGTAAACAAGTCAAACAGGAATTTGGATCAAGTAGGGGACCCACAAACGCTCTTTTATAACACAAAATTGAATTTTATATGTTGCTAGTGCGGTAAATATGAGTACAAAAACCTATAGTACTAACAAAATAATTTAACTTCAATTTACATAGAGAAAAACCTAATAGTGTGGCATTTTAATAAGCTTAGGATGGCTTCTATCCCATTTGACCCATTTCATCTTTTTGCTCAATCCTTTCAGCTTACAAAATTTGGGATCAGACATAATCAAGTCAATCGATTTATAAGTAAACTATAGCAAGAACTCTATACTAACCTTGTCATAAGTTGCCCAATTTATTGGATACGAAAACAGCTCGTCCTTGGTTTTTGGAATGGTGTCAGTTAATTGTTTTGCATCCAAAAGCTTCTTATTATCTGGTGTCTTCACATTCTCTTTCTCTCTTGTTTCATCTCTGGATCGGTTAGTCTCCTCACGGTCCCTATCTCGATGGCTTGATTTATCATGGGACCGTCTACTGTGTTCCCTTTCTGAATCAGGTCTCTCTTCTTTTGTATTTGCATGTCCAATTCGTTTTGCAAATTCAGCAGCTGCAGCCAAATTAGAAGATGGTGCAAGCGGAGTAGTTTCTCTCACAGCCTGCAAATTAGAAGGGACTGTAGTTCTTTTTCCCGAACCCACAAGACCAAATCCTAACTTTTTGGTTCCAACGTTGTTGTTTTGTCCTGTCTGTGAAGCAGTCGCAGACTCCACGACTGAGTCGCCACCAGTCCCATTTTGTGCACTCCTGTTACCTGTTATACGGAACCCCGGTGGTGGTTAATAATACAGATGAACAAACAAGCCCAAACATGAGACTATCCCTAGGACCGATTAAGCGGTCAGTTCACTTCTGCACAGAACGTAAACCTTTTTTTCCATGTGATATTTCTTATGAAAGGCAAAAACTCACTCACATATTATGCATCACCCCACCTTTTGGTTGATGGGCCAATCACATACCAAAGGCCTTTGGTGTTTTCCATATAATATTAAACGTAGTTTTCTGATATATAAATCTTTTTAAATTATACCATTACATATACTATATTTTAATGCTTCAAAAGAATGATCTAAGGTGCTTTTCGAAAACAGGGTATTTTCATTCTTCAAAGGATTAGAAATGTTCAATGCTCATTTTTCAATAATTTTGTAAATCTTGTTTTAACTTAATTATTAATTGCGACTATAATTTAGAACCCAATATTTAATAACATGTGATATGTCATACATAAAGAGAAACGTAAAGAGAAAAATCTAGTTGAATTGAAAAACTCACCGGTTTCGTCTGCATCTGCCATTTCAATATCAGTGGTCGGGTGGTCAGAAGCCTTATTTCTGATTTCCGCCAAGCTTCCATCAATTAACATAGCACTATCAGTTCCATTAGTTGTAGTACTAGATAAAAGCTCCAAGGCATGTTTTTGTTGTTCTTTCTGCTGCTCCCTTTCCTCTTCGGCTTTCTTCTTCGCCTCAGCAATCTCTTCTTCCTCTTTAATCTTGTCTTCTATATCTTCTTCCTTTTCCCTTAACCTTCGTTTTCTTTCTTCTCTTTCCTCCCCACTACTTCTATATTTTCTCTTTTTGCTATATAGCCATCATCATTCTCTTGTTCTAATATCTCATATTTCCTGTCCTGTTCTCTATCCTTTTCCCTTTCCCTCTCTTGTTTGCGGGCACGCTCTTTTTCCTTTTCCCCATTTTCCCACTCCTTTAGACGACCCCGATATCACCGTTCATCTTCACGTATTTTGTATTCACGTTCCCTTTCTCTCTTAGCTCGGTCTTGCTCTCTTTCTCTTTCGTACCTTTCCAATTCGCGTTCCTTTTCACTTAGTTCTCGCTCTGGATCCCTGCTCCGCCTAGCGTTTTTCGTTCAGGTGAGCTTGTTTCGGGTCTCTCGCTTTCGCTAGAAAGTTTGCTTTTGCTGGTCGTCTCTTCATCGTTTTTATCTTCTGCTGCATATGTAAATAATAGGGTCAAGCATTTTAGCATGATAGAGCTTCCAAAATCAAATAAAGAAGACAAACATGTACCTACACCTTCGAGTTCACATATTACAAGTTCTTACTAAGAGGGTGTAAATTTTATGCTATACTATGTAACTGTGAACAATCCGGAGCACATAGCCAGATGTAATAAAAGCGGGTAGTAGAAGAATTTGAAATAGCATTTACATGTACTTATACGGTTTGAAGTTGAAAAATATCATATATTCAGTCGTGAACTTTGCTAATTTCAAGATTTTATACCCAAATGACCAAAAAAGACGTCTTTGTAAAAAAATACATATGTCTTGTGAAATTCGAAAGTTTTGGTATTTATATAACGAAAATTACCCTTTCATAATGTGAACAGTATGAAATTGGTCATCTAACACCTAATAGTTTGATAATCGTTTTGAAACACAAATCTAAACACCCGCTAAATATATGGACTCCAAAGTTTATGCTAACCATTTTTTGCCATGTCAGCATCTGAATCGCCATCTCTCGACTTCGTTGGGAGTTCAGAGGTTATATTAACAGCAGTAACAGGAGCTTGTGGGGGTGGAGGTGGAGGTGGTAGAGGTTTATTCTTTATCCTTTCTTCTATCATTCCTATAAGCTTTTCACTAGCTTCTTTGTCAGCTTCCTTATCTTCATCAGTCACAAGACCGAAGGTAGCATAGTCAATATTATCTTTATTTTCTTCCTTGTTATCATCCTCCTTTTTAACATCCTTTGATTCCTCCACGGAAGGCTTAAAGAGGTCCTTTCTTGTCTTCCTCTTTACCAGCACCTTCAGCATCTGCTGCTTTCTGATTCTTCAAGTTCTCTTTTTTCTTCTCAATATATCACTTAAGATACTCCTTGGTTGCTTTATCAAAATTTAACTGCATATACAAATCAAGGGTTAATATTTATAAAAAATTAATTGGTTTAAGATAAGAAATGATAAGGAGAAGTGAGAATGCAATGAACTTCATTGCAATAGGGAATTTTCGAGTTTTCACCCACACGCTTATGAGTGTATCAGATCATATTATATTAATCTTTAGCTGATAAAAAATAATCTAGTTTTGTAATCAAAGTTGACACACCTGCTTTTGTTAGAAGGTATAACTTTACGGCAGTGTGTTCTGGGTCAACCTAACCCGTCATTTTTCAACCAGATTATGTTACCTGCTTTGATCAGCTACCAAATTTGAACGTTTTGGCTACTTACGCATTATATATTTAAACAAAGACAACAACTTATACATAAGATATAGAAACATAGCAGCTTATATGTTAAGAAACTGACCACCCTTTTCACCAAGGCAAAATGAACAACAAATACGAGTATGAGCTTCCGGACATAGATAGATATGTAACATAGCAGCTTATATGTTAAGAAACTGACCACCCTTTTCTCCACGGCATAAAAAACACATATTTTTTCCACTAAAGTACTTCTAAGTAAACTAAAATGAACAGAGCTAGACAAAAAAACGTTGGAATACCAAAACACTTGTGCGAGGTAATGTTTTCTAAGAAACTGTGATATGGACTCGATATCACGAAGTCCTTCCAAACTTTTTCACCACACCATCAATATGACACTTTATTACGAGAAAAATCATGTCATCACTACTCCCTAATCTAACGCCAACCCAAAAGGTGGCGTTTGGTTTATTATTAGGAATGGATTTGGGTATGGGTTTGATTACAAAATGGAATGGGAATTTACATATCATATCTAATATTAATGTTTGGTTTATTGGTTGGGTTGGGTTTTTAATTGTAAAAAAAGTGGATTGATTGGAAATCAAATTCTAAACCCACCATGTAAGGTGGGTATGGGAAAACCCATGTTTTCGGGTATCATTCCATCATTTAAAACCCATATCAACTAACCCAACACCCTCAATCCAAACACACCCTAAGGTTATATCTCACAAAACTATCAATATTATCAAGCGATAGTAGTTGTTTGGGTTATATAAGTGTGTGGTAACATAGAATCCATACTCTTGTTTTAATAGCGTTTCTAAAAGAAGGCTTGTGAGAGTCTCAAAGTTCAATTCTTCCTAGGTGTAAAAACTCTAAAGTGGCCACGCCAAACCTCGTGAATTAGTTAGCGAAAAGGTCAGAAACCATCGGTACCCCGTGGATTGGTTATTGTTGTATTTATATAAAGTGTAAAATGGGGTAAAAGCTAAACGCTATAGGAGCCCGTTTAAACAAAATCTAATCTCTCGCGACTAAATTAATTCCACGTATCATATCAACAACAATTCAATAAACTCATACACAATATAAAAAGTCAAAATCAAATAAAAAAAGTCAAAGTTGACAAAAAAAGGTCAAAATCAAAGAAAGTCAACCCACCTGGTGGATGATTCATAGCTCCTGGCGGCTGAGGATAACCATCATTAGGGGGCGGCGGCGCATACATCCTCATGGGATGCTGACCTGGCATCATGACCACACCAGGCGGCTGCATCTGAAAGGTGGGGTTAGTGTCATATACTTTAACAATGTTCAAAGGATAGTATTGCTCAATATTCCGATAGCAGCAGCTCCCGTTAAAGAAATTGTAGCATCTCAGGCCCCTATTAGTTTTGCACCGGACTAAATGACTAATACACTTGTCAACCAATCATATCATACTCTTCAACTACATTACTCATTTGATAAGTGAGGCAAATTTGCTTACCCACAAATATAAAGTAGCAATTTGTGACTTTAGGCAAATTTTTAAAAGAGCCCTTTTTTTTTTTTTTTTTTTTTTTTTTTTTTTTTTTAAGTATCGCTCATTTAAAAGTTAAATAGGCATAAACGTACACATATTTTCTATCAGTTGGAGAACACTATAATTGTTTTTAAAGAAAAACTTGTAGATATTATATATTTATTTTTTAAATATAAATGAGCTGTTACGTTTGAGGAATTTATTTCGTCATTTTTTGTCTTTTCTAAAGCGATTCGTATAACATGCGCTCGTTTAGCCCGTGCCCGCCCGGCCCGCCCGTTTTGCCACCTCTGGATTTAATGGTGGGTATTAACCTAAAATTTAATATGTCAACCTAAGTCCAAGCTTTTCATTTTTCTTGTCTTTTTGTCTTTCTTATTTATTCACTTTTTATATGTTTTTTTTTTTTTTTTTTTTTTTTTTTTTTTTTTTTAATTCACGTTTTTTTTGTTCACGTTTTTTTCATTCGCTTTCATACGTTTTAGCCCGTTTTCATCCGTTTCGTCTGTTGTCTTACGTTTTCGTCCATTTTCATACGTTTTCGACCATTTACATACGTTTCTAAATATCTGAATATTACAAGTGATATTTCGTGACATTCAGAATATCACAAGTGATTATCTAAATATCACGAGTGATTTTCAACTAATGTTTTGTAATATGATAATCACAAGTGATATTCTATAAATTAAAACTGATATTCAGAAAATCACAACTGATATTATAAATATTATGATATTCAGAAACGGATGAAAACGTAAGAAAACAGACAAAAACGTAAGAAAAATGACAAATACATATGAAAAGGACGAAAACGTATGAATCGTAAAAACACGTCTGAAAACGGACGAAAAAATATGAAAATGTATGGTGTAATTATTGATACTGACATGAAAATGACAGCAAGATAAACATATTTAAGTTGAGGATAAACATGTCCGGGACCGAATAAGTTAACCCGTATAATAAATGGGTCGTGTATGGGTTTAATTATTTTTTAAGAGGTCAAACTGTAAACTCGTTTAAATATATGAACTCCTAATAAATGAAAGATATATTCCCTCCATTTCAAAATAATTGTCTCTCTTCAAAAACACAAATTTTAAGAAAATCATAATTATTACTGCTTTCTTTCTCTTACTTTTTATTATAATATCAGTTTTACCCTTAACTAATTAACTAATGTATTCTTTAAATTTGTAATATAAATTTCAACAAAGGGTAATATGGTTAGGGATGACATCCGTGGCGATGGACATTGGTACCTATAACCCATCACCCGCACACGTGATTTTTTTCTCACCCATCACCTGCCCATCCCTCACCACTGATTTTTTACCCATGCCCATGCTCGTGGGTATTTGTTGCCCAAGGGTTAGTGACCGAAACATCAAGCGAGAAGCCAGGAAGGAGTATTTGAGTGTTGACGATCAGAACCGAGATATATCATGTATATATCTTTGATGATTTGATCTTTCATACCTTTTTGTCTTGTAACTCAAATAAATTGTTAGCTTACCGTGTTTTCTAGAGACGTGTAGTTATTAAATATATACCTAGAACCTCACAAATCTTTAAGAAGTATATTAAATTTTATTTTAACACAAATGGATTTATGGGTACACCCACGGGTATTATGATGGGTACACTAGTGGGTATTTAAAATGGTTGTCATGAGTTTACCTGTGACGGGTATACATTACCCGTCACCCACCCACCACCCACCAATGGGTAGATATTTTCACCCACGACCTACCCGTGGGTAAATTCTGACAGGGTTACCCACCCATTTACGTGAGGGTACCCGCATGGGTTTTTACTCACCCATTGCCATCCCTAAATATAGTAAATTCAATTAAACTTACATATTTGTTTTTAGTAGTGATAATTAATTTGAGACATCTAAAAAAAGAAATGCAGTCTATTAATTTGAGAAGAAGGGAGTACTAACTTTTTATAAAGTAAAACTTTAATATAAGGGTGTTTATCGGGTTGTTCGGTTTATTCGGTTATGTTAATTTGGTTCATTTTTTTGGGTAAAAACAAAACCAAACAAACAAAATTAAAATTGGGTTAAATCGAAACCAAACCAAATAATCGAATTACATAAATTTGATTACATATTTATTTAAGGATGAAGTCTATAAATATGTAACGTACTATATCCAAGTTACCAATGTAGGTAACGCACCTCATATTGTTGCATTGCAAGCAAATAACTTTCCAAATAATTGACAAGTATGTAATTTGTTAACCTTACATTTCTAACCATGGTATAAAAATTACACCGTTAGTCCTCAATAGATAATGTCAGTTAAAAAATTTGCGTTGTTGGCCCTTAATACATAACCTCAGTTAACTTACCACCACCACCAATCACCACCGCCACTCACCACCACCACCCACCTCCACCGCCGCCACCACCACTACCAATCAACACCGCTACCCACCACCACCGCCGCCACCTACTGCCACCACCACCACCACCAATCAGCATCGTTACTCACCACCACCACCCACCTCTACCACCGCCATCACTCACCACCACCAATCACCACCACCACTCACCATCGCCACCCACTTCCACGACCACCCACCATCACCACCACTTACCACTACCGCCACACCCCACTACCCACTACTGCCATCACCAATCACCACCACCACTCACCGCCGCCACCTACTTCCACTAACACCACCACCACTCACCACCACCACCCACCACCACCGCCACTCACTCACTACCACCAATCACCACCGCCACTCACCGCCGCCACTTACTACCACCACCGCCACCGCCACTCACCACCGCCACTCACCACCATCACCCACCAAAACCACTTACCACCACCACTTACCATCGCCACCTGCTGCCACCACCACCACTTACCACCACCAACACCAATCATCGCAACCATTCACCAAGCCACCCACTACTACCACCACCACTCACCACCGTCACCCTTAAGTGGTGGTGGTGGTGCACTGGGTGTCAGTGGTAGGTGGTTGTGATGATTGTTGTTGGTGATGGTAACTGGTGGTAGGTGGTGGTGGTGGCAGTGGGGTAGCGGCGATAAGTGGTGGTGGTGGTGGTCGTCGTGGTGGAAGAGGGTTACGGAAGTGAGTGGTGGTGGTGATTGGTGATGGTAGTGAAAGGTGGTTATGTGTGGCGATGGTGATTGGTGGTAGAGGTAAGTGGTGGTGGTCGTGGCGGTGAGTGGTGGTGGTGATTGGTGGTAGTAAGTGGTGGAGGTGGATGGTGGTGGCGGGTGGTGGTGGTGAGTGGTGGTGCTGATTGGTTGTGGTGGTGGTGGCAGTGGGTGGAGGTGGTGATTGGTGGTGGTGGCGGCGGTGGAGGTGGGTGGTGGTGGTGAGTGGCGGTGGTGATTGGTGGTGGTGGTGGTGGTGGAAGTTGGTGGCGGTGGTGAGTGGTGGTGGTGGTGGTGGTAAGTTAACTGAGGTTATGTATTAATGATCAACAACGCAAATTTTTTAATTGACATTATCTATTGAGGACTAACGGTGCAATTTTTTACCCATGGTTAGAAATCTAAATTTAACAAATTACATACTTGTCAATTATTTTGAAAGTTATTTTCTTGCAATGGAACAATATGAGGTGCGTTACCTACATTGGTAACTTGGATATATTACGTTTCGTATTTATGGACCTCACCCTTTATTTAATTAGGTAAATATTTTGCCAAAAAAAATAATAAAAAAATTCAAGCTTATGAAATATTATATTTATACTATGAAACAATTTTAATCTTTTATAAAATAAATATATAAAAAATATATATCAATTTGGTTTTCAGTTTGGTTCGGTTTTCATTTTACCAAAACTATAACTGAACAAAAAGCTGAATATTTAATTTCATTCGGTTCGATTATGAGAAATTCAGTTCGTTTCTATTTTCGATTTTCGATTTTTTTTAGTGAAACCCGAATTCTGCACACACTGCACACACCTACTTTAATAACTTGAAAATTAGAGTCAAAAGTGAAAACCTTTGAATAGACTTTTTAGATGCCTAAAATAAGAAAAACTGAGCCGGAATTCAGTGTAAGATTTGAGCGGGAATTCCGTGTAAGACTTTGAGCGGGAATATAAGGTTTTGGCGGGAATACAGTGTTTATAAATCTTGTGGCAGCCATGTATCCTCAGGATATCCACTTTTCAATTCTATGATTCAACTTCTTTCACTATGTTATTGTTAATATTTGTTCATTTTAAGAAAAATATATAGCTGAAATAGCTTCTGACTTGAGTTGATATAATTTACATTAGTTTATTCTATTGTTTGGGTTTGATATGAATTTCTTGTTTGTCATGGATCTAGTGGTAGAAATGTTGGAGATGGTTTTTGGTGGTTTGGCTTTCATGTTTTTCGGCCACGGTTTCCCTGTTTAAATTATATCATATTGTACGTCATTCATTAAAAAGACAGTTTTGAATATATAGAATGGCTTGCTGACCAAACCAAAAATCAATGTCATCGACAAATAAGTAAATTGGGATAAGGATTTCACTTGCAAATTAAGAAAAGAAACCTTGTAGTTGTTTTTTGAAAAAAACAAACAAAAAGTGATGCCAAGCCCAACATTTTTTTCTTTCAAAGTGCATTACTTTGACATTTAAAATTTGAAGCAGTATGTTGCTTGGCATTAACTATCTCCAAAGTGGCCTAGTGGTAATTTATATTTAAAGTAAAATCGGTAAATATACTTTTCTATTGTCTACTCCAAATAATTCTATTTGTTCTCTCTATTCTTGATTTCACATCAAATAATTCTACTTTCGTTGGCAGCTATGGCGGTTCACCCTAACACCCTATCATTGGTAACTGGCCGGCGGATGACATGTTAAAATTTTGGGAACCATGGTTTAGAAGCGAAGCCTGGCTTCTCTATTTTAACCACCCATGATGCGTCGTGTAGTATTGAGTGCTGAAAGTTATACGGAATTATTGTTTTGTTTTGTAGATTTGTGAACTCAAGAGCAATGTGATGTCTTGTGTGTAACAAGTACTAACAACATCATAGCAGGATGTTTTGATGGAACGGTATGCGAAATTGACACTCGAACTCTTAGATACCCCCTTTACCCAATACATTTGACAAGAGGTTTATTTTTTTTTTCAATCCTTTTATCTTCAGCGAATTAAAATCTCATGACTTGAAGACTTCGGTCACATGTATGTGTTCGGGCCAGAGTGAAAATCATGTGCTGGCAAGCTTTATGGACTCTACATTGCGGCTTTTGGACTTGTAAAACTTGCATTCTTTTCCATTCTATTTAGTTAGCTAAAAAGATTACTTTTATTTACTTTTCTTTACTTTGCAGGCATGCGAGTGAAATATTACACGAATATAAAGGTCATAAATGTGAGGTAAGGACAGGCTCATTCAGTAGAACTGAAAAATAGGCGGGTAGGATCATGAGTTGAAATGGGTATTTTTTTGGGTACATGCTGATGTAGTTAATGTTGAGTTTATGATATATAAAATAAAATAAAACATAAAGACATCAAGAGTACACAGCGGAAGACTTAAGATCATAACAAATAAATTAATTAACTGAAAGTATGCGTAACGTACCTCTTGCGAATATCAAATCTCTTGAGCAAAGCAAAACCACCCTCGAGCAAAGCAAACCAAAGAAGTACTAAATGGTGTAAGAATAATGTCTTACAACCACGTTCTTGTACACACGAATTAACCAACGAATCAAGCGATTGCTAGATCTAACACAAGCCCTCGTATATGCAAAAACAAAACCGAACTCCCTAACAAATGGGGTTTTCGGCCAAGCTATGCAAAAGAAAGAGAAGAGAGGAGATCTAGGTTAATTCAATGCACAAGGTGTGAATGAAACCCTAGATCCTACCCCTCCTTATATACTAGAAGTAAAACTTAGAGGACAAGTTAGGGGAACAAGGCCTTGGAAAGACCCCATGGCCGGCCATGATGTGAAGCCCATAGCCCATCCCATAACTTTTCCAAGTTTCCAATTCTAGTCCTTCTCTTTTCCATTTAACGGTCGTTAGTCATTTTTCCGTTAAATACTTAACGATCGTTAACCGGACTTAATGTGTAATAATTAATCGTAAACATAAACATTAATTATTAACTTTAATTCTCATTCGCTAATGTGTGCAATCCCGTGGTCACGAGTTCGAATCCGGACATTCGCATGTTTGTAAATATATACATTTCCAACAGTTAACTCTTGGGTTTTGTTGACCAGTCATCAGAAATCGATTGCGGTTCTTATAACCTAAGGAGCTATGTCGTTGGGGGCTCCGAAGATGGCAAAGTTTTCTTTTGGAACCCGGTGAATGCTCGGTTATCAACATCATGATCCTTCACTGCTCACGCATCAGTGTTAGAAGTGTTGGAGACGGTTTTGGTGGTTTGGGTTGGATGTTTTTCGGCCACTGTTTCTCTGTTTAAGTTATATATTGTATGCTGATACAATGCCTTTATTTTGGTACCCTATCCTCGTGGTAGGGTGGAATGGACGTCGTGACTCTTACTAGCAATTCCATGACGATCTAGATGGAATTTTTTCGTTGATAAGGAAATGCAATATTTATCCATAGCCTCTCAATAGATACTCACTGAAAATACATTTCTAGACCACTATTCGAATTCTATATTTTAGTTGTTTTCACTATCATTTTGCTGATATTTGTTCAATTATTGCAAAATTTATTCTTGAAACAGGTTAATTTAATTTTGCTGGGTTTGGTATGGTTTCTTGTGTGTGATAGAAGTCTTAGAGCTGCATCCAGTACTACACAATTGGGTTTAGAGACCCCTTCATCAAGACCCTTTACAAGAAAAAACGGTCTAAAAAAATGTTTTTAACCCGCAACAAAGTATCAAGACCCATTTAAATGAAAAAACCCGGTTTTAATGTAAATAACAAATACAGACCGGATTTGAAACTGAGAACACGTCTATAAAAAACTTAATATAGACCGGTACTAACTTTGAAACCCGGTTTTTATATATTAATTAAAGGCAGACCTGTCTTCAGCAAAAGGTCCGGTCTAATTCTCCAAAAAATATGAGCGGGACTTTTTGCCCACTTATTTGTTTCAAAAAATTTCAATGAATTTCAAACTAACACTATAGCTACACTTTCATGAGTTCATCTCTTCTCTAGCACTCATTCCCACACATTCTACCACAGCCACTGGTCATCATAAACTTGTGCCACTGCCCATCACTCTTGTTTATTGAAGTATTAATATCAAAGGTGCGTAAAACTTGAAGTAAATCTGTAATTTGTTATAATTATATATTTTATTTTAAAATTTGATTTGTTTGTTTTTTACTTCCTGCTTAATATTAATTGATTGATTTATTGAATTTGGGATTATATTGGTAGAAGTTAACTTAGTGTTTGTCTCATAAGAATAGAGGTTATGTCAGCTAATTAGAGTTAGTTAGAAAGGGTGGTTTAAACTTGATAAGAAGGTATTTGATAAAATGCTTTAGTTCGTTTTTATGGTTCTTTTTCTTTTTCTTTACATTAGCTGAGATGGTTCGGCTTTTGGATTTGATTTTGTTGTTTCAAGTTGTGGGTTTCGTGATCATTTAAGATTTACATGTAGCGCTACTCGAAAAAACTGACTATCTGAAATTACAATTATTTGACCAGTTTCAGTGTAACCAAACATTAGAAGCGGCTATGATCGAGTACTTGAGAACGCAATAAGCATTTAATTACTTTTTATGCCAAACACCCCTGGATTGTGACAATTATACATAGAATACTATCCATTGTGTATGGCATGCAATTTTAAAGCATTCTGCTTTAAGAAAGAGACTATAGATTCAAGTTTGACTTATAGTAATACAAGTGCATTAACCAAATGCATCTATGTTAATAGTAAGAACTAAATAAGGGTATAAAAGCCGACTAAGATAAAGGGGGCAAACGTATGAATTGTTGTCAATAAAAATAAATGTGGTGAGCTCTTGAGAACATGTTAATATGTTACAGTATTTCTTTTTATGTATCATGTATAGATATATATGAAGTTAAGGTATCTATAGTGTAACAAGTAGTGCAAATGGAAAGCACGTGATGATGAATAGATGTTTTCTCTCCTATTGTTCGTTACACTGGTTATTGCCTTCTTTTTTTTTGGTTAGTCATGGATGAGCCTATGCAGTACTTACTAGATGTTAATCTTGTGCTTTACCCAAATCATAGCATGTTGATTAATGAGACTACATAAAGTGTTGATGCTAAATTATATCTCACTGGCATATGTAATCTGCATATGTTGCTTATTAATTTCGTTTTCAGTTTGGTTTATTCACTTTTCACATCTCTCATGATTTTCCAAGTTTCACTTTGAAGGTGGTTATGACTACCAAGTGTGA
Organism: Chrysanthemum seticuspe; assembly: GCA_019973895.1. Classification (NCBI taxonomy): domain Eukaryota; kingdom Viridiplantae; phylum Streptophyta; class Magnoliopsida; order Asterales; family Asteraceae; genus Chrysanthemum; species Chrysanthemum seticuspe. The sequence goes on along the minus strand of BPTQ01000009.1, from coordinate 28,420,130 downwards.
TATAATGTTGGACCAGTAACTTGTAAGAGAACATTATCAGGTCGGGTTCATTCTCGTCATACTCATAATCAAGTTTAGGTTCTATTGAACTTGTAAAAGAACATTATCTACCAACTGCGATATAATTTCACCATCTGCACCAAAAAAAAAGTTCAGGTTCTACTGCAAGGTCTAAGAACTTCAAGAGTAAAGTCAAGAGATTTAAAGCTATTCTTGATGTACCTTTTACGTTTAAACAGGTAATAGTTTTGTGGAGCTGGGGGATACTTTGGTATGAACTTGCCGTATTAGGAATTGGGATTGCATACTCAATTGTTTATCTACTTATTGTTTTCGTATGAGACTTGTAAACATTCGTTCTTTAGCTTCAAGTTAAGTTCAGAAACCAAAATGCTTTAATCAAAGTGATAAGTGCATGTTTCTTTGCTTCCTTTATATATGCAGGACGTAAATGTAGAAGCTAAAGTTTCCCGATTACAGGTTATACTTTTACTAACATACTATGACATGTAATAAAACTTGAGTGTTTATGTATTGCTTTGTTTATTTAAGATGATTACGGAGCTGTTTTGAATTGCTTATCATAATTGCTAATAAAAGGAAATCTTTTGGGATCGCTTGCAGAAACTTGAGCCTATAAAGGGAGTGTTTGAGATTTCTTATTAAAGTTGCCTATAAGCGATGTTTGGGATTGCCGATAAACAATCCCAAATAGCCTTTATTAGCCACTTTAATAAGCAATACCAAATAATCTCTACGTGGGCTGCATTTTCTGTAAACAATCTCAAATCAGTCCCTTTGTAGCAGTTACAATAAGCAATTCCAAACAGCGTTACTTTTTTTTTTAATTTCTAAAGATAATATAGAGACCGGTTTTAGGATGGAAAACCGGTCTATATTCGTCATATCGAGACCTGTTTTTAAACCGGTCTCTATTTGAGTTTCGCATGGAGAGCCCCCCACTTAGAGACCCCATAAAAAAACGGTCTTGAGGAGTCTGTGAACAGGTCTTAAAAGGCTTTTATGTAGTAGTGATCTGGTGGTTCGGGTTTGATGTTTTTTACCCGTGATTTCGCTATTTAAATTATACAAGGTTAGATGCCACTCCCGTGCGGCAAGTGCTTTTTGCGTTCTTGTACACTAAGAGTCTTGGTTAACTCTGGAGCTGTTAACAAGAGTATGAGTTGTTGACTTCAAAACTGTCCAAATATAGACTTCATTTGCGAATCATTTTTTTTTTTTATTATTATTTTTTTATTTTAATGACATATGTATGAGTTTGTTACAGTATGATTTTAAGACTTGTTGGTTAGAATGCAGAATGCTTATGTTGTGGGTGCTCTTAGATTTCTGCAGCTTACATAAAGTGCATTAAGATATGTTTTGGAAACATTGAACTAGAAAAGTTTGGAACACCTTTGAATGTAGCTTTGTTTTGTATATTTTTCTTTGTTTTTTTATCCGGTTAAAAGGGTACGCTCGAGTTAGATAAGAACAAGAACTGGATTGGTGGTTAGATTATAGCAAAAAGATCATCAGCTAAACATTAAAAAGTTACAGCTAACTGAAAAACTTTTTTTAACATTGACTCAGACATAAATCAAACAATTACCACACTACCCATCAAACTTCGTTGGTTTTATCATCAAACCTCTTTTTTTACCTCTAAAATTCACGTCATCCGTCAATTGTACATGTAATGTGACATGTCGCACGATTATACCGTTATGCTCCACGTAATTTCCGCCCACTTACACAGCCACACAAGAAACATAAATCTGCTTAAATACAAATTACAAAACTAACAAATCTATCATTATTAAAACCCTCTTCTTAAAGAACAAAACTTTTATATTGTAACATGAGTTCACAAACCCCCACATACATTTGAAGATCTTGATCTTCGTTAAGAACATGGTGATGTTCTTCATGTTCCTCAACCATTCATCATTTAAACCATACACCAGGTGTCAAATGGGTTCACCCGACCCGACACGAACTTGACCTGAACCCGAGAAGGCCTTATAGGGTTGGGTTGATTGGGGTCCAACTAGCTTATCGGGTTTATCGAGTCAACCCGATAAACCCGATAGCCTTATAGGGTCGGGTTGACCCGATAAACCCGATATGCTATAATGTCCCATTAACAAATCTATAATTTTTGAATGAATGCCACATTATTATAGTCCATTGGTCACGATCAATTCTTGAACAAATATATAAATTGGATCTTTGAACTTTGTTCTAGTTAGTATCAGTAGCTTAGTTGCTTTCTATATTTTATAAGCTGGTGCTACAAGAGGGAAAATAACGACATAACTACTGACCCAAAAATTTCAGGCCAAATGGCTACTTAATATACTTTGAACTGCTCGTTTATTCGCGTTATATATTAGGCTTTGGGAAATAAGATGTTGCGTTCGTTTTCTTTTTAAATAAATTTCATGTTTAGTAATAATATTTTTATAAAAGAAGCAAATTGTGGGATGAGATTAGCATGTAACCCGTAACTCGATAGACCCAACCCGACAACCCACAACCCGACCCGATAACCCGATTGATACCCCTACACCACTCTATTTGATCAACTAAATCTTGCGGTGGTGGTGGAGTTAGGCGGCCAGTGGAGGTGGTGGGATGTGGAGATGGTGGTGGTTGGTGGTTAGAGAAGGTAGAGGTACAATGTGGTGACGACAAAGTCACAAAGGGAGGTGGTGGTGGGCTGGGCGGCCAAGGGAGGTGGCAGGGTGTAAAGATTACAGTAATAATATTTTATCGAACAAAATACATTAACACCCAGTTCTAATACGCTTAGGATGGCTTCTATCCCATTTGGCCCATTTCATCTTTTTGCTAAATCCTTTCAGCTTACCAATTTAGGATCAGACATAATCAAAATCAATCCATTTAAAAGTAAACTCTAGCCTGACTTCTATACTAACCTTTTTATAAATTGTCCAATTTATTGGATACGAAAACAGTGTTGGAAATCAGCCTTCCTCACCCTCGGTCACACCACAAGAAACACACAACTGAACACAACATAAATATATCGACTCTCATCTGCTCGCAGGTTTTGCATTTTCTGTGTATTATATTAATTACTGCAGTAGGTTTCCTAGTAATATGAAACCTACTGCTATTTATAATAAAGCTAAACACAACTAACTACACATGTATTCTTTCATTTTATTCGCCACTGACCCATCCTTCTTGATCCGTAACCCACATACTGACCCGAATCATGACCCATCAAGATTATCCTACAAACAGCTCGTCCTTGGTTTTTGGAATGGTGTCAATTAATTCATCCAAAAGCTTCTTATTATCATCTCTGGATCGGTTAGTCTCCTCCCGGTCCCTATCTCGATGGCTCGATTTATCATGGGACCGTCTACTGCGTTCCCTTTCTGAATCGGGTCTCTCTCACAGCCTGCAATTCTTCGGTTGTATAATCTGTAGGAACCAAAGGTCGCATCTTTTTATCCTTTTGGGCATCCTCATCTTCCTCTTCATGGAATAGGGAAGGGGCTGTAGTTCTTTTTCCTGGCCCACGAGACCAAATCCTAACGTTTTTATTTCAACGGTGTTGTTTTGCCCTGTTTGTGAAGCATTCATAGACTTCATGACTGAGCCATCACCAGTCCCATTTTGCGTACAGATATGCACACACAAGCCAAACATGATAATATCAATAGATCCAAATATCTGGTCCTAAAAGTTCCGTTCACTGAGCTTATTTCATGTGCCTCGTAATTAAGACTAAATCAACGCTACAGTCTTCACACCACACTTAGATTTCAAACGTAATATATAGCTTACATTGGCCTGTAGTACACCCCAGCAGTTGCTTTTGAAGCATGATATCTTATCCTAAGGGTTCATGTTTGTTCACTTTAGCAATCCATGATACATTAACATCATCAAGTATGTTGCAATTCTATGTCGTATATAACACAGCGCAGGGAAATGGCCACCCATGGTGTTAGTGGCAATTTTATTAATAACTGGGACTAAAAACCATTGCCAAATACATGTAAAGCATGAAATTACAATACTAAGCAGATAAAAAAAACATACAAAAAACCTATACAACTACGCACGTGCAACCCTTCGCCATTTTGCCATGAACACCGCCACCTTGACATACACCCAGTCTTTCAAGCTATCTTGACACTGTAAAAAAGCATGTCTCACACGGCGGTTAAGAAGTAAAGTGCCAACTACCATCCAAAACCCAGTAGGAAAACCAGCGCCCCCTCCAATATAAAACCATCTCTTAAGTTCATCTATGGTTTCGCCATCACTCTTACTTTCATCAACTACAGGTGTTACTTCAAGTTCTTTATCTCCGGGACAATACTTGGTCAGCGGAGGTCCACATAGTCCAGCATTTCCAATGAACCTTGATGGTTCAAAGGACTGGAGTTGAGTGCTTGATGGAATCCTCCCAAACAAGTTGTTATGCGACACGTCAAGATAATCTAACAAATTCATCTGAGACATGCTTGATGGCAACCCTCCTGAGAACTTGTTTTTGGATAAATCCAAAGTCAGAAGTTCTTTCATTTGACCAATGTCTTTCGGAATCTCTCCAAGTAGAGCGTTGTGTGACAAGTTTAGTACCACTAATCCCTGCAGACTGGTAATCTCATATGGAATTGGTCCTGTGAGACTGTTGGTTGATAAATCAATTGTCTTCACCAATCTCAGATTTCTACTAAACTCATTTAAGTTTCCTTGCCATTGAATCAACAGATGGTCATAGCTATCGCCAAGATAGTAAAAACTACTATAATGATGTAGATTCTGTTCTGTGAACAATCCTTTTTGAACCATGGAAGTAAGATTATGCACACACGATGGGATTTTTCCATGAAGATTGTTAAATGACAAGTCTAAGATTTGAAGACTAACTAATTGACATATTTCTGAAGGGATGGCTCCAGAAAAGTTGTTTGATTTTAGGCTAAGAGCGTACAACCTTGACAAGTTTTTACCAATCCAAACAGGAATATTACCATATAATTTGTTGGCCCCCAAGTCCAAAAAGCTCAACTTGGTGCAATTCTTCAAAGACAGTGGCAATTCTCCAGACAAGCTGTTGTTGTATAAAGATAAGGTCTCGAGTTGACCCAAACGTCCTACACAGGGAGGAATATATCCTGATAGCATGTTATTGCCTAAATTAAGAACTTTTAGATACGTCAAATTCTTCAAGCTGTCCGGAAGTTTCCCGGTCAATGAGTTATGTGACAGATCTAAAAAACTTATGCGTGCCGGAAAAGTAGGTATTGGACCATAAAAGTTGTTGGAACTCAAATCTACTTTTTCAAGGTTAGGACTTGATAATGATTCTGGTAATTTCCCACTTATGTTGTTGACAGAGAGATCCAAATAATATAATTGAGAAGGGCGCCATTGGTTCCAGAACTCTGTAGGAATTGTGTCTGAAATGCTATTGTTGGAAAGATCAAGATACGTAAGGTTTTTCATTTTTTGTATCGATTTGGGGAAACAAGGTCCTAGCTTGTTAGAGCTGAAATCAATATACGCTATACTCATAGAAAGGTTTGACACGTCATCATTAAAAAAAGCTCCTTCCAGTGAGTTGTGTGAAAGATCTACAGAAAAAAGATTTGATTTTCCAATGTTTTCAGAGATAACACCTCTAAGAGAATTGGAAGATAGGTGCAGTTCTTCAAGTGTGGGTAGTTGCTACAATTTGTCACTTATTGTTCCATTTAACTGATTGGAATCTAGGTACAACCTATTTAGGGATGAAAAGTTTTGAATCTCATCGGACAATGACCCTGTTAATTGGTTATTTGAAGCATCCAATTCATCTAACATATTCGGGGATGTGCATCGAGACAAGTTGTTCAGAAAATCTGAAAGTTTCCCACCATACGAGTTGCCATAAACAAAAAAATACTGAAGCCTATTGCCAACTAATGGGCACAACCATCGATAAGCTGATGAGTTGAGATTGTTGTTATCGAGATAAAGGTGAGTAATAGATGAAGTAGCGTTGACAACTGAAGAATATAGATGCATGACTTTTGAGAGGTCACATCCCCTTAAAAATACATCTTATAGGTTTTGGAGACCTATAATTGCATTTACCCAGTTATTTGCTTTGGCCAAAGAAGTTCCACTCATATAAAGGTCACTTAAAGAAGATAGAGAAGACAACCAATCTAAGTTTTCAATTGTACAACTATCGAGGGAATAAAGTGAAAGACAGTACAAATTGGTGAGGTTTCCAAATTCTGGAGGAATGGTTCCAGAGAAAGAGTTGTGTGAAAGGTAAAGCTCTGTTAATTTGGTCAATGAACCAATGGATCTTGGAATGATTCCACTGAAATTATTATTACTAAGGTAAAGGTATGTTAATTTGGTCAAGGAACCAATGGATCTGGGAATGTTTCCACAAAAATTATTTTTATCTAGGTAAAGCTGTGTTAAATTTGTCAAATAACCAATGGACATGGGAATGGATCCAACCAACTGATTTTCAGAAAGCTCAAGTAAAGTTAAACCGGTCAAGGAACCAATGGACTTGGGAAAGGTGCCAGAAAACTGATTATAAGAAAGGTGAAGAGAAATTAATTGGGTCATGTTACTAATGAACGCGGGAATGGTTCCATGAAAAGAACAGTAGGACAGATCTAAATGATTCAAGTAAGTTAAGTTAAGCAATGAAATGCTAATCTCACCTCCAACACGACCTGTAGAATAGAAGCACATCAAGTCAAGCGTTGTGACATGACCTGTTTGGCTGTCGCACGTGACTTCACTCCATTTACAACAGTCTTCTTCTTCTTCGGGTCTCCATGTAGAGAGCAGGTCATCGGGGTCTAGAAGGCGAGCTTTGAAACCAAGAAGAGCTTGTCTCTCATTATTGATGCACGTATTAGTAGCCCCTCCTGCTGCTACAACCAGTTTGTGGCCAAGGGAAGTGGCTGCCATGGTATTAAACCATAGTAGAACAAGTGAAAAGATAAACAAAACATGAGTTTGCATAAAGTAAAAGCAAATATTTCCTCTCATAATGTATATATGTTGTAAATAATTTGTATTGATGTTATTTTTATCTGATATATCAAAGTATACGCTTCTATGCAGCTTTATATAGAATTAGAAAAGAATAATTGAATGAGATCGGATATATATTTGTGTGGTGCAGAAATTTACGGAAATAAAATTGAAGTCCCAAACTAGACGTTTAATGTAAAGTCTTTGCAATTTGTACTTATTGCATGTTCAACCAACGTGATATCTTTTGGTCCCCCAACTCTTATGTGATATATATTTGTGTGGTTTTTATTGATGGAAAAAAATGAGGTCCCAGACTATACGTCTAAAGACTATAAAGTCTTTGCAATTTGTATTTATTGCATGTGCATCCAACATGTGATATCTTTTTGTCCTCGAATAATTTAATTACTACGTACACATATACGAGTCTCGATAAAAATGGCCAAAAAAAGCTTAAGTAAATTCAAAATAAATTCCCACTAATATACAATTACTAACTTACTTACTCGCGAATATCACAGGATAAAAAGGTAAACAGTTTAACTAATTGAAAATATAACAAAAGACGGATGTTAATCAATCTAGTAGGCGTAGATTCATGAGTATAATATATATGTTTTGGCGAAGTTGTATAATGATATAATTATAAGGCAACAAACAGGTACTATTAGATATTGAACTTATATTTTATAATGAATAAAGGATGTTAATGACGTTAATTGAAATAATACTAAAACAATTAGTTAAAGAAAACTGTAGCACGTATTTGTTGACGCATAGTTGTTTATATTTTTGTGGTGAGAGTTGTTATAATTTTTAGGATGTTTAGGTCATATTAATTGATACTTTCTAATAAGGATAGTTGTTTGATAAGTACTAGCACATTACCCAAGCAGCGGGGACGAGTAATACCTTTAGCTAGGGCCAATCTTTTTGTCTTTTTGTGGATTGCGTTTTTAGTGATTAATGATGATTAATTTTTGTGGTCGTGGGCTTGCGGTGAGAGATTGTGAAGAAGTTAAAATATCATATTATTATGTGTAAAGTATAAATAATTGAAGTAAAGCTCCTAAATTAATGTTAGGATACTCGTAACTCCTAAAAAATTGTATTTATTAGAAATCCTTTTCTATTTCGTGATATTTATTGATGAGTTTGGAGATATCTTTTTTTTTTTTATTTTTTACTTTTACACTTTTTGAAGTTTGACTAATTGCTACTGAAAAAGTCACGACGTTTGAAAAACTCATGGCTTAACTAATTGCTACTACAAATTTTCAATATTTGAAAAAGCCATAGAAATTAAGTGATGCTGCTATGTATGTCCAAAAAATTTAAAGTGGATGGTCCTAAATTGATATCTTATCTTTTAATTTTTTCAAAAGTATGCAAAATAACTTTGTACTATTTTGTTGAAGATAAGATAAAGACTTAAAGTTAATGGTCTCAAAATAGACGTTAGGAAACTCTTACGAACTTGTATTTATTAGACATTATTTACTATCTTGTGATATTTTTTTAGGAGATAGGAAATTTCTTGTTGCTTTGAACTACCTTTTAAAATTGTGCATATGCGGGATTGTTGAATAAAATTATTTTATAAAATTATGTAAAAAAATCTTAATTCTTATATAGTTCTAATACCCATGGTCCGGTTTTTTACATAAAGTTTTTAGTATTTATTTATATCGATTAGTATTTTATATAGATTTTTGTTGAACATATGATTTGATGTTGTTTAACTGACGTGATATTAAGGTTGATGTTATTTAAATTTAACTATCGATATCATATTCTAAACATTATGCGTGTTTAGTAGCATATAATGACCCTTGAAAAATTACGCGGCGTTGTTTATGTACAATATCGTGTATATTTATTTTTCACATCATGGTAACTTATGAGGTTGTGCCTTCATTTTGATATTGATATTTTTGTTGATATAAATGCAGCCATATTTAACTTTTAAACCCGTGTATGCATGTGTTAAACTTATAAAGAGAAATAACATGACTCGTCATTGAACGTATAAAAAATAAATAAATAAATAAATGTAACTTTTTTTGGATATCCTTACACACCCATAAAGATTACACTCTCATAAAGAGAAACAACATGAGTCATTCGTATATGTACAATCTCGTGTATTCATTTAAATATCACAATATTTCATGTTTTTATTTATATATTTATAATTTCGTGCATATACATAAATTTAATATTTATCATGAAATGAGGCCAGGGGCAAAATGTTTGATGAAAGATGCTTGAGGCATAATTGAACTCCCATTATTCATGTAATTTAAACCCGTGATGAAATATGCTTGCGTATAAAGTGTATCTTTGCAAACTACGCCTCAGCGCGTCCATTAAGGGCGCCTTGGCAAAACCCCTACAAATATTTAGCACATCCTTAAATCAGCAAAAACATGCACATACACGCTAAAAACATGCAACTTGTTCCATAACAAGCTAATTATCTCATTAAGCTTACTGTAATCTACCACTTATTGCATATTCGCACTACCAGTAAGTTATGAACAGATACAGAATTAGAGACAAAACTTCACTTGATTTAAAAAGGTGAAACTTGGGACTACAGGATGAGCGAAATAGTTTCTGCGGATACATGACACTCGCTCAAAGATCTTAGAACAAATTATTCCAGAAGACGATGTTGGCGATATGTCAGCTAAATTGATCTTTAGATTTGACTTTTTATCAAACTTGTCTAAAAAAATGTTACTGAAAAGAAATTTACTAATGCTATAACAAAAGACGATAATACCACAATGATGACAACAAGGAGAGCGTTTAAGCCTTGGCTCTTCCTGCAAGACCAGTCTCCACTTTCTTGACTTCAAAAATGAGCATCCTCCACATCTTTAACACAAACATTTCAGCTTCATCGTCCAAAATAGACTGAAGCCGCTTTAACATCTCATTTGTTGTCACGTGTTCTTGAGTGCTTGACACAATATAATCTACTAATGTTGTCTCCTCCTCACCCAAAAACTCGGTTATTTTATTGGAGATCCATGGTCTCATCCGTTCATGCAATCCATTATGTATAAAGTCAAGATATATGTTATAATGAAAACGAAAAAAGAAACACTAATTTTAATATATGTACACTACCTAAGATCATTGCATATTCCCATACGAAATCCTTACCTTATTATAAACATATCTGATCCTTAAATAATATTAAGAGTACTCTAATATTAATCTAACAAAATACCTATGAGAACCCGTGAAGCATACACAACATTTCTAAAACAATACCATATATGTTTTTTTTTTCAAAAAAAAAACAAAAAAAAAAAAACAAAAAACAAAAAACAAAAAAAAAACAAAAAAAAACAAAAAAAAAAACAAACAAACAAACAAACAAACAAAAAAAACAAAAAAAAAACAAAAAAAACAAAAAAAAAACAATTATTTTGCAATGTCAGACACATATGTCAACAAGAAAGAACTCTAGGCAAAATACAGGGGAGGAAGGCATACCTAGTTTGCTAGTTTTTCCTTCTTTCTTTTATCAGGAGAAAACTAGTTAACAAACTGTGTTTAAGAATACCTAGTGGCTATTACTCGTGTAAGTATCCAAACTAATCAAAAGATGCCATATTTAACTATTAGTAATTTCGCAGTTAGACCATCTCCCCCTAAGCAACAAAGAGCAAGTTTAAGAATACCAAAAGTTCTCACTAATCATAATACTTATATAATAGAATCATAAAACTGTGTTTGTGTGTCTAAATGCGTACAACTAGGTTCGCCGTTTTACAAAATATTCAACATTCATTAATAATACATAGAACAAGACTTGGCAATTAAGCAAGCAAGAGTGTAAAATGGGCGAGTAGGAATTTGGAAACAAGTCAAACAGGTAGCTTTTTTGTGTGTTATAGAATAAGTATGGGACCCACAAACACCCCTTTTATAAAACAAAATTCAATTTTATATGTTGCTAGTGTGGTAAATATGAGTACAAAAACCTATATTACTAACAAAATAATTCAACTTCAATTTACATAAGAGATTTAGAAGGTTTTTATGCACTTTAATAAGCTTAGGATGGCTTCTATCCCATTTGACTCATTTCATCTTTTTGCTCAATCCTTTCAGCGCACCAATTTGAGATCAGACATAATCAAATCAATCGATTAATAAGTAAACTATAAAGCAAGAATTCTATACTAACCTTGTCATAAGTCGCCCAATTTATTGGATACGAAAACAGCTCGTCCTTGGTTTTTGGAATGGTGTCAATTAACTGTTTTGCATCCAAAAGCTTCTTATTATCTGGTGTCTTCACATTCTCTTTCTCTCTTGTTTCATCTCTGGATCGGTTAGTCTCCTCCCGGTCCCTATCTCGATGGCTTGATTTATCATGGGACCGTCTACTGCGTTCCCTTTCTGAATCAGGTCTCTCTTCTTTTGTATTTGCATGTCCAATTCGTTTTGCAAATTCAGCAGCTGCAGCCAAATTAGAAGATGGTGCAAGCGGAGTAGTTTCTCTCACAGCCTGCAATTCTTCGGTTGAATAATCTATAGGAACCAAAGGTCGCATCTTTTTATCCTTTTGTGCATCCTCATCTTCCTCTTCGTGGAATAGAGAAGGGACTGTAGTTCTTTTTCCCGAACCCACAAGACCAAATCCTAACTTTTTGGTTCCAACGGTATTGTTTTGTCCTGTCTGTGAAGCAGTCGCAGACTCCATGACTGAGTCGTCACCAGTCCCATTTTGTGTACTCCTGTTACCTGTTATACGGAACCCCAGTGGTGGTTAATGATACAGATGAACAAACAAGCCCAAACATGAGACTATCCCTAGGACCGATTAAGCCCGAATATTTGGTCCTAAAGTCACTTATGCACAGAAGGTAAAACTGTTTTTCCATGTGATATTTCTTATGAAAGGCAAAAACTCACTCACATATTATGCATCAACCCACCTTTTGGTTGATGGGCCAATTACATACCAAAGGCCTTTGGTGTTTTCCATATGATATTAATCGTAGTTTTCTGATATTTGTATAAATCTTTTTCTGATATTTGTATAAATCTTTTTAAATTACATACTATCAAAAGAATGATCTAAGGTGTTTTTCGAAAACAGGGTATTTTCATTCTTCAAAGGATTAGAAATGTTAAATGCTCATTTTCCAAAAATTTAGTAAATCTTGTTTCAACTTAATTATTAATTGCGAGCATAAATTATAACCCAATATTTAATAACATGTGATATGTCATTCTAAAAGTAAAAAACAGGAAGTAAAAAGATCTAGGACCAGGACTGGTTTTAACTGGTTGAAAAACTTACCGTTTTCGTCTGCATCTGCCATTTCAATATCAGTGGTCGGGTGGTCAGAAGCCTTATTTCTGATTTCCGCCAAGCTTCCATCAATTAACATAGCACCATCAGTTCCATTAGTTGTAGTACTAGATAAAAGCTCCAAGGCATGTTTTTGTTGTTCTTTCTGCTGCTCCCTTTCCTCTTCGGCTTTCTTCTTCGCCTCAGCAATCTCTTCTTCCTCTTTAATCTTGTCTTCTATATCTTCTTCCTTTTCCCTTAACCTTCGTTTTTTTCTTCTCTTTCCTCCCCACTACTTCTATATTTTCTCTTTTTGCTATAGCCATCATCATTCTCTTGTTCTAATATCTCATATTTCCTGTCCTGTTCTCTATCCTTTTCCCTTTCCCTCTCTTGTTTGCGGGCACGCTCTTTTTCCTTTTCCCGATTTTCCCACTCCTTTAGACGACCCCGATATCGCCGTTCATCTTCACGTATTTTGTATTCTCGTTCCCTTTCTCTCTTAGCTCGGTCTTGCTCCCTTTCTCTTTCGTACCTTTCCAATTCGCGTTCCTTTTCAAGTTTTAGGTCTCGCTCTGGATCCCTGCTCCTCCTAGCGTTTTTTCGTTCAGGTGAGCTTGTTTCAGGTCTCTCGCTTTCGCTAGAAAGTTTGCTTTTGCTGGTCGTCTCTTCAACGTTTTTATCTTCTGCTGCATATGTAAATGATAGGGTCAGGCATTATAGCATGATAGAGCTTCCAACATCAAATAAAGAAGACAAACATTTACAAGTTCTTACTAAGAGGGTGTAAATTTTAAGCTATACTATGTAACTGTGAACAATCCGAAGCACATAACCAAATGTAATAAAAACGGGTAGTAGAAGAACTTGAAATAGCATTTACATGTATTTTTACTGTTTGAAGTTGAAAAATATCATATATTCAGTCGTGAACTTTCCTAATTTCAAGATTTTATACCCAAATGACCAATAAAGACGTCTTTGTAAAAAAAATACATATGTCTTGTGAAATTCGAAAGTTTTGGTATTTATATAATGAAAATTACCCTTTCATAATGCAAACAGTATGAAATTGGTCATCACCTAATAGGTTAATAATCGTTTTGAAACACAAATCTAAACACCCCCTAAATATATGAACTCCAAAGTTTATACAGTTATACTAACCATTTTTTGCCATGTCAGCATCTGAATCGCCATCTCTCGACTTCGTTGGAAGTTCAGAGGTTATACTAACAGCAGTAACAGGAGCTTGTGGGGGTGGAGGTGGAGGTGGTAGAGGTTTATTCTTTATCCTTTCTTCTATCATTCCTATAAGCTTTTCACTAGCTTCTTTGTCAGCTTCCTTATCTTCATCAGTCACAAGACCGAAGGTAGCATAGTCAATACTATCTTTATTTTCTTCATTGTTATCATCCTCCTTTTTAACATACTTTGATTCCTCCACGGAAAGGCTTAAGAGGTTCTTTCTTGTCTTCCTCTTTACCAGCACCTTCTGCATCTGCAGCTTTCTGATTCTTCAAGTTCTCTTTTTTCTTCTCAATATATCGCTTAAGATACTCCTTGGTTGCTTTATCAAAATTTAACTGCATATACAAATCAAGGGTTAATATTTATAAAAAATGAATGGATTAAGAATGATAGAAAACATGTAAACATGGCCAAATGCAAACACAGATAGAAAATGATAAGGGGAAGTGAGAATGCGATGAACTTCATTGCTATGAACAGAGCATGCAATATGGAATTTTCGAGTTTTCACACACGCGCTTATGAGTGTGTCAGATCATATTATATTAATCTATAGCTGATAAAAAATAATATAGTTTTGTAATCAAAGTTGACACACATACTTTTGTTAGAAGGTATAATTTTACGGCAGTGTGTTCTGGGTCAACCTAACCCGTCATTTTTCAACCAGATTATGTTACCTGCTTTGACTAGCTACCGAATTTGCACGTTTTGGCTACTTACGCATTATATATTTAAACAAAGACAACGACTTATACATAAAATTTAGAAACATAGCAGCTTATATGTTAAGAAACTGACCACCCTTTTCACCAAGGCAAAATGAACAAATGCAAGTATGAGCTTCCGGACATAGATATATGTAACATCCATGAGGTATAAGTTTCTTAATATGACACAGAAAATGAGAGAATATATAATAAGGATGAAGAATAGAAAAAGATCCAACCATACCATAAGCTCTTGACCATCAATACTCAATTTACTCAGCAGTCGTAAATAGAGGTGGCCATCCAAATCGGTTCCGGAACCGAAACCGAAAAAAAAAAACGAAACCGAAACCGGTCAAAACCTGTTCTTCCAAGAACCGGTTCGGTTCTTCCACAAACCGGTGGTTCCTAACCGGTTCCACCTTTTAGCCGTTAGATACTCCTTGGTTGCTTTATCAAAATTTAACTGCATATACAAATCTAGGATTAATATTTATAAAAAATGAATGGATTAAGAATGATAGAAAACATGTAAATATGGGCACATGCAAACACAGATAAGAAATGATAAGGAGAAGTGAGAATGCGATGAACTTGACAAAAAAAAGTCAAAATCAAAGAATTTCAACCCACGTATATAAAGCTTAAACAAACACCCCTATATGTTTGGCAAAACTAGTAGAAGCCGTTATCACTATATGGCTGTAATCGCAAAATGTAAAATAAACACTTCCAACAAAATCTAAATACTCGTCTCCAAACACGTCATAAACTAATTACCGCTACACCTAACATCACAAATTCCACTACTTTTCCACATATCAACAAAATTCAAAAAAATCAAACAGCATAAAAAAAGTCAAACTTGACAAAAAAAAGTCAAAGCCAAAGAATTTTAACCCACCTGGTGGATGATTCATAGCTCCAGGCGGCCCAGTAACCTGAGGATAACCACCATTAGGCGGCGGCGGCGCATACGTCCTCATGGGCTGCTGACCTGGCACACCATACTGCTGATGGTATCAAAGTCTATAGCTTGTTTCAGATTCTCAACAAACACACTTCCAAGAATTACCAATGGCTTATTATTATTGTCTTCGATTTCTTCATCTTCTTTTCCAACTGTTTCCGCCTTCTTTTCTCATCATGAACAGGACAACAACAATAGGAACAGATATGAACACCAATAAACCCGACCCAATAACAGCCAACACGATCCTTAAGAAACTTTATGATGAAACGTTTCTGACCCGTTTAAATTTCCACAAAAAGTATTCAAAGGGTCGTACCCACAAAGACCTTCATTCTTCCAAGCTCAAGAAGCTTCTTACAAGCCCAAATCACTTCCAGTTCAGATCCTTCATAACCCAGTAACACAAATCCAACGTTTATAGAGGTCTATAAAAAAATGGGGGAATTAGCCAACTGGTCTCTACTTCCCACGTTAATAAAAAGGTTGAAGTGTGCTCTTTCTTTCCTGGTATTCACCAACTGAAAAGGAAGTAGAGAACGAGTGATAATATCATAATCACAATATAATGGGATGAGCTAAATCATATTTATTCAAAGTTTTATACCTTATAAACAAATACAGATGTGGGAAGACTACTATCTCGATAATTATGAGGCAAAAATGATTAAATTTGGCGACAAGATACTTTTAGCGAGGCTCGCCTGATAGTAGCAAAAAGAGAAGGCAATTTAATACGGATGGAACTTAAACAAGTAACATGACGTATTGTCTATTGGAAAGAAGAATGCCCAAATGATACCATCATAAACGGTCCATGCACGTGGGAATAACACGTGATGTGGAATGCTGGCCACTTAAATTCCAGCCCCATGATGATAAACCATGATCATCTGTGCATTTTCTGATATAGATACAAAACATAAGTCATAAAACTCGCAGTTTATAATACCAAATAAAACATAAAGTAAGGGGACTGTATTGGGTTAATCCCACTCTTACCCGACTTACCCGCTTTCTACCCATTTAGAGGGTCAAACCCGAAGTCAAAGTCAAAGTCAACTCTTAAGAAATAATTGCCATTTGACAGTTACAAAGGAAGGGAACCGACACAACCTTTCAGACGCACCTTTTCATTCTCTATATATAGATTAGAATCTGTAACATTACAAAATGATGACTTATATTTATTTCAATTGATACAAAACATCTCTTTGAAAAACGTATCGTGTTATTGGTATTATTGTGACCACGTTAGAACCAACAAAGATCCAACGTTGAGGCCAACAATTGGTATCAGAGCGGTTTGGATTCTTTTAACCAAATCATCATATACCAAGGGTTTACATATTGCCCTGAATCGAAGCAGAATTAATATTCCCAGAAAACGGTAAAATTTTTTTTTGCAAAAACTGTATCCGAACCACAAAATCAAACTAATAATTATTTTCTGTGATTCTGAAAACCGTCCATAATTCAAAGCCGCCTCGTAATTTAAATTACCGGCAACTAAGAATAGGCAACTTTCAACAATCTTGCAAATTTATCATTCGGATTTTTTACCGAGAACAAGGGAACAAAGGTTTTGACTATATCAAAAAAAAAAACCAAAACCTTATATCGATTCAGAAACAAGAACCCACTACCAACGACTAAACACGATAGTCATCAGAAAAAGGAAAGAAGATTGATTCATTAAAAGGAACAAACACACCTGTTGCATCCAGAATCAATAACCTTTTTCATTCCTTTGAATCATCTTGATTCAAATTATTCCACGGACAATTTAAATCCAAAGAAAGGATTAACCGGCGCTCGGATTAAAGAGAACACCGGATACCCGTGAAGAAGGAGGTTAACCATAGCCAGAATATTCGGCGGTCAACCACCAGAAGCATA
Organism: Chrysanthemum seticuspe; assembly: GCA_019973895.1. NCBI lineage: Eukaryota > Viridiplantae > Streptophyta > Magnoliopsida > Asterales > Asteraceae > Chrysanthemum > Chrysanthemum seticuspe. The sequence goes on along the minus strand of BPTQ01000009.1, from coordinate 28,402,939 downwards.
GCAGTGCAACGGTCTCACCAAAAGGAAAGAGGCAGAGACCTTAATCTCTCTAAGGAGATATCAAAGAAAGAAGAAAGAAAAAGAGGCGTACTAATAACGCTAGGGCACACCGAACCTACAACACAAAAGGGCACCGAGTATATTTAACCCCCCAGGTTTCGGAATTCTTACAAACTCCACCCATTACTTTTAAAACTTTACTTATATAGTATAAGTTTTTTATATTGTTGATAAGTTGCTATAACACATTAAGTATACTTATCATATAGATATTATAATAACCTAGTGTAATTACACTGCTTATTATAATTAGGAATAACTTTTAAGGAGTAATTAACCTTAGGCTTATTCACTTTGAATTTATTAATCTCCAAGGATAATTTTGATTGTCACATTAGACACAAAATATTAGAAGCGCGCTATATTTCTCAACACACACCCCGTGTTAGAATTTTAGGAGATTACCTAGTCATTTTTATTAAAAATGACTCAAGATAGTGGAGAAACAAGTAAGAAGGAGGTTAGTACATCTAATACTACACCTCAATTTCAATGCCCGATATTGAAACCCGCGAATTACTCACTATGGGCAATTCGAATGCAAATTATTTTGCAAGCAAATGGGTTATGGGAAACAATTGAGTCAACTGAAACAACTCAACCCGATAAGAAAAAGGAAACAACTGCTATAGCATACCTTTACCAGTCCTTACCCGAAGACCAATTACTTCAAATGACAAAGCACAAAACCCCGAAAGCAATATGGGATGCTTTAAAAACTAGGCACTTAGGCGAAGAAAGAGTACAACAAGCCAGACTTCAAACACTTAGGTCTGAACTTGAGTTACTACATATGAGAGAAGATGAAACCATCGATACCTTTACAGGAAAACTAACAACTCTTGTAAACAAAGCCGCCAGTCTAGGACATACAATACCAGATCAGAACTTAGTTAGGAAATTACTAAATGCTGTACCCGATAGGTATTTGCAAATAGTTGCATCTATAGAACAATATTCCGATCTAAACACTATGACCCTAGAAGAAGCAATTGGAAGACTTAAAACCTATGAAGAAAGGATTAAGTTTAAGAAAGGGAAACAGGAGAACACTCAAGAGAGATTGATGTTCACACGATATGAAGGTAGAGGAAAGAATTTTAGAGGACGTGGACGTGGGAAGTATAAATTTTCACACGGTAAAAACCACGAAAACTTTAAAGAAGAAAAGAAAAACGGAGAAAACTCTCACAACAACTTCAATAAATCACATATTGATCTTAGCAAAGTAAAATGTTACAACTGCAATAAAATGGGTCACTATGCAAGTAAGTGTCATTCAAGACCAAACACTACTATGCAATCTAATCTTGTCGAAGAGGACTTAGAACCTACCTTACTAATGGCAATATTAGAAGATCCACCTGTAACAAAACTTAAAGATCAAACTGTCTCGCTACACGAACAAGATGTAGGATATAAAGAGACAAATGTGGATAGTCTATGGTACTTAGACAATGGAGCCAGCAATCACATGACTGGAATAAGAGAACACTTCAAAGACCTAGATGAGAACGTTAGTGGAAAAGTAAAATTCGGAGATGGATCTCATATAGAGATAAAAGGAAAGGGTTCAATCCTATTAGAATGTGATGACGAGAAACAAAGAATCATATCTCAAGTCTATTACATTCCCAGCTTAAAAAGCAACTTATTGAGCCTTGGACAATTCACCGAAATTGGTTGTAAAGTAGTAATGGAAGACGATGAATTACGACTTTATGACATGGACAACAAAATCTTCATGAAAGTCCCGAGACAGCGAAACCGTCTTTACAAAGCAAGTCTGAAGATAGGCACACCTGCTTGCCTACTCGCAAACTTGAAGGACAACACTTGGTTATGGCATGCAAGACTAGGACATCTCAACTTTGAATCACTAAAGTCAATGACTCAAAGAGAGTTAGTTCAAGGAATACCTGCCATCAAACATACAACACAAATCTGTGATGTTTGTTTAATTGGTAAACAAAGTAGAGCACCATTTCCAAAGAAAGCAAAAACTAGATCAACCTCACCTTTAGATTTAGTATACGGAGATTTATGTGGACCAATCACACCACCAACACCATCTGGAAAAAGATACATATTCTTACTAGTCGACGACTATTCAAGATATATGTGGGCGTATTTCCTAAACACGAAAGATCAAGCATTTGATACTTTCAAGGAATACAAGAATTCAATAGAGAAGGAGCTAAGGATAACATTAAAGATGTTCAGAACTGATCGTGGAGGAGAATTCACATCCAACGAATTCACTCGATACTGCAAAGAGAATGGCATAGCACGACAACTAACCGCACCTTACTCACCACAACAAAATGGAGTAGTTGAACGAAGAAATAGGACAATTATGTCTACAACAAGATGCATGATGAAATCAACCAACATGCCTCAAGATTTTTGGGCTGAAGCTGTTAGACATTCGATATATATTCTAAACAGTGTCCCAACAAAAGCCTTAGAAGACATCACTCCATATGAAGCAATAAAGCAAAGAAAGCAAACTTAGAAAATTTAAAAGTTTTTGGCTGCATAGCATATGCAAAGGTACCATCACAACATCTGACAAAGTTAGATGACCGAAGCAACAAAATGGTATACTTAGGAAATGAACAAGGATCAAAAGCCTACCGACTATCTGACCCAACGACACAAAGAATTTGCGTTAGTAGAGATGTAAAATTTAAGGAGGATGAAGCATGGGAATGGAAGGATTACCTAGATGAGCACACCAATAATGAACCCGAATGGGTTGACTTCAAAATCGAAGACCTAGAAACCACAAATGATCATCAGGAACAAGAAATCCAACCAAATGAAGAGAACTATGATATCCCTACAGATGATGAAGATACAACATCAACAACAAACTCACCCTCACAAGTTTTTCGCACACCATCTACAATTTCATCACGAGTAAATGCTCAAACTACACCAACTGCCTCAGCACGTTCAACAAATCAAAGTAACTCAAACGCAACCAGGAATTTGCATCCTGACTTTGATCATACACCTTTACAAGGTTTTAGAACGTTAAATGATATATACGATAACACCGAGGAAGTATTACCCGAGCAATTACTACTGGCTGAAGATGAACCTAAGAATTACAAGGAAGCATCAACCGATCTAAAATGGATTGAAGCAATGAAGGTCGAATTAGATTCCATCAACAAAAACGATACATGGAAACTAACCACTTTACCAAAAGGACATAAAGCCATTGGACTAAAGTGGATATTCAAAACCAAGAAAGATGCTAATGAAAATATAGTCAAGCACAAAGCAAGACTAGTAGCAAAAGGCTACATACAAGAGCATGGCATAGATTTCGAAGAAGTCTTTGCACCTGTAGCAAGAATGGAGACAGTCCGATTACTATTAGCCATAGCTGCTAATAATAAATGGGAAGTACATCACCTAGACGTCAAATCAGCATTTCTGCATGGAGATTTGAAGGAAGAAGTATATGTCTCACAACCCGAGGGATTTATAAAGAAAGAAAATACTGGAAAAGTCTACAGACTCACAAAAGCTCTATACGGACTAAGACAAGCACCACGTGCTTGGAACATAAAATTAGACAATACCCTGAAGTCTTTAGACTTCAAGAAATGCGCTTTGGAACAAGCTGTCTACACGAAGAAATAAAAAGATTCAATACTTCTAGTTGGAGTCTACGTAGATGACTTAATCATCACTGGCTCACCTAAAAAGGAGATAGACAAATTCAAAGCTCAAATGGAAGAAAAATTCGAGATGAGTGACCTAGGATTACTATCCTACTACTTAGGAATTGAAGTCACACAAACTGGAGGTGACATATCAATAAAGCAATCCGCCTACGCAAGCAAGATCCTAAAGGAAGTTGGAATGCTAGACTGCAACGAAACACTAACACCTATGGATCCAGGAACAAGATTAAAAAAGAACACTGAAGAAACAACGGTCAACTCAACGGAATACAGAAGCTTGATTGGATGCTTACGATATTTGCTACATACAAGACCCGACTTAAGTTATTCCATTGGATTACTTAGTCGTTTTATGCAGGAACCAAAGGAACAACATATGAAAGCTATCAGGCAAGTACTACGCTATGTAAAAGGAACAAAAGACTATGGAATCACCTACAAACACAATGGAGGAAACCAAATACAAGGTTATAGTGACAGTAGCTACGGAGTCAACACTCAAGAAGGCAAAGGCACTACTGGAATTATATTCTACTACGGTGAATCACCAATCAGCTGGAGTACACAAAAACAAGCCACAGTAGCACTATCATCATGTGAATCCGAGTTCATTGCAGCAACAGCAGCAGCAACACAAGCATTATGGTTAAAAAGACTACTGAGCAAGCTTACACATACCCAAGAAGAAAGGGTTACGATAATGGTCGACAACAAGTCTGCCATCGAATTAATGAAGAATCCCGTATTTCACGGAAGAAGTAAGCATATTGACATAAAATATCACTTTATACGAGAATGCGTTGAAAGAGACGATTTACAAGTCGAGTTTATAAGCGGAGAATTTCAGAAGGCTGACATGCTCACAAAGGCACTACCCAAGATCAGATTCCTAACGATGAGACAACTAATCGGAGTCAAAGATCTACAGCAAAGCGATTGTGATTAAGGGGGAGAATATTGGGTTAATCCCACTCTTACCCGACTTACCCGCTTTCTACCCATTTAGAGGGTCAAACCCGAAGTCAAAGTCAAAGTCAACTCTTAAGAAATAACTGCCATTTGACAGTTACAAAGGAAGGGAACCGACACAACCTTTCAGACGCACCTTTTCATTCTCTATATATAGATTAGAATCTGTAACATTACAAAATGATGACTTATATTTATTTCAATTGATACAAAACATCTCTTTGAAAAACGTATCGTGTTATTGGTATTATTGTGACCACGTTAGAACCAACAAAGATCCAACGTTGAGGCCAACAGACTGAGATCCACTCTCTCACCCTATCCCTTCATGCTGGCCCGGTGATAACACTGATGCGTATTTTTTATTGCTGCCTTCTCTCGTAATACAAATATGTAAATGTATATATCAAAGGACTCAGAATTAAGAGCTATATCATAACGTTCAATGAAGAGATAAATACCATCTAAATACCATTTTTCTACAAATTCACTTGCACATATGGCTTTTTCATCTTTAAACGTTCTACATAAGGTTTTACTTCATGATATGATTAGTTTTACGGAAAATGGGCATGTAGATAATAAGTGACAAAATAGAGGCAGAGCTTTATGGAGAACTAATTGGCCATCATAGGGGAAGCCTCACATGTAAAAGGGTTTGAAATTTCCTAAACTCTCCTCTAAATTCTCTACTTATGCTGCCACTTCTAAAGAATACAAGTAAGAACGTGTCAAACGGGCGCCCAATACGATATCATTGCAATACGTGATCTATTAATTTGTTCACAACTTACCCCATACCACCAAGTGGAAACCTCTTGGGATGCTAATGGTTTTCCTTCACAATTAAATGGATCAACCAGTGCCCTCTGCACATATTAAGTATCCTACCAGATGTCCACTTGACTTTTTACTCAGTTACCAATGGCTTATTATTATTGTCTTCAATTTCTTCCTCTTCTTTTCCAACTGTTTTCGCCTTCTTTTCTTGCTTTTCCCCCATCATGAACACCAATAAACCCGACCCAATAACAGCCAACACTATCCTGTAAGAAACTTTACAGATGTTCAATTTTCGATTTGGGTTTATATCAGCAATCAATCAAAACATAAATAAGTGGGGTTTAGTGTTTATTTTATTATATATATAAATGAGCTTTCCATATACTGTATGGTGGTGGTGGTGTAGATCTGTTGTTAATAGAAATTGTGTGAGAAGAAGTATGTGTTTATGTGAAGAACTATGTGTTTGTGTGAGAGAGAAGTGTCTGTGACAATAGGTTTGTACAGACTATTGACCAGCTTGAAGTTGCTTGTAACGTGCTGAGAAAATGGTTGAAAGTGGACAGACTTGGTCTTGATGCAGAGTTCGTACAAGAACTTATAGAACTGCTTCCTGGGGTTGCGGCTTGTTCAGAATATATATCTTTGGATACCAGATGTCAAAACAAGATTTCTCATACTCTTAGAAGTGGGTTTTTTACGGGGCTAAGGAAGTATAATTCACAGCCGACGGTATCAGATAGTCCTGTTGAAACTGATACACGAATCAGCCCACCAGGCAATGAAATCGCCTCAAACCTTCCTCGTGGTTTAGTCGGGAATGTTCTCCAGGTATCAAACTATTGCTTTAGATCTATAGAAAGTATGATGCATCAGGGCTAGAGGTGACAAAATGGGTTGGGCGGGTAACGGGTTAAAACAGGGCCGAAACACTTGTTCATATCATCTTTTAAAGAATTAGTCGCATCAAAACTCCCCTCGTTTGGCGGTGTAAAGGTATTAAAAAGGGGCAATTTCTGCTAGGTATTGCACCTTGTTAGTAGGGATTTTTTTTTTTTTTTTTTTTTTTTTTTTTTTTTTATTTCAAATAACAATATGATTTTCTGGGGTCTACATATACTTTGGGCAGCTTTTGACCCATCTGAGCCAATTGGTCGGATTTTTCATTGTCGATTTTTTCTATTTTACAAGTAAATGGGTCAAAATTGTCACCTCTAAACAGGGTTGTTCTGTAGGTCTAAACAGGACAGAAATGTAAAAAACACAATAACAGAACCAAAAGCCACTATCTGAACTAGTTAGGTTGCAAAACTGGAAGGTGAACCATATACAAAGTTGGGTTTGTAATATTTAACCTATCATTAAATAAAAGAACAGGTTCGGCTCCAGTTCTAAACCTTATTGAGAACAAGTTATAAAAAAGTTTTTCTGAGAACTGGTTTCTTTCAAATCTAGAACCGAACTGAATATAGCCAGCTGTAGTCTGCTCAATTTATGTTTTTGTTCGGATCTGCTTTTGCATACCCCTGATATAAAGCCTCTCTTCGTGACTAATAGTTTATTTTTTTATTCATTTGTTAGGCCTATGAGTTTTCCTTGCGATTTTATAACATTTTGGGGCAAGAGGCAAAGAGAATTGATGACATAGAGACAAAGAGAATTGATGACAAACCCGAGTGGATTGACCGTCTAGAACCTATACAAAACTTAGCAACAAACGTGGGAGCAAAAATAAGAAACAGGATTCAGGATTCTTTAAATAAAGGACCACCAGGCTGGGCTGCAGAGATGCTGAGGGAGTCCAAAGCAAAGATGTCTACAAGGGTAATGCTGCGGGACCCACAAAGGTTTGTAATTTGATTCTTGTCTCTTGAAGTTGACCTTTATTTTTTAAATGGGTCAATTCGGGTTATGTTGTATCTCTAACGGATACAATCAAGATATTAGCTTTTAGAAGAAATTAGTCAAACGGGTATGTTCAAGAAATATTTTAATAAAATAAAATATCTGAATCACTATTTTATCTGATTGGAAATTACTTTCACATACCTGTCCCAATTTAACATGCTAATTATTTTTTATAAATATTATAATTCTGATATTTATAAAAATATCAATTTTTGGTAAAGAACTGTTATGGGTCAACTTAACTCAACTGGTTTTGACCCTATAATAGAATGGGTTGAAATCATGTGCAAGTGTATTTAAATGCTTTACTCACTACATTTGCTTTATTAAGAATAATGGTCGGTGATTATGTAAATAGTACAATTCTTGTGGTCATCTTTAGTCTGATGATATAGAGGTGGCAATATGTGCCGGGATGGGGAACTGATAAAAATGTGTAATTTTTTGGCACGGGGTGAGGTTGGGCTCATCCGCAACACTTTTGTCCAATTTCTTATAAAAGTAATTAGTGTATATAGATATGATAACGAAATGTATATTAGTTTACTAGGGGATTTCAAGCTTTCAAAATCCATTTTGGGGCAACTTTCGACTTGTTTGATCAGTTTAGACCATTTTTTGCCATATCGTTTTTATCTGTTTTCCTGTCAGAGGCAAAACATTTTCTGAATCGACCCGTTAATAAGTAACTGGGTCGAAATTGCCTTCTCTATATTTAATACAGTAGTTACTAATTAAACCAAGCCAATCCACTTGACCTGTTGTGACATGATTTAAAAACACGGGTTGACCTGTTACCCAACTTGGCGCCTCTTTTACCTCTAGTTCTAAGTTCTAACTGTCTGGATATCTGACATGTATGATCTTTTGGCAGGTTCGTGCAAATTTAAGAATAACATATAGGAACAAACCTAAATGCTTGAATTTGATTGAATCTTTCTTTAAGAAGTTCGAGGAACTGTATGAGCAAGAGGTCAGTTGATTTCTGTATCAAGAATTTATATCTTATTCTAAGCAAACATGTGACACTTTACCCGAATTGCCAATAAGTATGATTTTTCTTATATAGGTACTTTCACTGGTCAGAAGAATCAACGGTTCCAATGTATCATCTGAAGAGACCAAAATTGTACTAAACACAATGTTTGCAGACACAATCACGAGCACACTTCCCATTGCACCATGGGAGGAGGGGATCTGCAAAGTATGTGGAAAGGACGAAAACGACCATGTCTTGCTTTTGTGTGATAGATGTAATTCAGAGTATCATACATATTGTCTATATCCTCCACTTCCAAGGGTTCCGAAAAAGAGTTGGTATTGCCCTACTTGCATTTCAGAATTCACAAGACAAGCGCAAGAAGAGGATTTTGATTTTAGTCAACCCCCAAAGAGGATGAAGATTCAGAGAGAGTTTACCCGAAGTGGTTTAAAGGAAGTCGCAAATTTAGCAGATAAGATGGAGAAATCGTAGTACTGGGAATTAGGCGTCAAGGAGGTTAGTTTTGACTTATATTGCATCACTGTTAGTTGTCTTACTTTGACTTTCAATGTCAAACAAACTTCTCTTAACTTGGAAATTGATCCGAAGATATCTAATATCAGATAAAAGATCTACATTTGTATTGAGATACACAATAAGCTCTGTAACTACTAACGGAACTGTATTTTTTAAGTCGTGGAGTAATAAGAAAATATGTATCTTTGATTAATACAAGCTTGATATACAAAGTCAAATGAAAAAGTAGACGGGGCATGAGTGGTGTGGGTCACCACTCACCGGTAATATTGTTTTCTAAATCATAGGTAATACACTTATAATTAATAATATTATCTAAAAAACTGCAAATGGTGTTTATGGGACAGCCCAACGTCAACCATACTGAAAATGACCCATGTCCACCCAAACCTATTTAGCTCGTTACTCAACGTGACCGACCCGTCCTAGTATTATGGTATTTTAAATTTCTCGAAATAGTTAAATGGAAGATTAAAGATAAATATTTGGCTGTAATTGAATTAAGAGACTTTTAATAGGATCTATATATAGAAAGGCAAATTGCATAAAATAGCTATCTACTTTTGCAAGTTTTGTTTAGGTGATTATACTTTTTACTGTCCCGATTTAGTAACTAATATTTTGGTGACATGTTAATTTGGTAATTCTAAATCCTCATTACAGGTTGAGAGAGTAATTTTTATTGACATGATAACGGTTGACAAAGACTTATAACACACCCAATAAATTTTGTGCAATTTTCCCTTAAAATTTTACACAATTTGCACTGAATAAATTGTGACGACTGACAATTTCTATAAATGATATAAATTGATAAACATGAAAAATTAACCAAACTTTTTGAACATTTTTTGCAGAGGGTTATGCTTCTACAATTCTTGTGTGACGAGACTTTGGGTTCGACGGTCATTCGGAATCATATGAGCACGGAAAATTGTGATGTTAATAGGAACTTCTTGGGTCATGATTCAGCCGGAAGACTTTACTGGGTTCTTGGCCGCCCCGGAAGGTTGTTTGTATCTGGTCCCGACAGTGATGGTGAGGAATTTGATACTTGGAATTGCTATGAATCAGATGCCGAGGTTGAGGCTCTCATTGAGTGGTTGAGAGATGATGATGCAAAGGAAAAGGAACTTAAAAAGTCGATTTTTAAATGGCAAAGAAACAAATCAAATGATCAGAATCTTCAAATTGATCTGCAAGCTAATTGCTCGAGGTCAACGGTTCATGTCAGCAATGCAAAGGCAGCATTTGAAAAGAAATTTGGTTCATTCCTGAAGGACAATGGTGAGGGGAAAATATATCGGTGTGATTGTTTGGAACTAGTGGGGTCTACACGACACCATTGTTCTTCATGCCACTCGACATTTTTCAGTCACGAAATGCATCAATGTGACACTTTCGAGAAGCAGTTGACTTTGGCTAATGGATTGACTTGGTCAAATGGAAACCCTCAAGATGACAAAGCTGGATTCTTGGTCAGACACAATTCTAGGTTAACAGAACCCCAAAACGAGTCACCATATGAGGTTGACGGGTTAAACTCCGAGGGTAAAACTGGAAAACCCCCATCATGTTCTTCTTCCCGGACGTTAATTGGTAAAGCTTTTGAAATTATTCGGTCTTTGAAAATTAATTTACTGGATATTGAAGCAGCTCTTTCGCGAGAAGCTTTTAGACCTTCAAGAGGAGGGTCTGATAAGTTAAGAGCTTGGCGCGCTTTTGTGAAATTGGCCCAATCAATTTATGAGGTAAGTTTGTATTCTTATCTTTTATGTTTTATCAGTTTAGTCCCTTAAGTGATTTGGTAATCGGTCCTCAAAGATTCGCTTTATTCAGCAAGGGTTAAAATTATTATTACGTGATTGAGTGATTATGTTCTTTTTGTACCGCCTGGGAAACCCAACCCGAGCCACCTTTTATGACCTTGAGTATCTTTATGTGATAAATTTCGAAACTTTATGCATTTCAGATGGCACAAGCTACTATGCTCTTAGAGGACATGATTAAAACAGAGCACTTGAAAAAAGAATGGTGGTATTGGTCATCACCTTCAACTGCGGCCAAAATCTCAACTGTTTCATCACTTGCTCTACTAGTTTACGCCCTCGATGATGCCATATATTACGACGAACCACCTCCACCACCACCTGTGGACCCTACAGAACCAATAGTAGCGCCAGAAGATCTCATAGCAATGGAAGAAGCACTAAAACAGTCAATGGAACTAGTGAACCAAAAGTCGATGGAAGAAGCACCCAGAAAGTTAACCCCAAAGAAGCGAAAGTTAAACATCTCAACAATAGTGGGTACGCTGAATGACGCAGAACCATCCGAGCCAACCAAAAAGTCAATGGAAGATGCACCCAAAAAGTTAACCCCAAAGAAGAAGCAAAAGTTGAGCGCCTCAATAATGCCTGGAACGTTGAATGATGCAGAGCCCTTTGACAGCGCAATAATCCAAGACAAACCGAAGAAAAAGAAACTTTAAGTTTCAAGTGATTTATGAAGCTGATTAAAATCTGATGTTTTTCTGTTTAGAGTTGTAAATGGTTAATCGTGAAACTTTGATGATAGTTAGACTGGACCTGAGGGGTGAACCGTGAACTAACTTGATGGTCATGTGGTCTAGACTCAGTGATTGCACCCCAAGTGTTGTAGGAAATGGGAGTGGGCTGCAACATATGAAAATGTTGTTGTACATTTTTCCCTTTGATTGTTGTGTTTTAGTTTGCTTTCTAAATGGATTCTAGGGCTTGTAAAGCCATGTGAAATCAAAGAAATTGAAACAAGTTGGATTTTCCAAAAATTACAGTTTTGTGTAAGCCTTTATGTTTATGGTAATTTAGTCTGCGCTGATCTCATGTTAATACCAGGAGCAGCCTTTGAACCCTCTTTTAATAACAACCAGAACGTTGCAACCCATACGTTGCTGTGGAATTATTAAGAAAAGTTTGTGTTTTTGGGACGACGTTATCACTTAAATCGGGATAATTACGTAGTTATTTTATCTCATGTTTGGCGCTAAAGACTAAAAGGATTGATTTTTCTTTTCTTTCTTAAAAATAAGCTACTAAAAATAGAAACTTGTGCACAATTAATTTGTCGCAGTCATGTTAGATTGTAACCTCATATTATCGAAAAATTTAATTTCCATACACAATTAATTTGTTGACATTTGCTCATTTTGTGCACAATTATTGTTGAAATAGCCGATTGGAGTTAATATAATCTGCATTAGTTAATTTTGTTGTTGCGTTTGGTATGAATTCTTTGTTTGTGATGGATCTAGTGGAGATGGTTTTGGTGGTTCGGGTTTGATGTTTTTCGGCAACGGTTTCCTGCTTAAGTTATATAATAAGGTATCGTTGTACAATGCCATTTCGATACCCTACCCCGGTTGTAAGGTGGAATGGACAACGCTACTCTTATTGTCTTATAGGCAATTAGTTTCGTTACCAATTAGTGATATGGTATAGACACATGGGCACCAATATATAGCGTGAGAAGGGCAGTATTAGACGTCCCGACGCCGGCTGTAGACTAGGATATGCATGCGGATGTGATTCGATCTTGTTGTATCACAGACACGCTAGCTCATATGTTTATGTATTATGGAGTTGATGTGAGCCATAAGTTATTCAATGATCAAGTATATATGCAGTTGATATAGCTATTTAAATATTTGTTTATTTATTTGTTTGGAGTTAATAGAATCTGCATTGGTTGTTTGGGTTTGGTATGGATTTCTTGTTTGTGATAGAAGTCCTAGAGATAGTTTTGGTGGTTCGGGTTTTATGTTTTTCTCCCACGTTTTTCTTGTTTAAATTATATAAGGTAAGATGCCACATTGTAATCGGGATGAAAAGATTAGGAGGGATCTTTTAGCCTCAAAGTCATTGTTATAATATTAGTATGTGATGTTTAGGGGGCTAGTTGTAATTTAGCTTAAACATAAGAAGATTAGTAATGTATTAGGAAATATCTTAACCTCCTAAATTATAGATTCTTTTTTCACCAAAGATTAGGTTTCTCCCCCTTCATTCTTTATAAATAGAGATGAGGGGGTGCGGTTTATTTGACATTAAGGGATCATAACCCTTTGTCGAAGTCTTGTTGGAGTAGTTCTTGATTCGTGGTTCCGCTCTAGAAACTGGTTTGTTGAATTTCTTCCAACATTGGTATCCGAGCCTTCTTGTTCGAGAAGAAAGAATCACACAACGTGGATAGAGCCAAAACAAAATAAACGAGTGAACCGGGTTTGGTTCGTTGGTTACAGCGCAGTCGTGAGAGAACTACTGCGTGTTTATTAACCGATTTATACGAATTTCGAATCGTAGGTTGAAGACACATAGATCTAGGATCGCACTAGAGGTATCTTGCATTGGATCTTCCAGGAAGGAGATATATGCTACTGAAGTTTCTGATATGGTGGTTGTGTTCTTTGTCGTTTTGGTTTTTATTTGGCTATCATTGTGTAGATAACAAGGTTCAAGGTTTCTAGGTTTACGAGTCAAGATTAGCTGGGCAACAAGGTTCTTGAAGTTTTCTTGCAAGGAGGTAAATCGATTCTCATAGGGTTATAGGAAATCATTTTCTTTTGTCACAAGGTTCTTGGAGTTTCGGTTTTGAGCTTCAAAGATTACAAGGTTTTACAAGAAGTTTCAACTCCAAGGTTTCGGTTAAAAGAAGGTTACATGGTAATAAAGTTTGATGAATTAGAGCAAGGGTGTCATCACAGGGTTTTCTTTGATCTATTTTCTTTGATCTATTTTGTTCAGGGTTTTTCAGTTAGGGTTCTTCTATCATCAAGGGTTTTGTCGACTAGTTTGGGTTTCAAATTTCAGGTTTGCTAGGGTTTAATCGACAAAAGATTTACTTCAAAAGGTTTTTTTGGTTGCTCTCGGGTTAGTCAATTTCTTGTTAGGGTATTCTACAAGGGTTGAGTCGATTGAAGAGCGAAGAAAAATCAATACTTTGAAGGGTTGCACACAAGGTACTTGTTAGTCTATTTCATGTGAGTTTTTCACTAGGTTCGATCAATTTTACAAAGGGTTTACTGGATGTCAACGGTATTTGACATTATCATGTTTAGGGACATGGTTTACTTTGAGAATGGCCGGTATTCTACTCTTAAAGGGTCTTGTGTAGGTACGGGTTCAATACAGATGTTGCATGGAGTTGGAACCTCTAGGGAGTTCCGATCTGGGTGATGGTTCACATGTTTTTCTAACTTAAGATTTAATCGCCTATCAGTTTGCACACGAGAGGGGGCAATGTTCAATACGAGAACCACTCAAGTTTAGAGGTGACAATATTATGGCTTATGGTTGCTTTAGAAGTGGATGCAGTTACTTGTGAGGTAATTTCCAAGTGAATGGCAGTAATGAAAGAAGATATGGATACTCGGTCAAGTATGTGTATGCTCAACAATGGTTTTAGGCGACACTGACGACAATAACATATATTGCTGGAAGTATGCACCAGATATGTTCATATATCTATTCTTTTATATAGATTATATGGGGTTTACTTACGAAAGCAAGGCTCAGATCTTGGTTACCAAGGGTTTGCTGGATGAAGCAAAGGAAAATATACTTGGTATGGAAATCTTCAGGACTCAGAGTGGTAATAATCTGAGGGTGTCACGATTTTAGTTTTAAAAACGGCGTGTGTTTAGATATTGTTGGGGGGACTCCACTCCACGTTGTCGTTGGAGGGTGGTTTCTCAGAGAATCGTGATGAAGAAAAGAAGAGTAAGGGTTCATGTATATATGCAACTGGAAATCATGAGTATCAAGTGGTGTGCATAAGACCTGACATAGCATCTCTGGATGTGTGAATGTTAGATGGGTTTGATCGTGGATTTCAGACGGATGTACAAGCTTTTGTGGAATATGACTACACCATGGGTAGATCGATCACTGTCATGGGTAGTTCAATCACAAGGTACGGGGTTTATGATACATGAATGTGTGGTGAGCTTCGAAGCTATATTGGAGCACATGATGACTTTGTTAACAACCGAAACATAGTATATGACACTTACTAGAGAATTGAAGGAGGATACATGCCTAAAGGGACCCTGTTTTGAGCTAAAGTTAGTTGCGGGTATTACTATTGGTGCCTTGACAAAGGCGGTCCCCGTATGGTTCCGGCACTAGTTAAAGCTACTGCGTATCGAAGAAAGCTAACTATCACCACTAAGGTGGAAATTGTTAGAATATTAGTGTGTAAAAGTTAGAATATAAGTCTAGGCGGCCTTGTAGTTTAGTTCAAACTTAAAAAGGTTAATCATGTATTGGAAAATCTCCTAACCTTCTCAATTAATAATTCCTTGTTCACCAAGTATTAGGTTTCTCCCCCTTCATTCTCTTTAAATAGAGATGAGGGGTGAGGTTTATTTGTACCTTCT
Source organism: Chrysanthemum seticuspe (assembly GCA_019973895.1). Taxonomy (NCBI): domain Eukaryota; kingdom Viridiplantae; phylum Streptophyta; class Magnoliopsida; order Asterales; family Asteraceae; genus Chrysanthemum; species Chrysanthemum seticuspe. The sequence continues at coordinate 28,387,584 of BPTQ01000009.1, read as the reverse complement.
TTTCTTGCTCACATTTAATAAAAGTTTGAGTGCAAAATATCTTTTGTGTGTGTGTTGCTGTCACTCGACATTAAAGGATCATAACCTTTTGTCGAGGTCTTGTTGGAGTAGTTCTTGATTCGTGGTTCCGCTCCAGAAAATTGGTTTGTTGAATTTCTTCGAACAGTTACCATAACTTGATGAATAAAATCATTAGCTAAAAGTGGTAGGTAATTGCAAAGCTTTCGTTATCTGACATTTTCTCTTTTCATCTTGGTTGGTATCCATAATCAAATAATTAAATGATATATCAGGCTCAAGTTTCTTGGTTTTTTCTTGAATCTTTCGATCATGATAAATGTAAAATCTTAATTTTTAAGTGCTTGCACCAGAAACCAGCAGTTACCAACATACTTATTTCTTGTTCATTACTATGAGTAATTATCCATTTAAAAAAGTAAGAGTATTTTGACACTAACATGGAGCATATTAATCGTATGCTATGACTTTAGAGGTATATTTATGAAACTGTAAGCAAAATTAGATCAAGTCACCAGTGTATGTAACAGAACACGAAACTGATTACATTTTTAGTGGAAGCAACATGTGGTCCTTGTTATAGGAATGGATCGAACAAGAACTATACGATACTACACGTTCTTTTGTGTTTAGATGTGCGTTCACTATATTGTGGTAGGGTCTGAACAGGGACTAAATAATAATCCATTGTAGAAACCAGTGTGCTGACTTAAGAAAATTTACAATGATTTTTATTTTAGCGATTAACAAACAAAACACCCTTGGATTTCAAACGTAATATATAGCCTACATTGGCCTGTATCACACCCCAATAGTTGCTTTTGAAACATGATATCTTATCGTAAAGGTTCATGTTTGTTCACTTTAGCTAGCCATGATGCCTTAACATCTTCAAGTATGTTGCAACTCTATGTAAAGCATTTTAGTAAACATTCCGCGCATCATATTATTATACAATTTGTAATATATGAATGTATGGAGATGCTGTATATCACACAGCGTGGGGAAATGGCCTCCCATGGTGTTAGTGGCAATTTTATTTATAACTGAGGCTAAAACCATCGCCAAATACAAGTGAAGCATGAAATTACAATACTATGTACCTAACATTATAAAAACAATAATAAGTAGATGAAAAAGAACACACAAAAAACATATACAACTACGCACGTGCAACCCTTCGCCATTTTGCCATGAACACCGCAACCTTTACGTACACCCAATCTTTCAAGAAATCATGAAATTGGAAAAAAGCATGTCTGAGACGCCGATTGAAAAGTAGAGCGCTACATGATACCCAAAATGCAGTTGCAAAACCAGTGGCCCCTCCGATATAAAACCATCTTTGAAGTTCGTCTGTTTGTGCATCGCCCTCACTGTCACCGATATGTGGAACTCCTTGATCTTCATCTTCGAGACATTTTTTCATTGTAGGAAGTCCACATAGTCCTACATTTCCGGTGAACCTTTCAGGTGGGAAGGTCTGGAGTTGCGTGCCAGATGGAATCCTCCCGGACAAGTTATTATCCGACACATCAAGATAATTTAAAAAATTCATCTTAGACATGCTTGACGGCAACCCTCCTGAGAAATTGTTTTTGGATAAATCCAAAGTTTCAAGTTCTGTCATTTGACCAATGTCTTTCGGAATCTCTCCAAGTAGAGCGTTGCGTGACAAGTTTAGTACTACTAATCCCTGCAGTTTGGTAATCTCATGTGGGATTTGTCCTGTGAGACTGTTGCTTGATAAATCCATTGTCTTCACCAATCCCAGATTTCTACTAAACTCATTTACCTTTCCTTGCCATTCAATCAACAGATTGTCAATATAACTATCATCAACAGAGTAAGCACTGTTATTAAGAATAAAACTACTACTATAATGATGTCGATTCTCTTCCGTAAAAAATCCTTCATGAACCATGTAAGTGAGATTATGCACACACGATGGGATTGTTCCATGGAGATTGTTAAAGGACAAGTCTAAGATTTGAAGGCTTGCTAATTGACATATTTCTGAAGGGATGGCTCCCGAAAAGTTGTTTGATTTTAGGCTAAGAGCGTACAACCTTGACAAGTTTTCACCAATCCAAACAGGAATATTACCAGTTAATTTGTTGGCCCCGAAGTCCAAAAAGCTTAACTTGGTGCAATTCTTCAAAGAAAATGGCAATTCTCCAGAGAAGCTGTTGTTGAATAAACTTAACGTCTCGAGTTGACCCAAACGTCCTACATAGGGAGGAATATGTCCTGATAGAGTGTTGTGGCCTAAATTAAGAACTGTTAGATACGTCAAATTCTTCAAGCTGTCTGGAAGTTGCCCGGTCAATGAGTTATGTGACAGATCTAAAAAACTTATACGTGCAGGAAAAGTAGGTATTGGGCCATAAAAGGTGTTGGAACTCAAATCAACCGTTTCAAGGTCAGGACTTGATAATGATTCTGGTAATGTCCCACTTATGTTGTTGAAAGAGAGATCCAAATACCTCAATTGAGAAGGGCGCCATTGGTTCCAGTACTCTGTAGGAATTGTGTCTGAAATGCTATTGTTGGAAAGATCAAGATGCCCAAGGTTTTTCAATTTTTGTATCGATTTGGGGAAACGAGGTCCTAGCTTATTGGAGCTGAAATCAATATACACTACACTCATAGAAAGGTTTGACACGTCATCATTAAAATAAACTCCTTCGAGTGAGTTGTATGAAAGATCTACATACCAAAGATTTGATTCTCCAATGTTTTCAGAGATAACACCTCTAAGAGAATTGGAAGATAGGTGCAGTGTTTCAAGTATGGGTAGTTGCCACAATTTATCACTTATTGTTCCATTTAACTGATTGGAATCTAGGTACAAGGAAAGTAGGGATGAAAAGTTCTGAATCTCATCAGACAATGACCCTGTTAATTGATTATTTGAAGCATCCAAGAAATATAACATATTTGGGATTGTTGTGCATCGAGACAAGTTGTTCAGAAAATCTGAAAGATTCCCATCAAACGAGTTACCAGAAACATAAAAATACGAAAGCCAATTGCCAAGTAATGGGCACAACCATCGATAAGCTGATGAGTTGAGATTGTTGTTATCGAGATAAAGGGAATATTTAATATATGAAGAAGAGTTGACAACTGAAGAATATGGATGCATGACTTTTGAGAGGTCACATCCGATTAAACTTAACTCTCCTAGGTTTTGGAGACCTGTAATTGCATTTACCCAGTTATTTGCTTTGGCCAGGGAAGTTCCATCCATATAAAGGTAACTTAAAGAAGATAGAGATGATAACCAATCTAAGTTTTCAACTGTACAACTACTGAGGGATTCTAGTGAAAGAGTATCCAAATTGGTGAGGTTTCCAAATTCTAGAGGAATGGTTCCAGAGAAAGAGTTGTCTGAAAGGTTAAGGTTTGTTAATTTGGTCAATGAACCAATGGATCTTGGAATGATTCCACTGAAATTATTATTACTAAGGTAAAGGTCTGTTAGTTTGGTCAAAGAACCAATGGACTCAGGAATGGTTCCACTAAAGTTATTCTCACCTAGGTAAAGCTCTGTTAAATTTGTCAAATAACCAATGGACAAGGGAATGGTTCCAACCAACTGATTCCCTTCAAGGTCAAGAACAGTTAAAGCGGTCAAGGAACTAATGGACTTGGGAAAGGTGCCAGTAAACTGATTTTCAGAAAGGTCAAGAAAAGTTAAATGAGTCATCGAGCCAATGAACGGGGGAATCGTTCCATGAAAAGAACAGACGGACAGATCTAGATGATTCAAGTGGGTTAAGTTAAGCAATGAAAAGCTCATCTCACCTCCAACATGACCTGTATAGTCGCACAAGTCAAGCATTGTGACATGACCTGTTTGGTTGTCGCACGTGACTCCACTCCATTTACAACAATCTTCTTTTTCTTCGGGTCTCCATGTAGAGAGCAGGTCATCGGGGTCCAGAAGGCGAGCTTTGAAACCAAGAAGAGCTTCTCTCTCATTATCGATGCACGTATTAGTAGCCCCTCCTGTTGCTACAACCGGTTTGTGGCCAAGGGAAGTGGCTGCCGTGGTATTAAACCTTAGTAGAACAAGTGACAAAATAAACAAAACATGAGTTTGCATAAAGTTAAAGCAAATATTTTCTCCCATATTGTATATATGTTGTTTATAATTGGTATTGGTTGATGTTATTTTATTTGATAAATCAACATATATATAGACTTTGAAAAAGAAAATTTGTGTGGTGGAGAAAAAAGTTGGATGGAAAAAAGATCAAAGTTTTAAACTAGACGTCTAAACACTCTCAAGTGTTTTGTGAATACATTGAATTCAGTGGGTCTCCCATTATATCCACTAACTGAATCCATCTATTTGCTTTTGTGAATACATTGAATTGTGCTTTTTAGTATATTATCAAGGGGGTCATAATCCACTATGCTAATTCTTGATCAGTGGGTCTCCCATTATAGCCACTAACTGAATCCATTAGATGATTTGCTTACAAATTGACTGATACTGCACAAACATAGTTTATGCATTGGTCCATGTCAGTAATGATGCATCTGAAAATTTTGGCCTTTAACTTTATCCAACTTGGTGTTTAGAAAAGTGCAACAATTGGTACGCGTTTTCTCGTTTTGAATTAGGCTGGTAAACAATGCCAACAAATTTGTTAAAATTCTATTGTATTGTCTAATCGATTATAAGATTAATTTCTTAGGGTGAATTAGTTCCGTATTGTGCTATTGTTACTAAAAAATGTTTTAGTTGTCAAGAAAGTAAGATTTGACTCGACTCATGAAACACATGATGTAAATCACATAAGTGAAAAAAGACCAATTTAATTTGCAACTAAAATGATGATGAATCAAACGTGCCTAGTTGAGATTTAATTTGCTAGTAATATACACGAACATAAACTATAATGGCGTGTTTGGACATGAAAGGCTAAAAAGACGAAAAAACCATTGCAGCTAACGTGGTTTTTAACGAGCGTTAGGGCTTTGGAATGTGAGGGAGTGAAAACGTGACGTTGGGGACTACGGCTGCATAACCCTAGATCTGAGGACTGTACCCGCAACCCACCCTAACCATGGGGACCAATGGTGTAAGTTACCAAAAAAATATTTTCAATCACTGTGATTTATGAAAACGAATTTGGTTTTGATATGAACATTTTTGGGTACAAAAATCACGTCAGACGTAAAAATTGGTTCTGACATCAAACTAAAAACAACAGTTAATAAAAAAAAAACGTATCAATAGCTAGGAAAGATTACAGAGACTAAAACTGTTTATACTTTATAATGACAATGGGGAAGTAAATGTTAATCAATTTTTGTTTTCTTAAACTGTGGGCTGACAAAGGCCTGTTGGGACGCTTTCTGTGGACTGGTCCAATAAGATGTAGGTTGGGTCACAACTGGTTAGGATGCAGAATATGCCATGGGCTGTTGTTGACCCATTTTTCGAAGCCAAATTGGCCGAGACATATCAAACACAATTCCTAGCACCAAACTGACGTTAGCACTAGAACTACATATGTTAGTCACAAAAAAAAACACAAATCGTGATTGCCGATTATCTATTCACGTAAGCATCGGGAAGTCTAACTAATATACAGGGTTTTTGTTCTGATTACCTAAGAATGATTTATAAGTAACATAAACGCGCTAAATCCTTACCTGGTGTGCCGAAACATATCAACAAACAATGTCATCACAAAACGGTGTCGTATGGTGCTACGCTATGTTGCTGCTCAGGATGAAAACAAAATTGTTTTTGGTCTCATGACGGAATCTTTGTTGAAACCCGATGAATTTTCACGCTTGTTAGATTTCAGGACCATTAACTATATCTGACAGTTTCTACAAACTTTATATTAGTTACTGTATTTTGAACTACATTATTTAGGAGATTTCAAGCTTCCAAAATTCACTTTTGATAACTTTCGACTTGTCTGATCAGTTTAAACCGTTTTTGCCATATTGTTTTATCTGTTTCCTCGTCAAAGGTAAAAAAAATTCTGAATCGACCCGTTAATAAGTAACTGGGTCGAAATTGCCTCCTCTATATTTAATACAGTGATTACTAATTAAGCTAAGCCAGTCCACTTGACCCGTTCTGACATGTTTTAAAAACACGGGTTGACTTGTTACCCAACCTGGCGCCTCGTTACCTTTAGTTCTAAGTTCCAACTGTATGATATTTGGCAGGTTCGGGCAAATTTGAGAATAACATATAGGAACAAACCCAAATGCTTGAATTTGATTGAATCTTTCTTTAAAAAGTTGGGGGAACTGTATGAGCAAGAGGTCAGATGATTTCTGTATCAAGAGTTTATATTCATATTATGATTTTTGCTGTTTCGGTACTTTCACTGGTCAGCAGAATCGACGGTTCCAATGTATCATCTGAAGAGACAAAAAATGAACTAAACACAATGTTTGCAGACCCGATCACGACAACACTTCACATTGCACCATGGGAGGAGGGGATCTGCAAAGTATGTGGAAAGGACGAAAGCGACCATGTCTTGCTTTTGTGTGATAGATGTAATTCAGAGTATCATACATAATGTTTATATCCTTCACTTCCAAGGGTTCCGAAAAGGAGTTGGTATTGCGCAAATTTTGATTTTAGTCAACCTCCAAAGAGGATGAAGATTCAGAGAGAGTTTACCCGAAGTGGTTTAAAGGAAGTGGCAAATTTAGCAGATAAGATGGAGAAATCAGATTATTGGGAATTAGGCGTCAAGGAGGTTAGTTTTGACTTATATTGCATCACTGTTAGTTGTCTTACTTTAACTTTGAATGTCCAACAAACTTTTCTTAACTTGGAAATTGATCCAAAGATATCTAATATCAGATAAAAGATTATTTGTGTTGAGATACACAATAAGCTATGTAACTACTAACGGAACTGTATTTTAAAGTTGTGGAGTAATAAGAAAATATGTATCTTTGCTTAATACAAGCTTTTCAAAGCAAATGAAGACAATGGGTGATCATAAATTATTCCCATATTGACGTGGCTATTTTGAACCATTTATTTTGGGACGGGTCAATTATTTCTTTATATTAATTGGGTTAAATAAGAAAGTAGACGGGGCACGAGTGATGTGGGTCACCGGTGATCGTAAAATTGTTCCATAATGTCATAAGGAAAATATCTTTGTAGAAGGAAAGTACATTACTCTTGTAGTAAGATCGTTTTTTAAGTTCAAAGTTAATACATTTATTATTTATAATATTATCTGAATTCATAGTTAATACACTTGGCATCCAATGGTCCAACCTGATTCGACCCGATACTGTAAATGACCCATTTCAATCCCAACCTGTTTTAACTCTTTGAACATCTTTTGCAGAGGGTTATGCTTCTACAATTCTTGTGTGACGAGACTTTGGGTTCGACGGTAATTCGGAATCATATGAGCACAGATAATTGTGATGTTAATAGGAACTTCTTGGGTCATGACTCAGCCGGAAGACTCCACTGGGTTCTTGGCCGCCCCGGAAGGTTGTTTGTATCTGGTCCCGACAGTGATGGTGAGGAATTTGTGTTAGTTTTATGGATATAAATTAGTAGACGTGAGTTAGGATCGAACTCGAGACTGTGGGATTGCACACTTTACGTATGAGAATTTAAAGTTAATAATTAAATATAAATGTTATATTTATTTATTTATTAAACGAAATAACTAACGGGCGTTATGTAATTAATGTAATGGACTAACGGTCGTTAAATGTTTATGGAAAAGGACTAAATTGCAAAAGTTGGGAAGGTTCCGGAATCCCTTAGGGGGACTCCAAACCGATCGGCCAAGGACACAAAACAAGGAAAGAAAAACCAACTTGTTCACCAAGTTTGATTGGGTATATAAACAAGGCTTGGGGTTTTATTTTTCCATCCCTTGTACTCATTAGCTAAACCTAAAAATTGTTTTGTGTGTGTGTTTTTGCTAAAACCGGTCGAACACCCCTAATAGGTGTCGATCCACTCTTTTCCAAACATCAAGTTATTTGGTTTGATAAAAACTAGCATTACTTTAATTCGGTTTAGTACGTGTGTACAAGAACATAGTAATAACACACTATTGTTATTATCTTGGATTGAATTACAAAATGGTAAGGGGTAATTCACATAATCCTAACTAAATCAAATTAGGGTTCATCCGTTGCTAGTTTGTGGATTTGATTCTTGTTCGGCTAGAATCAAGAAAAGGTACGCATATTCTTTTATGTTAATTAATTGTTCATTAATAAATCCTATACGCTTCCGCATGATTACTTTGATGGTTTTGTGATTATTTATTTGAATGTCTTGATATAATAATTCCAACAGTGGCACCACGAGTTATTGGTTTTAATGAGTAATTAATTACATAAACGCGTAATAAAACAAATACTTGTATGTTGTTTGATATTATTAATCTAGGGTTTATGTTCTATTTTTTTTTGGGTCGATTTTTTTTTTTTAATATTGGGGCGTTCCCCAATTTTTTTTTTATGTCGACACATTAAAATTATTTTAGGGTTTTGAAACTTGTTGGCTAACCTTATTAAAACCTAGAATTAATATTGATTACGTGATTAATTCGTGAATAATTTGTTATGTGTCATGGAATTTTGATATGCGATCTTGTGACTTATTTGTATAAATTGTTATGATATCCATGATTATACATGCATGTTAGTCATGGATAAGTTGCTTTGATAATTGTTTAATTGTTGAGACATGTTAGTTACGATAAATCTTGAATTGGGGAAGACTCCAATTATATATACATATATTAATGAATCAATTATGTGCAATTTGGTATATTATTAATTTAGGATTTACGCAATCGATTTTTCGATGTATGTGGCTCACTTTTAATTGCGAGAGTGAAAACCCTAATTAGTATATACATTAATTTAACCTAGATATTGATTATTAATAGGGTTTTATCGAATAAGTTGCATGTGGCTACTTGTTTACACGTATAAATTGTTTATTATGTGCGCATTGTTTTTTAGTAGTTTATTTTTTATTTGTTACTTGTTTGTTTATTATGTTAGACAGTTTTAAGCAAAGGGTAATTTTTGAATAGAAAAATAATACGGACTAAACAATGGCGAAATTTGATTTATTTTGGAAGAGTTAAGTTTTCAGTAGTTTAATTGATTGGTGACTTTGGTACAAATGACTGAAAGGCTCACCCATAAGAACGAACTATAAAGGGGTTAATAAAAAAGTGCGCACAGTCACACTGAAAGGATGTCTAAGGTTACGCTTCGCGCTTACCTGGTCCTCTGCCCCCTGTAAGTTCGAGTGGAGCTACTTAGTAAGTCATAAAATGTGCAAGCTCATCTTAAGGGCGAATTAGTGCTAATTCCATGCGCCACTTCGGTGGTAATTATCCGAAACACTAAGTGTTTACACTTATGCAAAAGTACGGTATAATGGATGATAATTATCACTAAATTCCTTGATTGGTGAACCCAATACCTCAATCAAAACTTTGATAATTTGATCTTTATGAATTGGTAATAAAAAGTTTTTTTATTAAAATTATGCTACAAGATGAATGCATGACATCTTTGTACATATTTGATTTGGCCACATAAAATCAAAACTAGTACCCTTTTAAATTAAGAATATGCCATCTAATTAAAAGGAACACTTGAAGTTGCAATTTACGTCATGACAGTACTTGGCTAGATTGTGATGGAGAGGTGAATCTCTATGTAAAGTCAGACCTTACATGGACATATTTGCAGTTCTTTAAGTTAGACACTTAAATTAAGTAGGAAGTGAGACCTGGACTCAATGGCATAAGATGGGATGAAACATGTTTATATTTGGAATAGCGTTGGAAAATATAAATTCCATAATGATCTAGGAGTTGGAAATTGTTTGCCAATTAATGTTCGACAGATTACCTTATTATATGCGTTCGTTGCTAGCAGATCAACTGATGTAATGAACCTATGATAATTTGGATCCTAGTTTTTGAGAAAATTATATGGTTATATGTTTATATTACCGTTGGGTATATTCTATTTTCTTGAAAATTTGTATTATCGAAAATACTAATATTTGAACTTTTTTTCTGTAGAAATGGCTCAAAATAACGATAACACTAACTCTGCACTAAATTCTGCGTTCAAAAACTATTTTGATCGAGAAAAGTTGACTGGCTCTAAGAATTTCAATGATTGGCACCGCTCTTTGAGAATTGTCTGTAGAGTTGCTGACCGGTTGAAATATCTTTATGAACCTTGCCCTGAACAACCAACTGGTCCTGATGCGACTCAAGCTCAAATTGATGCTTGGCAACTTGAGTATAAGCGTCATAATGATGTGGCTTGTCTTATGTTGGGAACAATGGAATCTGCTCTTCAAAAGCAGTTCGAACATTATTTCCCATTTAATATGCACAATGAACTTCGGACTATGTTTGAGAAACCAGCTGCCGTCGAGATTTATGACTTGACCGACGCGTTACACAGCTGTAGGCAAGGTGAGGGTAAACCCGTGAGTGCTCATGTGCTGGAAATGAAAGGTTACATGGACCAGCTCAAAGCACTTGGCAAAACTTATGATGATGACATGGCTGTGAATCTGATTAATCGATCCCTTAACAAGGATTTTAATGGTTTTGTCAGAAATTTCAATATGCACTGCATGGGGACGACAATTACTGACATACACGCATTGCTTATTGATTATGAGAAAGGGTTGCCTCAAAAGGTTCCTACTGCCCAGGTACTTGCTATTCAGGGTGGAAGGATTAATAAGCCAAAACCGCAGCTTGCGAACAACAAGAAGGGGAAGGGTAAGGGTAAGGTTGACAAAGGCAAACAAGTGATGGCCTATCAACCTCAACCCAAGAAGAATCCTACTCCTAGGAAGGATAATCCTAAAAAGGATCAAGCATGCCACCACTGTAAGAGCATTGGGCATTGGTAGAGAAACTGTGCTCTCTATCTTGATGAATTGCGGGCAAATAAAATGAAGTACGAAGGGTCCTTGGGCGCCGGTTCTTCTGGTAATTTATTTGTCATTGAATTATTTACTCTAAATCATAATAATTCCTGGGTATATGATACGGGCTATGGTATTCACATTTGTAATACACTGCAGGGGTTTAGAGTGAAGAGGAAGCTTGCCTATGGGGAGCAATATCTGCACGTGGGAAATGGCGCACATGCAGCTGTTGAACCCATATGAACGTTTAGTTTAGTATTGCCTTCGGGCTTAGTACTGTTATTAAACAATTGTCATTACGCACCTTCTATAATTAGAGGTGTAGTTTCCTTTTCAGTTTCGTTGGATGATGGTTTTACTCATACTATTTCACGTAATAGAATTGATGTTTCTTTAAATGGTGTATTTTATTTTAAAGCAATTACTGTGAATGGTGTGTTTGAAATTGATGTGATTGGAAATGAATCTAACAATAATAATAATTCGATGTTTAGCATTAACAATAAGATAAAGTTAGACTTGAATTCTTCTTATCTTTGGCATTGTAGACTTGCTCATATAGGCAAGGCTCGCATGCATAAGCTGCAACAAGAAGGGCTTTTGCAAAATATCAATGATTAATCATTTGATAAATGTGAGCCGTGCATATTTGGGAAGATGACTAAGAAACCTTTTCATAGCAATATGGAGAGGGCTTCAGATCTACTTGGTCTTATTCATACTGATATGTGTGGACCACTTAGACATGTGTCAAAGAGAGGTACTAGCTACTTCTTAACCTTTACTGATGATTTCAGCGGTTATGGTTATGTTTATTTACTTAAGAATAAACATGAGGTGTTTGAAACATTTAAGGTTTTCAAAGCTGAAGTAGAACTGCAATTGGGAAAGAAGATTAAAGCTCTTCGATCCGATAGAGGAGGCGAGTATTTAAGCCAAGAGTTTAAAGATTACTTAGCTAAGAATGGAATTGTCCAGAATCTCACTTCTCCATATAGTCCACAACAAAATGGTGTATCTGAGAGAAGAAATCATAAATTGTTGGACATGATACGATCTATGTTTAATCTTACTACTCTACCTTTATCCTTTTGGGATTATGCTTTGGAATCAGCTGTTCGCATTCTAAATATGGTTCCCACAAAGAAGGTTGATAAGACACCATATGAAATATGGCATAGTAAAGCTCCTAACCTGTCTTATTTAAAGGTCTGGGGTTGTGAGGCGTATGTTAGACGTGACTCAACAGATAAACTCCAATAAAGATTGTAAAGTGTATCTTCGTAGGATACCCTAAGGAAACTATGGGTTACTACTTTTACTATCCAACTAAAAATAAAGTAATTGTTGCTAGGTATGGAGATTTTCTTGAAAGAGATCTCGTGTCTCAAGAATTCAGTGGGAGAGTTTATGATCTGGAAGATGATCAAGAAGATGCATTACCTTCTGAAAACACTAACGTACTTCCGGTAGAACCTGAAAGTCTGGGTCCTCCACCTGAAGTTGAAGTGATTCCCATTCGTAGATCCTTAAGGAATACGCGTGCACCTGAACGTCTATGTCTTAATGTAGAAGTTGAGGAAACTATGTTAGGAGATCTTGGAGAGCCTACTAGTTATAAAGCTGCCATGGCAAGTCCTGACAAGGCGAAATGGCAGATTGCAATGAATGGGGAAATGCAATCCATGAGAGAAAATGAAGTCTGGGTAGAGGTTGACTTACCTCCAAACGCCACGGTGGTTGGAAGTAAGTGGCTCTATAAGATTAAGACTGACATGGATGGCAATGTACACGTCTATAAAGCTCGTCTAGTTGCGCAAGGTTTTACTCAAACTTATGGCATTGATTACGAGGAGACCTTTTCTCCTGTAGCGGACATTAGAGCTATTAGAATTCTCATAGCTATAGCGGCATACTATGATTATGAGATATGGTAAATGGATGTCAAAACCACCTTCTTAAATGGTCGCTTAGATGAAGACATCTATATGAAGCAACCTGAGGGGTTCATGAATCCACAATTTCCAAACCGTGTATGCAAACTTCAAAGGTCCATTTATGGATTGAAGCAAGCATCAAGGCAATGGAATAAAAGATTTGATGAAGAAATCAAAAGGTATGGACTTATTCAAAATCTTGATGAGCCATGTGTATATCACAAAGTTAGTGGGAGTAATGTAATTTTCCTAATTCTTTATGTCGATGACATATTAATTATGGGAAAAGACATTCCGAGTTTGCAAAATGTTAAGGCATATCTTGGGAAGTGTTTTTCCATGAAGGATTTAGGAGAAGCTGCATATATTCTGGGGATCAAGATCTACCGAGATAGGTCAAAGCGGTTAATTGGTTTAAGTCAAAGCGCTTACATTGATAAAATATTGAAGAGATTCAATATGCAAAATTCCAAGAAAGGATATTTGCCGATTGAAGTAAAGCATGGCTTATGTAGCGATATGTGTGCTTCAACACCTGCTGAGGTGGCACGCATGCAGAAAGTTCCTTATGCTTTGGCTGTAGGATCTATTATGTATGCTGTGAGATGCACAAGGCCAGATGTGGCGTTCGCTCAAAACATGACCAGGCGATATCAACAGAATCCGGGTGAACTTCACTGGATTGCTGTTAAACATATTCTGAAGTATCTTAGGAATACGAAAGATATGTTTTTAGTGTATGGAGGAAATCCAGACACAGAACTTGGTGTTACAGGTTACTGTGATGCGTCCTGGCAATGTGATAAAGATGATACGAAGTCTCAAACGGGTTATGTCTTTGTCATCAATGGAGGAGCAGTTGACTGGAAGAGCAAGAAGCAGAGTACGATTGCGATGTCTGCGACAGAAGCCGAATACATAGCTACTTCAGAAGCTGCGATGGAGGCTGTTTGGATTAGGAAATTCATTTCAGGGCTTGGTGTTATGCCTTCAATTGAATTGCCTATTGATATGTATTGTGACAATTCTGCTGCAATCATATTTGCCAATGAACCTGGAGTCATGAAGGGCACCAGACATTTTCTACGGAAGTATCACTATGTTCGGGAACAAGTCCAGGAAGGTGAAATAAATCTACTGAAAGTTCACACAGATGATAACTTAGCTGATCTGTTCACTAAGGCTTTAGCTAAAGACAAGCTTGTAGGACTTGCCAATGGAATTGGACTTCGTTTAGCTAAAAGTTTCATGCATAACTGAGATTAGTATTTGGATAAAGGATATTGTAAAGCATTTATTATTTTCAATGAAATAAAGTTTGGATTATGTTTATTTTCATTTATAATATTGTTGTCCTATATTTGCATGTTTAATCCGTGAATAACTATGTTATTCTAAATGTCCGTTGTCGATTAATGATGTGGGAGTATCATTAAACAAAGACAAATCTGAGAGATGTGGTAGAATATACTTGAAAGTATATTGATGAGAATGCATACCAATTTCGGATGATATTCAATGAATTGAATATAGGACTTATCCCAACTACATAATTTATTTTGTGGATATTGTTATGAGTAAATTATGAATAGTTATCCTCAGACTTGAGATACCAGATAAGTGTCATGAATGTAGTGCATTTCTGTAAAGCAACTTAACGCTATACGTAACTGGTAGTTATAAGGGTTGTTTTCTGAAATGTTACAAAGTTTGTGGGTTATTCTTGTAGTCAAGATAGAATTTGTTCTTTCAAATTTATTTGGAGTTTAATACTGCTGGCCCCCTCGTAGGGTTGACAAGATGTTTGTGCGGCCGCACCCAAATCTCCCCTAAATATGTTTAGATGATTCGGTAATCTTGGTCAATCACTTACAAACGAGAAACATAATAGTTATATAAAGAATGACTTAATTCCATATATTTATTTAACGTGGTATTAGAAACAAAAGGATAATAATAATGAGAAATCATTAAAAGGTTTTCCAGGAGCCTTACTCGATTCGTACTAGAGGCATCGAAGTGTTGCTAGACGCTAACCGATGTGATCACTCTATTAAGATATATCCAAGTGGGAGCTGTTAGTTTTATGGATATAAATTAGTAGACGTGAGTTAGGATCGAACTCGAGACTGTGGGATTGCACACTTTACGTATGAGAATTTAAAGTTAAAAATTAAATATAAATGTTATATTTATTTATTTATTAAACGAAATAACTAACGGGCGTTATGTAATTAATGTAATGGACTAACGGTCGTTAAATGTTTATGGAAAAGGACTAAATTGCAAAAGTTGGGAAGGTTCCGGAATCCCTTAGGGGGACTCCAAACCGATCAGCCAAGGACACAAAACAAGGAAAGAAAAACCAACTTGTTCACCAAGTTTGCTTGGGTATATAAACAAGGCTTGGGGTTTTATTTTTCCATCCCTTGTGCTCATTAGCTAAACCTAAAAATTGTTTTGTGTGTGTGTTTTTGCTAAAACCGGTCGAACACCCCTAATAGGTGTCGATCCACTCTTTTCCAAACATCAAGTTATTTGGTTTGATAAAAACTAGCATTACTTTAATTCGGTTTAGTACGTGTGTACAAGAACATAGTAATAACACACTATTGTTATTATCTTGGATTGAATTACAAAACGGTAAGGGGTAATTCACATAATCCTAACTAAATCAAATTAGGGTTCATCCGTTGCTAGTTTGTGGATTTGATTCTTGTTCGGATAGAATCAAGAAAAGGTACGCATATTCTTTTATGTCAATTAATTGTTCATTAATAAATCCTATACGCTTCCGCATGATTACTTTGATGGTTTTGTGATTATTTATTTGAATGTCTTGATATAATAATTCCAACAATTTGATACTTGGAATTGCTATGAATCAGATGCCGAGGTTGAGGTTCTGATTGAGTGGTTGAGAGATGATGATGCAAAGGAAAAGGAACTTAAAAAGTCGATTTTTAAATGGCAAAGAAACAAATCGAATGATCAGAATCTTCAAATTGATCTACAAGCTAATTGCTCGAGGTCAACGGTTCATGTCAGCAATGCAAAGGCAGCATTTGAAAAGAAATTTGGTTCATTCCTGAAGGACGATGGTGAGGGGAAAATATATCGGTGTGATTGTTTGGAACTAGTGGGGTCTACACGACACCATTGTTCTTCATGTCACTCGACATTTTTTAGTCACGAAGTGCATCAATGTGAGACTCTCGAGAAGCAGTTGACTCTGGCTAATGGATTGACTTGGTCGAATGGGAATCCTCAAGATGACAAAGCTGGATTCTTGGTCAGACACAATTCTAGGCTAACAATAGCCCAAAATGAGTCACCATCTGAGGTTGATGGCTCAAACTTCGAGGGTAAAACTGGAAAACCCCCATCGTGTTCTTCTTCCCGGACGTTAATTGGTAAAGCTTTTGAAATTATTCGCTCTTTGAAAATTAATTTACTGGATATTGAAGCTGCTAGAAGCTTTTAGACCTTCAAGAGGAGGGTCCGATAATTTAAGAGCTTGACGCGCTTTTGTGAAATCGGCCGAATCAATTTATGAGGTAAGTTTGTATTCTTATCTATTATCTTTTTTTGCAACCACAGTTTAGTCCCTTAAGTGATCTGGTAATCGGTCTTAAAAATATTCGCTTTGTTCAGCAAGAGTTAAAATTGTTATTACGTGATTATGTTCTTTTGGTACCGCCGGGGAAACCCAACCCGAGCCACCTTTGATGACCTGGCACGCAATCTTTATGCATACAAATGTACCTAGTGTATGTTTATGTGATAAATTTCGAAACTTTATGCATTTCAGATGGCACAAGCTACCATGATCTTAGAGGACATGATTAAAACAGAGCACTTGAAAAAAGAATGGTGGTATTGGTCATCACCTTCAACTGTGGCCAAAATCTCAACTGTTTCATCACTTGCTCTACTAGTTTACGCCCTCGATGATGCCATATATTACGACGAACCACCTCCACCACCACCTGTGGACCCTACAGAACCAATAGTAGCACCAGAAGATCTCATAGCAATGGAAGAAGCACTAAAACAGTCAATGGAACTAGTGAACCAAAAGTCGATGGAAGAAGCACCCGAAAAGTTAACCCCAAAGAAGCTAAAGTTAAACATCTCAACAATAGTGGGTACGCTGAATGACACAGAACAATCTGAGCCAACCAAAATGTCAATGGACGAAGCACCCAAAAAGTTAACCCCGAAGAAGAGGCAAAAGTTGAGCACCTCAATAATGGCTGGAACGTCAAATGATGCAGAGCCCTTTGACAGTTCAATAATCCAAGACAAACCGAAGAATAAGAAACTTAAAGTTTCAAGTGATTTATGAAGCTGATTAAAATCTGATGTCTTACTGTTTAGAGTTGTAAATGGTTAATCGTGAAACTTTGTTGATAGTTAGACTGGACCTGAGGGGTGAACTGTGAACCAACTTTATGGTCATGTGGTTAGACTCAGTGATTGTACCCCGAGTGTTGTAGGAAATGGGAGTGGGCTGCAACATATGAAAATGTTGTTGTACATTTTTCCCTTTGATTGTTGTGTTTTAGTTTGCTTTCTAAATGGATTCTAGGGCTTGTAAAGCCATGTGAAATCAAAGAAATCGAAACAAGTTGGATTTTCCAAAAATTACAGTTTTGTGTAAGCCTTTATGTTTATGGTAATTTAGTCTGCACTGATCTCATGTTAATACCAGGAGCAGCCTTTGAACCCTCTTTAAATAACAATCAGAAAGTTGCAACCCATATGTTGCTGCGGAATTATTAAGAAAAGTTTGTGTGTTTCGGGACGAGTTTATCACTTTATGTTTATGGTAATGTAGTCTGCACTGATCTCATGTTAATACCAGGAGCAGCCTTTGAACCCTTTTTAATAACAACCAGAAAGTTGCAACCCATACGTTGCTGCGGAATTATTAAGAAAAGTTTGTGTTTTTGGGACGAGGTTATCACTTAAATCGGGATAATTACGTAGTTAATTTATCGCATGTTTGGCGCTAAAGACTAAAAAGATTGATTTTTCTTTTCTTTTTTAAAAATAAGCTACTAAAAATAGAAACTTGTGCACAATTAATTTGTTGCAGTCATGTTAGATTGTAACCTCATATTATCCAAAAATTGAATTTCCATACACAATTAATTTGTTGACATTTGCTCATTTTGTGCACAATTATTGCTGAAATAGCCGATTGGAGTTAATATAATCTGCATTAGTTAGTTTTGTTGTTGCGTTTGGTATGAATTCTTTGTTTGTGATGGATCTAGTGGAGATGGTTTTGGTGGTTCGGGTTTGATGTTTTTCGGCAACGGTTTCCCTGTTTAAGTTATATAATAAGGTAACGTTGTACAATGCCATTTTGATACCCTACCCCGGTTGTAAGGTGGAATGGACAACGCTACTCTTATTGTCTTATAGGCAATTAGTTTCGTTACCAATTAGTGATATGGTATAGACACATGGGCACCAATATATAGCGTGAGAAGGGCAGTATTAGACGTCCCGACGCCGGCTGTAGACTGGGATATGCATGAGGATGTGATTCGATCTCGTTGTATCACAGACACGCTAGCTCATATGTTTATGTATTATGGAGTTGATGTAAGCCATAAGTTATTCAATGATCAAGTATATATGCAGTTGATATAGCTATTTAAATATTTGTTTGGAGTTAATAGAATCTGCATTGGTTGTTTGGGTTTGGTATGGATTTCTTGTTTGTGATAGAAGTCCTAGAGACAGAGGCGGACCTATGCTTGTCTTAGGTGGTGCCCGGGAACCACCTTGGACGAAATTATTTTTTAGAAATGTTAATAAAATTTTTTTAAGGACCTACCTTAGAAACTACCTTAAATTTGAAATTTAAAAAAAGAAAGAATGAAAACAGATAAGAAAATATTGCATTTTCGTCGAGTTAGAGAAGAAGATGAAGACAGTTGGTTAGTCTCTGGATATAGAAATTATCTTTGTTTTGGACATAGCAATTTGAACATTGAGGTTACTTTAGTTTGGAAGTAGTAGTTATAAGTTTGGCTTTAGTCTTTTTCATTTATTGTTGTCTGACATCGTGGGTAGGTGTGTTATGCCTTCATTTGTGAGACTTTGTGTTTGGAAAATATTTATTACGTGTTTACTTTTCTTTTTTCTTTTTTTTTGAATAAATTGTTATCTACTTGTAAACATAATGTAATCCAATAGTATGTCATACATGAATTATCAAAAGATATTAATTTTCAGAAGTTGTTAAGTATAAAAAATTCACCATTTCAGGAAAAAAAAGTATAAAAATGTTGTCATTAACTTAAAATTACCACTAACCGAAGTATCGATATACATTTTTTTAGTTTTATCATAATGATATATAATATGTATTTTTTGCTAAAAGAAACATACATTTTGTTAATTAGTTTTAGTAGAAGTTTTCGTCATGATGTTCAATAGACATTGTTTGCAAAATGATTGTACACGGAATTTTTTCTTATTTTAATTACTTATGATATATTGTACCCGGCAATCCATAATTTGACTCGACCCATTGACCGGCAACCCATTTAGTTTGTCGTCTTGACTAAGTAAAGGAACCACCTTAGGTTTTCTCCTGGGTCCGCCACTGCCTAGAGATAGTTTTGGTAGTTCGGGTTTTATGTTTTTCTCCCACGTTTTTCTTGTTTAAATTATATAAGGTGAGATGCCACATTGTAATCGGGATGAAAAGATTAGGAGGGATCTTTTAGCCTCAAAGTCATTGTTATAATATTAGTATGTGATGTTTAGAAGGCTAGTTGTAATTTAGCTTAAACATAAGGAGATTAGTAATGTATTTGGAAATATCTTAACCTCCTAAATTATAGATTCTTTGTTCACCAAAGATTAGGTTTCTCCCCCTTCATTCTTTATAAATAGAGATGAGGGGGTGCGGTTTATTTGACATTAAGGGATCATAATCCTTTGTCGAAGTCTTGTTGGAGTAGTTCTTGATTCGTCCAAATATGGGCTGCATATAACCCATTTGTGCAGGCCTTAATTCGTCCAAATACATAATACTAAAACATGTCCATAAAACATAAATACTTAACATAAATAATACTAAGTATACTTGACTTAAATACAATTAACAAAGGGCTAACAATATCCCCCTTAATTGATTTAAGGTCAAGTTCTTCACTGTTGATCCTTCCTTGCTTTTTCTTCAGGCAATGATTTGAAAATCATTGCTATCCTGGCTGCTTTCATATCCATCTTCTTCTCCATTGTCTAGCTTGACTCGAAACTTGTTGCTCCATCTCCACTTGTTCCATCCATCACTGCATCTTCCCTCTGGCAAGATAGGTCCTTGGCCATCTTCTTTTGACTGGTTTCACCTATTTCATTTTGCATTTCACCCCAAGTACTGCTTGCAGTTTCATGATATATAACTAAGAGATCAATGAAGTTTCTGTAGCAAACTCTAACTGTATTACCATCTTCTGTGTCCAAGCCCTGCAATTGTGCAATTATACCCCACTTGTCACCCATGGTGACAGGGAAGTATTCTCCCATACTCTCAACAGCTTTGTGTAAACATAGCAAGTTGATCTCAACATCTTTAAGCCTTGGTGGTATAGTATCCAATGTATCATAGTTAAGATGCACCAAATAAAACTACTTAACCAAATCAATGAACCTCTTATTGAAGATTTCCCAATTTCTATATAGAGGATCATCCTTTTTCAACAATTTCATGAATGACAGGTACCTTGAAAAAGAATTAACTTTGAGTGCATAAAGGGTACCATTATTACTGATGTAATCTTCATCAATATAATCCTGTGTATCATTCTTGTTCCAATCCAAATCTTCTAAGCCCTTAATGAGAGAGCATTCATCAGTGGGATCCATTTGCTTGAATTGATCCTCCAAAAACTGGTTGTGTTCATTGATAATCTCCTTCATATCAACCTTTTCTTTTCCTTTTCCTAACAGTGGTGACTGAACATTGTTCTCATCATGATACATGTAAAATATGCTACATATACCATCATCAATTTCTGTCCTATACCCTTGAGTCTTGAGTAAGTCTAAACTAATCATATTAGAAGATACCTCAGGAGTATATTCATATGAGAAAATAAATTTTCTCTCATGCTCTTCTTTGCCTATCATCTTGAACTTATATTCTATATCATTAAATAAGGCTCTTGTGGGGCACATATGAAACTGGTAGGAATCACTAGCATACCAAATATCGTTCCAATTATGTAAATCAGTACCTTTCACCACATAGTTAGCAGTTAGATAGACCTTTTCTGTGTATTTGACCTCTTCTGCTATAACCTTCTCAGTCATCTCTCTTTCTTGTTGAAGTTCAAGTGCTGCAAGTTTCTTTCTATCCTTGCATACCTAGAAGGCATGCCCTTTTTCTCTGCAGATGTGGCACTTTGCTTTCTTATCTTTCTTCATCTCCATGACCTTTCTCTTTAGTCTCATCAGATCTGCACTTTCTTTTTCAGAGTTGAAAGCTTCATTCTCCATAACTGTTTGTGCCAGAATATTTTTCCCTTTTGGTGATATTGTTGTTTTCTTTCTTCTGGTACCCCATAGGTTTACCCTATTTGGAGTTTCTCGTAGGAGATATCTTCCTGTCATGAAACCAGAATTTGTCCTATCCCAAGGATGATGGCCTAAGCTCTGATGCCATTTGTGTACAGGTTTGTGGCCAAAAGGTCTTGGTTTTATTTACCGGGGTAAACCCCTTTACCCAAAAAAAAGGTCTTGGTTTCAAAAGGTTCTTCATAGTATTGAGAATGGATTTGTAAAACAGATAAGTGCAATGAAACAGTAATGGGTACAAGGTAAATAATAAGAACAGATATTACATAGATAAAGTTGATGATTTCTGATTCAGAAATCTACACATATATACGTTTCTAAAAGGCACCAAATGACAGTTATTATTCCCTCCAAACGTTGTGACTATTGGGAGATAACTGCCATGGTAACTGCCATCCTAACTGCCACAATATGGGCTGCATATAACCCATTTGTGCAGGCCTTAATTCGTCCAAATACATAATACTAAAACATGTCCATAAAACATAAATACTTAACATAAATAATACTAAGTATACTTGACTTAAATACAATTAACAAAGGGCTAACAAAGGTTACATGGTAATAAAGTTTGATCAATTAGAGAAAGGGTGTCATCACAGGGTTTTCTTTGATCGATTTTGTTTAGGGTTTTTCAGTTAGGGTTCTTCTATCATCAAGGGTTTTGTCGACTAGTTTGGGTTTCAAATTTTAGGTTTGCTAGGGTTTAATCGACAAAAGATTTACTTCAAAAGGTTTTTTTGGTTGCTCTCGGGTTAGTCGATTTCTTGTTACGGTATTCTACAAGGGTTGAGTCGATTGAAGAGTGAAGAAAAATCAATACTTTGAAGGGTTGCACAGAAGGTACTTGTTAGTCTATTTCATGTGAGTTTTTCACTAGGTTCGATCAATTTTACAAAGGGTTTACTTGATGTCAACGGTATTTGACATTATCATGTTTAGGGACATGGTTTAATTTGAGAATGGCCGGTATTCTACTCTTAAAGGGTCTTGTGTAGGTACGGGTTCAATACAGATGTTGCATGGAGTTGAAACCTCTAGGGAGTTCTGTACGAAAGTATAGGCAACACAAGATGAACAATAGAACCTTTATTCAGATCTAAGCAACAATAGTCAGCTTAGATTAAGGTGGTGTTTGTTTTTTAAGAGGGTCTGAATCTGAATCTGAACTGCACGTCTGAATCTGAATCTGATGCGTAAATGTCTGAATCTGAACGCATCTGAACGAAGAAAAAAAACGCATGTTTGAACGGGATTTTTTATTTATTTTTATTTTGGTTATTTTGTGTCTACAAGAAGCATTCAGACGCGTTAAGACACCCCTCTCAGGTCTTGACAGATTCAGACATTTTTTCCGTTCAGACGTCGTTCAGACGTCTGAACGGAAAAAAAAACAAACGGTCTGAACGGCAAAATGTCTGACCGATTCAGACATTTTGCCCGTTCAGACGCTGTTAAGAGGCAAAAAGAAAAAAACAAACACAACCTAAGTTTACAATAGTATCCAAATGTTACAAGATTAGATTAATGTCAATGAGACAATAATCATGTAAATGTAAAGACAAGACAAGATCAATGAAATGATCAGAAGGAAGAGTAGAGAGTGATACAAAAGACTGCACACTCAAGTGTGTGTAACCCTAGATTAAGGGACTTATTAAATAGGAGATTAAGTTACACTAAGACCCCTCTAACGGCTATAAATGACTCATCAGCAGAAATGAGAAAGCTTCAGCAGAAACGAGCTTCTTGGAACTTTAAACCTTTTATTCTTTGTCCATGATTAACCCCTGTAGAATCTCTGCAATGAACATAACTTGAAAGCCATTAGGAATTGATAGAATGATATGTTTCCCACAGATTGATACTCCAAAATTTAACATTCCCCCTTAATCTGATGGGCAAACATATCAAACAATATCAATTTTTCACACAAAAATTTATGCTGATAGACAGGGAGGTTTTTAGTGAGTATGTCAGCAGTTTGGTTTGAAGAGCCAATCTTTTTTGCACTAATAACACCTCTAGCAATTTTTTCCCTGATGAAGTGAACATCAATTTCAAAGTGTTGTGATCTTTCATTGAAAACAGGGTTGACAGCAAGTTGTAAAGCAGATTTGTTATCACAGAAAAGATTAACAGGGAGATTAATATCAACTTTTAGATCCTTTAGGATTTTTTTAATCCAAATGATTTCACAGGCAGCAGTAGACATAGATCTATACTCTGCTTCTGTGGAAGATTTTGAAAGAGTGTTTTGTTTTTTACTTTTCCATGAGATCAGACAATCATTAAAGAAAACATAATACCCTGTGACAGATTTCTGGTTTTCTTGCATTTGGCCCAATCAGCATCACTATATCCTTCAAGATGATTTTCAGAGTTGCTGAAATTGTACCTTAGACCTTTTCCTGGAGCTCCTTTTAGATATCTCAGGACATTGAGGGCACATTCCAGATGATATTTCAAGGGAGAATGCATATATTGTGCCAAACAATGAACTGAGTATGAGATGTCAGGTCTTGTATGGGTGAGATAGATAAGTTTCCCAAGTAACTTCTGATAACCAGTGATGTTGACAAGTAAGGGATCATCAGCAGTGGGAATGTATGGAAGGAAAGAGTTGGGTTCCATAGGAGTGGACACAGGTTTGCACCCAAGAAGGCCAAATTCTTTGAGGAGTTCAAGACAATATTTTCTTTGGGAGAGACAAATGTCATTCCCAGTTTTTAGAACCTCAATGCCAAGAAAGTATTTTAGATTTCCCAAGTCTTTAATATGAAATTTTGATTTTAGAAACTCTTTGAATAGGTTTATCTCATCAATGCAGTTTCCAGTAAGAACAATATCATCCACATAAACAAGCAGAGCAATAAACTTGTTATTCTCTGTTTTGGTGAACAAAGAGTGATCATTAACAGATTGAACAAAGTTATTTTCTTTTAAAACACTGATAAGTTTTTCATTCCATTTCCTGGGAGCTTGTTTTAGGCCATATAGAGACTTGACAAGTTTACAAACTTTATTTTTATTGTTCTCATTACAGAACCCCTTGGGGATGGTCATATAGATATCCTCATCAAGATCTCCATACAAGAAAGCATTGTTAACATCAAGTTGAAAAAGAGGCCATTTGTTTTTTACAGCTAAGGCAATAAGACATCTAACAGTAGACATTTTCACAACAGGAGAAAAAGTTTCATCATAGTCTATTCCTTCCCTTTGGTTATAACCTTTAACAACTAATCTAGCCTTATATCTATCAACTTCACATTGGCTTTATATTTGATTTTAAAGATCCATTTGTAGCCAATAGGAGTTCTATTAGGAGGTAGATCAGTTATATCCCAAGCACGATTTTCATTTAAGGCCTCAATTTCAGAGTTCATAGCATCAACCCAATTACTATCAAGGATAGCTTCTTCATAACAGGTAGGTTCAATACTTTTATTAAGACTAGATGCAAAGTAGTAATTATCTTTGTTAAGATTAGAGTAATTAACAACCTTTTCAACACCATATTTGACTTTTCCTTCTACAATAAAGTCGTTAAGATTACTGGGCAACTTAGAGACTCTGGTTGACCTTCTAGCAGTAGTGGCTGGCAAGCCTCTTTCTTTTTTAGCAGAATCAGGTGTTGTATCAGTAGAATCAGAAGATGCATTAGCAGGATGTGATTCATGTGATATGGTGCCCTCAGGGTGTGTATTATCATCTATAGATGTTGCAACCGGTTCATCAATCCTAGTAGGATGACTTACCACTGTGCCATCATCATAGGATGTCACTCTTCCTTCATCATTGGGACTTATTTGTGAGTCAAATAAATTTTTGTGATTTAAATCTTTTGGCACAAAAGTTTCAACAAAAGGTTTTGACAAAGTATTTTTCATTTTCAAGGGAAAAACAGTTTGATAAAATTTGACATCTCTGGAGTAAAAGATATTTTTTGTTTCTAGGCTCAAGAGTTTATAGCCTTTCTTCTCATTTGAGTAACCAATAAGGACACTTTTTTCAGACCTACTACCAAATTTATCAGATATGTTGAGAATGGTGGCATAGCATAAGCAGCCAAAGACTCTAAGGAGAGAGAGTGAAGGGTCATGCCCATACACAAGGAAGAAGGGGGACTTGCCAGACAGAACTAAAGAGGGTAACCTATTTATGACATAGGCAGCAGTTAGAACATATTCAGACCAAAGATTTAGAGGTAATTCCCCCTGAAACATAAGGGATCTAGCTACATTAAGGAGATGCCTATGTTTCCATTCTGCAATACCATTTTGTTGTGGTGTATAAACACAAGAGGTTTGATGTAAAATTCCTTTTTCATGGAAAAAATGTTGAAGTTTATTATTGACAAATTCTGTCCCATTATCACTTCTAAAAATCTTGAAATTGTGTTCAAATTGATTTGATAGCATATGAGTAAAGTTAACAATGGAAACATAAACATCATCCTTCCACTTAAGCATATAAACCCACACTGCCCTGGAATAGTCATCAACAACTGTTAAAAAATATTTGTAACCATCTCTGCTAGTGACTTTATATGGTCCCCATACATCAAGATGGACAAGTTGACCAATTTTAGTTGATTTATGTTCACTTAGAGGGAATGGTTCCCTGGTTTGTTTAGCTTTATTACAAGTATCACAGAGATGATCAGTTTCAGATGTACTATCAAATTTAAGAGTGGGTTTAAGTATGTGTAGGACTTGGTCAGAGGGATGACCAAGTATTTGACGCCAAAGATTTTTAGAAACATGACAAACATATATGCAGTTATTAGAAGTAATCTTACATGAAGAATCAATATCAAACATATATGACCCATTGTATTATTTACCAATCCCCACAATCCTTTTTTGATGTAAATCCTGTATATAGCAATTAGATTCATTAAACCCAACAAAGATCTTATTGTCTCTAGCAATTTTATGAATAGACAGCAGACTAACATTGTACTCAGGAACAACAAGTACATAAAAAAGAGTTAGGTCATTATTGACCTTTAAATCACCAATTTTATTAATTAAGGCCTGAGTACCGTTGGGATGTCCAACAGTTAAGCCAAGATTTGAAATGTTAACAACATTGATTAAAAAGTTTTCAGACACAGTCATGTGCTGATTTGCACCAGAGTCAACAATCCAACCAAGACTGATGTTTCCAGATAAAGATTTTGTGTTGTTGTTAAAAAATTTGTTAAAGTTTACATTAAACTTGACACTGCCATTAAAGAAGGTTCCTGAAAAATTTTTACCTGCCAAGTTGACATTAGCAGATGACACATTGTTGTCATTGAGAAGACTCATAAGTATGGAGAGCTGTTCATTAGACAAGGAAACAAGAGAGTTGCTAGCACTATTATCAGTGACATGATTAGTTTCAGCAGAAACATTGTTACTGTTGAAAGGTTTACCATTAAAATTCCTTTTAACATATGCTGCAGGATAACCAACAAGATCATAACATCTATCAATAGTGTGACCAGGTTTTTTGCAATTAGTACATTTGAGATTCATGTTTGGTCCTCTGCTATTTGAGCTGTTACCATTATTAAAACCAGAACCTTTGTTGTTAAAACCTTTTTTATCAAAAAAATTTCCACCATCAGACGTTTTTGCAGCAAAGGCTGTAGCATTGGGTTTAGCAGAGCTATTCCCAGATGAAACATTTCTGTGAGATTCTTCTCCAGAGACAACAGAGAAAGCAGTTTTGACATTAGGTAAAGGATCTCTGGTTAAAACATTGCTTCTGATGGGGACATAGGAGTCATCAAGACCCATAAGAAATTGCATTAACTTGATTAGCTGATTATGTTTTTCAAAATGTTTTACAGCCTCACAAGTGCAGGGAGGCAAGCTGATCATACAATCAAATTGTTTCCATAAAGAGTTAAGGTTGTTATAATAATCAGCAAGAGAGGACCCACTTTGACTAAGAGAGTTTATATTTTTATGCAAATTAAAGATAGCTGAACCATCAACCTTATCATAGGTATCTTTAAGATCATTCCACATTTCATAAGCAGTTTTAGCATATATAGCACCAGCAAATAGTTCAGGGCTGAGAGAGTTAAGAATCCAAGTAACCACAACAGAGTTACAAGTATCCCATTGATTAGCAAGACTAGGGTTCGAATCATCTCTTATGCAAGTACCATCAATAAACCCTAACTTATTATGGTTCCTTAAAGCAAAAGTCATGGCCATATTCCATATTTTATAATTTCCAGTTCCAGTGAGTTTAATAGAAATAATAGGAGTACCATTGGTATTGTTAGGGTGTAAATACAAAGCATCACCAAAGGATAAGCTTTTCTCAGTGGAAGAGCCACCAATATTATCATCACCAATAGCCATAATTCAAGCAATAAGACAGACAGATATAACAACACAGACAAAGAGTCACAGACAGAGATAATAATAAGACCAAATAGACAGATAAATAAGACTTTGAATTTAAGAAACAACAAGCACCAAGCCTGTGGACTAGGGTAAACCAGAGCAGGTATTAATACCACTTAGAGGTGGCAGATCAAGATGTTAGTCTACCCGTTTGCACCCACAAAAACTTAAGTACTGTATGTTTGAAGAAGAGATAAGACTTAAACTTACAGAGAAATATGCAGCGGAAGAACATATCACAATTACCCTAGATTCACTTAGTCTAAGGCTAATTGTAAGTGTGATTACGCCAGTAGCAATAACCCCAAACCACCAATTTGTTGCCGAAGAGAATCAATGAGCCTGAAGCTCTGATACCATGTACGAAAGTATAGGCAACACAAGATGAACAATAGAACCTTTATTCAGATCTAAGCAGCAATAGTCAGGTTAGATTAAGTTTACAATAGTATCCAAATGTTACAAGATTAGATTAATGTCAATGAGACAATAATCATGTAAATGTAAAGACAAGACAAGATCAATTAAATGATCAGAAGGAAGAGTAGAGAGTGATACAAAAGACTGCACACTCAAGTGTGTGTAACCCTAGATAAAGGGACTTATTAAATAGGAGATTAAGTTACACTAAGACCCCTCTAACGGCTGTAAATGACTCATCAGCAGAAATGAGAAAGCTTCAGCAGAAACGAGCTTCTTGGAACTTTAAACCTTTTATTCTTTGTCCATGATTAACCCCTATAGAATCTCTGCAATGAACATAACTTGAAAGCCATTAGGAATTGATAGAATGATATGTTTCCCACAGATTGATACTCCAAAATTTAACAAGTTCCGATCTGGGTGATGGTTCACATGTTTTTCTAACTTAAGATTTAATCTCCTATCAGTTTGCACACGAGAGGGAGCAATGTTCAATACGAGAACCACTCAAGTTTAGAGGTGACAATATTATGGCTTATGGTTGCTTTAAAAGTGGATGCAGTTACTTGTGAGGTAATTTCCAAGTGAATGGCTATAATGAAAGAAGATATGGATACTCGGTCAAGTATGTGTATGCTCAACAATGGTTTTAGGTGACACTGACGACAATAACATATATTGCTGGAAGTATGCACCAGATATGTTCATATATCTATTCTTTTATATAGATTATATGGGGTTTACTTACGAAAGCAAGGCTCAGATCTGGGTTACCAAGGGTTTGCTGGATGAAGCAAAGGAAAATATACTTGGTATGGAAATCTTCAGGACTCAGAGTGGTAATAATCTGAGGGTGTCACGATTTTAGTTTTAAAAATGGCGTGTGTTTAGATATTGTTGGGGAGGGGGGAACTCCACTCCACGTTGTCGTTGGAGGGTGGTTTCTCAGAGAATCGTGATGAAGAAAAGAAGAGTAAGGGTTCATGTATATATGCAACTGGAAATCATGAGTATCAAGTGGTGTGCATAAGACCTGACATAGCATTTATGGATGGGTGAATGTAGATGGGTTTGATCGTGGATTTCAGACGGATGTACAAGCTTTTGTGGAATATGACTACACCATGGGTAGATCGATCACTATCATGGGTAGTTCAATCACAAGGTACGGGGTTTATGATACATGAATGTGTGGTAAGCTTCGAAGCTATATTGGAGCACAAGATGACTTTGTTAACAACCGAAACATATTATATGACACTTACTAGAGAATTGAAGGAGGATACATGCCTAAAGGGACCCTGTTTTGAGCTAAAGTTAGTTGCGGGTATTACTATTGGTGCCTTGACAAAGGCGGTCCCCGTATGGTACCGGCACTAGTTAAAGCTAATGCGTATCGAAGAAAGCTAACTATCACCACAAAGGTGGAAATTGTTAGAATATTAGTGTGTAAAAGTTAGAATATAAGTTTAGGCGGCGTTTTAGTTTAGTTCAAACTTAAAAAGGTTAATCATGTATTGGAAAATCTCCTAACCTTCTCAATCAATAATTCCTTGTTCACCAAGTATTAGGTTTCTCCCCCTTCATTCTCTATGAATAGAGATGAGGGGTGAGGTTTATTCGTACCTTCTTTTCTTGCTCACATTTAATAAAAGTTTGAGTGCAAAATATCTTTTGAGTGTGTGTTGGTGTCACTCGACATTTAAGGATCATAACCTTTTGTCGAGGTCTTGTTAGAGTAGTTCTTGATTCGTGGTTCCGCTCTAGAAAATTGTTTTGTTGAATTTCTTCGAACAGTTACCATAACTTGATGAATAAAATCATTAGCTAAAAGTGGTAGGTAATTGCAAAGCTTTCGTTATCTAACATTTTCTCTTTTCATCTTGGTTGGTATCCATAATCAAATAATTAAATGATATATCAGGCTCAAGTTTCTTGGTTTTTTCTTGAATCTTTCGATCATGATAAATGTAAAATCTTAATTTTTAAGTGCTTGCACCAGAAACCAGCAGTTACCAACATACTTATTTCTTGTTCATTACTATGAGTAATTATCCATTTAAAAAAGTAAGAGTATTTTGACACGAACATGGAGCATATTAATCGTATGCTATGACTTTAGAGGTATATTTATAAAACTGTAAGCAAAATTAGATCAAGTCACCAGTGTATGTAACAGAACACGAAACTGAGTACATTTTTAGTGGAAGCAACATGTGGTCCTTGTTATAGGAATGGATCGAACAAGAACTATACGATACTGCATGTTCTTTTGTGTTTAGATGTGCGTTCACTATCTTGTGGTAGGGTCTGAACAGGGACTAATTAATAATCCATTGTAGAAACCACAGTGTGCTGACTTAAGAAAATTTACAATGATTTTTATTTTAGCGATTAACAAACAAAAGACCCTTGGATTTCAAACGTAATATATAGCCTACATTGGCCTGTATCACACCCCAATAGTTGCTTTTGAAACATGATATCTTATCGTAAAGGTTCACGTTTGTTCACTTTAGCTAGCCATGATGCCTTAACATCTTCACGTATGTTGCAACTCTATGTAAAGCATTTTAGTAAACATTCCGCGCATCATATTATTATACAATTTGTAATATATGAATGTATGGAGATGCTGTATATCACACAACGTGGGGAAATGGCCACCCATGGTGTTAGTGGCAATTTTATTTATAAACTGAGGCTAAAAACCATCGCCAAATGCAAGTGAAGCATGAAATTACAATACTATGTACCTAACATTATAAAAACAATAATAAGTAGATGAAAAAGAACAAACAAAAAACATATACAACTACACACGTGCAATCCTTCGCCATTTTGCCATGAACACCGCAACCTTTACGTACACCCAGTCTTTCAAGAAATCATGAAATTGGAAAAAAGCATGTCTGAGACGACGATGGAAAAGTAAAGCGCTACATGCTACCCAAAATGCAATTGCAAAACCAGTGGCCCCTCCGATATAACACCATCTTTGAAGTTCGTCTGTACTTTTTGCATCGCCCTCACCATCACGGATATGTGGAACTCCTTGATCTTCATCTTCGAGACATTTTTTCATTGTAGGAAGTCCACATAGTCCTACATTTCCGGTGAACCTTTCAGGTGGGAAGGTCTGGAGTTGCGTGCCAGATGGAATCCTCCCGGACAAGTTATTATCCGACACATCAAGATAATTTAAAAAATTCATCTTAGACATGCTTGACGGCAACCCTCCTGAGAAATTGTTTTTGGATAAATCCAAACTTTCAAGTTCTGTCATTTGACCAATGTCTTTCGGAATCTCTCCAAGTAGAGCGTTGCGTGACAAGTTTAGTACTACTAATCCCTGCAGATTGGTAATCTCATATGGGATTTGTCCTGTGAGACTGTTGCTTGAAAAATCAACTGTCTTAACCAATCCCAGATTTCTACTAAACTCATTTACCTTACCTTGCCATTCAATCAACAGATGGTCAATATAGCTATCGCCAAAAATTTAAGTAGTGTTTTTAATATTAACAAGACTACTATAATGATGTTGATTCTGTTCCGTAAACAATCCTTCTTGAACCATGGAAGTGAGATTATGCACACACGATGGGATTGTACCATGTAGATTGTTAAATGACAAGTCTAAGATTTGAAGACTTACTAATTGACATATTTCTGAAGGGATGGCTCCAGAAAGGTTGTTTGATTTTAGGCTAAGAGCGTACAACCTTGACAAGTTTTTACCAATCCAAAAGCGTACAACCTTGACAAGTTTTTACCAATCCAAACTGGAATATTACCATTTAATTTGTTGGCCCCCAAGGCCAAAAGGCTCAACTTGGTGCAATTCTTCAAAGACAATGGCAATTCTCCAGAGAAGCTGTTGTTGTATAAACTTAACGTCTCAAGTTGACCCAAACATCCTACAAAGGGAGGAATATATCCTGATAGACTGTTGTGGCCCAAATTAAGAACTTTTAGATACGTCAAATTCTTCAAGCAGTCCGGAAGTTGCCCGGTCAATGAGTTACGTGAGAGATCAAGAAATTCAAAGTTTTCATAGATTTGGCACAAGAAAGAGATTCCTCCTTGGAATTTGTTTCTGGACAGATCTAAAAAATTTATAAGAGCCGGAAAAGTAGGTATTGGACCATAATAGCTGTTGGAACTCAAATCTACTTTTTTAAGGTCAGGACTTGATAATGATTCTGTTAATTTCCCACTTATGTTGTTGACAGAGAGATCCAAATAATATAATTGAGATTGGCGCCATTGGTTCCAGAACTCTGTAGGAATTGTGTCTAACATGCTATTGTTGGAAAGATCAAGATGCCTAAGTTTTTTCATTTTTTGTATCAATTTCGGGAAACGAGGTCCCAGCTTGTTAGAGCTGAAATCAATATACTCCAAACTCATAGAAAGGTTTGACACGTCATCATTAAAAAAAACTCCTTTGAGTGAGTTGTATGAAAGATCTACATACACAAGATTTGATTTTCCAATGTTTTCAGAGATAACACCTCTAAGAGAATTGGAAGATAGGTTCAGTGTATGAAGTGTGGGTAGTTGCCACAATTTGTAACTTATTGTTCCATTTAACTGATTGGAATCTAGGTTCAACACATTTAGGGATGAAAAGTTTTGAATTTCATCAGACAATGACCCTGTTAATTGGTTATATGAAGCATCTAATTCATATAACATATTTAGGGATGTGCATCGAGACAAGTTGTTCAGAAAATCTGAAAGATTCCCATCAAACGAGTTGCCAGAAACATGTAAAGTTTCAAACCTATTGCCAACTAATGAGGTGAGATTGTTGTAATCGAGATAAAGGGTTTTAATAGATGAAGAAGAGTTGACAACTGAAGAATATGGATGCATGACTTTTGAGAGGTCACATCCCCTTAAAGCTAGAAATGATAGGTTTTGGAGACCTATAATTACATTTACCCAGTTATTTGCTTTCGCCAAAGAAGTTCCATCCATATAAAGGTCACTTAAAGAAGATAGAAAAGACAACCAATCTAAGTTTTCTATTGTACAACTATCGAGGGATCCTAGTGAAAGACGGTACAAATTGGCGAGGTTTCCAAATTCTGGAGGAATGGTTCCATAGAAAGAGTTATCATTTAGGGAAAGGCTCGTTAATTTGGTCAATGAAGAAATGGATCTTGGATTGATTCCACTCAATTTATTCCAACTAAGGTCAATGGTTGTTAAATTGGTCATGTTACCAATGGACTCGGGAATGGTTCCACTAAAATTATTGTCATTTAGGTAAAGCTTTGTTAAATTTGTCAAATAACCAATGGACAAGGGAATGGTTCCAGCCAACTGATTCCCGTAAAGGTCAAGAATAGTTAAAGCGGTCAAGGAACCAATGGACTTGGGAAAGGTGCCTGTAAACTCATTATTAGAAAGGTCAAGAGAAATTAACTGGGTCATGTTACCAATGGACATGGGAATGGTGCCAGTAAACTCATTATCAGAAAGGTCAAGATAAGTTAAATGAGTCATGGAAACAATAAACGAAGGAATCGTTCCATGGAAAGAACATTCGGACAGATTTAGATGATTCAAGTAGGTTAAGTTGAGCAATGAAATGCTAATCTCACCTCCAACACCACCTGTATGATAGTCGCACAAGTCAAGCATTGTGACATGACCTGTTTGGTTGTCGCATGTGACTCCACTCCATTTACAGCAATCTTCTTCTTCTTAGGTTCTCCATGTAGAGAGCAGGCCGTCGGGGTCTAGAAGGCGAGCTTTGAAACCAAGAAGAGCTTCTCTCTCATTATCGATGCATGTATTAGTAGCCCCTCCTGCTGCTACAACCAGTTTGTGGCCAAGGGAAGTGGCTGCCGTGGTATTAAACCATAGAAGAACAAGTGAAAAGATAAACAAAACATGAGTTTGCATAAAGTAAAAGCAAATACTTTCTCTCATAATGCATATATGTTGTATATAATTTGTATTGATTGATGCTATTTTATTTGATAAACCAACATATATATAGACTTTGAAAAGAGTTGGTAAACAATTGGTACACGTTTTCTCAACTTGGTAAAAGAAAAAGTGTTAATTTATTCGATAAACCAACATATATATAGACTTTGAAAAAGAAAAATTGTATGTTGCAGAAAGGGTAAACAATTGGTACGCGTTTTCTCAACTTGGTTAAAGAAAATGTGTTATTTTATTTGATAAACCAATATGTTAGTTTTATGGATATAAATTAGTAGACGTGAGTTAGGATCGAACTCGAGACTGTGGGATTGCACACTTTACGTATGAGAATTTAAAGTTAATAATTAAATATAAATGTTATATTTATTTATTTATTAAACGAAATAACTAACGGGCGTTATGTAATTAATGTAATGGACTAACGGTCGTTAAATGTTTATGGAAAAGGACTAAATTGCAAAAGTTGGGAAGGTTCCGGAATCCCTTTGGGGACTCATGAACCGATCGGCCATAGGGACACAAAACAAGGAAAGAAAACCAACTTGTTCACCAAGTTTGCTTGGGTATATAAACAAGGCTAGGGGTTTTATTTTTCCATCCCTTGTGCTCATTAGCTAAACCTAAAAATTGTTTTGTGTGTGTGTTTTTGCTAAAACCGGTCGAACACCCCTAATAGGTGTCGATCCAATCTTTTCCAAACATCAAGTTATTTGATTTGATAAAAACTAGCATTACTTTAATTCGGTTTAGTACGTGTGTACAAGAACATAGTAATAACACACTATTGTTATTATCTTGGATTGAATTACAAAACGGTAAGGGGTAATTCACATAATCCTAACTAAATCAAATTAGGGTTCATCCGTTGCTAGTTTGTGGATTTGATTCTTGTTCGGCTAGAATCAAGAAAAGGTACGCATATTCTTTTATGTTAATTAATTGTTCATTAATAAATCCTATACGCTTCCGCATGATTAATTTGATGGTTTTGTGATTATTTATTTGAATGTCTTGATATAATAATTCCAACAGTGGCATCACGAGTCGTTGGTTTTAATGAGTAATTAATTACATAAACGCGTAATAAAACAAATACTTGTATGTTGTTTGATATTATTAATCTAGGGTTTATGTTCTATTTTTTTTGGGTCGAATTTTTTTTAATATTGGGGCGTTCCCCAATTTTTTTTTATGTCGACACATTAAAATTTTTTTAGGGTTTTGAAACTTGTTGGCTAACCTTATTAAAACCTAGAATTAATATTGATTACGTGATTAATTCGTGAATAATTTGTTATGTGTCATGGAATTTTGATATGCGATCTTGTGACTTATTTGTATAAATTGTTATGATATCCATGATTATACATGCATGTTAGTCATGGATAAGTTGCTTTGATAATTGTTTAATTGTTGAGACATGTTAGTTATGATAAATCTTGAATTGGGGAAGACTCCAATTATATATACATATATTAATGAATCAATTATGTGCAATTTGGTATATTATTAATTTAGGGTTTACGCAATCGATTTTTCGATGTATGTGGCTCACTTTTAATTGCGAGAGTGAAAACCCTAATTAGTATATATATTAATTTAACCTAGATATTGATTACTAATAGGGTTTTATCGAATAAGTTGCATGTGGCTACTTGTTTACACGTATAAATTGTTTATTATGTGCGCATTGTTTTTTAGTAGTTTATTTTTTATTTGTTACTTGTTTGTTTATTATGTTAGACAGTTTTAAGCAAAGGGTAATTTTTGAATAGAAAAATAATACGGACTAAACAATGGCGAAATTTGATTTGTTTTGGAAGAGTTAATTTTTCAATAGTTTAATTGATTGGTTACTTTGGTACAAATGACTGAAAGGCTCACCCAATAGAACGAACTATAAAGGGGTTAATAAAGAAGTGCGCACAGTCACACTGAAAGGATGTCTAAGGTTACGCTTTGTGCTTACCTGGTCCTCTGCCCCCTGTAAGTTCGAGTGGAGCTACTTAGTAAGTCATAAAATGTGCAAGCTCATCTTAAGGGCGAATTAGTGCTAATTCCATGCGCCACTTCGGTGGTAATTATCCGAAACACTAAGCGTTTACACTTATGCAAAAGTACGGTATAATGGATGATAATTATCACTAAATTCCTTGATTGGCGAACCCAATACCTCAATCAAAACTTTGATAATTTGATCTTTATGAATTGGTAATAAAAAGTTTTTTATTAAAATTATGCTACAAGATGAATGCATGACATCTTTGTACATATTTGATTTGACCACATAAAATCAAAACTAGTACCCTTTTAAATTAAGTTATATGCCATCTAATTAAAAGGAACACTTGAAGTTGCAATTTATGTCATGACAGTACTTGGCTAGATTGTGATGGAGAGGTGAATCTCTACGTAAAGTCAGACCTTACATGGACATATTTGCAGTTCTTTAAGTTAGAGACTCAAATTGAGTAGGAAGTGAGACCTGGACTCAATGGCATAAGATGGGATGAAACATGTTTATATTTGCAATAGCGTTGGAAAATATAAATCACATAATGATCTAGGAGTTGGAAATTGTTTGCCAATTAATGTTCGACAGATTAACTTATTATATGTGTTAGTTGCTAGCAGATCAACTGATGTAATGAACCTATGATAATTTGGATCTTAGTTTTCAAGAAAATTATATGGTTATATGTTTATATTACCGTTGGGTATATTCTATTTTCTTGAAAAGTTGTATTATCGAAAATACTAATACTTGAACTTTTTTTCTGTAGAAATGGCTCAAAATAACGATAACACTAACTCTGTACTAAATTTTGCGTTCAAAAACTATTTTGATCGAGAAAAGTTGACTGGCTCTAAGAATTTCAATGATTGGCACCGCTCTTTGAGAATTGGCTGTAGAGTTGCTGACCGGTTGAAATATCTTTATGAACCTTGCCCTAAACAACCAACTGGTCCTGATGCTACTCAAGCTCAAATTGATGCTTGGCAACTTGAGTATAAGCGTCATAATGATGTGGCTTGTCTTATGTTGGGAACAATGGAATCTGCTCTTCAAAAGCAGTTCGAACATTATTTCCCATTTAATATGCTCAATGAACTTCGGACTATGTTTGAGAAACCAGCTGCCGTCGAGATTTATAACTTGACCGACGCGTTACACAGCTGTAGGCAAGGTGAGGGTAAACCCGTGAGTGCTCATGTGCTGGAAATGAAAGGTTACATGGACTAGCTCAAAGCACTTGGCAAAACTTATGATGATGACATGGCTGTGAATCTGTTTAATCGATCACTTAACAAGGATTTTAATGGTTTTGTCAGAAATTTTAATATGCACTGCGTGGGGAAGACAGTTACTGACCTACACGCATTGCTTATTGATTATGAGAAAGGGTTGCCTCAAAAGGTTCCTACTGCCCAGGTACTTGCTATTCAGGGTGGAAGGATTAATAAGCCAAAACCGCAGCGTGCGAACAACAAGAAGGGGAAGGGTAAGGGTAAGGTTGACAAAGGCAAACAAGTGATGGCCTATCAACCTCAACCAAAGAAGAATCCTACTCCTAGGAAGGATAATCCTAAAAAGGATCAAGCATGCCACCACTGTAAGAGCATTGGGCATTGGAAGAGAAATTGTGCTCTCTATCTTGATGAATTGCGGGCAAATAAAATGAAGTACGAAGGGTCCTTGGGCGCCGGTTCTTCTGGTAATTTATTTGTCATTGAATTATTTACTCTAAATCATAATAATTCCTGGGTATATGATACGGGCTGTGGTATTCACATTTGTAATACACTGCAGGGGTTTAGAGTGAAGAGGAAGCTTGCCTATGGGGAGTAATATCTTCACGTGGGAAATGGCGCACATGTAGCTGTTGAAGCCATATGAACGTTTAGTTTAGTATTGCCTTCGGGCTTAGTACTGTTATTAAACAATTGTCATTACGAACCTTCTATAATTAGAGGTGTTGTTTCCTTTCAGTTTTGTTGGATGATGGTTTTACTCATACTATTTCACGTAATGGAATTGATGTTTCTTTAAATGGTGTATTTTATTTTAAAGCAATTACTGTGAATGGTGTGTTTGAAATTGATGTGATTGGAAATGAATCTAACAATAATAATAATTCGATGTTTAGTGTTGGAATCACTCCTAAACACTAATCAAGTGTTAGTAATTAATATGTAATAGTTAGCTTATTTATGGCCTTTATGTTTGTTTTAGCCTTAAGCTTATGTAGAAGGCCCATGAGCTTAGGCCCATTTCCAATAAGGAAATAAGGAAGGAGAGGGAGTGTTTCCCTAGCTCCTTGCCTATAAATACTATGTAATAACCTTCATTTGAAGGTTGGTTGTTCAAGTTATTCTCTCTTTCACTCTATATGCTTTAACCGTATTATTATTAGTATGTGTGTGTGCGTATAACTTGTTCATCCGCCTTCATCTCTTTCTCTAAAGCTTGTGTTTGTAAAACTAGTGACCTAACAGTGGTATCAATCGCCTAACTAGTTGGGTGAATCGTTGTTGCTTTTGAAGTGGGTTTTTGGTCCTACGCTTAAAGCCAACGTGATACTTTGGTTCGCTTAAAAACACGTTTTTTTCACTTTTGAATCCAAGATTCTTGTACTTTCAACGTTTTAAGGTGTTAAAATACTTGTTTTTGGCAATAAGTTTCAAACTTTATGCGTGGAGAGTTGTTTTTTACCTAGTTTTTGAACGAGGGTTTCGTTCTACTCTTAACCGTTTTAGAAGCTTTGGATCATCAAGTTTCACACTTTTGAGTCTTTTGGTGTTGTTGAAGCTATTTTAACACACAAAAACTGGTTTAGAAACACTTTTGGATAGAATCAAATTTTTGAGCAATCCTACGCGTAGTAAAACCCTAAAACTACGCGTAAGAGTTTCCTTGGTTTGATCTTCACTTTCGTGGTTTATTCCGTGTTTTCTTACTTGGATAAGTCTGAAAATACGTCGACCTTGGATATCTTTTGCACTGTGATAGTGTAAAAGATCATTTGGGTAAAACCCTAAATTTACACATAAGCATAAGCTTAAGCGTAGAAATCCTACGCATAAGATTCACTTTACGCGTAAACTCAGTTCTACGCATAAGGTAATCCTACGCCTAACTTTCTACGCCTAACTTTTGTCTACGCATAACTTTAGTGTTTTTTCCTACTTACGCATAAGCTAAATCCTACGCGTAACTCCTGATTGTTACGCGTAACTTTGGTGTTTTTACGCATAAGTGCTACTTGGTTCTTGTCTTTTCTACGCCTAAGGACACTTCATCAATAAAGGTTCATTCGACTACAAAGATCCATTTTTACCAACACAAGTTTTCAACATGTCTCAACCTCCATACTCTAACTATTTCCCTTATACTTATCCTCAACATCAACAACAACAACAATTAACTCCTCAACATCAACAATGGAATCAACAACAAGCCATTTATCAACAACACACTCCACAACTTGGTGCAATTCCACAACCTCAAATGGTTCAACCTCCACATGGTCTTCGAGCTCAATCCTACACTACTGATTTCAATCAACATCCGTCAAGGAACACTATGAAGGAACCCACTTGGTTTGCAAAGATGTGTGAAGCTTTAAGCAGCCAACAATCAATTCATGAGGCTGGATCACTTAATAGACCTCCAATGCTTACTCCAGGAAACTACGATCAATGGGTGATAAGGTTCTTTAGATTTTGTGATCTAAAGAGGCCACATGGAAAGTTCTTAAAGAAGGTTATCTTGGAAGGTCCATTTCAGATGCCTAATGTCACTGTACCCGCAGATCAGAATGCTAATCCTCCAAGAGATGAACAAAGAAACATTGCTACTCCTGCAGACTTGAATCCTCAAGAACTTCTCCACTATGAAGCTGATGAACTTGCAATGGAATATATCCTTTTAGGATTACCAAACCCAATTCTTCGTAGTGTTGATGCTCAAAAGACTGCTAAGGCAATGTGGGACCATATTCGTCTTTTTATGGAAGGATCTGTACTCAATCAGGAGGATTTGGAATCCAAAATTTACTTGGCTTATGAACACTTCATGATTGAACCTGGGGAGACACTAGAGTCTTATCATCATCGGTTTTCAGACATCATCAATGATTTGGATAAACACAACATCATCATGCCAAAAATTGCAGTGAATACTAAGTTCCTGAGTAGTCTTGGCCCTGAATGGGAGAAGTACGTCATTTTTCTCCGTCAAGCGAAGAACATGCATCAGTCTACCTACGGATTGTTGTACGATTACTTGAAACCTCTTGAAAAGGAAGGTGATCGTGAAAGGATTCTCCGTGCTCAAATTGCTCCACCAACAAATCCGAAAAATCAACAACTTGCCTTATATGCTCATAACAGTTATTCTCCTCAACCAGCAACTCAACCAACTGCTACAATCACACCATATGATCCTTCACAGCAACAATCTCAGCAACAACCTCAACAAAATCAATTGGTTCCATACAACAACAACAATGCTCAAGCAAATGTCAGTGATGCTAGTGAGGAATCTGATCCGTTCGAAGCACTGCAACAAGGATTCGCTATGATTGCTAATGCCTTTAGCCGTTATACCAACAAATCCAACAATCGTATTCGATCCTCATCTAACACACGGAATCAAGCTATTGTGAACAATGGTCGTGTTGAAGTTCAGAACCGTGGCTATGGTCGTCAGATGGGTGGTGGTCAAGGGTTTAATGCTATGGGTAGGAATAACAACAGAGCTCAAGTGGTGGAACAGGGAAATGCTCAGAATGGGTTAAATGGTCTTCGATGCTACAACTGTAATGAGAAGGGACACCTGGCTAATGCATGCCCAAAGCTGAGGACTAGGGGCAGTGCTTATCACAAAGAGGCTCTTCTTTTGGCTCTTAAGGATGAAGCTGGTGGAACTCTCACAGACAAAGAACAGAGCTTTATGGCAGATGCAGACTCAGATGATGATATGGAGGACTTGCAGACCAATTCAGCAGTTATGTTGATGGCTAATATGCAAGAGTTACACATCAGTGAAACAGGCCCAGTGTATGACACTGATGGCTTGTCTCAGGTACCCGAACAAACCATGTTTATCTCTGATCTAATATCTCCGCCAACATCTGAATCCGACAAGGCTCAGAATGTTCAAAATGAGTCTTTCACATCTCATTCTGATGATTTTCAAATTGATCCCGTCGTTACATTTGACGATCAAGATGACCTTATGGTTTCCCTTGATAATCAAATCGACTCCGTGGTTATACTTGAGGATCTAAATAATGATCATGTTGAGACTCACGTTGAACAAGCCGAACTATTGCCTCATCCAGATTTTGCTCGTTTAATACAAGACCAACAAACCATAGTGGAAGAATGTCGTGCCATTAATGAGGACTTAAAACGCAAAAATGCACTGTTAACCAAGGATTTTGAATGTTTGAACATGCAACTTAATTTTTTTAAAGCTCAAGAAAAACGTGAAAAAGGTTTTGA
Source organism: Chrysanthemum seticuspe (assembly GCA_019973895.1). Taxonomy (NCBI): domain Eukaryota; kingdom Viridiplantae; phylum Streptophyta; class Magnoliopsida; order Asterales; family Asteraceae; genus Chrysanthemum; species Chrysanthemum seticuspe. Next base: position 28,345,750 of record BPTQ01000009.1, on the reverse strand, counting down.
AGCAGCTTTTGCTAAATCTCATCAAAACGAAAAATATTTAGAGAGACAGATGCGTGATCTAGCCGCTTCGAAAAATGCTTTGTTGTCTGACATAGAACAACTGAAACATGAACATAAAAAGCAGATTAACGCTCTTACCTTGGACAATCAAAAAGCTAAGGCTGAGTTGTTAACTTGTCAAAAACAGTTCTCTGCATACAAAAAGCATTCAATGAATCGAATAGATGACTATCTGGAAGAAATTGTTGGTTTGCAAAATAAGCTTAAAGAGTTTAAAACCGTTGTTTACAAACATGGTGAGTCTGTAACAGCTATTCAAAAGTTTACTTTAAAACCCAATCCAAAAGGATATGGATTAAATCTTGCTGATTACAAACCTAAGCTTTCTCCCAAAACATTCAAACCAAATCCGGAAGTTTCCAGTGCAGAATATAAAATTGATGATACTGTTATGACTGTTGTTGAATATAATCGCCAAGAGGAATTAGATGCTGAAGACGAGAGTCAATCAAAATTAGAAAAAGTTGTTTATAACAAACACTTATTCACAAGCGGTCACTTTTGTCCCATCAACGGATTCTTCTAACACACCAAGGGTTATCATTAAAACACCTGAGTCTTCGAATGTTAATCCCAAAACAGACTTTGCACAAACTTATGGTCCTTTACCTTCCATCCGTGAAGTAAATTCAAAACCTGAAAATCAGAAAATTCTCAGATATTTTGACATTTTCATGTCTGACCTCAAAACTTTAGAACATGAGATAGAATATCATTCTGAAATCAAAGTTCAACATTTTCAATCGCCTCTTGCGCGTGAACAAATAGACATTTTTCAGAAAAATCTTTTACCTAATGTTAAAAATTTGAAAAGTTGTGCAATAGCCTGGGAAAAGGACTTTCATAAGGAACTTGGAGTGATGAAAAACGTTTTCGAGAAAACAGAAACATCTATTTCTAATACTAAACGCAAAAAGAAAATGTTGAGAAAAGATGTTGATCGACTCTTGGAAGATGTTATCTGTGCTGATATCCATAACGTTGTGTTACTGCATGCTTTGCCATTTGCATCTGATTGTATCTCTGCTGATATCGTTGATAATGTTGTTACCGTTGATAATACTGATCTTGTGCATCAATTCAACACTTTAAAAGCTGAAAATGAACGATTGCATAATGAACTTTCAAACGCAAAACGTCGTCTTCAATGGTGTCAAAAAGATTGTCAAAATCGTGAACTTGCTTTGCAAAAGAAAATCACCCAATTGCAATCTAAATCGTTTAGTCCAAAAATTGAGCAACTGGATGATCAAAACGTGTCTTTGAAAGGTCAAATCTCTAAATATGAACAAGAACTTGTAAAAGTCAAACAAGAATATGGTGTCATATTTGATTTACTCAAAAAGACTCGTGTTGAAGCATCAAACGAGCTTGATCATTTTCTCAAACACACTAAGGAAGTCATGAATTTTTCGGGAAATCTTCGTTCTGAAAATCAAGAGTTGGTGCACACTATCTTTAAGCTAAGAGAAATGTTAAGAAAGTATGAACATTTGCCCCCAAACGTCATTAAGAAGATAGCACCAGTCACACTTAGTAATCGTGAACCTAGGATTCCTACTGCCAAATCACAAGTTGCTAACGTGCTTCCCTCTACTGAAACAGGACTAGTTGCTTCTTTTCCAAACGTCCGCCCTTCACAGCCTAGGAGCACTCAATCGAAGAATAGGAAGTTGCGACCTAAGAAAAGGACAAATAAGAATGCTGAAGTAGAAGAACACCGTAGGACAATGAATAAGACTCACGTTGCTTCCACTATAGAAATTGCGTCTGGCAAATGTAATAGAAATAGTGATGTAACGAATGCTAAACCGCTAAGTACTTTTGATATTATGTCTGATGCACCTTGTGATATTTGTCTTAAAAGTATGAATTCTGATTGTCATGATAAATGTGTTGCTAAAGCTATCATCTCTCGTTTACGGAATCCTAAGATTCGGAATACCTCTAGACCAACAAATCATTCTAAGTCTGTGCTTGGTAGACCGCTGTCTTTAGATTCTAAGAAACACACTGTTGTCCCTGTAGCATCCATCTAACCTCCTAAGAATGTAGTAACACCTAGTGCATTCACCAAGACTAAAACAAATAGTAGTTATAGATGACAGAAATGGATACATAACACATTCGGATTTCAATGGATGCCTAAAATTATTAATGTGTGTATGGCTACTCTAACTGCTCCGGAACCCTCTAACATTCTGGGTTCCACATCTACTTCTATTCCATCTGTGTCGTCTGTATGTAATGCAGGTGATACAGATCATTCTCTGGATTGTTGATAGCGGCTGTTCCCGACACATGACAGGCAATCTTAAACTGTTAACAAACTTTATTGTAAAGTTCATTGGCACTGTCAGGTTCGGGAATGATCACTTCGCAGCTATCATGGGCTACGGAGACTATGTTAATGGGAACATCGAAATAAGCAGGGTTTACTATGTGGAAGGCCTCGGTCACAATCTGTTTTCAGTAGGTCAATTTTGTGATGGAGATTTGGAAGTTGCTTTCAGGGAGAAAACTTGTTTCATTCGTGATCTACAAGGAAACAACCTTATGTCTGGCTCGCGTTCGTCTAGTCTTTACACTATCTCTATGAAAGACATGGTTTCTTCTTCCCCCATCTGCTTACTTTCAAAGGCAACATCCACAAAATCCTGGCTATGGCACCGTCGTCTCTCACATCTAAACTTTCAGACCATCACCAACCTTGCTCGACACAAACTAGTAGAAGGACTCCCACGATTTCGGTATTCAAAAGATCACCTTTGCTCAGCCTGTGAACAAGGAAAAAGTACTCGTGCTCATTTTCCCTCTAAGGTGGAACACAGCTCTCAGCATGTGCTTCATCTTCTTCACATGGATTTGTGTGGCCCGATGCGTGTGCAAACGATCAATGGCAAACGCTACATTTTAGTAATCGTTGATGATTATTCACGCTGGACTTGGGTTTACTTTCTTCGAAGCAAAGACCAAGCTCCACAGATGATTATCACCTTTCTCACAAAAATACAGGTTCAGCTCCGCAAAACCGTCAGACAAATCAGAACAGACAGAGGAACTGAATTTCTTAACCAAACCCTTCGTGAATTCTATGAGAAAGCGGGAATACAGCATCAAACATCTATTGCTCGTACACCTGAACAAAACTGAGTTGTTGAAAGATGAAACCGAACGTTGGTGGAAGCTGCAAGAATAATGTTAATCAATGCCAAACTCCCAGATTGCTTGTGGGCAGAAGCCGTCTCTACTGCATGCTATACTCAAAACCGTTCTATGATTACAAAACGCCACAACAAAACACCATTTGAGCTTGTCCACAACAGAAAACCGAATCTAAAACACTTTCATGTATTTGGATCTCTTTGCTATCCGAATAATGATCGTGATGACTTTGGAAAGCTCAAAGCCAAAGCTGACATTGGAGTCTTTATTGGATACTGTGATAATTCTAAAGGTTTCCGCATCTGGAATCGTCGAACAAAGGAGGTAATGGAAACGATTCATGCTCATTTTGATGAACTCACGGAAATGGCTTCTGAGTATAACAGCTTAGAACCCGGTCTTAACCGTTTAAACTTTCCCCAAACCCCTTCATCAGCTGAACAGAGCCCACAGCTCACTCGTCAACAAATGGAAAGGTTATTTGCTCCGCTGTTCTGTGACGATATTGATGATCGTACTCACGGTGTATCCGCTGTTTCCGCTGCACAACCTGATAACATTCCTATACCTGATACACCTGCTACAACAACTACGGTTGAAGAAGCACCACCAGTTGACTCTAACACAACAGTAGAACAAACCGCTTCCAACAATGATGAACCAGCTGATGATGTTCTGAATGAAGTACCCCCACCAGTAGATTTTGATCCAAATGCGTTCTTTAATCCATTTGCAAATGAGACTGCTGCACCAGATGTCGCGGAATCTTCAACAAACCATTTGAATCCTTAGAATCTACACAATGTATACCAACATCAACCCTCTACACATAGATGGACAAAAGATCATCCTATGGAAAACATTATTGGCAACCCAAACCAACCAGTCGTTACGAGACAACGTCTTCACTCAGATGGTGAGCACTGCATTTATGCACTTACTGTCTGCCAATCTGAACCCAAAAACATAAAAGACGCAATGACTAAAGACACCTGGATAGAATCCATGCAAGAAGAACTCAACCAATTCAAAAGACTTGAAGTATGAGAGCTGGTTGAAAGACCAACAGGGGTTTATGTCATCGGTCTAAAATGGATTTGGAAAAATAAATTGGATGCTGAAGGGAATGTCATCCGAAACAAGTCACGACTTGTTGCTAAGGGTTATCGTCAGGAAGAGGGTATAGACTTTGAAGAATCTTCTGCTCCAGTTGCTCGATTGAAGGCTGTTCGGATATTTCTCACGTTCGCGGCTCATATGAATATGACGGTCTATCAGATGGATGTCAAAACGGCGTTTCTCAAGGGATAACTTAAAGAAACGGTTTATGTCAGCCAACTAGATGGATTCGTTGATCCTGAGTTCCCGAACCATGTCTACAAACTGAACAAAGCTCTGTACGGTCTCAAACAAGCTCCTCGGGCATGGTACGATAAGCTATCATCTTTCCTCATTGCCAATAATTTCACCAAAGGTTCGGTCGACCCTACACTCTTTATACAATATCACGGGGCACATATCTTAATTGTTCAAATTTAAGTGGATGACATCATTTTTGGGTCTACACATAAAAAGTACTCAATCGCTTTTGCAAAACTAATGCAGAAAAATTTTGAAATGTCCATGATGGGTGAACTTACATTCTTTCTAGGACTGCAAGTTCATCAATCACCCTGTGGTATTTTCTTGAGTCAGTCCAAATATGCCCTTGAATTGTTAAACAAATTTGGAATGAAATCCTGTGATACTTATGCCACACCAATGACTCATAACAAGAAGCTAGACGCTGATTTAAATGGGAAATTAGTTGACCCTACAAAATACCGTAGTATTATTGGGTCTCTAATGTACCTCACAGCGAGCAAACCTGATATTGTCTTTGCCGTTTATCTATGCCCCCGGTATCAGTCACGACCAACTGAAACCCACCTCTCTGAGGCTAAAAGAATCCTCCGATACATCAAGGGAACCATTAACTTGGGGATCTGGTATCCGAAGGATTCTGGTTTTGAACTAATCGCTTTTTCAGATGCTGATCACGCAGGATGTTTAGATTCACGAAAAAGTACTTCAGGAGCACTACAATTTCTTGGTGATAAACTGGTGTCTTGGCAATCAAAGAAGCAGGATTGTACATCGCTGTCCTCAACCGAAGCAGAATATGTAGCCATGTCGGCGTGTTGTGCTCAAGTCATCTGGATGAGAACACAACTCAAATACTATGGTTACGTATTTGACAGAATCCCGATGTACTGCGACAGCCGGAGTGCCATTGCGATCTCGTGCAACTCAGTTCAGCACTCGAAATCAAAGAACATTGATCTTCGCTATCATTTCATCAAGGATCACGTGGAACAGGGTACCGTTGAATTATACTTTGTGGGTACAGAATACCAATTGGCAGATCTGCTCACCAAAGCCTTGCCTCCCGCTAGGTTTAATGAGTTGGTCCACAGGATTGGTATGAGGTGTTTGACTCAAGAGGAATTGGATGACCTCCAAAAACAGTCTTAAAAACCTGTCAATCACCAAAACTCTCTTTTGTAAATAATTTTTTCAAAAACAAAATACAAAATCATAAAATCTGATAAAACAACAAAAATATTCTTCTAATCTATTTTTTCTTTCAACATTGCAAGTACATTTCTTCCGTCAACACTTTAATCTTTCAAAATTCAGTATTCTACCGATCAAGTGTTGAGGGGGAGAAAATAATCTCTTAACTGTTTCAAAACATCTGCGTACTTGCATGTTATCTTATCGGTTGTTTCTTTTAACAATGGTGGTGAATTTTCTGGTACAATTACACTCCTCGGACTAAAATTAATAACCGTTCATTATTTTCTCAAGTCGAGGGGGAGTGTCGCCAAGTTTCTTTCTTAAAACTTTTGTTTGGTAACCAAAATGGAAGTTAAAAGGCATTGTTTGAAAAAGGAAAAGGTGGAGGGACCAAAACTGTCAAAACCTTAAAGTTATTTTAAATAAAACACCCCCACCTAACTTTCACTTCTCATTTATTACTCAAAACCTAAAACCATCCTACGCTTTGAATTGATTCAAGAAAACCGTGTTTTTGATCTTCATTTTGTAAGTGTTTTCGTGATCACAACATGTTTTTAAGATAAGGTTTTGAATTTCATGTAAATCCTACGGCTAATACGTTTTCTACGCGTGATTAGGTGTTCTACGCTTAAGTGTATGAACACACAATCAATATGTGTGTGTTTGTGGTGAAATGGTTTGTGTCAAAACGTTCATAATACATCAATGATACCATTTTAACCATCAAAACCCACCCAGAAACACGAATTGATGAATTTTGAAAATTAGGGTTTATGAGTCGAATTGGGTATTTTCGAATGTGAAGTGTTTTGATCAAAAAGATTGTTGGGTTATGCTCTTGTGTTGTTGAATTAATGATTTCCAAGGTTTCTAACCACCCAGAAACACGAATTGGTTAACAACTTGAAATTAGGGTTTAATGTTCATGACTTTTGGGTATTTTTGATTCTCAACGAACTAGGTGTTATAACTTGGCTTATAGACTCTCAACATATCTTAGAACTACCAGAATTAGTATGGTACAAATTCCATGGCTAAAAGTGATACGCGTAAATCTCAACCCTTAGGGTTTTGACCTACGCGTATGACTTTCTACGCATAACTGAATCATAAATGTTCTTGCCATAAATTGTTGTTAAAATGATGTTTTGTGATAATGTTAATGATTTGATGAACTTATTTAAGGATTTGTTACGCTTAAAATTCAGAATCAAGGTCATTTGCATTTCTACGCATAAGGATTACCCTACGCGTAGTCAGTTATGCCTACGCGTAAGGTTCTACAGTGGGACTACGCGTATCCTGTGAAGGATATGCATAAACAGTGCCTCTACGCATAAGGTCTACTCTTACGAGTAAGCCTTACGCGTAAGGTTTTTTATAACAACTCGTAAAATTTCCCTACCGGTTTCACGGCTATATTTTTTTTTCTTTCTTTCATCGCGACAAGATACGGATTATTTTTTTTCAAACTTACCGCGACCTCGATAATTTTTTTTTTATATAAACTATATAAATAATATATAATAAACTTTTATATTTTACCGGGCCTTTAAGCCCAACCCGACTCAACTTCTCATTCCTTGTCTCTTGGGCTCTCGTCTACCCGCCAAGTCCAACCCAACTCTTTTGTTTTGGGCCTAGCCCCCATTTACTCCTAGCCCAATGTAATTTTGTTAAGTTAAATTTTGGCAAAGTAAAAATTTGAATCTTATGTTTTTTTTTTCTTATGTTTATGTGATGGACCAAATAACCAAAGCCTCAAATGCACCTTTGGTCATTAACCCATTATATACATGTATGTGTAGAAACAATAACAAATCAAGTACACCTTTAATAATATATTAACACATCTTGAGTACAAGCTAAGACTAGAATACCCAGTTTTTCTCTTGACCCATGTGAAGCAAGGACAACACCAAAACAGAACCAATGTCTTCTTCTCTGATGGCCCAGTGCCCTGCAATGGCATGTGATTCCCTTGTGCAGTCACGAGTACAAGCAAAAACAAAGCAACCCAACCAACTTTACTAACATCATGCTACCACTTCTGTGATCCCATGTGAAAACCAAACAAACTCACGCCCCCACACCTGCTATTCTTCATCATCAATTTCGTCTCTCTCTTTCCCTCCCCTACGCATGCTCCAAGCTCTAACAAACTCCATCTATTCTTTTTCATACCATCTCCCTCTATATAACAAACTCTTAAGACCCTTTTGTTGAACACACAAACTCTCACACTACACAACTCACTTCTCACTTCTAAAACATAAATCGCCTTCTGTGGAATATGCGCTAAGGAGAAACGGGTCACAAGGGAGCTTGGTCATTCGTGAGGTTTAAGGAACGAGAAGTTCTTTGGGTTATTAAAGCTTGGTGTTAGTTCTTTGGCTCACTCGTTCACTCGACATCTCATTCGAAACCCACTGTGAGCCTCACACTTCCCCATTGTTCACTCTTCTGCATTTTTTATACAAACACATGCACAACATATTTATTTTACGTCACATGTACATATATACATGCGTATGTACATGCAAATCTATGTGATATTGGATTAATTGTGTTTAAAAAGAAGCTTTTGCGCCACCTTTAAAACTCGCTTACTATTTGTTAGTCGACACATACTCGTTTGAGCTTTTGAAACCTTGACAACTTGTGAAAAACTTAAAAGAAACGTAAAGGTAAAGTTTTGGCTCTCTTAAGGACAAAAATTTATTCGTACATATTTATATATATTTATTCGCGTCTCGTATGGCTTAACACCAAGTTACGAGACTTGTTTGCAAGCTTATAGCTTATGTTATTGGGCTAAGACCGTGCTTATCGCGATGTAAACAAACTCATTTTTAAACATTATTCAAAGTTGGTTTGAGAAATCTTGGTCATGTTTGGATACTTGGACATAAAAAACTCAAATTAGTCGAAGACTTATTTGAGCGTGTTTTGGTTTCCTTTCGTAAACATGAGCCTATCAATAACTCTTAAATACTCATTTGAACCAAAGATAACAAAGCATATTGAGAAGAAAAGGTTGCTTACTGAAGTAAGAGCACAGAAACTCACACGCACGTAGGCATCATACTGAGAAAAATGTAATGTAATATAACACAGTGTAACAGCTATTAAGTAAAACGTAACTGTAACTAAACCAAAACTAGCCCTTAGCTCAGTTGGGTTTGTCGTTTGCATGTGAGCGAGAGGTCCTGAGCTCGATCCCTAGCAGTTGCAGTTTGCCATATTATTATTATTTTTTCTTTTTGTGATTGTTACAAGTTTCACTCTTTGACAGATTTAGCCCTCCAAATTTAATTGAGTTGTTACCTTTCTTACAACCTAAATAAGTTTATAACTTCTATAACTCTTTACAATTCAACCCCTCAAGTTTAATACTTGACATTTTTTTTATACTTTTACATTCTAACAACTATTTTGGACACCAAACTTATACAATTTTATAACTAATAATAAAAATGTCAAAACAATTTATTTCTGACACTTTTCGTTCGTAATTTCGTCAAAGTAATATATTTAGTTTTAATACTAAAACCCGACTAAAAGACAAAGGGAATATTTAAAACAAAAGTAATATAAATATTTTTCACTAACTTTATATAGAAACACGTTCATTAATATATATACATATCATATCACTCAACGTTATTTGCATAAATATTTAACCCGAGGTATTTATTAATATTTTACCGACAACATATAATTTTCACAAACACTTTTATTGTGAATATTTTCCGTACTAAGTCTTTCGGTTACTCCTAAACCGGAAATCCACTCGTCACGAATACTTTTATATACTCTTGCATATAATTATACATTTGTCCATGAGCCAATACTCTTACATATAATTATACTTTGAGACTATTTAAACGTAAACTCTGCCACACAAGCAACATTAAACATAACCACTTATAAACACTTGCATTTATTTACACACTTCGAGTCGTGAGTACACGGAACTGCAAACTGAAACTTGCCATATTATATTTAGGCTACGTGTTGGAGCTACTTGTTACTCGATCTCTTTTTACTTTATTCACCGAACTGCTGAGGTGAGTTTATAGCCCCACTTTTACTCTTATTTACTTGCTTTATAAAACTTTGGGGTGAGAAACATGCAAAACTCTTTTCGGACCTTCTGAAAACACTATTACGTGAAACAACCTTGAATCCCAACTATGCTACCGTTAGTTCCCTTTGGGGAGGCGCGATTGTTATGAATAGATCTATTGGGGATGACACCCCCGTTCGAGTTTGACCGGATAGGCAAACGTCGGGCGTATATCATATCGTATTGATTGAGTGTACTGGAAATACACTTGCTGGGCTTTTATTTATCATGCTTCTAGATGCATGCACACTGTCGTAGTTTCGGTCGCATGAACTTGGTACTAGCGTAATAGCCTTTTTGCATATAGTGTCATTCACGGAGATACTATATGTGCAACTGTGGTCCAACTTGATTTTCGAAACTTAAACCTATGAACTCACCAACCTTTGTGTTGATATTTTAGCATGTTTTTCTCAGGTTTACTTATTGGCGTGGGCAATGGCAAAGGCATTCATTGAAGACTGGCATCCGAAGTATTTCCAAACATTTTAATACAACTTTTAATGGGACAACATATATTTTTATGGGCTTTACTTCCGCACTTTGAAACAATTATGTAAAACGTTTTCTTAAATTAATATATCTTTTGAAAATGGAATAAAATTTCCATTATTTATTACCTTGTGTTGTGTATATTGATTTAGTAGCACCCCATGACCCGAACGCTTCCGCTGTGAAATTTTGGGGGTGTTACATTTTTATACGCCTACGCGTAAGGTCCCCTTTTCCTACGCGTAACATTTTCTACGCGTAAGATAGGATCCTACGCGTAAGCTTATAACTATGCGTATAAAACACTTGCTTACGCATAACTTTGTCATTGCTACACATAAGCCTGGATGGACCTTCATAATGAATTGTTACGTGTACAAACTTGTTAATAAACTAATCATATCACCACGAATTCAATAATGTCACTAATAAACTCAAACGTTTAATATGTTATGAAATATAAGTGATAATATAAACTTTAAAACCTTAAAGTTAACTAACTCACGAAACGTTTCTGAGCATCATTAGACTATTGGACAAACAAGTAACTTAGGACTCATAACAATCATTATCACTACTCATTCAATAACTAGTCAATAAAACCTTCTGTTGACTAACATTATGTCTTTCGATATATTGGTTCTTTTGGCTAATGTTATTTCAGAAAAAGATATGGCTGAACAAATGAACGTGGATGCACAAGAAGTTCTTACAATTGCAGATATCTTTCCAGAAGGTTACCCGAGAAAACTTGGAAAGAATAACCTTAGGGTTGACTTTGCCACCCTAACTTGCACAGAATCCTCTTGTCTCATAGCGGTGGATATTCTCAAGACTCACCCTTATCAGAATATGCTCTCACACTCTGCCACAGTTCCAGAAGTCTACATTCAACAATTCTGGGATTCCATGCAGAGAATCCCTGGTCAAAATGCTGTGAATGTGACACTTAATCACAAGCAAGTCAATATCACTCCTGATGACTTACGGGCTGTTCTCATAATTCCAGACATCGCCCCGACCGACTTCTTCGCTACCCCTACTGAAGAGACTGTTCTACAATTCTTGATAGACATCGGTTATGATGAAGCTGTAGGAATAATTATGAAGCACTCTCACGTGGACCTGAAGAATATTCCTCAACCATGGAGGACACTCTATATTATCATCACCAAATCAGTCTCGGGTCGTGACAGTGGATATGAGCATCCCAAGCTCATGGAACTACAGATTTTCTGGTCTCTGATCAACAAGAAGGACATCATAATTGAAGCACTGCTTTGGGAAGACATGATGCTGTTTCAGAAGAAGCTTGGCAACAAAATTCCCTATGTCAGATACACCAAGCTGTTGATTCAGAGAGCTCTTGGACTTCGTCCTGATATCCCCAGGAGAATCAATGACCCAGATAATCATGACATCCAGACTGAGCACATTCTATCTGTCAGAATCAAAGAAATGTCTACGAAGAAACAGGGAGCTGAATTACCCGATCACCTTCTTACAGAGGAAATCAAAAAGCTGGAAACATACAAAAGGTATCGGGTAGCCGTTAAAGAAGGTAAAGTTGGACACCTTGATGAAAAGGCTTCTGGGACACCTACTCGAAGGACCAGAAGAGGCAGTGCTGGAAGTGCCACAAGTACAGATAGTCAGAGGAGTGTTCCAAAGAGGAAACCTATTCCAAAGAGGAAACCTACTCCTAAGAAGAAAGTTCCCTCTCAGGAAGCTACTCCTATTCCATCCTCTACACCTGAACATCCAAGAAAGCTTTTGGACGAAAGTTCTGAAGGAACAGAATCAGACGAGGAGATTCATTATTCTGAAACTGCACAAGATGTCTCAGACATTCCAAAACCTCCAAGTCCTCAAGCTGATAAGGGTAAAGGAAAGACTCCGGTGCTTTTACCTTATGATGGAAGCTCAGATAGTGATGAAGAGCCACCGGAAATTGAGTACAAGAAGAAAGTCAAGCGACTTAGACATCAACACAAGGCTGAAGTGTTTGCAAAAGAACAAATGGGTGGTCCCGGAGGATCAAGTGGTGCTGCCCACTACGAGCCAACTCCTGATGCGGTTAATCGACCCGATAAGGGAGCTGGTACCACCACTCTTGTGCAACAACAACCACCTGTGGAAGATACTATAGTGTATGACTTTGAGAATCCAGAAACTGACAAGAAGAAGAAAGATAAAGATGATGATTATGACATGTTTCTTCTGAATAGTCCGATACGTACACAAAAGGAAACTTCCAAACCGCCAAAGGACCCAGAGTCTCCTCACATCTCATCATCATCAGATTCTTCTTCTCACTGATCACAACAACCATCCAAGAAATCAACCAGATCATCATCCAAATCAGTGAAGAAACCACCTCGATCTTGGATTTCTCATGCTCACAAAGAATTACTAAAGCCGTCAAACAAGTTAGAAAGAAAGACGTGCTCAACAAAAAGTTAAATTTCTTTGCTGATCACATACAACATCTGTATAATGAGAAAGAAAAGATGGAAGAGGAAAGGAAGTTTGTCCAGGACTTCATGAAATCTCATCGTCAGGAGGAACTGAACGAAATGATAGAAGGCTACACCAAAAAGTATCTTCTGGAGTACGTTCCTAAGGTCACAAAGGAGTTGTTCACCAGACAACTTTATCCAAATCTGATGCAAATCACCAAGCATACTATCCAATCAACGCCCCTAACCATAACAATCAATCCAACCGATCCGGTAGTTTTCTCTAACAATGAATTGGTGGCCAATCTTGTTACACAAATGTCGCCACGAGCTGCAATGTTCAACTCTGAAGAAGCAAAGTTGTATCAAGCATTACTAGACTACCAACTTCAAGAAGCTTGTAGATTTGAGGCAGAAAAGTTGAAACGTCCTAGAGACGATGAAGATAAGGATAAAGACAAGGACTCTGCACCTAAACGTCAGAAGCAGTCTGGTGAATCTTCTTCGATGCCACCTCCTCCACAACAGAATTCTTCTCAACAAAAGTCTCCTCCACCTCGGTCTTCTACTGATAAACCTCGGGACGATTCCGAGTTACCACCCTTGACTCAGAAAACCGGTGATAATTTTGAGTATACGGGTGGTGACGATGAAGAGGTCCTTGAGCCCCTACAACAACCCACCTCACCCAAACAAGTGCAGAAATCGGAACCATCATCAAAGCCTTCGAAAAAGAAGAAGAAGAAGACTCTTCAATCTGACGTCGTATCTTGGCTAGATGATGATAAAACCGAAGAATTTGAATGGTTCTCTACACTTGTCGATCAAACTCCCTACCCTGAAGAAGGTCAAGAGCTGGTAGATGGTTCCACATTGGAGCATGCTAAACTGTTGCAAGAAAAGTTCCATGTGAAGAAAATGATGAAATCTGAATTGAGGCGAATCAAGAACGAAGCTTTTCAAATTCTAAAGGACAGCTCTGAAAGCGCCCTCGAGGTCGAATATCATCTTGAGAACATCGCTCGAGCTATGTCTAACAACATGGATTGGCTCAATCCGGAAGCAAATATTGACTTCACACAAAGGGACAACCCTCCATACTACACCGATTGGACCAAACCCCTACCGACCATTGGCCAAGCAGATGAACCACGGATTCCATTCTGATACTTCTTTAATAGAGACCTGGATTTTCTCTTACACAGTAGCGATGGTTCGCGAAAATACGCTACATCGTTGACTCTTCCATTCCCAGCGGCTATTTACTCAAACTGCATAGCTATCGAGGAACGTGCAAATCGCTTGTTTTCTGACTACGTGCAAGCATACGACCGAGATGCATTGTATGGGATTCATCATTGGCCTGAACGCTGAAGAATCTACTACAGAAGCTGCCTGGTTCAGAAGTCTCAACACGCAGTGTACAGTTCTAAGGACATCGTGGCCATCAAACACGTTGATCCCAAGTCTAAGTGGGACTACACCTTCTTGAAGAATATCATAGTCAAACGACAAGATGAACAGGACTATGCATTCTCCGAAGCTGACTTTGAGAATTTGTCCCTCAACGACATCGAAGACATGTACCTTGCCAAAGTACAGGGTCGTATACAATTCTCGACTGAAGTTCAACGCGAATTTATCAAGTCACTTCTCATCTTCATTAGACACATCGTGATCAAAGAACGTGTAGAAGATATCCAGCTGGCTGTTGAATCTTATCAGACGCGTGTCAACCTCACTCCTCCAACGCTTGATCTTCCCGACATCAATCAGCAATCTCAATATACACTCATCAGCAAACCTTTCGGAGTTGTTTACCGCAGTGAACTTCAAAGAAACTGCTTAATGGCGTGTAGTGAACTTTAGAAATTCGGGGATCATACTTTAAAGCTGGTTAGGGACGGATTGGCGTACAGGTTGAAGGATATACGCCAGAAAATTGGGTCTCCTAAGCGCTAGAATTCTCAGGAAAGGAGGGATGTGAGACGAATCATCACAATGATTGATGAAAGGTTGTTTCGCAGGGATCAGTTCAGACGATTGGAGAGCTATGTTGGTGGTCGACCCAGGAGGAACATAACCGGCTTTCAACGCCCTGTGTGCATTCCTGGCAACATCACTGGACTTCCTGGTAACCCTTGAATTGGTTCTCTCAATATAAATTTGGATGTATGATTTTTTATGTCTATGGCTTGTGCACACATAACAGTGTAGAACCCGTAATTGTAAAGAGAGGACCCTGTGGTACGCTTCAGTGCCACAATCCTCATCTAAGGAGCGAAAGCTTCTTACTTTTGAGTAAAACCTATCAAACCGTTTACTTTTCAAGGTTTTGCTCAAAAGAACAAGTACTTCCCCTGATGATTTTTCAAAATCTCAACCGTTTATATTACTTGTTGAGGGGGAGTATTTGAAACTTTGTTCACTAAATGTTCTTTGTGTCACTCTTCCCGCAACACTCGAAATGGTCATATTTATTCTCAATCGTTTCAAAAATAACATTTTCTATGCCATTTTTGAGGGGGAGAAAATATGTGATAAGAAATATGTTTGTTGCTTTCTCGTGTGCATAGACTTAACCAACGAATTGACGAGATCCTTAACTGTTAGTAACTCGAAAAGACTTGTCCGGGACGGGTAATAATTTCAAACTAGTTCGCTAGTGATGTAAACGTGTCTCGCAAAGGATTTGTCCTAGTAGAATGTACCATTCGAGAAACTCTTGGTAGACATGAACTTTGACGGGTTTGACAACCTTTTGAGGTTTGTCTACACCTTCAAGATAGTTATTAGAGCTAGTTGTCACCTAAAAGCTGACAATGTAACTCTTTAACTATGCAACGTAACCGTGTCTCGCGGGGAATTGTCTATCTTGAGTTGATTAATTCAAAATGTGCGCGCTCTTTCCTCACTGTGCATTTAACCGTTAAAACTATTAAGCACATGTGGAGGGGGAGTATTTATGCAAAATCATATCTCTACAGTGGTACTAAAATGTTTTCATTAATAAACACTGTGAGAGATTTCATTTTCAGTGGTACAAAATGGTTTTTATGGCAACTTAGGTTAGTCATGGAGATATAAGGTGACTAAGGTTAGGAATAACCGTCCTATGATCCGCCAGAGCCGGAGGGATCTACCCAAGGACACTACCATTAGTTAGTGTTAGAAGTCCTTAGGAATGATTGTAAATAGGAGAAAATGAGAATCGGAGAAAGAAGGAGTTGAAAAATAAAAAAGAAACGTAAAGTAAAGGGTGAAAAGAAATAGCCCTACAGATAATTCAACTTAGGGCGGACACCGGGTTCAATTCATATGCTACTGGTTGTCACTTGATGACACCGGTATTGAAGATTAAAAGTCGTCATGGACCCAGTGACGCATGCACTAAACCTTCTTAGCCACTCAAGTTTCTCTCAACAGAATCTTGTTTCATTCTCACAGGGAACTCTACATAATCTATCGGCTTTCTCTTAGAGATTGCTGATATTGAAGAAGGAGACCCTCTCCCTAGTCTCCGCTCAGGAAAACCAAAACGCACAATTGAGTCTAGGGCCACGAGATTCATCAAAAGATCTCTTAGGAACACTTGACATTTCATCACTTGTTGATCAACAAATAAGATCTCCAGTGATTCAGTGGTTCATATAGAGTCCTTCACAGATCTTAGCAATCTATCGAGAACATTTATGAGAGGTTCACATCTGTGATCCTCAATGATTGAATGGAAACTCCTGCCAGGGTCAACATCAAACAGCGTTGACAGCAGGTCACTTCGGTAACTCCCCGTGGATTACACTTAGTGTGTCTCAAACGGTCTACAGTCGTGAGGTGATACCTCGGTGTACCTCAGCGACTCATCTGAACCGTAGGTGTACTTCGGTACATCGTGTTATCTCACTTGTGGGACTCCGATTCAGGAACGGCCTTTGTAAGAATTAAAGTTGAGTTTTCACACTATGTTGTTAACTCTCTCGAAGTTCAAACTTGTAAGTGCCGGAATCCGTTTATTACTAACCATTTTTATGTTTACTTCTTATGGAAGCACTGGAGCGAAATGATCGTGCAGATTCTTCACATGTTTACACCAACATCATCACTAATGGAAGTTCTATCCTAAAGCAACACAACAGTCAAATGATTCTTCGTCAACCAAAGAATCTACAAAGTTAAAAGACTTAGAGAACTTCATCAGTAACTGAAATCCAACGTCAAAGAGCGCATGAGCATGTTGAAGAATGACGTGGAGACACTGGAGCAGCGAAGCGGACCTGAGGCAGATTTGATGTAGACAACAACATGCTATCACTTTCATCACAAAGAAAAACAATCAAAGAACAAAGTTAAAGATGACGTCAAAAGCATAACTCTTCGAAGAATACAATTTCTCTACACTGGGGAGATTGTTCGTACTAAGACAATTTCTTCTCACAAGAAAGAAGAATGTCAGAAGACGTCAAAGCTACTATTACATCAACGCCTTCACCGTTCATCACCAACACTTGAGGGGGAGATTGTTGGAATCACTCCTAAACACTAATCAAGTGTTAGTAATTAATATGTAATAGTTAGCTTATTTATGGCCTTTATGTTTGTTTTAGCCTTAAGCTTATGTAGAAGGCCCATGAGCTTAGGCCCATTTCCAATAAGGAAATAGGGAAGGAGAGGGAGTGTTGCCCTAGCTCCTTGCCTATAAATACTATGTAACAACCTTTATTTGAAGGTTGGTTGTTCAAGTTATTCTCTCTTTCACTCTATATGCTTTAACCGTATTATTATTAGTATGTGTGTGTGCGTATAACTTGTTCATCCGCCTTCATCTCTTTCTCTAAAGCTTGTGTTTCTAAAACTAGTGACCTAACATTTAGCATTAACAAGAAGATAAAGTTAGACTTGAATTCTTCTTATCTTTGGCATTGTAGACTTGCTCATATAGGCAAGGCTCGCATGCATAAGCTGCAACAAGAAGGGCTTTTGCAAAATATTAATGATGAATCATTTGATAAATGTGAGCCGTGCATATTTGGGAAGATGACTAAGAAACCTTTTCATAGCAATATGGAGAGGGCTTCAGATCTACTTGGTCTTATTCATACTGATGTGTGTGGACCACTTAGACATGTGTCAAAGAGAGGTGCTAGCTACTTCTTAACCTTTACTGATGATTTCAGCCGTTATGGTTATGTTTATTTACTTAAGCGTAAACATGAGGTGTTTGAAACATTTAAGGTTTTCAAAGCTGAAGTAGAACTGCAATTGGGAAAGAAGATTAAAGCTCTTCGATCCGATAGAGGAGGCGAGTATTTAAGCCAAGAGTTTAAAGATTACTTAGCTGAAAATGGAATTGTCCAGAATCTCACTTCTCCATATACTCCACAACAAAATGGTGTATCTGAGAGAAGAAATCGTACATTGTTGGACATGATACGATCTATGTTTAATCTTACTATTCTACCTTTATCCTTTTGGGATTATGCTTTGGAATTAGCTGTTCGCATTCTAAATATGGTTCCCACAAAGAAGGTTGATAAGACACCATATGAAATATGGCATGGTAAAGCTCCTAACCTGTCTTATTTAAAGGTCTGGGGTTGCGAGGCGTATGTTAGACGTGACTCAGCAGATAAACTCCAACAAAGATCTGTAAAGTGTATCTTCGTAGGATACCCTAAGGAAACTATGGGTTACTACTTTTACTATCCAACTGAAAATAAAGTAATTGTTTCTAGGTATGGAGATTTTCTTGAAAGAGATCTCGTATCTCAAGAATTCAGTGGGAGAGTTTATGATCTGGAAGATGATCAAGAAGATGCATTACCTTCTGAAAACACTAACGTACTTCCGGTAGAACCTGAAAGTCTGGGTCCTCCACCTGAAGTTGAAGTGATTCCCATTCGTAGATCCGTAAGGAATACGCGTGCACTAGAACGTCTATGTCTTAATGTAGAAGTTGAGGAAACTATGTTAGGAGATCTTGGAGAGCCTACTAGTTATAAAGCTGCCATGGCAAGTCCTGACAAGGCGAAATGGCAGATTGCAATGAATGGGGAAATGCAATCCATGAGAGAAAATGAAGTCTGGGTAGAGGTTGACTTACCTCCAAACGCCACGGTGGTTGGAAGTAAGTGGCTCTATAAGATTAAGACTGACATGGATGGCAATGTACACGGCTATAAAGCTCATCTAGTTGCGCAAGGTTTTACTCAAACTTATGGCATTGATTACGAGGAGACCTTTTCTCCTGTAGCGGACATTAGAGCTATTAGAATTCTCATAGCTATAGCGGCATACTATGACTATGAGATATGGCAAATGGATGTCAAAACCGCCTTCTTAAATGGTCGCTTAGATGAAGACATCTATATGAAGCAACCTGAGGGGTTCGTGAATCCACAATTTCCAAACCGTGTATGCAAACTTCAAAGGTCCATTTATGGATTGAAGCAAGCATCAAGGCAATGGAATAAAAGATTTGATGAAGAAATCAAAAGGTATGGATTTATTCAAAATCTTGATGAGCCATGTGTATATCACAAAGTTAGTGGGAGTAATGTAATTTTCCTAATTCTTTATGTCGATGACATATTAATTAGGGGAAAAGACATTCCGAGTTTGCAAAATGTTAAGGCATATCTTGGGAAGTGTTTTTCCATGAAGGATTTAGGAGAAGCTGCATATATTCTGGGGATCAAGATCTACCGAGATAGGTCAAAGCGGTTAATTGGTTTAAGTCAAAGCGCTTACATTGATAAAATATTGAAGAGATTCAATATGCAAAATTCCAAGAAAGGATATTTGCCGATGGAAGTAAAGCATGGTTTATGTAGCGATATGTGTGCTTCAACACCTGCTGAGGTGGCACGCATGCATAAAGTTCCTTATGCTTCGGCTATAGGATCTATTATGTATGTTGTGAGATGTACAAGGCCAGATATGGCGTTCGATCAAAACATGACCAGTCGATATCAACAGAATCCGGGTGAACTTCACTGGATTGCTGTTAAACATATTCTGAAGTATCTTAGGAATACGAAAGATATGTTTTTAGTGTATGGAGGAAATATATACACAGAACTTGGTGTTACAGGTTACTGTGATGCGTCCTGGCAATGTGATAAAGATGATGTGAAGTCTCAAACGGGTTATGTCTTTGTCATCAATGGAGGAGCAGTTGACTGGAAGAGCAAGAAGCAGAGTACGATTGCGATGTCTGCGACAGAAGCCGAATACATAGTTGCTTCGGAAGTTGCGATGGAGGCTGTTTAGATTAGGAAATTCATTTCAGGGCTTGGTGTTATGCCTTCAATTGAATCGCCTATTGATATGTATTGTGACAATTCTGCTGCAATCATATTTGCCAACGAACCTGGAGTCATGAAGGGCACCAGACATTTTCTACGGAAGTATCACTAGGTTCGGGAACAAGTCCAGGAAGGTGAAATAAATCTACTGAAAGTTCACACAGATGATAACTTAGCTGATCCGTTCACTAAGGCTTTAGCTAAAGACAAGCTTGTAGGACTTGCCAATGGAATTGGACTTCGTTTAGCTAAAAGTATCATGCATAACTGTGATTAGTATTTGGATAAAGGATATTGTAAAGCATTTATTATTTTCAATGAAATAAAGTTTGGATTATGTTTATTTTCATTTATAATATTGTTGTCCTATATTTGCATGTTTAATCCGTGAATAACTATGTTATTCTAAATGTCCGTTGTCGATTAATGATATGGGAGTATCATTAAACAAAGACAAATCTGAGAGATGTGGTAGAATATACTTGAAAGTATATTGATGAGAATGCATACCAATTTCGGATGATATTCAATGAATTGAATATAGGACTTATCCCAACTACATAATTTACTTTGTGGATATTGTTATGAGTAAATTATGAATAGTTATCCTCAGACTTGAGATACCAGATAAGTGTCATGAATGTAGTGCATTTCTGTAAAGCAACTTAACGCTATATGTAACTGGTAGTTATAAGGGTATGTTACAAAGTTTGTGGGTTATTCTTGTAGTCAAGATAGAATTTGTTCCTTCAAATTTATTTGGAGTTTAATACTGTTGGGCCCCTCGTAGGGTTGACAAGATGTTTGTGCGGCCGCACCCAAATCTCCCCTAAATATGTTTAGATGATTCGGTAATTTTGGTCAATCACTTACAAACGAGAAACATAATAGTTATATAAAGAATGACTTAATTCCATATCTTTATTTAACGCGGTATTAGAAACAAAAGGATAATAATAATGAGAAATCATTAAAAGGTTTTCCAGGAGCCTTACTCGATTCGTACTAGAGGCATCGAAGTGTTGCTAGACGCTAAACGATGTGATCACTCTATTAAGATATATCCAAGTAATAGCTGTTAGTTTTATGGATATAAATTAGTAGACGTGAGTTAGGATCGAACTCGAGACTGTGGGATTGCACACTTTACGTATGAGAATTTAAAGTTAATAATTAAATATAAATGTTATATTTATTTATTTATTAAACGAAATAACTAACGGGCGTTATGTAATTAATGTAATGGACTTTAAATGTTTATGGAAAAGGACTAAATTGCAAAAGTTGGGAAGGTTCCGGAATCCCTTTGGGGACTCATAAACCGATCGGCCATAGGGACACAAAACAAGTAAAGAAAACCAACTTGTTCACCAAGTTTGCTAGGGTATATAAACAAGGCTAGGGGTTTTATTTTTCCATCCCTTGTGCTCATTAGCTAAACCTAAAAATTGTTTTGTGTGTGTGTTTTTGCTAAAACCGGTCAAACACCCCTAAAAGGTGTCGATCCACTTTTTTTCCAAACATCAAGTTATTTGGTTTGATAAAAACTAGCATTACTTTAATTGGGTTTAGTACGTGTGTACAAGAACATAGTAATAACACACTATTGTTATTATCTTGGATTGAATTACAAAACGGTAAAGGGTAATTCACATAATCCTAACTAAATCAAATTAGGGTTCATCCGTTGCTAGTTTGTGGATTTGATTCTTGTTCGGCTAGAATCAAGAAAAGGTACGCATATTCTTTTATGTTAATTAATTGTTCATTAATAAATCCTATACGCTTCCGCATGATTACTTTGATGGTTTTGTGATTATTTATTTGAATGTCTTGATATAATAATTCCAACACAATATGCAATTGAAAATTTTGGCCTTTTACTTTATGCAACTTGGCGTTTATAAAGTGCAACAATTGGTACACGTTTTCTCATTTTGTATTGACTGATCGATTATAAGATTAAATTCTCAGGGTGAATTTGTTCGGTATTGTGATATTGTTGCTCAAAAATGGTTTAGTTGTCATGATAGTAAGATTCGACTCGACTCATGAAGCACATGATGCAAATCACGTAAGTGAAAAAAGACCGGTTTAATTTGCAACTAAAATGATGATGAATCCAACGTTGTAATGCCTAGTTGAGATTTAATTTGCTAGTAATATTCACGAACATAAACTGTAATGGGGTGTTTGGACATGAAAGGCTAAAAAGACGAAAAAACCATCGCAGCTAACGAGGTTTTTAACGAGCGTTAGGGCTTTGGAATGTAAAGGAGTGAAAACGTGACGTTGGGGACTACGGCCGCTTAACCCTAGATCTGAGAATTGTATCCGAAACCCACCCTAACCATGGGGACCAATGGTGTAAGTTACCCAAAAAATATTTTCAATCACTATGATTTATGAAAACGAATTTGGTTTTGATATGAACATTTTTGGGTACAAAAATCACGTCAGACGTAAAAATTGGTTCTGACATCAAACTAAAAACAACAATTAATAAAAAAATGTGTCAATAGCTAGGAAAGATTACAGAGACTAAAACTGTTACTTTATAATGATAACGGGGAAGTAAATGTTAATCTTGAAAATCTTTCCAAATATTTTTGGTCTGGTGGCGGAATCTTTGTTGAAACCCGACGAATGTTCACGCTTGTTAGATTTCAGGACCATTGACCTCAGATTGGATGCAGGATTCTACGGTGGCGCACATGAATCTTTTATTGAGGATGTTCATGAGGTATGCCGATAAAGAAAGAAAAAAAATTTCCACCCATTTATGGTAACTATATCTGACAGTTTCTACTCCTTTAGTAATTCTTAGGCACAGTGAGGTTGTGCTCACCCAAAACACTTTTTTTTTGGGTAAAGGGGAGTAATCCTGCACCCTGGTAAATATATTAACCATAGAAACGTTTAAGTACAATGGATATGAGTGAAATCCCATATCTCAGCCCGTTACATAGGCAAAAAGCTTACATAACAAGATACTTCCAATTCTCTAAACATTACTTACTACCACAACTCAAATGATATTTTATGACAGAACACTAACATGACTTCCTAGGAGCTTGAAACGTTGTGCCATACATGGCATTAAAGGAATCCAAATTCCCAGGAAGATCACGAACCTGTTTCGCATAGTCATCAAAGTCATAGTCATCATACTCATCTTCAAATTCGTGGCCCCCACCAAAAAGATTAGCAGACTCATCAAATGGGTTAGCAACAACCTCATCTTCAGAATCTGACACCACAATCTCTTCCACTTTAGAAAACGGGTTAACTCTCTTAGTAGAAGAGGTAGACGGAATAGGAAGACCATCATCATCCACGAGAGTAGCTTTCCCATCAATAATTAGCTTTTCAAGCTTACCAATCTTCTCAGCTATGGGAGTAGAACCACCATACATTGTTCCCATTGAATCACTCACAAGCTTGGCCGCAGAAGAATTCCCAGTCTCCGGATGCTTAGACGCCTCACCAATACGAGAGTCCGCCCCCCGAGATCCATCAATACCTGCTTCGTTATTAGTACCAGAAGACATCCCAGTCATGTCCTTGTTAGTAGAAGAATCATCCACATTACAATCATCTTCCACCTCAAGAGTCCCAAAAGCGTTAGACGTAGTAATCGGTGTATCTTTAGGATTACCACTAGCAGCTGCCGGTGCCTTCGTCTTTGCAACATATACCTGCTTCTTAGGTGCAAATCTAGGACCCTTACCCATATTAATACCACCAGTCATCTTCGTACCTTTAGGTTTGGCTTTCCGATTCTGCACCACCTTAAAACCATCATCAGTTTCGTCCACATTTGAGCTGGGAGGAGCATCATTATGCTCCTTAATACTCTTAGGACAACAAGCAGTATCATGCCCAAACACTTTACATTCCACACAGTGTGGCGGCTTCCATTCATATTCCACCTTTATACTTGCCGTAGTAAAACCAATATCATCCTTATTAGGGATCGCCATAGTCACCACATGTTTAAGCTCAAATTCAGATGATAATTCCACAAGAGCACGAGCAAAACTAATGCGACCCCATGAATCAACACACATGGAGCTAGTAAAAGCATCAAGCATAATCGGCTTACCCACCTGAGTAGCAATTAAGCTCAACCCATCTTCCGAGTATGCAAGTAATGGCACATTATGCAATTTAATCCAAACGGGAACTCTAGTTACCTCACTTTTAGACAATAGCACATCAGGAGTCCATTTAGTGAGAATGAGAGGAGAATTGCGAATAATCCATGGGCCCCGTTGAAGAACACTCTCAACACCCTCTTTTGAATCGAATTTGAAGAGGAAAACACCATAATCATTCTTCATTAGTTTCTTAAAACCAAACTTACCCCATGTATTGGTGACGTAGTTCAGAACCAAATGAAAAGCAACATTCTTGCCAACAAAAAAGCCAACAAGTGTATTTTCATAACGGTTGAATACACCTTCCATAGCAGCCTTTGGAAGCACCGTATCATGATTTTCAATTCGCGTCTCATTCACCAAGGCACGAAAATTCACTTTCCTAGAGACACGTTCCGGATTTAATACATTAGCAAATGACCTTACTTCGTTAGTTTCAACGTTTGGACCTGAAGTAGAAGCATTCACCATATTAGGACCAGAATTCAACACATCAGCAACATAAGGCGAAGAAACTTTAGTGCTCGAATCCAAACCACCCACAAACGTATTCCTATAACTTGTATTTTCCAAATTAATTTGACCCCAAACAGAATCCGAATGAACATCATGCGTGCTAGGGTTAAGACCAACCCTAGCAGCTTTACTCCCCTCAGGATCAGCAGAGTCACCCTCTAAACCACGTTCACCTTGGAGACGTTTTAGCCTAGCTTCCAACTCCTGAATATCAACCCTTTGATACGAGTTCGTGTCCGTGTTTACACCAACTTGATCGGCCAAGTTGGTGACTGTGTTAGAAGCCTTCACCGAAGAACCACCTTTATCAAGAAACCCCTTTTCCATCTCTCTACACCCCACAAACAAATCGAAACAAAATCAATAACCACAGCAGCAACTGAAAGACACTCGACTACCAATCAAACCCTAACTAAAAGTTAGGGTTTAAACACACCACGATCAATACCTAACCTGCTCCCATGGCAGCAAGGAGTGAAAGAATCAGTTCAAAGAAAATCACGCAATCCAAACAGGTTATGCACAAATCGATTCACCAAAACCCTAAAAAAAATTTTGAATCGCCAAACACAGACCCAAGAATAAGAAACGCTGTTCAAAACTAATCACAAATCAAATAACAAAGATGTTATTTAATAACGAAATCAGTTAGAAGCAAAGAATCCCAAGCTAGGAGCGAATTGGAAAAAAACCGATTAGGGTTGTTAGGGTAGTGAAAATCGCCAGAGAAAGTCGACTAGGGGTTTACTGACATCTATATTGTATACGTATATTGAATTACTACCAACAGTACCTTTATCTATGAAATCACCCGAAACACTTTTATCCAAAGTAATAAGTGTTTGTAAGAATGAGAACAAACTTTATACTAGTATTAGTTACTGTACTTTTAACTATATTATTTAGGAGATTTCAAGCTTCCAAAATTCACTTTTGGCATCTTTCGACTTGTTTGATCAGTTTAGACCATTTTTTGGCATATTATTTTTACTGTTTTCGCATCAGAGGTAACACATTATCTGAATCGACACACTAATAAGTAACTGGGTATTTAATACTTTAAGTACTAATTAAACTAAGCCAAACCACTCGACCAGTTATGACACATTTTAAAAACACGGGTTGACCTGTTACCCAACCTGGCGCCTCTTTACCTCTAGTTCTAAGTTCCAACTCTATGATCTTTGGCAGGTTCGGGCAAATTTGAGAATAACATATAGGAAAAAACCCAAATGCTTGAATTTGATTGAATCTTTCTTTAAGAAGTTCGAGGAACTGTATGAGCAAGAGGTCAGTTGATTTCTGTATCAAGAATCTATATTCTTGCTTTACCCGAATTGCAAATAAATATGATTTTCTTTAATTTATTTAGGCACTTTCACTTGTCAGCAGAATCAACGGTTCCAATGTGTCATCTGAAGCAACCAAAATTGTACTAAACACGATGTTTGCAGACACAATCATGAACACACTTCCCATTGCACCATGGGAGGAGGGGATCTGCAAAGTATGTGGAAAAGACGAAAACGACCATGTCTTGCTTTTGTGTGATAGATGTAATTCAGAGTATCATACATACTGTCTATATCCTCCACTTCCAAGGGTTCCGAAAAAGAGTTGGTATTGCCCTACATGCATTTCAGAATTCACAAGACAAGCGCAAGAAGAGGATTTTGATTTTAGTCAACCCCCAAAGAGGATGAAGATTCAGAAAGAGTTTACCCGAAGTGGTTTAAAGGAAGTGGCAAATTTAGCTGATAAGATGGAGAAATCAGATTATTGGGAATTAGGCGTCAAGGAGGTTAGTTTTGACTTATATTGCATCACTGTTAGTTGTCTTACTTTGACTTTAAATGTCCAACAAACTTCTGTTAACTCGGAACTGTATTTTTTAAGTCGTGGAGTAATACAAAAATATGTATCTTTGCTTAATACAAGCTTGGTAAATTATTCCCATTTTGATGTGGCTATTCTGAACCATTTATTTTGAGACGGGTCAATTATTTCTCTATATAAATTGGGTTAAATAAGAAAGTAGACGAGGAACGAGTGATGTGGGTCACCGGTGATCGTAAAATTGTTCCATAATGTCATAAGGAAAATATCTTTGTAAAAGGAAAATACATTACTCTTGTAGTAATATCGTTTTTTAAGTTCAAAGTTAATACATTTATTATTTATAATATTATCTGAATTCATAGTTAATACACTTGGCATCCAATGGTCCAACGGTCCAACCTGATTCGACCCGATACTGTAAATGACCCATTTCAACCCGAACCTGTTTTGACTCGTTACTCAATGTGACCTACCCGTCCTATATTATGGTATTTTGAATTTCTCGAAATAGTTAAATGGAAGAATAAAGATAAATACTTGGCTGTAATTGAATTAAGAGACATTTAAAAGTATCTATAAATCGAAAGGCAAATTGCATAAAATAGCTATCTACTTTTGCAAGTTTTGTTTAGGTGATTATACTTTTGGTGACATGTTGAGAGAGTAATTTTTATTGACATGATAACGGTTGACAAAGACTTATAACACACCCAATAAATTTTGTGCAATTTTCCCTTAGAATTTTACGCAATTTGCACTGAATAAATTGTGACGACTGACAATTTCTATAAATGATATAAATTGATAAACATGAAAAATTAACCAAACTTTTTGAACATTTTTTGCAGAGGGTTATGCTTCTACAATTCTTGTGTGACGAGACTTTGGGTTCGACAGTCATTCGGAATCATATGAGCACAGATAATTGTGATGTTAATAGGAACTTCTTGGGTCATGATTCAGCTTGAAGACTTTTCTGGGTTTGGCCGCCCCGGAAGGTTGTTTGTATCTGGTACCGACAGTGATGGTGAGGAATTTGATACTTGGAATTGCTATGAATCAGATGCCGAGGTTGAGGCTCTGATTGAGTGGTTGAGAGATGACGATGCAGAGGAAAAGGAACTTAAAAAGTCGATTTTTAAATGGCAAAGAAACAAATCAAATGATCGGAATCTTCAAATTGATCTGCAAGCTAATTGCTCGAGGCCAACGGTTCATGTCAGCAATGCAAAGGCAGCCTTTGAAAAGAAATTTGGTTCATTCCTGAAGGACAATGGTGAGGGGAAAATATATCGGTGTGATTGTTTGGAACTAGTGGGGTCTACACGACACCATTGTTCTTCATGCCACTCGACATTTTTTAGTCACGAAGTGCATCAATGTGACACTCTCGAGAAGCAGTTGACTCTGGCTAATGGATTGACTTGGTCGAATGGGAATTCTCAAGATGACAAAGCTGGATTCTTGGTCAGACACAATTCTAGGCTAACAATAGCCCAAAATGAGTCACCATCTGAGGTTGATGGCTCAAACTTCGAGGGTAAAACTGGAAAACCCCTATCGTGTTCTTCTTCCCGGACGTTAACTGGTAAAGCTTTTGAAATTATTCGCTCTTTGAAAATTAATTTACTGGATATTGAAGCTGCTCTTTCGCGAGAAGCTTTTAGACCTTCAAGAGGAGGCTCCGATAAATTAAGAGCTTGGCGCGCTTTTGTGAAATCGGCCCAATCAATTTATGAGGTAAGTTTGAATTCTTATCTATTATCTTTTTTTGCAACCACAGTTTAGTCCCTTAAGTGATTTGGTAATCGGTCTTAAAATATTCGCTTTGTTCAGCAAGGGTTAAAATTGTTATTACGTGATTATGTTCTTTTGGTACCGCCGGGGAAACCCAACCCGAGCCACCTTTGATGACCTGGCACGTAATCTTTATGCATACAAATGTACCTAGTGTATCTTTATGTGATAAATTTCGAAACTTTATGCATTTCAGATGGCACAAGCTACCATGATCTTAGAGGACATGATTAAAACAGAGCACTTGAAAAAAGAATGGTGGTATTGGTCATCACCTGCAACTGTGGCCAAAATCTCAACTGTTTCATCACTTGCTCTACTAGTTTACGCCCTCGATGATGCCATATATTACGACGAACCACCTCCACCACCACCTGTGGACCCTACAGAACCAATAGTAGCACCAGAAGATCTCATAGCAATGGAAGAAGCACTAAAACAGTCAATGGAACTAGTGAACCAAAAGTCGATGGAAGAAGCACCCAAAAAGTTAACCCCAAAGAAGCGAAAGTTAAACATCTCAACAATAGTGGGTACGCTGAATGACGCAGAACAATCTGAGCCAACCAAAATGTCAATGGACGAAGCACCCAAAAAGTTAACCCCGAAGAAGAGGCAAATGTAGCACCTCAATAATGGCTGGAACGTCAAATGATGCAGAGCCCTTTGACAGTTCAATAATCAAAGACAAACTGAAGAAAAAGAAACTTAAAGTTTCAAGTGATTTATGAAGCTGATTAAAATCTGATGTTTTACTGTTTAGAGTTGTAAATGGTTAATCGTGAAACTTTGATGATGGTTAGACTGGACCTGAGGGGTAATCTGTGAACCAACTTGATGGTCATGTGGTTAGACTCAGTGATTGTACCCCGAGTGTTGTAGGAAATGGGAGTGGGCCGCAACATATGAAAATGTTGTTGTACATTTTTCCCTTTGATTGTTGTGTTTTAGTTTCCTTTCTAAATGGATTCTAGGGCTTGTAAAGCCATGTGAAATCAAAGAAATCGAAACAAGTTGGATTTTCCAAAAATTACAGTTTTGTGTAAGCCTTTATGTTTATGGTAATTTAGTCTGCACTGATCTCATGTAAATACCAGGAGCAGCCTTTGAACCCTCTTTAAATAACAATCAGAAAGTTGCAACCCATATGTTCCTGCAGAATTATTAAGAAAAGTTTGTGTGTTTCGGGACGAGGTTATCATTTAAATCGGGATAATTACGTAGTTATTTTATGGCATGTTTGGGGCTAAAGACTAAAAAGATTGAGTTTTCTTTTATTTTTTAAAAATAAGCTACTAAAAATAGAAACTTTACGCGATCAAATGTTGCTTCCAAGTAGTTTGTAAAACTCTATTTTTCACCTATCGTTTTTTTCGCATCCACAACTTTATCTCTAGTTTTGGAAAACCCTTTCTAATGTTACCCACCCACCCTCCTATATAGTACATTCCCAGGTTTATAAATCTTGGTCTCTTGCAGTCATGTTAGATTGTAACCTCATATTATCCACATTTTTAATTTCCATACACAATTAATTTGTTGATATTTGCTCATTTTCTGCACAATTATTGTTGAAATAGCCGATTGGAGTTAATATAATCTGCATATTGGTTAATTTTGTTGTTGGGTTTGGTATGGATTCTTTGTTTGTGATGGATCTAGTGGAGATGGTTTTGGTGGTTCGGGTTTGATGTTTTTCGGCAACGATTTCCCTGTTTAAGTTATATAAGGTAACGTGGTACAATGCAATTTCGATACCTTGCCCCTGTTGTAAGGTGGAATGGACAACGCTACTTTATTGTCTTATAGGAAATTAGCCTCATTTCCACCCTCTCCTCTACCACCAATGAGTGATATGGTATAGACACATGGGCACCAATATATAGCGTGAGAAGGGCAGTAGTAGACGTCCCGACACCGGCTATAGACTTGGATATGCATGCGGATGTGATTCGATCTCCTTGTATCACAAACACGCTAGCTCACATGTTTATGTATTATGGAGTTGATGTAAGTCGTAAGTTATTCAATGATCAAGTATATATGCAGTTGATGTAGCTATTTGAATGTTTGTTTATTTATTTGTTTGGAGTTAATAGAATCTGCATTGGTTGTTTGGTTCTGGCATGGATTTCTTGTTTGTGATAGAAGTCTTAGAGATAGTTTTGGTAGTTCGGGTTTGACGTTTTTCTCCCACGATTTTCCTGTTTAAATTATATAAGGTGCCACATTGTAATTGGAATGAAAAAATTAGGAGGGATCTTTTAGCCTCAAAGTCATTGTTAGAATATTAGTGTGTGATAGTTATTATATAAGTTTAGGAGGCAAGTTGTAATTTAGCTTAAACATAAGGAGATTAGTAAGTATTAGGAAATACCCTAACCTCCTAAATTATAGATTCCTTGTTCGCCAAAGATTAGGTTTCTCCCCTTTATTCTTTATAAATAGAGATAATGGGTGAGGTTTATTTGTACATTCTTTTCTTGCTCACGTTTAATAAACGTTTGAGCATAAAATATCTCGTGTGTGTGTGTTGTGCCACTTTACATTTAGGGATCATAACCCTTTGTCGAGATCTTGTTGGAGTAGTTCTTGATTCGTGGTTCTGCTCTAGAAACCGGTATGTTGAATTTCTTCCAACATTGGTATCGGAGCCTTGTTCGAGAAGAATGAATAATAGAGACAAAACAATAGAAACGAGTGAACCAAGTTTGGTTTGTCGGTTACTGCGCAGTCGTGGGAGAATTGACGCTACGTGTTCGTTAACCGATTTATACAAATTTCGAATCTTAGGTTAAAGACACATAGATATAGGATCGCACTGGAGGGATCTTGCATTGGAGCTTCCAGGAAATATGGTGGTTGTGATCTTTCTCGTTTTTGGTTTTTATTTGGTTATCATTGTGTAGATTACAAGGTTCAAGGTTTCTTGGTTTACGAGACAAGATTACTTGGGCAACAAGGTTCTTGAAGTTGTCTGGAGGTAAATCGATTCTTCTAAGGTTATAGGAAATCATTTTATTTTGTCACAAGGTTCTTGTAGTTTCAACTTCAAGGTTTCGGTTAAAAGGAGTTTCAAGTTTCAAGTTTCAAGTTTGCTAGGGTTTAATCGACAAAACATTTACTTCAAAAGGTTTTTTGGGTAGCTATCGGGTTAGTCGATTTCTTGTTAGGGTATTCTACAAGGGTTGAGTCGATTAAAGAGTGAAGAAAAATCAATACTTTGAAGGGTTGCACACAAGGTACTTGTTAGTCTATTTCATGTGAGTTTTTTCACAAGGTTCGATCAATTTTACAAGGGTTTACTGGATGTCAACGGTTAAATTTGACATTGTCATGTTTAGGGACATGGTTTACTTTGGGAATGGCCGGTATTCTACTCTCAAAGGGTCTGGTGCAGGTACGGGTTCAACACAGATGTTGCATGGAGTTGGATTTAAGGTGAAACCACTAGGGAGTTCCGATCTGGCTGATGGTTAACAAGTTTTTCTGACTCAAAATTTAACCGCCTATTAGTTTGCACACGAGAGGGAGCAATGTTCAAAGGTTTAGAGGTGAAAATATTATGGCTTCTTTAGAAGTTGATGCAATGATAGAAGAATATGCATATGAGTCATTGACTTTCAGGGATGCAATTACATGTGAGGTAATTTCCAAGTGAATGGCTGTAATGAAAGAAGATATTCATAATCGGTCAAGTATGTGTATGCTCAACAATGGGCTTAGGCGAAACAGTGACGAAAGTAACATATATTACTAAGTATGCACCAGGTATGTTCATATATCTATACCTTTATAGAGATTATATGGGGCTAACTTGGGAAAGCAAGGCTCAAGTCTTGGCTACCAAGGGTTTAATGGATGAAGCAAAGGAAAATATACTTGGTATGGAAATCTAAAAGACTCACAGTGGTAATGCTCTGAGGGTGTCACGATTTTGGTTTTTCAACAATGTGTGTTTAGATATTTTTTGGGGGACACTCCAGTCCATGCTGTTGTTGGAGGGTGGTTTCTCACAGAATCATGATGAAGAAAAGAAGAGTAAGGGGTCATGTATATATGCAATTGGAAGTCATGAGTACCAAGTGGTGTGCACAAGACCTAACATGACATCTGCGGATGTGTGAATGTTGGATGGGTTTGATCATGGATTTCAGACGGATGTACAAGCTTTTGTGGAATCTGACTACGCCATGGGTAGATCGATCACTGTCATGGGTAGTTCAATCACAAGGTACAGGTTTATGATACAAGAATGTGCGGTGAGCTTGGAAGCTATATTGGAGCACATGATGACTTTGTTAACAACTAAAGCAAAGTATATGACACTTACTAGAGAATTGAAGGAGGATACATGCCTAAAGGGACTCTCTACAGAGTCACGATTTGAGCTAAAGTTAGTTGCAGGTATTACTATTGGTTCCTTGACAAAGGCAGTCCCCAGTATGAGGTTCTGACAGTAGTTAAAGCTACTGCGTATCGGAGAAAGCTAATTATCACCACTAAGGTAAAAATTGTTACAATATTAGTGTGTAAATTTAGAGTATAAGTTTAGGCGACTAATGTATGAGATAAATCTCACAAACATAATACTTATCCTAACATGACTCAACACATATCCTAAACAACACTTATCCTAATAAAACAAAATATTTAAACTGCGATAGTTATCCAACACGCCATGCCGGGATAGCTTTCCCTCATCAACCACGGGCGTATCACATTCTCTATAAATTGAGATGAGGGGGTGAGGAGGTTAATTTGTACATTCTTTTATGTATGTGTTGGTCAATGTGTTGGTGAGATTAATTTGTACATTCTTCAATAAACGTTTGAGTGTAAAATATTTCGTGTATGTGTTGGTTCCACTCATAACCCTTCGTTTAAGTCTTGTTGGAGTAGTTTCTGATTCGTGGTTCGGCTTTCGAAAACCAATTCTTTGAATTTCTTCCAACAGTTGCCATATATTGATGAATAAAATCATTAGCTAAATGTGATTGGTAATTGCAAAGCTTTCTTTATGTGACATTTTCTCTTTTCATCCTGGTTGTATCCGCAATTACAAGATGAGACTAATGTGGATGCCGAAAACCATAATAAAATAATTAAATGAGATATCAGGCTCAAGTTTCTTGGTTCTTGCTTAAATATTTGGATCATGATAAATGTAAAATCATAATTTTTAGGCGCTTGCACCAGAAACCAACAGTTACCAACATATATACTTATTTCTTGTTCATTACTACAAGTAATCAGTTTTAAAAAGTAAGAGCATTTTCACACTAACATGGAGCATATTAATCGTATGCTATGACTTTAGTGGTTTATTTATAAAACTGTAAGCAAAATTAGATCAAGTCACTACTATCGAGTATATGCAACAGAACACGAAACTGGGTACATGTTTAGTGGAAGCAACATGTGGTCCTTGTTATAGCAATAGATCAAACAAGAACTATACGATACTACATGTTCTTTTGTGTTTAGATGTGCCTTCACTATCTTGTGTTAGGGTCTGAATATGGACTAATTAATAATCCATTGTAGAAACCCACAGTGTGCTGACTTAAGAAAATTTACGATGATTTTTATTTTAGCGAATAACACACAAAACACCCTTGGATTTCAAACGTAATATATAGCCTACATTGGCCGGTATTACACCCCAATAGTTGCTTTTGAAACATGATATCTTATCGTAAAGGTTCATGTTTGTTCACTTTAGCTAGCCATGATGCCTTAACATCTTCAAGTATGTTGAAACTCTATGTAAAGCATTTTTGTAAACACATTCCGCGCATCATATTATTATACAATTTGTAATATATGAATTTATGGAGATGCCGTATATCATACAGCGTGGGGAAATGGCCACCCATGGTGTTATGAATGTGATTAAAACTCCTAAGGGTCGGTTGGTGTTTGCTTAAGTCCTAAGCTACACGTCTTGAAGTCCAAATTGAATTTGAATAGCCGTCTTCAAATCTAATTTGCATTTGCTTACTCGGTCTTCAAATTCAGTTTGGAGTCTGCTTCCTTCCCCCCACCCCTATAAAAGGAGGTGAGGGGGAGAGAGATTTGTATCTTCGAATTTGATTAGTATCGTTTGAATTTGGTTTGTATCTTTGAATTTCATTTGTACCTTTGAATTTTGTTTTGAATAAAAGAAAAGCTTTCGCAAATTTGTCGATTCTTGCTTCTTCTCTTGTTCTTCATCTTTGATTATTGGTTGTTGATTCTTACAAGTGGTATCAGAGCGCTAGGTTTGTTTAGTCATGAAGATCAAGAAGAAGAAAAAGAAAAAAGTTCGGGTTCGTTTGATTCGAATAATCGATTTGAGTTCGTAAGATAAGGTGGTAAGTTCGAATAGTTTTTGCTGGTTTTGGATTTTTGTTTCTTTGATTGTTTTTTGCTCTGAATCATTTGGCAGTTCACACTAATCGCTAATTAGGGAATTTGGATCCACATTATATTGTTGAGGAGAATTAATGGTTGTTCTTATTTTGAAAGAAGTTTTGTTTTGAAAATTACATTGCCTTTTGATTTGCAATTAGGAAGGTGATAGGTATTGATTGGATAAAGTGGAAGACAGCTTGAAAAAAAAAGTGACCAATTGACAAATAAAGTGGAATAGATGATGAAAGTGATATTATTTTGTCAAATTGAGGATATGCTTATCGTCAGATAGACAGATATGTTGGCATGTTGGAATTTTGTTAGTCTTTGAGATTTGATCATTATCTCGTGGGCCAGTATTAGTATTAGGCAAGTTTTTAAATTTGGGCTTTAACTTTGTATTTTGAGAATGTTGGCCCACGTTTGGTAAGTTTGTTTTGCATTTGTCATTGTAGTTAGTATAGAATGCGGTAATTTATTTGTTCGGAATCTGAGCAATTGTTTGAAGACTTAATTATTGTTAGGTCGTATAGTATTTGTTCGATCGTTGGAAATTTGTCAGTTTGGAAAATATGGGATCTTCGTTTGTCGGGCTTCTGAAGTTGGTTGCCCGAATTTGATTGTATTTATTGAAGATAGTTTGAGCAGATTTGTTTGTTTGGTTAACCGAGTTTGAATTTGTCGGTTAACGTTCGATTGTTCGTTTTGAAGATTATCGGCGTTTTTATTTGTTCGGTTTGTTTTTGGATCGTTTTTGGAAATCGATCATTTGTTTGAATTAGGCTAGTATCTCTAGCATTTGAAATTTTGAATTTTATTAGAAACATTTGGCATTTGAAATTTTGAATTTTATTAGAAACATTTGTTATGAATGTGATTAAAACTCCTAAGGGTCGGTTGGTGTTTGCTTAAGTCCTAAGCTACACGTCTTGAAGTCCAAATTGAATTTGAATAGCCGTCTTCAAATCCAATTTGCATTTGCTTACTCGGTCTTCAAATTCAGTTTGGAGTTTGCTTCCTTCCCCCTCACCCCTATAAAAGGAGGTGAGGGGGAGAGAGATTAGTATCTTCGAATTTGATCATTATCTTTTGAATTTGGTTTGTATCTTTGAATTTCATTTGTACCTTTGAATTCCGTTTTGAATAAAAGAAAAGCTTCCGCAAATTTGTCGATTCTTGCTTCTTCTCTTGTTCTTCATCTTTGATTATTGGTTGTTGATTCTTACACATGGTGTTAGTGGCAATTTTATTTATAATTGAGGCTAAAAACCATCGCCAAATACAAGTGAAGCATGAAATTACAATACTATGTACCTAACATTACAAAAACAATAATAAGTAGATGAAAAAGAACACACAAAAGACATATACAACTACGCACGTGCAACCCTTCGCCATTTTGCCATGAACACCGCAACCTTTACGTACACCCAATCTTTCAAGAAATCATGAAATTGGAAAAAAGCATGTCTCAGACGTCGATTGAAAAGTAAAGCGCTACATGCTACCCAAAATGCAGTTGCAAAACCAGTGGCCCCTCCGATATAAAACCATCTTTGAAGTTCTTCAGTACTTTGTGCATCGCCCTCACTATCACGGATATGTGGAAATCCTTGATCTTCATCCTCAAGACATTTTTTCATTGTAGGAAGTCCACATAGTCCTACATTTCCGGCGAACCTTTCAGGTGGGAAAGATTGGAGTTGCGTGCCAGATGGAATCCTCCCAGACAAGTTATTATCCAACACATCAAGATAATTTAAGAAATTCATCCTAGACATGCTTGACGGCAACCCTCCTGAGAAATTGTTTTTTGATAAATCCAAAGTTTCAAGTTCTGTCATTTGACCAATGTCTTTCGGAATCTCTCCAAGTAGAGCGTTGCGTGACAAGTTTAGTACTACTAATCCCTGCAGATTGGTAATCTCATGTGGGATTTGTCCTGTGAGACTGTTGCCTGATAAATCCATTGTCTTCACCAATCCCAGATTTCTACTAAACTCATTTACCTTTCCTTTCCATTCAATCAACAGATTGTCAATATAACTATCATCAACAGAGTAAGCACTGTTATTAAGAATAAAACTACTACTATAATGATGTCGATTCTGTTCCGTAAAAAATCCTTCATGAACCATCACTACTAGATAATGGGGTTTCAAGACCCCTTCATCAAGACCCTATCCATTAAAAAGCGGTCTAAAAAAACAGATTAAGGGCCGCCCAAAATAATTGAGACCTGTTTAGAAGAATTAACCCGGTTTTGATGAAAATAATAAATAGAGACCGGGTTTCAATTTTATAACCGGGCTATCTTGGCCTATTGTGGACCGGTTTTACTAATACAAATCATAACCGGACTTTTTCTCCAAAATATTGAGCGGGATTTTTGCCCCCTTTTATCTTTTTCACAAAATGAAAATCCCAATTCAAACTTGAGATCTATTAGACTATTATCAATAACTTTTGCAAAAATAAATCATCCTTCTCCCACCGTCACACACACTCCTTGAATATCGAGTAAATTAAAATAAAGCAAACCCAAACACACTCCTTGAATATCGATTAGAGATCATCATCAGTGAATCTCACTGTTGTTAGTGTGGATCTTCCAAACACTACTAGAAATTGGACTTTCAGTGACAGAATTTCCGACGAACAGCTATCCGTCGCTAAATTACCGACGATGTTCCATCAGATCACCAACAAATGTTGCAGCTTATATAGAGCGACGTTTCTTCGACAGAGTTCTGACAGATTTCCGAGGGATATGACTTCTGTCGGAAATCTGTCACTAATTATATTGTGTACCAACGACTTTCCGACCTATTAACGACAACCAGATTTTTCCCTCGCTATTGCGTCAGAAAGGTTTAACTTATTATTAATTTTATATTTTTCCTATTTCCGTAGGAAATCCGTCACAAATAAATATTATATCTAACGTAATTCCAACATATATATTAGAACATGTAGCTTGTTGACCTTTCTTGATCTAAATGATAACTTTCAAATAATATTTGGTACATGAAATAATATGAGCGTATAATGACTAAGTTTTAAACATAACTCTTTATAGATTTAGCTTCTATAATATATAGCTTATTTGTTACAATGCATAGCTTATCTGATACAATACTTCAAGATAATATACTATGGCATAATTTATTTAACCTCTATAATATTCAGCTTTTATGATACTTTTGATCTAAAATCTCAAAACATAAATGCACAATTTCAACAATCTCCATTTCACATTTTAACTTTTCACTTTAAACATAAATAATCCCCAACCACTCCCACACTTACACTTTTTCACATCAAGAGAAAAAATAACACATTTTAGATATCATTTTTCCCTCCATCGCATTGCATCGCCACCGTTCCTTGCCCGTCCGCCGTCAGTCGCATCGCAACCGTTCGCCGTCGACAACATCACCACCGTTCGCCGTCGATCGCATCACCACCGTTCGCCTTCGACAACATCACCACCGTTCGCCGTCGATCGCATCACCACCGTTC
Organism: Chrysanthemum seticuspe; assembly: GCA_019973895.1. NCBI lineage: Eukaryota > Viridiplantae > Streptophyta > Magnoliopsida > Asterales > Asteraceae > Chrysanthemum > Chrysanthemum seticuspe. The sequence continues at coordinate 28,307,349 of BPTQ01000009.1, read as the reverse complement.
GCCATCGATCGCATCACCACCGTTCGCCGTCAACAACATCACCACCGTTCGCCGTCGATCGCATCACCACCGTTCGCCGTTCGTCTGGCATCAACCACTTTGCCACCGTTCTCCACCGTTCAAATCATTTTCATCAAGGTTTAATTCCTCTTTTCCAGTTGTGTTTGTTTCGTTTATGATAAGTTATTGTTTAATTTTGATATTTTTTCCTAATATGACTGAGTTAGTTTGCCCTAATTTGATTTGAGTGTTTGTTGTGATAAGTAGTTGTTTCGGAGTGCTTGGATGACATGAGTATTTTTTTGTGATAAGTAGTTGTTGTATTTATCAAATAGTTTCAAAGTGTTTGCCTGACATGAGCGTTTTGTTCTAATTAGTTTCGTTCGCACTAAAATGGATCATTGAGTGTTTGACTGATTTTGATTATCTTAGAATATATGTGTAAAACTGACTTTCAACTAACTGGACAAATAGAATCACTTGTGTTAGAGCTAAAACTGATTGTCTCACTAGTTGTAATAGATATATTACTACTTGTAACTCGTAATGGTTTGTTTCTTTGAGTCTTATGAGTTTATGTGAGCTACATCTACTTAATATAATTTGTTTTGCTAGTTAACTTGTAGATAATGTTGATTGTTTAGTTTAGTTTAGAAAATAAGCGAAATTAAGCTATTTTGAACTAGCATAGGCTAAATCGGTTGCTTTAGTTTAAATAAGTTAAAGTTGATAAAGTATCAACTGAACAACAATATAAGCTAAATTTGTAGTAGTGACATTGAAAGATGGTGGGACACTGATCGAAAGAGCTTTCAATTTGGTAAATCATGACCTCCTGCTGTTTTGACACAAGATATAGGCACGATAAGACTTAACTTATCGTGTATTCTTCTGTTTTATATATGGTCATTACTTGCAAACTTAGTGGTCATAGTGTGTGCATACTAGCAGGTATATGCATCTCACAAGCTTGAATAACATGGTTATAATCATAAGATGCTTAATAAAATTTCGATTTAGTCTGCACGGTTTTACTAGTATGTACCTTATTTATTTTCACTTTTCTCTAATTCACAAATAATGTATATCATGCTAATGTTACCAGCCATCATAACTTTCTGGCAATGCCGGTAGGTTTGAAGCAGAAGCATAACGGTAATACCATTGTGCAGAAGGTATCCACTTGACTGTATTATCATGTCTACACCTCTCTAAATATACACCAACAATATTTATGGTATGGATTTCATATAGTAGTCATCGAATATTAATGCATGAGAAACTTTAATAAAAACCTTTGATGAGATGCGTGCATAATTTGGGGAAATTAGCCGTTTTCTGGGTCTTTCAGGTTCCTGTCTTACTTTTATGTACCTATGTTTATGTTTATTTATGCTTTATTTTATTTGTAGTTGTTTAATGTTTTGTTATGACAGTTGTCAATGCAAGTTACTCAGATCCTGGTCTTGTTTTATGTACACAGTTTGAACCAGACACTAATGGGATCTGCTACTGTGGGTGCAGATCTTCTTATGGTGATGTAGTCATCTTCACTCGACTAATAAGCTAAGCGAACTTAACGATTCAATAAGATAACTAGAGGTGGTAATGACGTAGTTGTCGGTGATGTAATACCTCTTAATATAGGTGATCAGGTAGGTTACGATATTTTGTATTACTTATAATTTAGTCACACTTCATTTTAACTTACCATCCCGATCTCTTGTTAGTATGCCACGCCCAAGTCCCTGCTGATGGTCTTCTAGTTAAGGGTCACTCTATATATTGAAAAATCAAGCATGACCGGCGAAAGCAAGATTGTAAGCCGGATAATACTTTTTGCTATATTAAATACAATAATTAAACTTCTTTCTTTAAGATTAAATCATCTTTTAGGTACACAAGGATCCAAAAGCACCGTCCGGCTGCAAGGTATTAGATGTTGCTGGAACTATGCTGGTAACTAACCTATTGTTAACCTCTTTCGCTGGTTCAAAATTTAAGTATCTGGTACCATATACTGTATAAATTATGAAACATGGTGAGTTTAAAGTGATGAACTTCCGGTAACATTTATACGCTTGGTGTAATAACTCTTTCTCAGGTCACTAGTGTGGGAATAAATATGGAATGGGGACTCAGTAGCATCACTCGTGCTGACTGTCCTATTGGCTAGGTATATCTCTTCTGTTACACCCAGCCACTATTTATAGTAATGCTGTTAGCCATCGACTACTAACGGCTATTGCACATCTCTGCAGTGGCAGAGATCAGTAATTACCTAGTTGAGAAGAAGGTGAAAGACTTCACCGCCTACTACCAAATTCTGAAATTCGTATCTTTGATGACAGTAGCCACATGCTCTTTTTGGTATGGATTTCATATAGTAGTCATCAAATATTAAATTGTACACAGGTATACATGTATAATTACGACCCAATGTCATATACTTTGTCTAAATATCGCAGGATAAAAATCATGACTTGATTACTCTTTATGGGGATACCTTCAGAGGGTCCGGTTTTATTTGTTGGGTATCACATGATTATGGGACTTGAATTGGCACCTTTAATTATGGAGGCAGTTCCCGTATCACCCACTAATCTCTTTAAACTCTTCAAGACAAAGTCCCATATCTTGTTGTATCCAGGTGGGCATGCTCGAGGCTCTTCACAGAAAGGTAACATTATGTATTCTAATATTTGAAAATAGTTTACAGCTCTTTTCAGAAATGATTGAATTTCTAACATAAGAGGATAAGGAGTATAAGTTATTCTGGGCCGAGTAGTCTGAGTTTGTGAGGATGGCTGCTAGATTTGGAGCCAAAATCGCACCTTTTGGTGGTGTTGGAGAAGATGATATTGGTGAAGTAAGGCTCTTAGCTTTCTAATATGTCTTTTTTGAATAAAATAATCTTTGTAACTGTGTTCGAGTTATTAGAACTGAAAGTGCATTTTTTAGTGTAACCATTAGCTAACATAATTCATGAATTTTGTTTATTCAATTAGTTTTCGACTGTGAGGACCAAATAAAGATTCTATATGAGAAAATTTGCTGAGATGCGTGCTAATTTGGGAAAATTAGCCGTTTTATGGATGTTTCAGGTTCCTGTCTTACTTTTATATACCTATGTTTATTTTTTTTCCGTTACTTGTTTGGGTCTGAACAGCAAGTTTACCCTTGACAGTTGTCAATGCAAGTTACTCAGATCCTGGTCTTCAAGCACAGGATATAATCGGGTAGATTATGTGGTCTATGGGTATCTCAATCGAGGCTACTGCTGACAACAAAAGCTAATCTCCAAATATTCGCCTGTAAACTACTTTGGCAAGGTTAGTGGTTGAATTGAGAGATATTTTTATCATTTAATGTCATGAGTTCCAACTTTTATGTACACAGTTTAAACCAGACACTAATGGGATCTGCTACGTGTGGTTGCAGATCTTCATATGGCGGGGAATCTTTGTGGCGTCTACACCTGTACTTGAAGAGTTGAAGGTGCTGAATGGCTCGTTGTACTCGGGCCAATTTTTTTTAACATTATTGCTTCTTTTCGTTAGTGGGGATGCCATTGCTTTAGGTTTGTTTTCATATCTTTGTGCATAATTTGCATTTTATCATATCTGTATTACACATGATGGATTATATTAGTTTAAGATTTTTGGATCTTGAAATTGCATGCTTTTCGTGACTAGTGATTGGGCTACATTTACAAAACTTGCATTACATGCATCCTACTCACTTACAGAAGTTAATAGCTTAGTTTAGCTATTTTCCAGAAGTTAATTGCACCCTACTCGCTTACATACTTCATTGAGGTGTTTGTGGTTGCTTAGTTTCGCGTGATTTTTTAGTTTTCTGTGGAGAAGCAGTATGTAATGGGACTGAATACAATGCAGGTACAAACTTTGGAAGAGATAATAAGAAGATTGCAAGAGGACAATGCACAAATGAGATCACGATTCGAAAGAGATATGCATGGGCAGTTACAACGAGAAGTGGAACGTCAAGTGCTAGAACACATGCAACAACGGGAATTGGAGGCGAATGCTCATGAACAAGCTCGAAATAAAAGAATGTCTACAAAGGATGAATGACAGTAACTCGGTGTTAAAGAAGTTTACTGATTCACAACCCCTCTCCTTAGTTCGATTATGTCATATCAATTTGAGTATCTGGAACTATACTTATATCTTGAAGGTTTTGAATGGGTCGATTTGGATTTTGATGTGACTACAACTTTTGTGATTTGAATGCTAATTTTTCATAATTGATCTATTTAGTTTTGAATTATTCCTTTTATTTATTAGTTTCTTTTGGGGTATTTAAGATACATGATTACATAAATGTGAGCTTTAAGCTATAACAATATATGCATCTTTTTGTGACAGAATTGTGGCCCATTACCGACTACAACTTACTGACGGATTTCTGACAGACTTTTTTGCGACGATTTTCCGACAGATATTTAGCGAGGGACTTCCGACCGGAAAATCTACCAACAGATTTCCAACGCATGTTTTTCGTCGGTGTTTCCAACAGAATTCCGACGGACAGAAATTAGCGACCAGGATTCGCCGACAGACTATTTCCATCACAAATCTGTCGGAAACTGTTGTTACCGACGGATTTCTGACAGAACCGTCCGTCGCTAAAGACCTGTTATGTAGTAGTGAAATGGAGTACAGAAGAATCAAAGATAAGGTTCTTTTTATTATTTCCTCTTTACTTTACATTCTAATTAGATGTGGGTTTTCTTCTGCTGATTCTTTTAAATCAAACCAATTGTTGTAGGATGATCCAATTGTTAAAGAAGCTGACATTGCTGCCACAGTTCCTGTCGATAAAACAACTAAAACCCAATGGAAGATGAAGTAAGTTACTAGTTATATACATATCTCATTTTATCAATTAATTATTTGTTGTTGACTGCAAATAAATAATCATTATAGGACCATCGTTACACTAGCGTTAACAGTTCTTACAACTTCCCAAGCTATTCTCACTGTCTGGTCTAAACGTGCCGGCCGATACGAGTACAGTGTCACCACCGTCACACACCCACACTTCTGTCGTGCCACCGCCACTGCCGCCGTTCATTTTTCACCTCATAAATTAATGTAACTGTGATTAAAATTTGTAATTATTTTGCTTCTTGTTGTAATTACCTGTGATTTTAACCGGATATGTGATTGTAGTTGTTGTTGGTGCACTACCTGTATGTTGTAAGGCTCAACCAAATTTGGTTTCTTGTTATAAAATCGGTATTTCATTTCTTGTACAATTGAGTAGTAGTTTCTTGATTGACGTTTGTAGTAGTTTTGTTAATTACAGGTTAATAGGAAGATTGGCTTGGTATACGGTGGTGGAAGTGTATGATATCTCAGAGGGTATTTGACGGAGGCTGCCATGTTCTTGGGTAATCCACAAACATTAATTCCTCCTCTTTGTGTAAATTTTAGTTGCTCAGACTCGCCTATTCATGTATTGTTGGTTTTAATTTTAACAAAACTGATGTTGCTTGCTTACTTACAGGGTATTCCTAAAGGTCTTGTTCCTCCTCTTTGTTGTCTTAAGTTTTGTTAGTTCGTTTTAGTTACATGTGTATCTTTTCTAGCCGAATGGTTCAATTTATTAGTTCAGTTATGGTCAGTGGATACAAATAAGATAAGATTCTAGAAGCCCCTCTTAATGTTAGCGTGCTGCTCTTTGATTAGTAAGAAACAAGTGGATGACGTTCAAAACAATATTATGAAGATGAATATGTTATGCATTATTAGTAAAAAAATTATAAAGCAAACAAAAAAAAGCACATTACACTCTGTGACTTGATTGTTTTATTTGACAAACAGATGTATTCACATTTATATTGACCTTTTACCACTTAATCATAAAGATGGACTTTGAGTGTGAACTAACGGCTTCAATATTTGCTTTTAACAGGTGGGAATCTGTCTTCCTTTCTATGACATATTTCATAATTCGTTTTGATAATCTGCTACTTTTGGAAATTAAACCAGTTCCCCAAGAATAATGAGATATTCGATTGGATGGAGCTTTAAAATATGTTGCTGTTTGCTAGGTTTACTGAAGAACTGTGGGTTTGTTTCCAGTTTAATGTGTTTGTGTACCTTTCGCTAAAGTTACTTCACATTTTGTGCATAGTCGCATATCACTTACTGTTATTTCTTACTGCAGTGCAAAATTATCATGCACTTTGGATGGGTCTTGGGGCAGAGCTTGATCGTGATGTACCTTTCTCTGCCATTCGACGTTCTACCCCTGAGTCAGTCAGAAGAAGGCTCTTAGGTCTGGTGGCTGAGGAAGCTAATGCTTGGAGCAAAGTTCTTGGCGGGTTTTGTTGCAGGTAGCCTTGCTGCCGCTGCCACATGCCCGCTTTGATACATAGATACAATACATTTCATTTAGAGATAACGAATTTGACTTGTATACTTATTAATGAAGTTTTTTTTAGTTGGAAGGAACCCAATATTACTCAAAATGCGTGATTTGTAGTCGCTGTTTGGGATTGCTTATCGATCACATTTATAGGGGCTGTTTGGGATGGTTTATTGAAATTACTGCAAGCAGTTTCAATAAGCAATCTCAAACAGCCCTTTTTTCTAATAAAAATAACAACAATACAGACCGGTTTTAACCAAGCAACGGGTCTCTATTAGTCTTTAAAAGCCTATTTTTGTGATGAAAACCGGTCTTTCTTTTGTTTCATAGACGTGTTTTTATCCTCAAACCGGTCTTGAAAACCAAAAGGAGACCGGTTTAAAAACCGGTCTTATTTGTTTTTCACATGGAGACCCCCCCTCATAGAGACCACATAAAAAACCAGTCTTGTTTATGTGTACAACAGGTCTCAAAAGCCTTTTTTGTAGTAGTGCATGTAAGTGAGATTATGCACACACGATGGGATTGTTCCATGGATATTGTTAAAGGACAAGTCTAAGATTTGAAGACTTGCTAATTGACATATTTCTGAAGGGATGGCTCCAGAAAAGTTGTTTGATTTTAGGCTAAGAGCGTACAACTTTAACAAGATTTCACCAATCCAAACAGGAACATTACCAGTTAATTTGTTGGGCCCAAAGTCCAAAAAGCTTAACTTGGTGCAATTCTTCAAAGAAAATGGCAATTCTCCAGAGAAGCTGTTGTTGAATAAACTTAACGTCTCGAGTTGACCCAAACGTCCTACATAGGGAGGAATATGTCCTGATAGAGTGTTGCGGCCTAAATTAAGAACTGTTAGATACGTCAAATTCTTCAAGCTGTCTGGAAGTTGCCCGGTCAATGAGTTATGTGACAGATCTAAAAAACTTATACGTGCCGGAAAAGTAGGTATTGGGCCATAAAAGGTTTTGGAACTCAAATCAACCGTTTCAAGGTCAGGACTTGATAATGATTCTGGTAATGTCCCACTTATGTTGTTGAAAGAGAGATCCAAATACCTCAATTGAGAAGAGCGCCATTGGTTCCAGAACTCTGTAGGAATTGTGTCTGAAATGCTATTGTTGGAAAGATCAACATGCACAAGTTTTTTCATTTTTTGTATCGATTTGGGGAAACGAGGTCCTAGCTTGTTAGAGCTGAAATCAATATACTCTACACTCTTAGAAAGGTTTGACACGTCATCATTAAAAAAAAAACTCCTTCGAGTGAGTTGTATGAAAGATTTACCAACCCAAGATTTGATTTTCCAATGTTTTTGAAGATAACACCTCTAACACTAGTACACAAAATCACTTTTTGGAACGTTTAAAAGGATTGTTTGGAACGTTTCACCCACCGTTCCTTATGTGACTGTTCCAAAAAAAGAAAACTTTATGAAGCGTTTTTTTAAGCGTTCCCAAAAGCTTATTTTTTGAAACTCTTTTTTCCAGAAATCGTTCCAAAAAATAGTAACAATATGCGGCAAATATTCAATATTTTGGAACGCTTTTCACTAAAAGTGTTCCATAAACAATTCATTATTTGTAACAATTATGTGATAACCGTTCCAAAAAAGATGTTTCCCACCAAAATCTAGCTACCCATTCCCACCAAAATAAATTCTGTAACAACCCATTTTTGCAGATTTTCTGCAGAAATATGCAGCAACCAAACCGACCCATTTCCGCTGCTACCCAAATCCGTTGTTCTATTTCTGCAGCGGCCCATAACTTATATTGTTCCAAAACCATTTCAACCAAAGCACAAAACGTATATACATCAAATTTAACCAACAATCCATAACACCAAATTCATCCGTTACAACTAAACTTCGTCTAAAAGTTGATTACCTAAAAAATTCATCCATTACAACCAAAATTTTTCCAAGAACTAATTAACTAAGAGATACATCATTGTTCAAAACACAAAAACTACATAATAAAACGATTTACTCCAATCATGTACCATCTTGTCCAATAGTGACATAGGTATTGGCTTTCTCGATATGAAGTGTGTGGGAATATGTTAGTAAGAAAATAGAAGACTTGATTATAACCGACCAATATACTGAAAATGAACCAAAATAACTTCGACAATATAAGTCATTTTTTCCTTTATAGCAATAGACATAAACTCTACTTACATTATCAGGAAACCCTTGTTGTAAGACCATAAAAAAGTCGATAATCCATTTCATGACATAATAACCGCATTCCCAAGTCTCTCTTTGTTGGTTACACTGTAATAAAACAAATAGCATACATTTCACATATGAAAAAAAAGTATACATGGCTGTTTATATCTGTATAAATGATTTACCTTAGGGAAAGTCCAATCTAAATTCACTTGAAGCGCCCTACGAAAACAAGTGTTGAAGTTAAAGAAATGAAGCTTTGAATTGTGAATGGAATGTCAATATTGAGAAATCTTACTCGTTCAACACCTTTATCACCAAGAAATCATCTGGGGTCTTCTTCTGGTCTTTATTGTATGAATCCAAAATGTATCCCTTTTGCATGGAACGGTTAATAATAAATAACGCCCAATGACCACTACAAAAAAGTTTTTCTTTTAAACAATGCACGTATAATCAAAACCATAAAAAGTTTTTCTTTTAAACAATGCACGTATAATCAATGACCATCCATGGGGGGATACCAACAGAAAATGGTGGTAGCTCGTCAAAGTGGTCGTATTCATCTTCGTCGACAACATCATCAACACCAAGTATACGTCGTTTACTTTGCAAGACGACATGCCATCTTGAGTTCTCTATCGGGTCCTTCACAAAGAACACTTGAGTTGCTAGTTTCGCAAGAATGAACGGTTCAGATGCATAATTTTCTCTTGCAAGATCAACAAGTATAAAACCCCGTTCATCAACATTAAGACCTTGTTCGTTGCACACCCACTTACATTTAAACAATGGTACAGTGAATGTATTATAATCCAACTCCCAAATTTCTTGTATCACACCATAATATGATTCTTTGACGACTCTATTGTTTTTTGTCATTAAGGCTATTAGAGAAACTCCGCTATTCTGGTTTGTGCTCTTTTCATCTTGTGCTTTGGTGTAAAATACATAGCCATTAATTTCATATGCTTTGTATGACTTGAAGGAGTATTTTGGACCCTCACCCAATCGTTTCACTATTTTATCAATTATTGGTTGATCATTATTTGCCATGACTTTTGCTTTCAACCAACTTGAAAATTGGTCATTATGCTTGTTCTTATACCATGTGGTGCTTTTCCTCGGGTGTGCCACACATAACATTTCCATGTGTTCTAAAATGTACGGAGCAACACACGTCATGTGTTGTAGGACAGCAAAATGTGCAAGTTGTAAAAGACCACTATCTGGGGTGATCATCTTTGAGCCAATTGTCCCAACCCCTAAAAGTCTACCCTCATGGCGCGAACGCGGAATGCCAGTATTGTCGATAGCTTTCAAATAGTCTGTACAAAATTCAACCACCTCCTCTGTAGCATATCCTTCAACAATACTAGCCTCAGGGCGATACCTATTTCGTACATACTTCTTTAAGACACCCATATATCTCTCAAAAGGGTACATGTAACGTAGAAATACAGTACCACAAGCCTTAATTTCTCCTACAATATGAGATACCAAGTGAACCATGACATCGAAAAATGACGGCGGAAAATACATCTCTAGTTAGCAAAGTGTTAGGATAATATCTCTTTGCCATGAATCTAGCACCTCGGGATCTATCACTTTCAAGTGTATCATGTTAAAAAACAAGCACAGCTTGGTGATTGTTTGTCTGATGTGATCTGGCAGTAAGCCACGAATTGCAATAGGAAGCATATGTGTCATTAAAACATGAAAATCGTGTGACTTCATACCAAGGATCTTACAGTCTTTAACAGACACCAGCCTCTTAATATTTGCAGAATAACTAGTGGGAACCTTGATATCATGTAAGCATTGACATAATTGTGTTTTTCAGCTTTAGACATTGTATAACACGCCGGCGGTAAATAAGTGCGTTTTCGATCATTCTCAACAGGAGCAAGCTCTAATCGGATTCCCATTTGGACCATGTCTTTTCGAACATTAACCCCATCCTTTATTTTCCCAGGAATGTTTAATAACAAGCCTATCAAGCTGTCAAACACATTTTTCTCGATATGCATCACGTCAAGGCAGTGTCGGACTTCCAAGTGCTTCCAATAAGGCAATTCCCAAAAAATTGACTTTTTTTTTCCAAATTCCTTTCTCGAGTGGACTTCCTTTTCCAAACTTAATCTCTAAATTTTCAACCCGAGAATATGCTAAACGTCCATCAAATCGTGTCATTACCTTTCGAGGCTCGGTTTTTCCATTAAACTCCTTTTTCTTTCTACGATACACGTGATTAGTCGGAAGCAATCTTTAATGACCCATGAACACGTGTTTTTTGCAATTGGCTAACCTAGTCAAATCAGTTTCATCTTCACACACATGACAAGCTAATTTACCTTTTGTACTGTATCCTGACAGATTGTCGTATGCTGGAAAATCATTTATGGTGCAAAAAATCATAGCTCTCAATCTAAACATCTCCTTCTTGTATGCATCATACACATCAACACCCGACCCCCACAAAGTTTTCATGTCATCGATTAATGGAGCCAAGTAAACATCAATATCATTACCAGGTTGTTTTGGACCTTGAATTAACAATGACATCATAATGTATTTACGTTTCATGCATAACCATGGTGGAAGGTTGTAGATGCATAAAACAACTGGCCATGTACTATGACGACTGCTCATATTTCCAAACGGATTTATTCCATCTGAACTAAGACCAAACCTTATATTTCTAATTTCATTACCAAAATTCTCAAACATATTATCAATCTTTCTCCATTGAGGTGAGTCAGCCACATGTCTTAATTTTCCATCCTTTTTGCGTTCATCATAATGCCAACGCAATAATTTAGCCTCTTTTTCAATAGAAAAAAATCTTTCAAGTCTCGGTATGATTGGCAAATACCACAACAATTTAGCGGGGGGGGGGGGGGGGGGGGGGGGGGGATTTTTTGTAACATCATCATTTTCATATGTTTCTTTTTTATGCTTATACCTTGATGCACCACAAGTAACACATTCGTGTAGATCTACGTAGTCTTTTCTATACAATATACAATCATTCGGACATGCATGTATTCTTTCAATTTCTAATCCCATTGGACACATTAGCTTTTTGGCTTGGTACAACGAAACAGGTACCCCATTATCCTTCGGGTGCGAATCATGTAAAAATTCTAATAAGCGTGTGAAACTACCATCACTCCAACCACCATCCGCTTTTAAGTTTAACAACTTCAAGGCGAAATCTAGTATGGAAAATTTTGTACAACCAGGATATAATTCTTTTTCTGATTCTTGAAATAATTTTTGCAACTTTTCTCGTTCATCTTCACCAACATTACGCTCCAAATTATGGAACATCTCACTTAAATCTTCATGGTCATTATTACTATATGAACTAGTGCCTTGATCATGGTCGTTATTAATATATGAGCTAGTGCCTTGATTATCATTAGACACATAAACAAACGCACTCTTATCAATTAGTAATTCATCGTGCTGTGACCAACAAGTATACTTATGAGTAAAACCACGTTGAATCAAATGCCCCTCAATTACACTAGTATTTCTAAATTTACATACGTTTTTACAATCTTTACAAGGACACCAAATGTATCGAACTCCACTACTCGCCCGGTTAGCCTCAGCAAATGCAAGAAAAGTTTCCACACCCTTTACATATTCAGGGGTAGAACGTGAAATATCGTACATCCAATGTTGGCGATCCATCTGAAATCATAAAGTACACATAAGTACAACAATTTGGTCACGGTGTGTCTCTAACCCACTTTTTGAATACCTTGCTTCATATGTGTATACTTTTAACGAGTTGACTATTTAAGAAAAAATCGGCAGCATTTCCCTTCAACTCCCCAAGTATGCGTATGCAACGCAAACCCGTAGGAGTAAAAGAGGAATGTTTACCAAATTTTTTTCTTAAAGAGTAAACCCGTTAAATCATATACACATCCTAGATGAAACAAAATATTCAAAAAGCAGTCCCAAAAATGGGGACTTTCCAAAATTAATCTTTATTAGATTAATTTTGGACGGGTATGAATCTTATAGCATATAATTTACAAAACTAATGATACAAACACATAAATATTAGCATACGCGCAAACAACCTATATAAATAAGCCAAGTACATTTTTATATAACATAAGCGCTGAAGAGTTAATGTTATTTACCTTAAAAGAGAACTTGAAGCATTAATGATGGTAATGTTAGTTAATGATGGTGGTCTTGCAATTTAATGTCGGAGGAAGTAAATGAGATTTTGCAGTTTAGTTTGGTGTGTGGGAGTGGAGAAGTGAAAAGAGAAATCCGACAGTTGGAAAATACAACTTTTAGGAATGGTTATTAATAAATCGTTCCAAAAGGTGAAACACTTTTATAAGTGTCGTTGGAAACACAAATTTTGGAATGGTTTTTAGTAAAGCGTTCCAAAAAGACAAATTATTTGAAGCAGTTTCGGTAAGAAGCGTTCCAAAAATATGTTTTGGAACATTTTTTTAAGAAACGTTCCTAATGGTTTTATTTTGGAACGTTTATCAACATGTGTAGGTTAGCTTGGCTCTTTTTGGAACATTTTATGATATAACCGTTCTTAAAAGGTAACAAAATAAATTTTTGTGTAGTAGTGTAAGTGAATTGGAAGATAGCTGCAGTTCTCGAAGTGTGGGTAGTTGCCACTATTTGTCACTTATTGTTCCATTTAACTGACTGGAATCTAGAATCAACCTATTTAGGGATGAAAAGTTTTGAATCTTATCAGACAATGACCCTGTTAATTGGTTATTTGAAGCATCCAATCTATTTAACATATTTGGGGATGTACATCGAGACAAGTTGTTCAGAAAATCTGAAAGTTTCCCACCAAACGAGTTGCCAGAAACATAAAAAGTTTCAAGCCTATTGCCAACTAATGGGCACAACCAGCGATAACTTGATGAGTTGAGATTGTTGTTATCGAGATAAAGGCTACCAATAGATGAAGAAGAGTTGACAACTGAAGAATATGGATGCATGACTTTTGAGAGGTCACATCCACTTAAACTTAACTCTCCTAGGTTTTGGCTAGAGAAGTTCCACCTAGATGAAGGTAAAATAAAGAAGATAGAGAAGACAACCAATCTAAATTTTCAACTGTACAACTACCGAGGGAATATAGTGAAAGAATTTGCAAACTGGTGAGGTTTCCAAATTCTGGAGGAATGGTTCCAGAGAAAGAGTTATTATCTAGGTAAAGGTTTGTTAATTTGGTCAATAAACCAATGGATCTCGGAATGATTCCACTGAAATTATTATAACTAAGGTAAAGGTCTGTTAGTTTGGTCAAAGAACCAATGGACTCGGGAATGGTTCCACTAAAGTTATTCTCACCTAGGTAAAGCTCTGTTAAATATGTCAAATAACAAATGGACAAGGGAATGGTTCCAACCAACTGATTCCCGTGAAGGTCAAGAATAGTTAAAGCGGTCAAGGAACCAATGGACTTGGGAAAGGTGCCAGTAAACTGATTATGAGAAAGGTGAAGAGAAATTAACTGGGTCATTTACCAATGGACACGGGAATGGTTCCAACCAACTGATTCCCTTCAAGGTAAAGATCAGCTAAACCGGTCAAGGAAACAATGGACATGGGAAAGATGCCAGTAAACTCATTTTCAGAAAGGTCAAGAAAAGTTAAATGAGTCATGGAGCCAATAAACGAGGGGATTGTTCCATGAAAAGAGCAGTAGGACAGATCAAGATGATTCAAGTAAGTTAAGTTAAGCAATGAAATGCTAATCTCACCTCCAACACGACCTGTATAATAGTTGCACATCAGGTCAAGCGTTGTGACATGACCAGTTTGGTTGTCGCACGTGACTCCACTCCATTTACAACAGTCTTCTTCTTCTTCGGGTCTCCATGTAGAGAGCAGGTCATCGGGGTCTAGAAGGCGAGCTTTGAAACCAAGAAGAGCTTCTCTCTCATTATCGATGCACGTATTAGTAGCCCCTCCTGCTGCTACAACCAGTTTGTGGCCAAGGGAAGTGGCTGCCGTGGTCTTAAACCATGGAAGAACAACTGAAAAGATAAACAAAACATGAGTTTGCATAAAGTAAAAGCAAATATTTCCTCTCATAATGTATATATGTTGTAAATAATTTGTATTGATGTTATTTTTATCTGATATATCAAAGTATACGCCTCTATGCAGCTTTATATAGACTTAGAAAAGAATAATTGAACGAGAACGGATATATATTTGTGTGGTGCAGAAATTTATGGAAATAAAATTGGGGTCCCAAACTAGACGTCTAAAGTAAGGTCGTTGCACTTTCTACTTATTACATGTTCAACCAACGTGCTATCTTTTGGTCCCCCAACTGTTATGTGATATATATTTGTGTGGTTTTTATTCATGGAAAAAAAATGAAGTCCCAAACTATACGTCTGAAGACTCTAAAGTCTTTGCAATTTGTATTTATTGCATGTGCATCCAACATGTGATATCTTTTTGTCCTCGAATAATTTAATTACTACGTACACATATAGGAGTCTCGATAAAAATGGCCAAAAAAGCTTAAGTAAATTCAATATAAATTCCCACTAATATACAATTACTAACTTACTTACTCACGAATATCACAGGACAAAAAGGTAAACAATTTAACTAATTGAAAATATAACTAAAACAGTTAATTGAAATAATACTAAAACAGTTAGTTGAAGAAAATTGAAAATATAACTAATTGAACTTATATTTTATAATGAATAAAGGATGTTAATGACCTTAATTGAAATAATACTAAAACAGGTAGTTGAAGAAAATTGTAGCACGTATTTGTTGACGCATAGTTGTTTATATTTTTGTGGTGAGAGTTGTTATAATTTTTAGGATTGTTTAGGTCATATTAATTGATACTTTCTAATAAGGATAGTTGTTTAATAAGTACTAGCACATTAGCCGTGTAAAGCAGCGTGGACGAGTAATACCTTTAGCTAGGGCTAATCTTTTTGTCTTTTTGTGGATTGCGTTTTTAGTAATTAATGATAATTAATTTTTGTGGTCGTGGGCTTGCGGTGAGAGATTGTGAACAAGTTAAAATGTCATATTATTATGTGTAAAGTATAAATAATTGAAGTTAAAGCTCCTAAATTAATGTTAGGATACTCGTAACTCCTAAAAACTTGTATTTATTAGATATCTTTTTCTATTTCGTGATATTTATTGACGAGTTTGGAGATATCTTTTTTTATTTTTATTTTTATTTTTTTTTAATTTTTTGAATTTTGACTAATTGCTACTGAAAAAGTCACGATGTTTGAAAAAGCCATAGCTTACCTAATTGCCACTACAAATTTTCATATTTGAAAAAGCCATAGAAATTAAGTGATGTTGCTATATATGTCCAACAATTTAAAGTGGATGGTCCTAAATTGATTTCTTATCTTTTTATTTTTTCAAAAGTATGCAAAATAACTTTGTCCTATTTTGTTGAAAATATGATGAAGACTAAAGTTAATGGTCTCAAAATAGACGTTAGGAAACTCTTACGAACTTGTATTTATTAGACACTATTTTCTATCTTGTGATATTTTTTTAGGAGATAGGAAATTTCTTGTTGCTTTGAACTAGCTTTTATTGTGCATATGCGGGATTGTTGAATATAATTATTTTATAAAATTATGTAAAAAATCTTTATACTTATATAGTTCTAATACCCATGGTCCGGTTTTTTACATAAAGTTTTTAGTATTTATTTATATCGATTAATATTTTATATAGATTTTTGTTGAACATATGATTTGATGTTGTTTAACTGACGTGATGTTAAGGTTGATGTTATTTAAATTTAACTATCGATATCATATTCTAAACATTATGCGTGTTTAGTAGTATATAATGATCCTTGAAAAACTATGCAGCGTTGTTATATGTACAATATCATATATATTTATTTTTCACATCATAGTAACTAATGAGGTTGGCCTTCATTTTGATATTGATATAATTGTAACCATATTTAACTTTTAAACTCGTGTATGCGCGTGTTAAATTTATAAAAAGAAATAACATGACTCATTATTGAACCTATAAAAAATAAATAAATAAATAAAACTTTTTCTGGATATCCTTACACACTCTCATAAAGAGAAACAACATGAGTAATTCGTATATGTACAATCTCGTGTATTCATTTAAATATCACAGTATTTCATGTTTTCATTTAAATATTTATAATTTCGTGCATACACATTAATTTAATATTTATCATGAAATGGGGTATGGGCAAAATGTTTGATGAAAGATGCTTGAGGCAGAATTGAACTCCCATTATTCATGTAATAAAACATGGATCAAGTGCCATACTTGCGTATAAAGTGTATCTTTGCAAACTACGCCTCAGCGCATCCATTAAGGGCGCCTTGGCAAAACCCCTACAAATATTTAGCACATCCTCAAATCAGTAAAAACATGCACATACACGCTAAAAACATGCAACTCGTTCCATAACAAGCTAATTATCTCATTAAGCTTACTGTAATCTACCACTTATTGCATATTCGCACTACCAATAAGTTATGAACATATACAGAATTAGAGACAAAACTTCACTTGATTAAAAAAGGTGAAACTTGGGACAACTGGTGCGGATACATGACACTCGCTCAAAGATCTTAGAACAAATTATTCAGAAGAAGATGTTGGCGATATGTCAGCTAAATTGATCTTTAGATTTGACTTTTTATCAAACTTGTCTAAAAAATGTTACTGAAAAGAAATGTACTAATGCTATAACAAAAGATGATAATACCACAATGATGACAACAAGGAGACCGTTTAAGCCTTGGCTCTTCCTGCAAGACCAGTTTCCACTTTCTTGACTTAAAAAATGAGCATTCTCCACATCTTTAACACAAACATTTCAACTTCATCATCCAAAATACACTGAAGCCACTCTAACATCTCATTTGCTGTCACGTGTTCTTGAGTGCTTGACACAATATAATCTACTAATGTTGTCTCTTCCTCGCCCAAAATTCGGTTATTTTCTTGGAGATCCATGGTCTCATCCGTTCATGCAATCCATTATGTATAATGTCATGAAATAATGTTATACTGAAAACAAAAAAAAGACACACTTACTAACCAATACTTACAAATCATACTGATCTAATATATGGACACCACCTAACGTCATTGAATATTCCCAAACGAAATCCTATCCTTGTTATAAACACATCTGATCATTAAATAATACTGTATTAATCGAACAAAATACCTATCCGAACCCATAAAAAAAGAATTGTTTTGCAATGTCAGACACATACCTCAACAAGAAAGAACTCTAGGAAAAATACAGGGGAGGGAGTCATACCTAGTTGGCTAGTTTTTGCTTCTTTCTTTTATCGGGAGAGAAATAGTTCACATTGATATGACCTTATTCAAAATAGAACTCCTAGTGGCTATTACTCGTGTTTGTGTCTAAATGTGTACAGCTAGGTTCGCCGTTTTACAAAATATTCAACATTCAATTATAATACATAGAAGAAGACTTGGCAATTAAGCAAGCAAGAGTGGAAAATGGGCGAGTAGGAATTTGGAAACAAGTCAAACAGGTAGCCTTTTTGTGTGTGTTAGATCAAGTAGGGGACCCACAAACACTCTTTTATAAAACAAATTTCAATTTTATATGTTGCTAGTGTGGTAAATATGAGTACCAAAACCTATATTACTAACAAACTAATTCAACCTCAATTTACATAGAGATTTAGAAGGTTTTTATGCATTTCAGTAAGCTTAGGATGGCTTTTATCCCATTTGACCCATTTCATCTTTTTGCTCAATCCTTTCAGCTTACCAATTTGGGATCAGACATAATCAAATCAATCGATTTATAAGTAAACTATATAGCAAGAATTATATACTAACCTTGTCATAAGGTTCCCAATTTATTGGATACGAAAACAGCTCGTCCTTGGTTTTTGGAATGGTGTCAATTAACTGCTTTGCATCCAAAAGCTTCTTATTATCTGGTGTCTTGACATTCTCTTTCTCTCTTGTTTCATCTCTGGATCGGTTAGTCTCCTCCCGGTCCCTATCTCGATGGCTAGATTTATCATGGGACCGTCTTCTGCGTTCCCTTTCTGAATCAGGTCTCTCTTCTTTTGTATTTGAATGTCCAATTCGTTTTGCAAATTCAGCAGCTGCAGCCAAATTAGAAGATGGTGCAAGCGGTGTAGTTTCTCTCACAGCCTGCACTTCTTCGGTTGAATAATCTATAGGAACCAAAGGTCGCATCTTTTTATCCTTTTGTGCATCCTCATCTTCCTCTTCGTGGAATAGAGAAGGGACTGTAGTTCTTTTTCCCGAACCCACAAGACCAAATCCTAACTTTTTGGTTCCAACGGTATTGTTTTGTCCTGTCTATGAAGCAGTCGCAGACTCCATGACTGATTCGTCACCAGTCCCATTTTGTGTACTCCTGTTACCTGTTATACGGAACCCCGGTGGTGGTTAATAATACAGATGAACAAACAAGCCCAAACATGAGACTATCCCTTTCTGATTCTTCAAGATCTCTTTTTTCTTCTCAATATATCGCTTTAGATACTCCTTGGTTGCTTTATCAAAATTTAACTGCATATACAAATCAACGATTAATATTAACAAAAAATGAATGGATTAAGAATGATAGAAAACATGTAAACATGGGCACATGCAAACACAGATAAGAAATGATAAGAAGTGAGAATGTGATGAACTTCATTGCTATGAACAGAGCATGCAATAGGGAATTTTCGAATTTTCACCCACGCTTATGAGTGTGTCAGATCATATTATATTAATCTTTAGCTGATAAAAAATAATATAGTTTTGTAATCATATTTGACACACATACTTCTGATAGAGGTATAATTTTTTGGCAGTTTGTTCTGGGTCAACCTAGACCGTCAATTTTCAACCAGATTATGTTACCTGCTTGGCTGCTTTGACCAGCTACTGAATTTGCACGTTTTGGCTACTTACACATTATATATTTAAACAAAGACAACTTATACATAAAATATAAAAACATAGCAGCTTATATGTTAAAAAACTGACCACCCTTTTCACCAAGGCAAAATGAACAACAAATGCAAGTATGAGCTTCCGGACATAGATAGCTATGTAACTTCCATGAGGTACAAGTTTCTTAATATGACACAAAAAATGAGAGAAAATATAATGAAATAATGAAGAATAGAAAAAGATCCAACCATACCATAAGCTCTTGAACATCAATACTCAATTTACTCAGCAGTCGTAAAGCACGTAATACTCCTTCCACGGATTCAAATTCACAAAACCCAAAGCCCTTCAACGCTCCTGTAGTGGGATCTGGTACATGTTTCCAACTTTTAACAGGCCCACATAGCTGCGATGGACATTTAAAACTGTAAGCCCAAGCAAACTAAAATATGTTTCCAAAACAGCAAACAGCACAGGTGGTAACAAACTTACCTGCAAAAGGGAGAGCATGAAATCATTGTCCACCGTTGATGCTATCTTGCCAACATAAATTGTGGTCATTTGCTTTTCAACAGGAGCTATGTTTAGATTGATAGGTGGCCTAATAATAGTAGGAATCACTGGACCCCACATAGGCATGATTGGAGGGCGTTATAAAGCTGGAATGACTCCCCCTGGTCCAAGTGGTCGTTGAGGATATCCAGGTCGAATCATTTGTGGGTATGGAGAGGGATAACGAATAAGCCCTGCATAAAAAAGACAAAAATACTAGGCCAACTTATCAGAGCGAGTTCAGAAAATGAATAGAGGTCGTAATAGTCTTCAATTCAACACTTTAAGCATATATAGATATCAATAGTGTTTACCAAAATATTACAAGCAATTAGAGATGGCAGCTAGGCACACCAGCTGAATTAATACATGAATTGAAATAAAGACAATAATACTGGAATTCATAGATCATGGATGTACAAAGCAGCTTACCTCATGCATCCTGAAAAGTAGTGGTCTCGGAAAAATATTCCATGCACCAATCGTGAACAACTGGATTTAGAAACAAGAGACTTCCAACGTCTCATAAACGCCGATGCAAATGATGACATGACATTCTAATTTGTTTACCAAAGTTTTATATTGTAAACTATTATGGAGCCATAAGCCCAAAAGTGATAACATGTGCAAGGAATAGAAACCAAATAGTGTAGTTGAAAGGATTATGATACCTTGGCATGTAAAGGGCAAGAAGCACTCAGTTGCAAGCATGTTCTGCTGACGACAAATCACGATTCGAGAACCCATTAAAGGGAAAGTATACTACAAATAAAAGCCTACTAACAATGAACATGGCAGTCGCAAATTGTTTAGCATGAAAATAAACTGGACTTTCATGACCTTTAATTACTAGAATTCGAGGGATCCTTTGGGATCATTACAAGCATATATTTTTTCCACAAAGGGTATATTTGGTTGGACGGAATGAAGCAGTAACGGAATGGAATGGAATGCACTTAGTTTAAAATTGAAGAAAGTAATTGAGCAACTTATTCCATTCAATAATCATGTTTAATTTAGGTTTTGACACATTGCAAATGGAATAAAATAAATATATGGAACGACTTAAATCTGGTCTCTTTAAAGACTCCGTAACAAAATCAATTGAAGATTGCATAACTTACAACCATATATTACTCTTCAGAAAAAGTTTCCACTATAGTCATGAAAGTTGAGAGTATGCGTGTTTCAAATGAAAGAATAGTAAAATAAATTAAAAAAAATACTTTTGCTCGATGAAGAAAAACAATACTCTTTTCATGTTTTAATTCCAAGTATTTTTATCCTTTATGCAAAATCAGTTCACGAGACATGATATGAAAAGGTCCATTTTTATTATGAAAACAAACCCTATACGACTCTCTCTAGTGGCGACACAAACCCTAACCTTTTCTTAATCGTTTTTCTCACCAAATCTACCCTAAATCATTGTGTTTTCTTGCTTCAATTTGTTCTAGTTACTCATTTGTTTCTGGATCAGATTGTTTGTTAGTAACGCAAATTTATTGCGGTTCTGTGTGATCGTTTTGTTAGGGTTTCAACCGACTGTTTATTGGGCGACCTATCTTAATTGGTTTTCTACTTGATCGCTACTCATTGTCTGATTATTCTTTGGTCGGTAATTGCAAGTAAGTCGGTTATACTGGTCTACTTGATTTAATCTTATTTTTTGTATGATCAGTATGGTTGGTGGTTGATTCAATTGTGCGTTTCGTTCAAAACCCTAACTTTTCCAGTTAGGGTTTTCTTCCTGTTGGGTCGTTTTATTGGTTAGCTGTATGTGGGTTTAGAGAGATGATTAATAAGGGTTTTCTTAATAGCAAGATTGCATCTGATGTTACTAAGTCTACTGGGAATGTCAATGTTAATATCGATGAGGTTACTTTGGTCTCTGATGGGAACGTGGCTACTGCTGGCAAACCTAATCCGTATGAATCGTTGGAGGCTAGGCTTAAAAGCCTTAGAGGAGAGCATGGAATTGATTCGGCTGCTGGTCCTGACTTGCGCAATGCTGCTAAGGTTGTTCGCAGCCCTAGTGATTATGATAACTCTGTGTGGGGTGATGCAAATATGGACAATACAAGTCAAATTGATATGAATGTTGGGGGTTTGGAGTCGAACACTAATGCACCTCCCAAGGTGGTGAATGTTGCTACTTCGAGTCACCCTTATACTCGTGATGGTCCTTTGACTTCTGATTCGGGTAACGTTAATTTTGAAACTAACGCTGGTGGTCCGGATGTTGCTTCAAAGGATGGTAAGAAGGCTTCTACTTCTGGTCTTAATGTGAGTGATAGTATACACAATGATGTGAGGTCGTTTGCTAATGTGTTAAACTCGGAACGTGTATCTAGGAAAGTTAACTTCCGTTCATTGGTGAATGAGAATCAAATTGATAATCATGATACAGTTCTTCCTAAGGCTGCTATGGAGGGTGTGTTTAACCGCTATGATAATACTCTTGTTGGCTTCTTTGTCGGCAAGAATATTGCATTTCAGTTGGTCAAGAATTATGTCACCAATACATGGGGTAAGTTTGGTTTAAAGAAACTTATGAAGAATGACGATGGTGTATTTCTCTTTAAATTTGATTCTAAAGAGGGTGTTGAGAATGTTCTTCAACGAGGACCTTGGATAATTCGTAATTCTCCTATCATTCTCACTAAATGGACTCCTGACGTGCTATTGTCCAAAAGTGAGGTTACCAAAGTGCCTGTGTGGATTAAATTGCATAATGTGCCGTTACTTGCATATTCGGAAGACGGGTTGAGCCTTATTGCTACTCAGGTGGGTAAGCCGATCATGTTAGATGCATTCACTAGCTCCATGTGCGTTGACTCATGGGGTCGTATTAGTTTTGCTCGTGCTCTTGTTGAGTTATCATCGGAAGCTGATCTTAAACATGTGGTAACTATGGCGATCCCTAAGAAGGATGATAGTGGTTTTACTACGGCTAGTATCAAGGTTGAATATGAATGGAAACCTCCACTTTGCTTGGAATGTAAAGTGTTTGGGCATGAAAATGCTTGTTGTCCTAAGTCTCCTAAGGAGCATCATGCTGATGCTCACACCTCGACCATGGATGTGAATGATGATGGTTTTAAGGTGGTGTAGAATCGGAAAGCCAAACCCCAAGGTCCGAAGTTGTCTAGCGGTATTAATATGGGTAAGGGTCCTAAATTTGCTCCTAGGAAGCAGGTTTATATCCCAAAGAAGAAGACACTGGACGTTGCTAGTGTTAATGCTACAGGTACTCCTGTTACTACTTCTAACTCTTTTGGGACACTTGAGGTGCATGAGGACATGGGCATTCAAAGTCCTGTGGTTGATTCTACTACTGATGAGGCGAAGATTGGGAATTCTACTGGTTGTTCTAAGGAAGCAGGTATGGATGGCTCTCGGGGGTAGGAATCTCGTGTTGATACAGATGTGGATATTGGTCGTACAATGGAGGTTAATGAGGATGAGTTGAATAAGACTGGTTCTACACCACATGTACCGCTTATGAGTGATTCAATGGGAACAATGGATGTTGGTTCTACTCCCATAGTTGAGAAAATTGGTAAGCTTGAAAAACTTCTTATTGCTGGGAAAGCTACTCTTGTGGATGATGATGGTCAACCTATTCCGTCTACCTCTTCTACTAAGAGAGTTAACCCTTTTTCTAAAGTGGGAGAGATTGAGGTGTCTGATTCTGAAGATGAGGTTGTTGCTAACCCATTTGATGAGTCTGCTAATATATTTGGTGGTGGCCAAGAGTATGAAGATGAGTATGATGAATATGATTTTGATGACTATGCGAAACAGGTTCGTGATCTTCCTGGGAATTTGGATGCCTTTAATGCCATGTATGGCACAAAGTTTCAAGGTCCTAGGAAATAATCTTATTTTGTTGTGTCAAATGTTATCAGTTGAGTAGTGGTTTGTTTTCTTGTTTAGAAAATTGGAAGTATCTTGTTATGTAAGCTCTATGCCTATATATGAGATTTCACTCATATACATTGTACTTAAACTTTTCTTTGGTTAATATATTTACCAGGGTGCAGGATTACTCCCCTTTACCCAAAAAAGACATGATATGAAAAATACTATGAAGGCGTGTGAAAGATCAAATAAGCAATCCCTTAGACAGTTTTCTTAATTTGGTTAATAGAAAGTTGGAGGCTTTTATGTAAGTTTTCTTTCATTCCAGGATGGAATGGAAAAAAACAGGGTATTGCCCGTAACGAATCAAAAGTAAAAATACATGTTATTTTTCATAAAAGTAAACATACATGTTATTTTTCATTCCGTCATAATTACCACTATCCCTAACATCACAAATTCCACTACTTTTCCACATATCAACAAATATCAATAAAATCAAACACAATAAAAAAAATTCAAAAAGTCAAACTTGAGAAAAAAAAAAGTCAAAATCAAAGAAATTCAACACACCTGGTGGATGATTCATAGCTCCTGACGGCTGAGGTCAACCACCATTAGGCGGCAGCTCCTGCTGATGGTATAAAAGTCAATAGCTTGTTTCAGATTCTCAACAAACACACTTCCAAGAATTACCAATGGCTTTTATTATTGTCTTGGATTTCTTCCTCTTCTTTTCCAACTGTTTTCGCCTTCTTTTCTTCTTTTCTCTCATCATGAACAGGTCAACAACAGTAAACCCGACCCAATAACAGCCAACATGATCCTGTAAGAAACTTTATGATGAAACATTTCTGAGCCGTTTAAATTTCAACAAAAGGAATTCAAAGGTACCTACAAAGACCTTCATTCTTCCAAAAAATGGATGGCCCAATTGAACGATCCGGACCTTTTTTTTTTCTTTTTGGCAAAATTGTTGGAAAATTTAGTGCACTTGTGGGATTAGTTCACACCTTGTAATGGGTTAGGAGGTACGGAGTGTACACCCATAAGGTCCCTGAACACCCTGACTCTAATAGTGGTTTGTATTGATAGTGCTTAGTTTCCACTGACAGGTAGTGTTTCCACTGCTAGTGGAAAGTACTGCTAGTGCTATGAAAGTATTGATGAAAGTACTGCTAAATGGCAGTTACAACTGCATACTGCTAGTGGTATGCACTGCTAGTGGTAAGCACTGCTAGTGCTATGAAAGTGCTGATGAAAGTACTGCTAAATGGCAATTACAACTGCATAATGACCACGTTTAATTGGTCATGTAACCACTAACGGCTATAATGGGGATAATTATGAGGCGATTAATGGGCCGATTAATTCTCATAATTCCATTTGACTAGCTCAGAGTAACCTCCTATGAATAGGAGATCTGATTATGCATGAAAAATACACAGAAAACGATTAACACTTCTAAGCAAAAGGGTTATTGAATTGTGCCTAATTCTATAACTACATTTGGTCTTATCCCAAGTAGATGTTTGTGTAACCCAGGCATTAGGGTCGAATAGTTTACTTTGGAAAGTGATCACACGATTCCAAGTGATATCCGGTAACCACATAGTGGTATTTGTTTCTGCTGACCTTGATTATCTTAACCAGTTCTGGGAGTTACACATCAACAATCAAAGTAAACTATTTTGTGATAATCAATGGCTGCTGCTGCAATGAAACACATGGCTTCAAACTTTGCCAAGCTTGATAAGTTTGAAGGGGTGGACTTTAGGAAATGGCAGAAGAAGATGCACTTCTTGCTGTCAAGCATGAGCGTGGTCTATGTTTTAACTACACCTATTCCTAATGATGGGGATGATGCTACGGTTGAGCAGATCAGGAGGAGGAGCAAATGGGAGAATGATGGGTACATATGCAGAGGTCTAATTCTCAATGGTAGGTCTTATTCTCTATTTGATATTTATCAGAACATTGAATCTTCCAAAGAACTATGGGATTCCTTGGATGCCAAATATATGGTTGAGGATGCATCAAGTAAGAAGTTTCTAGTTAGTAATTTCACAAATTACAAGATGACTGATTCAAGACCAGTCATGGAACAATACAATGAACTTCTTGAAATACTTGGAAGGTTTACACAACACAATATGAACATGGATGAGGCTATTAAAGTCTCTTGTGTCATTGACAAACTCCCTACTTCTTGGAAAGATTTCAAGCATACCTTGAAACATAAGAAAGAGGAGTCAACTCTGGTTGAGTTGGGCAGTCATCTGCGCATTGAGGAATCTCTCAAAGTGCAGGATAATGACAAGCCAAGGAGCAGCAATGCTCCTGGTGCATCTGTTGTCAATATGGTGGAGCATAACAACTCCACCAGGTACAATGACAACAAAGGCAAACGCAAATATCATGACAACACAAGGGCAAATCCTAACAAGAAGGCAACACCTACTTGTTGGAAATGTGGCAAAACTGGTCACATTAAAAGTGACTGGAAGGGTGTTAAAGTTGGTGGTAAAGCCAATGGATCAGGCACTAATGGTTCAGGGAGTGGTGGTTCTACCAACTCACGGTCAGAATATGTTTAATAAGTCTTTTCAGATTTATTATGTTACCTATGTATCTGAATCTTATTATGTGCAGGATGATGATGTTGCGTGGTGGGTTGACTCTGGTGCAATAGATCATGTGCGCAACAGATCATGTGTGCAAAGATAGAAGCTGGTTCAAGACTTATGAGTCACTGAATGATGGTTCTATTCTTCACGTGGGAAATGAGTCAACAGCCTTGGTGCATGATCGTGGTTGTGTAGATCTTAAGTTTAGTTCTGGAAAGATTGTAACTTTGTTTAATGTTATTCATGTTCTTGATATAAGGAAAAACTTGGTTTCAGGTAGTGTTTTGAATAATCATGGATATAAACAAGTTATTGAATCTGATAAGTTTGTCTTGTCTAAATGTGGTGTTTTTATTGGTTTTGGTTATTTATGTAATCAAATGTTCAGGCTTAATATTGCCACAGATAGCGTATTTATTGCCACTGATAGTGTTAATTCAGCCTTTGTGACCACCACTGACCTGACTGACTCTACCCTCTGGCATGCTAGACTTGGCCATGTACACTATAAGAGAATGCAAGATATGTCTAAGGATGGGTTAATCCCAGCTTTTGACATGGACACTGAAAAGTGTAAAACTTGCATGTTGACCAAGATAACCAAGAAACCTTTTCAGGGTGTTAGTCGTGAGACTAAGGTCTTGGAGCTTATACACAGTGACCTGTGTGATTTGCATGCCACTCCATCCTTGGGGAATAAGAAGTACTTTGTGACATTTATTGATGATGCTTCTAGGTTCTGTTATATTTATTTGTTACATACTAAGGATGAAGCATTAGATAAATTCAAAGTATTTAAAACTGAAGTTGAATTACAACTTGGGTCTTTGATCTAAAGATTAAGGACTGATAGGGGAGGTGAGTACATGGATACTCTGTATTTTTAGTATGTTGGTATAATCCATGAAACGACTGCCCCTTATACTCCTCAGCAAAATGGTATTTCTGAAAGGAAAAACAGGGTGCTGAAAGAGATGGTTAATTCCATATTGTCCTATTCAGGACTGAGTCAAGGGTTCTGGGGTGAAGCTATGTTAACAGCTTGCTATTTATTAAATAGGGTTCCCAACAAAAGGAACTAGGTTGCCCCTTACGAACTCTGGACTAAAAGGAAACCCAACCTGAACTATCTCAAGGTTTGGGGTTGTAGGGCTGTTGTAAGACTCCCTGATCCAAAGTCGAAAACTTTGGGTGAAAGAGGCATTGACTGCATCTTTTGTTGGATATGATGAGCAATCAAAGGCTTTTAGGTTCTATGTTATTGAACCTAATGAATATATTTCAGTTAACTCAATAATTGAATCAAGGGATGCAAACTTTGATGAAAATAGATTCTCATCAGTCCCTAGACCAAGTCAGAGGATTCCTAATGGAACTCATGACACTTATGAATCAGAGGTCCCTGATGAAGTGCCATCAGAGGTCCCTGATGAGGTTGTGGTTCAACAACCTGAACCTATGCTTAGAAAGAGCAAAAGGGTCAGGACTTCAAAGTCATTTGGACCTGAGTTTCAACTATACTTAGTTGAAGGAACAAGGGATGAGGTCTCAGACCAATACTCCTATTGCTTCATAGTTGAGGATGATCCCAAGACATTTGAGGAAGCAATGAAGTCCCAGGACATTGCTTTCTGGAAAGAAGCAATCAATGATAAGATGGATTCCATCATGGGCAACAACACTTGGGTGTTGGTAGATCTACCACCTGGTTGCAAACCTTTGGGTTGCAAATGGATTTTCAAAAGGAAAATGAAGGTAGAAGGAACTATTGAAAAGTTCAAGGATAGAGTAGTCATTCAGGGCTTTAAACAAAAGTCAGGGATACACTATTTTGATACTTATGCCCCTGTGGCTCGTATCAATACCATAAGACTGCTGATTGCTTTGTCATCTATTCACAATCTGATTATTCATCAGATGGATGTGAAGACAGCTTTCTTGAATGAAGAATTGGATGAGGAGGTTTATATGAACCAACCTCAGGGCTTTATCACGCCTGGCAATGAAAACAAGGTGTGTAAACTGATTAAGTCTCTTTATGGACTTAAGCAGACACCTAAGCAATGGCATCAAAAATTTGATAAAGTGGTTTTGTCTAGTGGTTATGCTCTTAACCAAGCTGACAAATGTGTATATAGCAAATTTGATGAATCTGGTAAAGGAGTCATCATTTGTCTTTATGTTGATGATATGTTGATATTTGGCACTGACTAAAATCAGGTTGACTTGACAAAGGAATTTTTGTCATCAAGGTTCTCCATGAAGGACATGGGGAGGCTGATGTTATCCTTGGTATAAGGATTAAACATGGAAGTAATAGAATATCTATCTCTCAGTCTCATTATATTGAGAAGGTGTTGAGGAAATTCAATTACTTTGATTGTAATCCTGTGAGTACACCTACGGATACTTGTGAGAAGTTGATGCCAAATAATGGCAAAGTTGTATCTCAACTTGAGTATTCTAGGGTAATTGGCTGTTTGATGTATGCCATGACTTGTACAAGACCTGATATTGGTTTTGCAGTGGGAAAATTGAGCAGGTATACTAGTAATCCTAGTGCTCATCACTGGCAAGCAGTTCAGAGGGTACTGAAGTATTTGAAGAGAACTATGGATTATAGTCTCTCATATTCTGGTTACCCATCAGTGTTGGAAGGATACACTGATGTAAGTTGGATCAGTAACACTGAAGACAATTCGTCTAACAGTGGCTGGGTATTCCTACTTGGTGGAGGTGCAATTTCTTGGGCATCCAAGAAGCAAACTTGCATCACCAGTTCAACAATGGAATCTGAACTTGTGGCCTTAGCAGCTGCTGGTAAAGAAGCTGAATGGTTGAAAAACTTGCTTCTTGAGATTCCATTGTGGCCTAAACCTATAGCACCTATTTCTATCCTATGTGATAGTACAGCTACATTGGCTAAGGCTTATAGCCAAATGTACAATGGTAAGTCTAGACACTTAGGTGTCAGACATAGCATGATTTGTGAGCTTATCATGAATGGGGTAGTATCTATAGAGTTTGTTAGATCTCAACAGAACTTAGCTGATCACTTGACGAAGGGTTTGGCTAGAGACTTGGTTATAAAGTCTGCAAAAGGGATGGGTTTAAGTCCAACTTAGTCACTGAATGCTAGGACACCTAACTCCCTCCTAAGGAAACTTTGGAGCTGAGTTCAATGTGTAAAGTTGAACATTCAGTGGACTGGAGCACATGTTTTATTTGCATCCCAAGGTTGTGCTCAGAACCTGCTGAAAGGAGGATGAAGTCTTTACTTCTTAATGGTTAATTTTCTCAGAAAAAGTGCTTGGCAGGAGCATGAATAAAGAGGAACCACCTATGTCAATGTTGAAGTTTTGCCACTTCAGGGAGCTTTTGGACTTTAGCTTTTACAACAATTATGAATTTGGATATGGACACATGGATTGTATAGTGTTAGGAGCTCATAAGTGTTTGAAAACTTGTGTTTATTTTATCTTCAGGTATTCAAATAGGTTAAAGGGTTCAATTCTTAGAACACCCTGATTCTCGAATATTTGAACATGTAATGTACTAAGATGGAAATTCAATCCTCAGGATATTTTCGTTTATGCACATGTTTTGTTTAATGTTTGTTTTCATGCAAAGGAAGTGAACTAAATTTGGGGAGGATTGTTGGAAAATTTAGTGCACTTGTGGGATTATTTCACACCTTGTAATGGGTTAGGAGGTACGGAGTGTACACCCATAAGGTCCCTGAACACCCAGACTCTAATAGTGGTTTGTATTGATAGTGCTCAGTTTCCACTAAGAGGCAGTGTTTCCACTGACAGGCAGTGTTTCCACTGCTAGTGTAATGTACTGCTAGTGCTATGAAAGTACTGATGAAAGTACTGCTAAATGGCAGTACTACATAATGACCACGTTTAATTGCTCATGTAACAACTAACGGCTATTAATTATGAGGATAATTATGAGGCGATTAATGGGCCGATTAATTCTCATAATTCCATTTGACTAGCTCAGAGTAACCTCCTATGAATAGGAGATCTGATTATGCATGAAAAATACACAGAAAATGATTAACACTTCTAAGCAAAAGGGTTATTGAATTGTGCCTAATTCTATAACAACATTTGGTCTTATCCCAAGTAGATATTCGTGTAACCCAGGCATTAGGGTCGAATAGTTTACTTTGGAAAGTGATCACATGATTCCAAGTGATATCCGGTAACCACCTAGTGGTATTTGTTTCTGCTGACCTTGATTATCTTACCCTATTATGGGAGTTACACACCAACAAAAATTAACTAATAATGCAAGAATGATCAATTTTCGATTTGGGTTTATAACAGTAATCAATCAAAACATAAATAAGTGACATTTAATGTTTATTTTATTATTTATAGAAATTGTGTGAGAAGAAGTATGTGTTAGGTGAAGAACTAAGTGTTTGTGTGTGAGAGAAGTATGTGTGACAATAAGTAGGGTTTAGTGATTATTTTATTATATATAGACGAGCTTTCAAGATATTGCGTGGTGGTGGTTGTTATAAGTGACGAAGAAGGTTGCGAGCGATGAAGATGGTGGTGTAGATCTGTTAGGCTGGTGACAGTGGTTCGGTTGCCCCAACCGGTTGAGAACCAGTGAAAACCGGTTGCCCCACTGTGGGGTGGTCGGTTGTGTTCGGTTGAGAGGATCAAAGGGAAGAACTAGTTTGTCTACCCGACCGAGTTCAAAGCATCAAATGTGACAAAAATCCAACTGTTTGGATTAAAAAAATCCCGGGTCATCACTGTGGCAACTAGGTCGTCGTCAGGTCGTCGGAGAGAGAAAGCTGATGTGGCACAGATGAACTAGGTTGCCACTGTGTTTAGCCTTAGTATGTGTTTATGTGAAAAGTATGTGTGAGAATAAGTGGGGTTAAGGGGTGTTTGGACAAGCAGTCCATTTAAATATTATAACGGCGACTCATTTTCAAGAGATGTTACATCCTCGTATTGTGGCGGTCCGGGAGGTGTTATATGAAGTGAAGGTGGAATCTACATTCCTTTAATTTGGTTTTAAGATTCCCTTAATGAGACCAAACTACACCAAAGGCTACGCAAAACGGTTGGAGATCTATTGGAAACACATGGTAGATGTATATTGGGTTTATGGCTTTATGCATCTTCTAGTATGGAAATATATTTATGCCATGTTGTGATCTTTTAGATTAGGTGATCTTTATGGAAATTTTGGTTTCTAAAGTTGTAGATGGTTGCATATTATTCTCATACAAATATTGTATATGCAACATATCTATTCCTTCCTTTCTTTTATGAGTTAAGTTTGTGCTACAATTTTAGTAGCGATCACATCTTTGTCTTACACATCAAGATGTATTACTAAAAAAATTGTTGTTGAAGACACATCCTACTATCATGGGAATTTTTCTTTAAAGTTGAGATATGTAATAAAGTTAAATGAGGAAGTTAAAGATGCATATAATGACATGTTAAGAATACGTTATCGCGAGGCAAATAAATGTTTTGGACTAAAGTTGGTCTTCGCGAAAAAGATATTTATTTAGTAAACAAGTTCACATTGACAATTGTGGAGGGCTTGAGAGTCCCAATAAGAGGTCTCAAGCTCAAATCTTATTAGCTAAACCTCCTTGGCTTCATGGGTCTTGCGGGGTTATTTGTGGAGTCGTGAGGGTACATGTCAAGCCACCAAAGGTGGCTCGGGTGAGGTTACCCTCATACCAATCGGAGGGCTCGAGTCTTAATAAGTGGTCTCAAGTTCAAATTTGAAACTCCTTGGGGTTACTCGTCCTAGCCATATAATCTACAACCATAAAGGGCTTTCCATTGGTGTGACAAATGTTCTAGTTGGATATGATATTTATCAATAAATTGTGGATGTGTTTTGTAACAAGCTTATTGGAGCTTATAAGGGCTTGAGCTTTTAAAATAAGTTTTGTTTGTCACACAAGCTTATGGCAACTTTAATAATTATAAGCTTCTATAAGCTCAAGCTAATTGAAATGAGCTTTTAGAAATGAGTAGAGCTTATAGGTAACCAAATTACTTAAATACACTTCAAAAGTATAATGGATGAACACGTACAAGCTTGAAATATATGTGAAATTAATTTGATGTGTTTTTATGTCATCTTACAACAATAAGCTCGAGCTCCCGCTCCAACTAATTCGCCAAACACCTCTATAAAAATATAAACTCTAGCTTCCCTAATTCCGTGATTTTCGTCAAACATACCCTACATGTGTCTTATTGAGTAATAGATGTGATCTCATTAATATGAAATCTATCCTATGGCGACCATAAATTGCATTGCATTCATTCAAGAAACAAAAATGGGAAGTATACTATAATAACATAAGTTGCAAACCATTGCGGCGCCCGTCTAATCTAAAAATAGTATATAATTCATGCAATCATTGAAGGCTAGTGATTTCCCTGCGACTCCATGGGTCTTGTGGGGTGGTATGTGGAGCCAGGGTTTACCTTTGAGTCACCGAATAATGGCTTAGTTTAGGTGGGGTTTCCTTGGTAATAAAATAGAATGATAGAAATAATGCGGTAATTTTTATTTTATTTATTATTTATTTATTTATTTTTTGTGGTAACCATGATTTCCGACCTTTTGGCTCACTAATCCACGGGGTTTGAACCCGCCACACATAGACTCAAACTAGGTAAAGCCCTCCCTTTTCAGGAGCTGGGCGTGGCCACTTAAGGTTGTTTGCACCTAGCGGGAGTTGAACTTGAGACCTCACACATTTTAGAGTGATAGTCACAAGTCCTTTTGCCACTAGGCCACCCTTAAGTGGTTAATAATGCGGTAAGGTTGAAAGCATCTTTATGAACTTAAAACTATTTCATTTTCTCACAATGCTATCCATATCATCATGATGCATAAGGTGGGCAAACTAGTTCATCTTTATGAACTTAAAACTTATTTGTAACTAAATCCAAAGGTAAAGTTATCCTCTCGAAATTAGTAATGCATTATATCTACAAAGGCAACTTAGAGCAAGAGGCATGTAAATTGGATGACCAGTACCCGATCATACGGCTAAACACCCGTGTATAATATTTTAGAAGATTCTATATTATCTAAAGCCTTCTATCTACAACTATGGCATTATCTTTTTCTAATCTAAAATTGTAAGATACTCCAAGGTTTTATGATGTCTAGGGGTGTTGAAATGGGCGAGCTGAGAATGGGTCAAAACATGCAATTTTGTTTGGTAGAAATGGGGCGGGTGACCAAAAAAACCTCATTTCTCTTTTTTTATAAAGATTTTCATATACATAACTATCATGCCAAGTATGATGAACAAAATGAGATACTATTTTAATTTATCATCTAAATTTGTAAATAAAACAATTAAGAGCTTTTTATGCGTTAAAAATAGCCACCGTGCGGTTTTTCGAACCTTTGATCCATTTTTTTTTCTGCTAGCCTTTGCACTGATCGACATTGCCACCTCCAGTGTTCCCGTGTCTAAAAGCATTGACCTAATTACATAAACAAACTATACAAATTGTCAAATCTTAAAGATTTTCTACATATAATTCCTAACTTTAATTTCCATATCTTTTGTTTCGTAGAATGCAGGATACACATGATAATCCATTTGTTGGAGTTGCAGTTGTTCGTTTTCTACAGGTTCTATACTTCCAGGATCAGCAATAATCAACACAAGAATCATGTGTGAAACATCATCAAGAATAATAAGAACAAGAGAATGGGTTGAACCCTTTAAACTAATCTGATATTATAACGGATGGGTTAACTTACAAATTCAGAATCTACGCCTATTTATACAAGATGAAACGACACCATGAAGGGTTGTGTCGTTTCATAATAACTACCTAATAACTACCAATAACCGACAATAATTAACTATTCGGTTACAAAGTTTTATTCTAACATATTTAGCCCTTAGGCTTTATTCTTAATACTACAATATCCAAACTTAATATTTGATCTAAAACATTAAAGGCTAACATTTCCCCCCCTAATGATTTAGCATCAAATTCTCTTGAGTGATCTTCAATGTTTCTTCAAGCAATGTCTAAAGTTCATTGTTGTCTTGACTGCCATCATTGTTCTTCATCTTCATCATCTTCAAGACTAATACCAAAACGATTCTGACTTGTCTCTATTGCTCCATCCTTCACTCTCTTTCCCTTCTGGTCTTGCAGGTCCATGGCCAAGCCATTATTGCTTGCGTCTCCTACATCTTTTGACTTTTCACCCCAAGGTACGTTAGCAGTTTCATGGCAGACTACAATGAGATCAACAATCTTCTTATAACATGCAGTCGCAATTGCTTCATCATCTTTGGTATCTAGTTCTTGAAATTTTTGCAATCATTCCATACTTGTCACTCAAAACAATTAACGTGTACCCTTTCTCTTTTCCTTCTTTGTGCAACGGTTCCAAGAGTGCTTCCAACAAAATTGTTCTTCCTCTTTTTTCTGTTTCGCGATTTACAGCAACAAATATATCTCATGATATTAAAAGCGTCTCTTGAATGATGATCAAAAACATGACTTGTTGTGTTGTTTGATTCCTTGCGCTCTGATACCATGTT
Source organism: Chrysanthemum seticuspe (assembly GCA_019973895.1). Taxonomy (NCBI): domain Eukaryota; kingdom Viridiplantae; phylum Streptophyta; class Magnoliopsida; order Asterales; family Asteraceae; genus Chrysanthemum; species Chrysanthemum seticuspe. The sequence goes on along the minus strand of BPTQ01000009.1, from coordinate 28,272,161 downwards.
CGTTTTCTACAGGTTCCATACTTCCAGGATCATCAATAATCAAACAAGCATCATGCGTGAAACATCATAAAGAATAATAAGAACAAGAGAATGGGTTGAACCCTTTAAACTAATCTGATATTATAACAAATGGGTTAACTTACAAATTCAGAATCTATTCCTATTTATACAAGATGAAACGACACCATGAAGGGTTGTGTCGTTTCATAATAACTACCTAATAACTACCAATAACCGACAATAACTAACTATTCGGTTACAAAGTTTTATTCTAACATATTTAGCCCTTAGGCTTTATTCTTAATACTACAATATCCAAACTTAATATTTGATCTAAAACATTAAAGGCTAACAGCAGTAACTTCTCCAAACACTCGTTCAGATATGCAGACTGCCCAGTTGAATCTCGATATTGCAACACAAAATGCCAGCTTAGTGTATTTGCAAGCACTTAAAGACTACATATCGAAAAGAAGAGGTGTAATAGGAGATGGTTGGCATGTTAAATTTGAATACTCGGAAAGTATGTGCAAAACCTCTCCAATTTACCGCTCCCTAGATGGAAGTAGATTTGATTCGATGCCAAAAGTTGCTCATCATCTTGGCGTGTTATCGGCTAGCAATTCCTCTGATACAAATGACAAAGGTGGTAGCCTGGCTTTACCACAGAACGGATCATATGCTAATGGCGGAAATGCGTCTAAAGTTGATCCCATGGAGAATGGTTACCGTGGGTCAGAGTCATCTCTTGTAAGTTTTTCAATATATATTTTTCTACAAGTAATTAAATATGGCATATGGGTCAAAATGGGTGGGTTCGGGTTGTATTTATCTCCACCCTTTTCTATCCTTTTTAAATTAATAATGTTTTCAAAATGTTTACGAATACCGTACTTTTGAAATAATGACGTAGCTTTTTTTCTATTAAACAATTTAGGAGCTTATTGGCATTTTTGACCCATTTGACATGTTTTAATTTTAGTTAAATATTAAACGGTGGTGGCATAGACCCATGTGCTTTAAAATAGTTAGATTTGGGGTTATGTTTTATTTCTTACAGGCCAAACAAGTAAAGAAAAAGTCAGAGAAAAAGGAATTGGGTCAAATGGGTCGAAAGTCACCCAAAACGAATTTTATTGCATAATAGTTAAATGTTTAAAACCTTGTGAAATCCATTTCACTAAACAAAATTAATTTTCGTATTATGACGTATATAGTTCATACATGACGCTAGTTATTTATGAATGAAATTTTTTTATTACTTGACCGAAGTTACCTCGTGGGTCCGGTTACGTAACCCACCATCTTCCTATCTTTAGGAATCTGCATGTGATGCAAAGTGTAGCCTCCCGTCTTCATTTTGATGTCGTTATATACTTGAATTCATCCGTCTTCATCTATTTTCGTGACTTCTTATATATATTACAGGGTAGTCTTCCGGTTTAGTTTCAAGACTTCATTGTGATATCGGTTGGAAAAATCAACCCACGACCCCCATTCTACAATACTTCCCAAATCTGGCCCATTGGTTACAAATCCATCTGGCATGATAAGCTAACAGGATCTATTTTCACATTTAATATTTTAGACAGTGGTGATCGTGGACCGACATTCAGAGTACATCGAAAGCCATGCACAAAACATTCAATCCCAAATGCTTCAACAGTGATCTACAAACTCTGTGGGCCCTCTGATGAAATTTCGAGCTGTGTATTACCTCCTCAAGAAAGTCAACAGTTGACTAATGATAACTTTATTAACGGTGACACCATCGGTGAATTTTTAGTCGAGGGTAGAACACCTTCATCTGTTTGGCAAATGGTTATAGAAACTTTTATACGTGCTTGTCGTCAAGCGTTTCACGATATGAAACTGTTGACTTTTTGCTGTAACCACCGTGCTGAAAGTCAATACTTTTGTACTTCGTATAGTAACGATTCGTTAAATAAGTTTGGTGGTTTGAATTGTCCAATTAACAACATCCCTAGGTTTGTACAGACTATTGACCAGCTTGAAGTTGCTTGTAACGTGCTGAAAAAATGGTTGCAAGTGGACAGATTTGGTCTTGATTCCTGAGGTTGCTGCTTGTTCAGAATATATATCTTTGGATACCAGATGTCAAAACAAGATTTCTCATACTGTTAGAAGTGGGTTTTTTACGGGGCTAAGGAAGTATAATTCACAGCCGACGGTATCAGATATTCCTGTTGAAACTGATACACGAATCAGCCCACCAGGCAATGAAATTGCTTCAAACCTTCCTCGCGGTTTAGTCGGGAATGTTCTCCAGGTATCAAACTATTGCTTTAGATTTATAGATTGTATGATGCATCAGGGCTAGAGGTGACAAAATGGGTGGGGTGGGTAACGGGTTGAAACAGGGTTGTTCTGTGGGTTTAACCAGGACCACAACAAAAATAAAACACAATAACGGCACTATCTGAACTACTTAGGTCACAAAACTGGAAGGTGAACCGTATACAAAGATGGGATTGTAAAATTTAAACCTAAAATGGCGTTTTCAGTTTTAAACCGGTTTCTTTAAATCTAGAACCGAACTAAGCCTAGCCAGCTGTAGTTTGGTCAATTTATGTCCTGGTTGGGATATGCTTTTGCACACCCTTGATATGAAGCCTCAGTCCATAACTCTAATAATTTCTTAATTCATCTGTTCAGGCCTATGAGTTTTCCTTGCGATTTTATAACATTTTGGGGCAAGAGGCGCCTCTCTCTAGACAAAAGTTTGAATATGAGTACTAAATCCACGAGTTGATGATTTGAACTCAACAAATGATGATAACAATGGTTGTCGATCACCACTATCGAACTTTCATATGGCAATGCTGAAGATGTTAGTGGAAGATATGCTAGCTAAAGTCTCAATTAATTATCCATCTGGTGCCATGGAGTCGAAGCCCAGAAAAGGAAGGAAGAAAAACATTGATGTGATTGTGTCTGGTCAAACGATAAAGATTGGTATATTTCCTGTCAATGAAATTACATGGCCAGAATTAGCGAGATATATATTGGTTCTGAAGTCTATGGATGATAATCTTGACTATTTGGACATTTCTAGTCATGAGTATGAAAAAGTGTTTCATTGCTTGTACGGGAACGGTGGTCCACTTTGTGGTAATCTTAGAGGAATGGCTGCAATCAAGGCTGACGCTGTGGTAATATTTATTTACCTTGCTTTAATACAACTTAATTTATTTATGTTTTAGAGATACCAATCAAAACTAAATTTATGTTATTCTCAGGCGATAGCAAAGGCGTCAAAGAAAATCTTTTCTTCTGTGAAGAGTAAAATTGTGGACGTTGTTATCGATTTAAAAGATCTTGATATCGACGAATCTGCCATAGAGACAAAGAGAACTGATGACAAACCCGAGTGGATTGACCGTCTAGAACCTATACAAAACTTAGCTACAAACGCGGGAGCAAAAATAAGAAACAGGATTCGGGATTCGTTAAACAAAGGACCACCAGGCTGGGCTGCAGAGATGCTGAGGGAGTCCATAAGCAAAGATGTCTACAAGGGTAATGCTGCGGGACCCACAAATGTTTGTAATTTGATTCTTGTCGCTTGAAAATTGTATCCATGTTCTAAAGGTGGTCATTTTGACCTTTATTTTTTAAATGGGTCAATTCGGGTTACATTGTATATCTAACGAATACAATCAAGATATTAGTCAAACGGGTATGGTCAAGAAATATTTTAATAAAATAAAATATATTATCTGAAATTACTTGCACATACCTGTCCCTATTTAACACGCTAATTATTTTTTATATAATATTTTAATTATGATATTTATAAAAATATCAATTTTTGGTAAAGAACCGTTATGGGTCAGCTTATCTCAACTCGTTTTGACCCGTGACACATCCCACCCTATTTGCACTTCTCCATTATATTTTTGAATTAATTTCTACTTGGAATATAAACAGAGAATTGTACGTGAGGTTCTTAACAAGGAAAAAAGTGAAAATCATGTCACTAAGAAGGAAGTAAAGGAAAGTTTTGTTGTAAAGAAGGTATCTGATGTCATCATAAAACGGTGTCATATGGTGCTACGCTCCGTTGCTGCTCAGGATGAAAACAAAATTGTTTTTGGTCGCATGGCGGAATCTCTGTTGAAACCCGAAGTGGTTTAAAGGATGGAGAAATCGGAGTATTGGGAATAAGGCGTCAAGGAGGTTAGTTGTCTTACTTTGACTTTTTATGTCAAACAAACTTTTCTTAACTTGAAAACTGATCTGAAGTTATCTAATATCAGATAAAAGATCAGTATTTGTGTTGAGATACACAATAAGCTCTGTAACTACTAAAGGAACTGTATTTTAAAGTCGTGGAGTAATAAGAAAATATGTCTTTGCAAAATACAAGCCTGATCTACGAAGTCAAATGAAGACAATGGGTGATCATAAATTATTCCAATATTGACATGGCTATATTGAAACATTTATTTATTGAAAGCACATAAGCTCGTAAGCCCAAAAATAAGCTTAAACAAACACCCCCCAACAAATAAAAAATCATAAGCGTTTATCCAAAGAAATTTTTTTGACCATATAAAAGTTAAAACCTCTATAAAAATGCCTCATTTCGTCCGACTGTAAAATGGTTTGGCTCAGATGTGCAAATATGGAACCGGATAAAAGTGTATCCGAGCTCGTCGCGGCTGCAAACACTATTCGGTCGACGGTCGGGCTGCCCGTCAAGATACGGCTCGATTTCACATGTTATGATCCGGTAACTTATTATGGTTGGTAAATAATAAATGCACAAAAATAATACTATCTTCATCGCCTATAATAAATTCATAATAAGCTCATAAGCTGGAAAATAAACAAACACTCCGAACAAATAAAAATCATAGGCCTTTATATCCAAGGATAATGTTTGACAAACTAAAAGTCAAAAGCTCTTTACAAATTGCCTCATTTCGTGTGAGTGTAGAATTATGTGGCTAAGATGTGCAAATATGAAACCGGATAAAAGGGGATCCAAACCCGCCATGGCTGCAAACACAATTCTGCCCGGGTTGGCCCCCCTAGATGCGGGTCGAATACACCCATCATGATCTGGTAACTTATGCTGCAGAAAATTTAAATGCACAAAAATAGTATTTTCATCGCCTGTGTAACAAATTTCCCTTACCTTTCGTCCTTTCAAATAATCACTTGTAGTATAGTGTCGTGCAAGATATAGTGTGTGGATGTGTTTCACCTTCTTAAATTGGTAAAACTCGATTTTGAGTGAAATAAGGTCAAAATCGGTATGTGTTCGACATTGCGTTATGAAAGTGATTATGTGATAACAAATACGCAATTTAAGTAAGTTTATCATCCAAACACTGAAAGATGATGTTAAAAACGTACTAAGAACAGCTGCTGCAGTTGGGCGATCCTTTGGATGAACTGAAAGCATACTCTTCACCCATTTTTGGCGTATTTTGATATCAATGGCCATGGATAGCTATCCATATCAGGATCAGCTTTCAGTACGGCCTCAAATATCTCAAATATTTTGCTGACACCATACACCAAACCTACTTCCAAACACACATAATACAAACTCACATGATCAGTTTGTTTGCTTCGCCTATTGTATCAGACTTGCTCACGAAGCATCACATGGTTTCTATTCTACACAATCTCACCTGCATAATCAACCAATCTTCAATAAGGACATGATTTTGCAACCGCTTACCTGAGTCTACATTAACATAGCTTTAGCTGACGATAAAACCTAAGTAAGTGGAAAGATTAAACAATAGAAAGTACTTGATGTGAAAATAATCGTGTTTTTTGGAAATGGTTATCTTGACATACCTTCCTTTTTAAGACAGTGGCCATATACATGTATTTCCTCACACATTAAAGACAGGTTCACTTGTATAAGCTCATCATGTATTATTGAAAGAAATAAAAGTAGATACTCTAAGCGTGTTAGCGCTCATGAGGCTCTTGACACTAATAGAGCAAACGTTGGGACTCATTCCCTGGCTCCCTGCACACCGTCACTAAAAATCTGGTATGCCGCAGACATTAGAAGCCAGTTTTTTGGCACCAACAATCTACCATACGAACACTTTGTATGACTTTCCTCCGCTTGTCACGTGTGGATATTTGACCAGTTTTTTTATTAGCCAAAACTTTAAGCTCAACCCATTTGACTCATTAATTCTACCTCAAGAAGAAAGTGGAATGTATAGTCTTTTGGTAAGCTGGTATATAAGCCCATAAGTTTCAAAATCAGCCAGGCCTTATGAAATATAAGCAGAAATCAACTAAGCTCGTAAGCCCAAAGATAAGCTTAAACAAACACCCCCAACAAATAAAAATCATAGGCCTTTATCCAAAGATAATGTTTGACAAAATAAAAGTCAAAACCTCTTAACAAATTGCCTCATTTCGTCTGTAATGTAAAATTTTGTGGCTCAGATGTGAAAATATGGAATCGGATAAAAGGGATCCGAACCCGCCATGGCTGTAAACGCAATTCTGCCCGGGTTGCCCCGCCTAGATATGGGTCGAATACACCCATCATGATTCGGTAACTTATGCTCTAGGAAATTTAAATGCACAAAAATAATATCTTCATCACCTATGTAAAAAATGTCCCTTACCTTTCATATGATTGACAACTTAAAACCTCGGGAGCAACATGGAATGCAGTTTGATAACCTTACTAAGGGGGGTGTTTGGGATTGCTTATTACAATTTGATATATTGGAGTTCATGCATTTCCACATGAGGGAATGGAAAGAAAAAGAACAACACGTTGGATAAAGCATATGCAGAGCAAAATTACAGATCAAGGAGCAATGTAATCCATAGGGAGTGTTTGACATTGCTTATTAAAACTTCTTACTGCTTATACGTTCATTTACTGAAACCGCTTATTTAGAAACAACTTATTTCACTTGCAAATAAGCAGATGCTCCCATGGATAACTAATTTCTGACAAACTAACTTCAGTACACCAGTTTTTAAATCACGTTCACATACTCATCTGGTCAATATGTGGTTTCTATCTAGGCGCATTATGACTAAAAAGAGCACAATATGTTTATCTGTTATCTTATACTAGTAGTACATTCTCTTGTACTGCCTTGTAGAGTTTAAGGTCGCATAGGAGCACGGAATGGTATCACTGTGACTAACATTACGACAACATCTTCATTCATCGATGATCACGACATGGTAATCAATACCACTGACATGAGGCATTCACTGTCATCATCAAAGGAGAATGAAGGCGAGAGGTCAAGATACAGCTCACACCACACTTAGATTTCAAACGTAATATATAGCCTAGATTGGCCTGTATTACACCCCCAACAGTTGCTTTTGAAGCATGGCCTCTTATCGTAAAGCTAAGGTTCATGTTTGTTCACTTTAGCAAGCCATGATACCTTAAAATCATCAAGTATGTTGCAATCCTATGTAAAGCATTTTAGTAAACACGTTCCGTGCATCATATTTTTATACAATTTATACTATATGAACATATGGAGATGTCGTATATCACACAACTCGGGGAAATGGCCACCCATGGTGTTAGTGGCAATTTTATTAATAACTGGGACTTAAAACCATTGCCAAATACAAGTAAAGCATGAAATTACAATACTAAGCAAATGAAAAAAAAAACACACACACAAAATACATATACAACTACGCACGTGCAACCCTTCGCCATTTCGCCATGAACACCATCACCTTAACATACACCCAATCTTTCAAGCTATCTTGACACCGAAAAAAAGCATGTCTCGCACGGCGGTTAAAAAGTAAAGCACCAACTACCATCCAAAACCCAGTAGGAAAACCAGCTGCCCCTCCAATATAAAACCATCTCTTAAGTTCATCTATGGCTTTGCCATCACTCTTACTTTCACCAACTACAGGTGTTACTTCAAGTTCTTTATCTCCGGGACAATACTTGGTCAGCGGAGGTCCACATAGTTCAGCATTTCCAATATACCTTGATGGTTCAAAGGACTGGAGTTGCGTGCCAGATGGAATCCTCCCAGACAAGTTATTATCCGACACATCAAGATAATTTAAAAAATTCATCTCAGACATGCTTGATGGCAACCCTCCTGAGAAACTGTTTTTGGATAAATCCAAAATTTGAAGTTCTTTCATTTGACCAATGTCTCGTGGAATCTCTCCGACTAGAGCGTTGTGTGACAATTCTAGTACTAACAATCCATGCAGTTTGGTAAGTTCATCTGGGATTTTACCTTTGAGATTGTTATTTGATAAATCAATGGTCTTCACCAATCTCAGAATTCTATTAAACTCATCGATCCTTCCTTGCCAGTTAATCAACAGATTGTCAATATAGCTATCGTCAACAGAGTAAGAAAAGTTTTTAAGATTAACAATACTACTATAATGATGTCGATTCTGTTCCGTAAAAAATCCTTCTTGAACCATGGAAGTGAGATTATGCACACACGATGGGATTGTTCCATGTAGATTGTTAAATGACAAGTCTAAGATTTGAAGACTTACTAATTGACATATTTCTGAAGGGATGGCCCCAGAAAAGTTGTTTGATTTTAGGCTAAGAGCGTACAACCTTGACAAGTTTTTACCAATCCAAACGGGAATATTGCCATATAATTTGTTGGCCCCCAAGTCCAGAAGGCTTAACTTTGTGCAATTCTTCAAAGACAATGGCAATTCTCCAGAGAAGCTGTTGTTGTATAAACATAACGTCTCGAGTTGACCCAAACATCCTACATAGGGAGGAATATGTCCTGATAGAGTGTTATGGCCTAAATTAAGAACTTTCAGATGCGTCAAATTCTTCATGCAGTCTGGAAGTTTCCCGGTCAATGAGTTACGTGAGAGATCAAGAGATTCAAAGTTTTCATAGATTTGGCACAAGAAAGAGATTCCTCCTTGGAATTTGTTTCTGGACAGATCTAAAAAACTTATATGTGGCGGAAAAGTAGGTATTGGACCATAAAAGCTGTTGGAACTCAAATCTACTTTTTTAAGGTTAGGACTTGATAATGATTCTGGTAATTTCCCACTTATGTTGTTGACAGAGAGATCCAAATAATACAATTGAGATGGGCGCCATTGGTTCCAGAACTCTGCAGGAATTGTGTCTGAAATGCTATTGTTGGAAAGATCAAGATGCCTAAGGTTTTTCATTTTTTGTATCGATTTGGGGAAAAGAGGTCCTAGCTTGTTAGAGCTGAAATCAATATACTCCAAACTCATAGAAAGGTTTGACATGTCATCATTAAAAAAATGATCTCCTCCAAGTGAATTGGAAGATAGGTTCAGTGTTTGAAGTGTGGGTAGTTGCCACAATTTGTCACTTATTGTTCCATTTAACTGATTGGAATCTAGTTTCAACACATTTAGGGATGAAAAATTTTGAATTTCATCAGACAATGACCCTGTTAATTGGTTATTTGAAGCACCCAACCAATATAATTGGTTATTTGGGGATGTGCATCGAGACAAGTTGTTCAGAAAATCTGAAAGATTCCCATCAAACGAGTTGCCAGAAACATAAAAAGTTTCAAGCCTATTGCCAACTAATGGGCACAACCAGCGATAACTTGATGAGGTGAGATTGTTGTTATCGAGAGAAAGGGAATCAATAGATGAAGAAGAGTTGACAACTGAAGAATATGGATGCATGACTTTTGAGAGGTCACATTCAACTAAGCTTAAACTTGATAGGTTTTGGAGACCTATAATTGCATTTACCCAGTTATTTGCTTTGGCCAGAGAAGTTCCATCCATATAAAGGTCACTTAAAGAAGATAGAGAAGACAACCAATCTAAGTTTTCAATTGTACAACTATCGAGGTATCTTAGTATAAGACGTTGCAAATTGGTGAGGTTTCCAAATTCTGGAGGAATAGTTCCAGAGAAAGAGTTATTGTCTAGGTAAAGCTCTGTTAATTTGGTCAATGAACCAATGGATCTTGGAATGATTCCACTGAAATTATTTTCCCCGAGGTAAAGCGTTGTTAATTTGGTCATGTTACCAATGGACTCGGGAATGGTTCCACTAAAGTTATTGTTATCTAGGTAAAGCTCTGTTAAATTTGTCAAATAACCAATGGACAAGGGAATGGTTCCAACCAACTGATTCCCGTGAAGGTCAAGAATAGTTAAAGCGGTCAAGGAACCAATGGACTCGGGAAAGGTGCCAGTAAACTGATTATTAGAAAGGCTAAGAGAAACTAACTGGGTCATGTTACCAATGGACACGGGAATGGTTCCAACCAACTGATTCCTGTCAAGGTCAAGATAAGTTAAACCGGTCAAGGAACCAATGGACATGGGAATGGTGCCAGTAAACTCATTTTCATAAAGGTCAAGATAAGTTAAATGAGTCATGGAGCCAATGAAAGGGGGGATCGTTCCATGGAAAGAACAGAAAGACAAATCTAGCTGATTCAAGTAGGTTAAGTTAAGCAATGAAATGCTAATCTCACCACCAACACGACCTCGATAGTCGCACAGGTCAAGCATTGTGACATGACCTGTTTGGTTGTCGCACATGACTCCACTCCATTTGCAACAATCATCTTCTTCTTCGGGTCTCCATGTAGAGAGCAGGCTGTCGGGGTCTAGAAGGCGAGCTTTGAAATCAAGAAGAGCTTCTCTCTCATTATCGATGCACGTATTAGTAGCCCCTCCTGCTGCTACAACCGGTTTGTGGCCAAGGGAAGTGCCTGCTGTTGTATTAAACCATAGTAGAACAAGTGAAAAGATAAATAAAACATGAGTTTGCATAAAGTAAAAGCAAATATTTTCTCTCATAATGTTTATATGTTGTATGTAATTTGTATCACATATATGCCTCTATGCAGCTTTATATAGACTTAGAAAAGAATAATTGTGTGGTGCAGAAAAGACATGGATAAAACTAAGTCCCTGTTTCATATATGAGATTTTTCTCTCAGAAAAAATTGTGTGGTGCAAACTAAGACATCTAAAGACTCTCAAGTCAAGTCTTTGCAATTTGTTGTGATAAACGTGTGATGTCCATAAACATGTGATAAACATGTGATATCTTTTGGTCCTCCAATTGCTATGTGATATAAATATAAATATGAGAGAGCTAGGTCCCATATATACAATGTTATAAGTGTTTTTATACACCTAGCAACATGAGGTTTTATCATATAACATTCCTATAATACGTAACCAAAAAAAGCACTCTCTAATAACATTCCTATAACACACAACTATAAACCTCACTCAGTCCACTTTTATAATAAAAAAGAAGAGAAAAAAACTCGATGACATCCGTTCTGCACATAACAATGGCGGTAAAACGCACATGGCGCCACTATACGAAACAAAAAAGCTATAACCAAGGGTGCTATATCCAATGCACCCTACTAAAGTAACCCATTCATAAGGCAACAAGCTAGATAACCTAATATAAACCAAAGAATGATATATTGATCAATCTATAAACTCAACAAAATCAAAATTTTCATCTATGTTGATTCAGTAAACTTAAAAACAAAATTAAAAAAAAAAATACTATGTAAACATACACGAGCCTCGATAAAATTGGTCAAAAAAGCTTAACTTAATTCAAAAAAATTCCCACTAATGTATAGATTACTAACTCGTGAACATAACAAGATAAGAAAATTAAAGTAAGTAATTGAAAGAGAATATAATTATAACTTTAAGGCAGAAAAAAGGTAGTATTGGGAATTGAACTTACATTTGTAATGAATAGAGGATGTTAGTAACGTTATTTGATATAATGAAAAGACAAATGGTGAGTTGAAGAAACTGTGGTGCCTATTTGTTGACACATAATTGTTTATATTTTTGTGGTGATATTAACTGATACCGTCTAATAAGTATGGTTGTTAATAAGTACTAGCACGGTATTTGTACAAGATGATAAAGATACGTTGAATCAATTGTTACTTGACCAACGAGAGAGCTTCATTTAACAATCATATTAACCAATTGAAAGTCAAAATTAAACTTCCTTTGGTCAGATTTATTAAAAATCGTGTATAGAAAAATAAGTATAAAAATATAAGTGTCAATTTTGTAAAGTAAAAACTAGAAGAAGCAAAAAAGAGAGGGGTACATGTTTAAATAATTTAAAAACTTATCACTTTCAAGGTCCTTTAATAACTTTTTTTTTTTTTTTTTTAATTTAGCTTATACCCCTTATACTTTATAACCCTAGATTTTTTATAAAAAAAACACACAACTTATATTTTGTTGTAATTTATAAATATTATTATAATTATAGATTAAATTAATGTATATGTAGAGGATTTTAAATATAAAACGAAAGTACAAGTTATTGTGATATGTAAATGGACACACGATATTCTACATATACGAACAACTCATTGATTCCTCTTAATGAGTTTAAATAAGGATAACCTAAACAATTTTTTAAAACTATCTTTGTTCAGTAACGATTTACGTTATTTCTCTTTATAAGTTTAACTGTGCATACACGGGGTTTAGAAATTAAATGCAACTAAAATTATTTATTGGCCGGAAAAAATTTCAAACTTAGAGCACGGGTATTTACCAATATTAATACACATTGAAAAAATTATATTAAAATTCATGCCTACACGAGTAATATAACAATATGAGTATTTAATGTTTTACATAATTTAACCAAAAACTGTGTGCACAAGGCTAAATACTAATACGATTAAAATTATTATTAACGGAAAAATAAATATTAAAAAGAAAGTATGGGTTACTACGATATAAAAATAAATACCCTTAGTAAACTACTTACGAATAAAAGTTTCAAAAAATGATAAACTTTAATTGACTTTATTATAATGAAATTTTTATTTAAAAATTCGTAGGTGCACATATATTATCACTATTTTTTTTATCACTAGTTCTTAATAAACAAACAAGTATATAAGGTCATACAAATAGCATAAATCAATCTAAACCTTAATTCCCATATCATATATGGAAATGACGACTTTATACATTTGTTTAATGTAACTCAAACTTAGACTCCAAGATATCCTACAATATAAACAAACCTCTTTGTTCATTAGTTGGCATCTCTTGGAAAACCCTAGCAAGCTAATCTTCTCTTCTTTTCTCCTCTTTTGTCTTTGTCGAACGAATTACACAACCCACAAGGGTATGCGTTTGATTTTGAACGAAATTTAAGTGATTAGTTAGTTATTGTTATCCAAAAACTAGCATTCTAATTGAATCGCTACCAATACGTGTGTGTGAGATCGTAGAGAAATCCATCCTGGATTTTTGGTGGGGAAGTAATCGAATTTTACCTCTGTTGTAAAAATCGGCTCAGGCGGCCGATTAATCTCCGCATAATCGCTGATCGCTCACTAACCGCCTTAATTTATCAAGATCATCCTATTTAATCGATTTGGTCAAAGATCGCTTAAAAATCGGTCAACAAAATCGGAAAAAAATCGAACGAAATTGGTCTAATCAGATTAATCGAACAAAATCGCTTAAAAAATTATCTTAAAAATAAGACAAAATCGCTTAAAAACCGGTCAACAAACTGATTAATTGGTCAAAGATCGCTAAAAAATGGTCAATAAACCGAGTAATATCAATGTTTGACTTTGAAATTTGAAGAATTATATATTATGTTTATATTTGACCACTTAAAATATTCGAACTTTGATGCACTATGCTTATCTCATATATATAATATAATATAGTAACTAAAATTACAATTTTGTACATAAAGATTCCAATCCGATTAATCCCCGCCTAAGTGATTAATCGGTAGGCCCTACCTGACCTCCTCATTAGCGCCTAGCGATTTTTACAACCTTGACTTTTACACAAGTAGACTTGTGCAAACCCTAGTTTAGGGTTTATATTGTTCTTGATCTCGTTCTTGAATCGTTAAGGAAGCTGACAAGGTATTTTTTCTTTTAGGTTAATTGTTTACATTATATGATCAATATGCGCTGCATACTCATGATGATTATGTGTTTATTATATGATAATTAGTTCATAAATTTCAGCAGTTGTATCACGAGCCGTTATATAATGTAATTAATTACCTAAAACAAGTAAAGATTGTAACTTGATCAATTGTTGTATGATATTTAGGTTTTCTTATTTTTTTAAATAACCCTTTTGGGTCGTACGATTTAAAAAAATAGTTTTTTAAGTTTTAAAAGTTGTAGAAACCATTATCTAAGTTGCATGAAATCTTAAGTGTTAAATAACGTATAATTATAATTATATGACATTAATACGATCTTGTTACCTTGATTAATTGTTAATATGTGCTTTATTAATTGTTAATATGTAATCCATGATAAAAACATGCATGTTTTGTCATGGATCTTAAATCTTGAAATTAGATATTACTTGGTATATTAATTGTTAATTGTTTATGCATGCTTAATTTGGCGATATATTAATTAGTTAATGGATATTAGTAAGTTAATTGTATGACACATAATTACTACATATTTAATTAATTTTAAAATTGGGAAAGACCACATCTTTATCGTTCTTTAATCAACTTTATACGTTTATTGTATATATTTAATGTAGGGCTTACCCAATTAATTTATCGATGTATGTGATCCACTTGTACCTAGATAAAAAAAACAGGTGAGAGCCTTAATTAAATATATACATGTTAGTTGATTAAATATATACAAATATACTTATTTTTATTCTTTTTAGATACAAATATTTTAATTTAATTTAAAAATAATAATAAAATTATATAAACTATAAAAAAAAAGTTTATTTAAAATTAAACACTTTTAAGTAATTATAAAAAAATTATGTAATATTTATATATAATTAAATTTTAAAATTAAACACTTTTAAATAATTTAAAATTTTTATTTAATACAATCATAAAAAAAAATTTAATATAATTATGTATCTTTGAAGATAATATTTATAAAAAGTCGAGGTGATATGGTTATACGTAACGTGTTAAACGAACGAGTATAGGTGATATGCTCATACGTAACATGTTAAACGACCGAGTCTAAGTGATATGATTATACGTAACATGTTAAACGAATGATTCTAGGTGTTATGGTTATACGTAACGTGTTAAATGAACGAGTCTAGGTGTTATGGTTATACGTAACATGTTAAACGACCGAGTCTAGGTGCTATGGTTATACGTAACGTGTTAAGTGGTTCGATTTGTAGCAAAGGGCAGTTTTAAAATTTATTTTCCCGATTAAGAATCAATCACTACTTGAGGACAAGTAATAATCAACCTTCCGGATGTTGTATTCCTAGGCGAGAGATGAATTAAATTTTATGTTTTTTGTTTGTTCGTTTTAAATGATGCTTTATTAGCGTTTTGGTTTTTGTTTGGTTTTGTAGGCTAATTTTTAAAACTTTTTATACTAATTAATAAGGCAACTATTTTAAGTGAGATAAAGATTAAACTAATAGCAAATAATAGATAACGACTAACAATATATGATAAAAAGCTATGCTTGTCAAGTGTAGTGATAAGTTCATTAAGTGTGGATTTTTCCTTAAAAGCAGTTATGTAATTAATACCCGTCGAAACAAATTATTTCCTCACAACATTGGCTTATATTGAAAAATATTATTTTTCGAGGTAAAAATTAGTAGACTTTAAATGATTAATTATCCCAACGGCTTTTGCCCGTTAAAATAACCAACTACTCAAATCATCGATTAATCCGAAAATTATTAATTAACAACCTTTAATTATCCGTTTAGAAAGTAGATTTTTCTCACAACGTTGGTTTATATTGAAAATCCTACTTTTTATCTAGATAAAATCTACTTGTTTAAATAGTTAAAATCCTTAACGGCTTTTGCCCGTTAAAGCTTCTAAAAATCAAACCAAGTAAACCAGAGGCTACCAATTAATAATCTCTAATATTCCACACTTAGTTTCACAATTCACCAATCACTTAACAAGCATAATAAAAATCTACTCAATAATAGTCATAACTAAACCAACAAAGATAATAATAATAAGCTCAACAAACATCATTTTTCTACAAGCTAAAAGAGAAAGTAAGGAAAATAGAACCCGATCTATAATACGAGACGAATAAAACCACCCGATTTTATAAACTTATCAAACCCTAAAGTTTACTTCTTTATAAGCTTTAATAAAACCAAATGTTTAATAAATTTTGTGACTTTATTAACTAATTTAGCTTATTAAGACTAAAAAGCTTTAAACTTTAGTTAATAAGTGAGCTTATAAAACCTTTAAGCTCCTCGCCTTAGGATGAAAATGATGAGAAACTAAGAAAAATCACAACTTTATCAAAGGTTAGAGAATAAGCAATATTATGGATCAAATAAGCTATGGAAAAGCTTATTGATCTAAAAAGTACTAAACTTTAAACAAAATAAGCAAAGAAAAAGCTTAAAGATTAGATCCAATATCCACCCAAAACTAAGTGGTTCAAATCCGAAGATTAAACGTGAGTTGGGTATATTTAAGGACTAGATCTACATAAATAAGCTAAAGAAGAAAATAAGCTAAAGATAAGCTAAAAATATTAAACATTTTTTTTATTTTTTTATAAAAGAAGTTGTAAAAGAAAATAAATTTAAGTAAATAAAAGAGTTTTTTTTTTTTTTTTTTTTTTTGAAAAGAAACTAAAAATAAAAAGTGGTTATTGAATAAGCTAATACGCTAAAATAGATTATTAGATAAGGAAAATAAAAAGAAAAGAAAGAAAGAGATGAAGAAGATAAGCACTTAAGTAAACTCCATAAACTTCATTATCATTAATAAGCTAAAAAGGTTTGGGTACAATAAGTTCTTAAAAATAAGGTAAAAGCTTAAGCAATAAGCTAAAGAAAATAAGCTACTAAAACTACTAACAAAAAAATAAAATGAAGTGTGTGAAATTAATATTTATAGCCAACTTCAATCGTTTAATTCTAGACCCTTCCTCGTATTCCTTCCCGACCAAGGCGACACGTGGCAAAAATTTATTGGTTTGAGGAAATTGGTGGTTTGCTAGTGAGTGGGAGCAGATGGAATTCACGCTCTCTTTGTGATTTAATTGCTGCGCGTGTATTTCAAACGCAAGAACAGAAGCAGATTTATTGCAATTTGTCTTTCAAAGTTGGTAATAAATAATATAAATTAAATGCCACATGTGAGAGTTGAACCCTTCACTTTTTGATTAGGAAACATGCACCCAACCACTAGACCAAGAGCTCTTTTGTGTTAAGTCTCATTTAATTCTTTTTCTCCCTCTTTCACTTGATCCAAATTTTAGTCATTATCTTTAAAATAATCTTCGTTCGAGCTCCGTTTAATCTTTCAATATTTTCTTCTCTTCCTTGATGCTCCAAATAAAATAACCACTTGACTCGATATTTCATGATCTTTCCAATGATGTGCTCGGATAATTTTTGCGACTTCGTTTGAACCTCGAAAAACGCGAGAACACCGTCGAAACTCATCCGAAAATTACCGTTTTTGCTTTGTTTTCAAACCCTTGTACCTGCAAGACATAATAACACACATCCAACATATTTGCAATATAAGTTGACATATTTCATGGTTATTAGTCCGATTTAGCATATTTTTAGATATAAAATGATGTGTGTTTTAGCACACATCATTAAACGAACGAGTCTAGGTGCTATGGTTATACGTAACGTGTTAAACGACCAAGTCTAGGTGCTATGGTTATACGTAACGTGTTAAACGAACGAGTCTAGGTGCTATGGTTATACGTAACATGTTAAACGACCGAGTCTAGGTGCTATGGTTATACGTAACGTGTTAAACGACCGAGTCTAGGTGCTATGGTTATACGTAACGTGTTAAACGAACGAGTCTAGGTGTTATGGTTATACGTAACATGTTAAACGACCGAGTCTAGGTAACAACCAAGTCTAGGTGATATGGTTATACGTAACGTGTTAAACGACCGAGTCTAGGTGCTATGGTTATACGTAACGTGTTAAACGAACGAGTCTAGGTGCTATGATTATACGTAACATGTTAAACGAATGAGTCTAGGTGCTATGGTTATACGTAACGTGTTAAACGAACGAGTCTAGGTCTTTTACTTATGTCCGAGATCACACACTGCCCGAGAACCCTTACTGTCTGATATAGGGTTTCACATGCATAAAACGGGTCATGTCAAAAAAATGGCGCCAAAATTTCCCACCAAAAAATGTGCCAAAATTTCCCACCAAAAAAGTGGCGCCAAAACTTCCCACCAACTTGACAATCACATTATATAGTCCTTTTATCTTCACACGAATTTCACAACCTCTTATCCTCAAAACCACTCAACCTCACAACCTCTTATCTTCACACAAATTTCAAAACCTGAGATGGAGCCATATAATCCTTTTATGTGTTCTTGTGGAGCAGGAAATATAAGATTAAGAACATCACATACAGAATATTCATCTGGACGGCAATATTATGCATGTCCTCTGTCGAAGGTGAACAATCATACATTTCTTATTTATGTAAATATACAAATAATTGGGTTGTAATCTCTTATAATTTTCTTATTATATAACAGCCCATAAAAAAAGATAATGGGTGCGGATATTTTATGTGGAAGAGTGAATTTGACGAGTGCTTATGAATAATCTCTTCTGCTTCAACATCTGAAGGTTCTGGATCTGCACCAACAGAATGCTCAAGTTGTAATGCCAAAGATCTTAGGATAAACATGCTGGAATAACAAAAACAGCTGCTAGGGACAAGAGTAAGGATGCTCGAGGCAAGACTTGAAATGGCAAGGATTCCTGATGACCACGCATGTCAGTCGGATGCAATACTTCGTGAGCTGTTAGGTGACATGGAAAATCTTCGTATGTAGTTGTTGTCGTTGTTGTTCTTGTAGTTGTTGTTATTGTTGTCCTGGATGTTGATGTTGTTGTTGGTGGAATAATACGTATGTAATATGGCTTTTTCTGATAGGAACCATATTCATCATAAATTTCGGCGCCATACGTATTAAGAACTTCATTAAAGAGACACATCGACGATAAAACCATTGTCCACTCTCGTTCCGGCGTGTAATCAGCCATTGTTATGTGTGTTTTGTGCGAATTGACGATTGGGTTTTTTGTGTCTATTTGTGTTTTGCCGAATTGAGGATGATCGGTTAGGTTAAACTGTAAAAAATAAAATTATATAAGTTTATTTAAAATTGAACACTTTTATATAATTATACGTAACATGTTCAAATAAAATCAATATTAGTAAGATTATGTATGTGTGTGCGGGTGAGATAGGAAAGAAATAAGAGCACAAGACATACAACAATATGCAAAACACAAGCAACATAAAGCACGCAGAACAAGCAAAGCAGAGAGAAACAAAATTGGGTATTTGATGAAATATGTTTGTAAAATTGGTTATTTTTGTCATTTTCTCTTTATTATTTGCACCACTCTATGGTATGTAACTACTTTATGTATAAGTGCTATGATTCTTTGTAATCCTTTATGTTTGCCATTACAAAAAAATAAAGGTCATTCAATATCTATGAGAATTCTTTGTAGTCATTATTTTCCGTTTCTACAAATAGAACTTCTTATGCGCTATATATGTTAATAGGCAATTAAGTGTCACACAATGTACGGGTAGCGATAACATACAATTTATATACTTATGCTTATATCAACCTGTATTAGGTTTATTATGACCAAGTTAACACAACCTGTTCGCGGCACAACTGTAACGATAACTTGGTGAATAAAATCATTAGCTAAAGTGACAGGTAATTGTAAAGCTTTCTAAAGCAGACTTTTTCTATTTTCATCGTGGTTGGTATCCACAATGACAAGATGAAACTATTATGGATGCTGAAAACCATAATCAAAGAATTAAATGAGATATTAGGCATTTAGGCTCAAGTTTTGTGGTTCTTGCTTAATATCTTTGGTTCATGTAAGCTAGCATAAATGTAAAATCTTAATTTTTACCTGATTGCAACTACAATAGTTTCCGTCAATAGTTTCTCTCGTGTCATTTGATCTTATGTAACTAATTCTAGGCTAGTTATAACATAAGACCATCTAATAATTAGTTTATAACATCTGGATATTAGGTACGTGCTTGCACCATAAACTAACCAGCAGTTACCAACATACTTATTTCTTGCTCATTACTAATCAGTTTTAAAAAGTAAGAGCATTTTCACACTAACATGGAGCATATTAATTGTATGCTAAGACTTTAGTGGTATATTTATAAAACTCTATGCAAAATTAGATCGCGTGTATGTAACAGAACATGAAACTGAGTACATGTTTAGTGGAAGCAACATGTGGTCCTTGTTATAGCAATGGATAGAACAAGAACTATACGATACTAGCATGTTCTTTTATGTGTGTTCGCATTCTTGTGGTAGGGTCTGAGCAAGGACTAATAATAATCCATTGTAGAAAACACAGTGTGCTGACTTAAGAAACAAAACGATTTTTTTTTAGCAAAAAGGTTATCATTATTCACATTTCTAATTTGCTTTAAAGGCTTATTTCATGTGCCTCGTAATCAAGACAAAAACAAAGTTACGGTATTTTCACCACACTTAGATTTCAAACGTAAGATATAGCCTACATTGGCCTGTATTACACCCCCAGCAGTTGCTTTTGAAGCATGATATCTTATCGTAAAGGTTCATGTTTGTTCACTTTAGCAAGCCATGATACCTTAACATCATCAAGTATGTTGCAAGTCTACGTAAAAGCATTTTAGTAAACACCTGCCGTGCATCATATCATTATACAATTTATAATATATGAACATATGGAGATGTCGTATATCACACAACGCGGGGAAATGGCCACCCATGGTGTTAGTGGCAATTTTATTAATAACTGGGACTTAAAACCATTGCCAAATACAAGTAAAGCATGAAATTACAATACTAAGCAGATGAAAACAACAAAGAAAAAATATACACAACTACTCACGTGCAACCCTTCGCCATTTTGCCATGAACACCATCACCTTTGTTGAGTTTATGATATATAAAATACAATAAAACATAAAGACATCAAGAGTACACAACGGAAGACTAAAGATCATAACAAATAAATTAATTAACTGAAAGTATGCGTAACGTACCTCTTGCGAATGTCAGATCTCTAGAGCAAACCAAAACAAACCTCGAGCAAAGCAAACCAAAGAAGTACTTATTGGTGTAAGAATAATGTCTTACAACCACGTTCTTGTACACACGAATTAACCAAACGAATCAAGCGATTGCTAGATCTAACACAAGTCCTCGTTTAAGAAAAACGAAACCAAACTCCCTTACAAGTGGGGTGTTCGGCCGAATGTTGGACTAGAGAGAGGAGAGGAGAGATCTAGGGTTAATTCAATGCACAAGTGTATGAAACCCTAGAACCTAACCCTCCTTATATACTAGTAGGTAAACTTAGGGAACAAGTTAGGGAATTAGGCCTTGTAGAGGCCCTATGGCCGGCCATGTACACAAGCCCAAAGCCAAACCCATAACTTTCCAAGTTTTCCATTTCTAGTCCTTCTCTTTTCCATTTAACGGTCGTTAGTCATTTTTCCGTTAAATACTTAACGATCGTTAACCGGACTTAATGTGTAATAATTAATCGTAAACATAAACATTAATTATTAACTTTAATTCTCATTCGCTAATGTGTGCAATCCCGTGGTCACGAGTTCGAATCCGGACATTCACATATTTGTAAATATATACATTTCCAACAGCTCCCACTTGGATATGTTTACAAAACGTGAAATGACATTGGTTAGCGTCTAGCAACACGCCAATGCCCCCGGTACAACTCGTGTATGGTTTTCTGGAGAAAAACCAAGTTTGATGATTCATCATCATATTCATCCTTTTGCTTCTAATACCATGTTAATAAGAATATGGATCTAACTCATTTCTTAATTAACTATTCTGTTTCTCGCTTTATATGATTTATTAAGATTACCAATTCTTCTGAACATATTCCAGAAGACCTTGGGCATGGCCATGCAAACATCTTAACAACCCTACGAGGGGCCAGTAGTATTATACTTCAAAATAAATTTGAAGGAAACAAATCCCATTTTGACTACAAGCAGGATTCATAAATTTCGCAACACTTCTGAAAACAACCCTTATAACTACGAGTTACGTATAGCGTTAGATTGCTTCACAAAAATGCACTACATCCATGACATATCTCTTGTATCTCAAGTCAGAGGATAAATATCCATGATATACTTAATGACAAAGATCCATAAAGTATTATCATGCGGGTGGGATAAGTCCTATACTCAATACATTGAATATCATCTGAAATTAGTCATGCTACGCATCAATATACTTTCAAGTATATTCTAACTAATACTCAGATTTGTCTTAATTCAATATCATTCCCATGTTATTGATTGACAACGGACTATTTAGAATAACTTTAGTTATTCAAGGATTTAAACATGCAAATACAGGACACAATATTATAAATGAAATTAAACGTATACCGTACTTTAATTCATTATAAATAATAAACATCCTTTATCCAAATACTAAATAGATCAATGCATGATAATTCTCAGTTAATGAATTTTGCCACAAGTCATGCAACTCATACTTGTTGACAAGGCATAATTTCAACTAACTTTGATCTACAAGAATTTTGAGAATACTTATTTCAAAAATTCAATAATTGAATTTCTTGTATGTGTTTACACATATATTGTCATATCATTCCATAAGGTACGTGATAACCTGAACCACCTTTATATGACAATCATCTTTCAAAACTTTTAAAGTTTTAAAGTATTCTTCATTCTTTAATGTATAATGCAACTATGCTCTTAGTTGAGCATAACTAGTCAAACATGGTCATTATCAAGGATACCATGACTAGAATTGAGTGTCATTTCAATTATATCAGCATCATTGTGTACAACAATATGCTCTTTAAACATCCGTAAACTTTGAATATTTATTTATTTGGTGTCATCCAAACCTCAAGTTTGTTGACTATGACTATTACACAACAATTGTTGTATAGAATCTGGGAGCAACTCCAGGCTGAGGAATGCAATTCTAAATCCATACATAAATATTACAATGTTGTTAAATCATCTTGTAATCAAACATGACACAACAATCTTACAACATGATGTACATGATGAATCTTCAAGTTAGACTTTAAGATCTCATTATATATCCATCATGTTCTATTAGACTCATTTATTTTACCGCATATGTTTATAGTAATAAACATATATTCCAAGGTTGCATGTCTTATTTTCAAATCTTACAAACAAAGTTTCATTCCAAACTAAAACTTAATTTAAGTGGAATGTAGTTGCCCATACAACTTATAAGATTTAAGAAAATAAAAATAATACTCCCACTAGCTTTCAGGAATACTTATGAGCTATCTTATTTTAATTATTAAATCAAACATGGATTTAATATTAAACATAAGAATCATCTCCTAGATGCATGCATATATCCATTTATGGATTCTTGCAGATTGTACATATCCAAGGATTATTTGAATTCATAAAACTTCTTTGTATTACTCATCGTCCTCGCAAAAGTAATTCCACAACAAAGAGTTATGACATTCATTGTCAAAATTTCATATCAATGAAACTAAGTATGACAATTATAATCTTTATACTTCTATTTAATGGATCTAGTAAAGAATATTCAATCATAGTTAATTGCTTAAATATGATTAATATTATTATCACTAGACATGCATTAAATATGTGTACAATATTGTCCATATGATTTCTACATAAAGATTTAAACCACTAAGGTAGTGTTTGGTTCACAAATTTCAAATAGAGGGTTTAAGATAACTGCCCTTTTTCAAATGATGAAGAAATTGAAATCTCAAGTTTTAAAAATTATTACATGTTTGGTTCACCCAAAATGTAACTGAGTGTTTACATTTTTTATATATCAAAGTTACATAACTGCCCTTTTTCTACAACAAAACTAAATGGCACCATCTTCTTCATTCTAGAAAATCGCAATACATAAACCATAAAAAAAATACAATTATACAAATATACAATCATAAGCATAAAAGCACTCCCAAAAGTTATGATTTTTTCAGATACAAATATGCTCCCAAAAAAAGAAAAAAATAAATTACAACAAATGATTTGTTTAAGATCCCCTAAAGTCCAGAATGGGTTCTCCAAATCAAAATATAAAAACACGTATCTGTTTGTAAATCGAAGTTTAGTTTGTTATAACAAGAGCTATGTGAGCTAATCGAATTTTGTGTTCTTCATAAACCCAAAATTTGACTTGAAAAAAAAAAAAAAAAAAAAAAAAAAAAAAAAAAAAAAAAAAAAAAACTTGAAATTCATGGCAACAAAACTAAAGAATGAATACAAAGACAAGTGAAGAAAAGAGGATTACTTGAAAACTTATAGATTGAAAGTACAAAAAAGTGAAGAAAAAGGTTATGATGACAAAAAGTTACAGAGAAAATGATAAAGAAGATGGTGAAGAAGAATGTGAATAGAAACAAAAAAGAGGGCAATTTTGTCAACTTTGTCAGTGGAAACATCATATATTAAAAACCGTCCCACACCCACCATGTTTTAAAACCATCCTTTTTAGTGGGCCCATCACATTTAAATACCCTCTTTTTTGCATACCAAACACAGTTTGTAAAGTTATTTAAATTCAAACACGCCCAAATACATCCAAATAGACCCGACCAAACAGCACCTAAGGTTTCCATCCTTTGAAGAAACTCATATTCATTATTAAGATAAACCAAGTATCTAAAGTTGATTATCTTTATGGACATCATCTCAACATTCATAGTATGATTGATTTACCACAATTCATCATTTGGTAAATTCATCATTATGATTATCAGGCTTACCATGATCCTGTAACTCATATTTCTCAGCATATTAAATATCTGAGATATCCTTTCGGATCTATGAACGACAATTCCATCATATTGAGGTCTATCATTTACATGTTTAACCTCATCATGATATTTGCTAGTGTATTTTAGAAGATTATGTATTTTGTAATTCAATCTTTCAAGATCTAAACAAAACTCCCACTTGCCTTTAACAATTTAAAGATTACCTTTAAATAGTTTAGCAAGTAGAGCAACAATACATTGTTCTCTTTTGGGATATTACAAAAAACATTGACAGTTCCTAACATTATTTTGTTACGACTCACTATACAAGCAGTTTAACAAATTCAGAACTTCATTATAAGACTTAATGTGATTCATCACATTCCATAAACAAATGGTGTCTTATTAATCTTCTAGGTTGGAGTCTTATTGAGTATATACTCAATATTCTAACCTTGATAACTTTTGGAAGAAACTATAGTTATCTTGAATCAAACATGCCAATAGATTTTGATTCTTCTAACTGAACATACCATAAAACTATGGTATTTCATTAGAATTAATATTGTAAGATAATCTAACAATATTTAAGATAACCATCTACTCTTTGGCTCATCTATTTACTAACAAAGTAAAACTTAATGGTACAATAGAATTACCAAGTCAATTGCATGTATTATAACACAAGTATTTTTGACCAAGTCAAAAGACATATCAGTTATAATCCCACTATACGTTATAAGTCATTGATCACCTCATTGACTTCATGCATATGTCTTAAAACATAGCAAGTTAACGTCTTACTTTATATTGTAAGTCTTGTATTAAAAGACTTCATGTTTGTGACTTTACAAAATCATAAACATTTTTTAATTAAAGTAATTATGAACACCACATCAGGTTTCAATTAATATTTCAAGTTAATACTTACTACATATATTTAAGTCATTCAACGAATACTTAAATTCAAAGTAGTATTAGATTACTTCATTTAATTATGTCATTCCATGAAAATTCAACGTAAGAAACTGCAAAATCATCCATGCTCGTTCTCACGACACGTGGATATTTTACCTTGGGCTATAATCTAGTTCACGTTCTCACGTAACATAAATTGTAACTACAAGTGTTTCTTAAATATTGAATGACATAAATTTTGAAAATAAAGTAGTCTTTGTTATCATCTTGACACATGTTCTTAATAAGGCAATCATACATATAAAATATATAATTCCTATTAGAACGTAACTCTCTTACCTTGCGATCAAGAGAATCCATTTAAATCATATTTATATGTGTTGTATCTTGCACACAATAAAGATTTCTCCCACTTGTGCATGGAACAACATCATGTAGCAGATAAACAACACGATACACGTTCGTTTATTTGATTAATATGATTTGTGTCATAGATATAACAAGTAGATGTAGGACTATATTGTTTAGTAAGGAAACGCACATGACAATCCTTAAAAACATAAGTGCCTACAATTTGAAAGTAATTATCTTTGAAGATAATCTGGGTTACTACACAGGAAATAAGGCTTGTAGCTCCCACTGAATTAGAAATCATTAAAACAACTTCTTATTCAGTAATGCAACACAAATGCTCCCACTGAATCTGACAACATTGTAAGTGTTGCATAACCAGTTAAAACAACTTGCTTGCTTTTTACTTTCCTACACCTTTAAAGAACCATACGTAATCATTACTAAGGTACTAAAAGGTGTATTCTACTCTATGAATGATGGGTTATCCATCAAAGTTATTAACTTGAAAAATTGGGTATGCAATTTCTTCCTTAACAGGCCTACCATGCCCATACTGGTATGTAGCACCTTTAAAGGCTAAAGCAAAACAACTAGATAAAATATGCTAGTTTGCCTTTTACCAATTTTCGCGGTAATTAGTCTAGCTTCTAATTTAGTAACTCACATACATATTTTCCAGTTAACCAACATTCATGTTGTTACAAAAGAATTCATTCACCAAATGAAGGTAATGAAATCTTTATGGAAAATAAGATGTGCAATTCATTGCTATGAGTTACATTTAGAATTTAGACAATTCAAATGTTCCTATTATACCTTTCTCATTCATGAAAAGGAATAGGATTGAGTCTCATGCTTCTCCCATGGAAAAGAGACTTCGTTTGTCTTTTCGGTAAATTATTCTCGATCAAACATTTGTTTGAAAGCAGAATGGAACAATTTATTGATCAAAGACTAAACTTCGTTTACGGTTAAATGTTGCAATTATACATTCAAAAGAATTACAAAATTCAATTTTAGTATTTTCTATAATTAACCTTTTCAAGAAAATTAAACACCCATGGTTCATAAACATATAACCATTTAATTTTCACTGAAAACTAGGATCCAAATTGTCATAATCTCATCACGTCAGTTTATCTGCTAGTAATGAACCTTATACAAAATGGTAGAGCTTGTGCTCAATTGCCAATTTCAATTGCAATTCCTAGATTTATGGGATTTACATATAGCCAATTTCAATTGCCATGTAAACATGTTTTATCCCATCTTATGCCTTGAGTTGCCGGTTCTCACTACAAAACTCAATTAAGTTGTCCAACTTAAGAAACTGCAAAATCGTCCATGCCCGTTCTCACGACACGTGGACATTTTACCCTTTGATTACTATCTAAGTCACGATCTCACGCAAATAGAAAGTAATCTTAGGTGTTTCCGTTTCGTTGGATGGCATATAACTTAAATTAAAGGGTAATAGTTTTGATGTTAAATCAAATATGTACAAAGATGTCATGCATTCATCTTTGTAACATAGGTTTTATTAAAACATTTATATCTTGTTTTAATGTTTAAGTTTTTCATCATCAAACTTTAATTGAGGTATTGGTTTCACCAATCAAGGAATTTAGTGTTAATTATCATCCATTATACCGTACTTTTGCATAAGTGTAAACACTTAGTGTTTCGGATAATTACCACCGAAGTGGCGCATGGAATCAACACTAGTTCGCCCTTAAGATGAGCTTGCACATATAATGGCTTACTAAGTAGCTCCATTCGAACTTACAGAGGGCAGAGGACCAGGTACGCGCTAAAGCACAACCTTAGACATCCTTTTGTGCACACTTCTTTAAACCCCTTTTATTAGTTCATTCTCATGGGTGAGCCGTTCAGTCATTTGTACCAAAGTCATCATCAATTAAACGATTATGATTACTATTCTTAAAAATACATGTTTCACCATTGTTTAGGTCAGTTTATTTTTCTTGTAAAAATACCCTTGTTACACATAACAAACAAGCAAGTATTTGAAAAAATAAACAAATAAACAATGAATGCATAACAAATAAAAGTCATGCATATCAAATAGCCACATGCAAACGGTTTTGATAAATCTTATTAATAAACAATTCTAGATCTGTCAATATGCATATATTTAATTAAGACTTCCACCCGTTTTCATCTATGTACAAAGTGAACCACATGCATCGATTCATCGATTGCATAAGTCAAAACTAAATATATACCACATAGCACATAATTGATTAAATTAATAATTATTGAGGTCTTCCCCAATTTAAGATCTATCATAATTTAATGTATATCACTTAAAACATGAAAGACATACAATAAAAAACAGATCCATGATAAAACATGCAGATAATTATCATGGATATCAATTACACTTAACAATTAATGCAATTAAACAGAGTTACGCATATACACATAAAGTTGCATGCATCTTAGGGTTTCTAATCCAATTAAAACAATAGTTTACAAAACCCTAATTAGGGCACCAAAAAAACGCCCCCCCTCAAAATTAGGGTTTAGGTTTTGCAAACCCTAGATCTAAGCATACAAATAATAACACATTCATGTTTATTTTAATTATGTGTTTCAGTAATTAATTACTTGTTATACAAGGCTCGAGATGCCACTGTTGAGTTTATGATATATAAAATACAATAAAACATAAAGACATCAAGAGTACACAGCGGAAGACTAAAGATCATAACAAATAAATTAATTAACTGAAAGTATGCGTAACGTACCTCTTGCGAATGTCATATCTCTAGAGCAAACCAAAACAACCCTCGAGCAAAGCAAACCAAAGAAGTACTTATTGGTGTAAGAATAATGTCTTACAACCACGTTCTTGTACACACGAATTAACCAAACGAATCAAGCGATTGCTAGATCTAACACAAGTCCTCGTTTAAGAAAAATGAAACCAGACTCCCTTACAAGTGGGGTGTTCGGCCGAATGTTGGACTAGAGAGAGGAGAGGAGAGATCTAGGGTTAATTCAACGCACAAGTGTATGAAACCCTAGAACCTAACCCTCCTTATATACTAGTAGGTAAACTTAGGGAACAAGTTAGGGAATTAGGCCTTGTAGAGGCCCTATGGCCGGCCATGTACACAAGCCCAAAGCCAAACCCATAACTTTCCAAGTTTTCCATTTCTAGTCCTTCTCTTTTCCATTTAACGGTCGTTAGTCATTTTTCCGTTAAATACTTAACGATCGTTAACCGGACTTAATGTGTAATAATTAATCGTAAACATAAACATTAATTATTAACTTTAATTCTCATTCGCTAATGTGTGCAATCCCGTGGTCACGAGTTCGAATCCGGACATTCACATATTTGTAAATATATACATTTCCAACAACCTTAACATACACCCAATCTTTCAAGCTATCTTGACACTGAAAAAAAGCATGTCTCACACGGCGGTTAAGAAGTAAAGCGCCAACTACTATCCAGAATCCAGTAGGAAAACCAGCTGCCCCTCCAATATAAAACCATCTCATAAGTTCATCTATGTCTTTGCCATCACTCTTACTTTCACCAACTACAGGTGTTACTTCAAGTTCTTTATCTCCCGGACAATACTTGGTCAGGGGAGGTCCACATAGTCCAGCATTTCCAGTGTACCTTGATGGTTCAAAGGACTGGAGTTGAGTGCTTGATGGAATCCTCCCAGACAAGTTATTATCCGACACATCAAGATAATTTAAAAAATTCATCTTAGACATGCTTGATGGCAACCCTCCTGAGAAACTGTTTTTGGATAAATCCAAAGTTTGAAGTTTTGTCATTTGACCAATGTCTTTCGGCATCTCTCCAAGTAGAGCGTTGCGTGACAAGTTTAGTAATACTAATCCCTGCAGATTGGTAATCTCATATGGGATTTGTCCTGTGAGACTGTTGCTTGATAAATCAATTGTCTTAACCAATCCCAGATTTCTACTAAACTCATTTACCTTTCCTTGCCATTCAATCAACAGATTGTCAATATAGCTATTGTCGACAGGGTATAAAAAGTGTTCAACTTTAATAGTACTACTATAATGATGTTGATTCTGTTCCATAAACAATCCTTTTTGAACCATGGAAGTAAGATTATGCACACACGTTGGGATTGTTCCATGGAGATTGTTAAATGACAAGTCTAAGATTTGAAGACTTACTAATTGACATATTTCTGAAGGGATGGCTCCAGAAAAGTTGTTTGATTTTAGGCTAAGAGCGTACAACCTTGACAAGTTTTTACCAATCCAAACAGGAATATTACCATTTAATTTGTTGGCCCCCAAGTCCAAAAGGCTTAACTCGGTGCAATTCTTCAAAGACAATGGCAATTCTCCAGAGAAGCTGTTGTTGAATAAACTTAACGTCTCGAGTTGACCCAAACGTCCTACATAGGGAAGAATATGTCCTGATAGAGTGTTGTGGCCTAAATTAAGAACTCTTAGATACGTCAAATTCTTCAAGCAGTCCGGAAGTTTCCCGGTCAATGTGTTACGTGAGATATCAAGAAATTCAATGTTTGCATAGATTTGGCACAAGAAAGAGATTCCTCCTTGGAATTTGTTTCTGGACAGATCTAAGAAACTTAAATGTGCCGGTAAAGTAGGAATTGTGTCTGAAATTTTCATTTTTTGTATCGATTTGGAGAAACGAGGTCCTAGCTTGTTAGAGCTGAAATCAATATACTCCAAACTCATAGAAAGGTTTGACACATCATCATTAAAAACAACTCCTTCGAGTGAGTTGTATGAAAGATCTACCAACCCAAGATTTGATTTTCCAATGTTTTCAGAGATAACACCTCTAATAAAATTAGAAGATATGTATAGTTCTCTAAGTCTGGGTAGTTGCCACAATGTCTCACTTATTGTTCCATATAACTGATTGGAATCTAGGTACAAGATACTTAAGGATGAAAAGTTTTGAATCTCATCAGACAATGACCCTGTTAATTGGTTATTTGAAGCATCCAATAAATATAACATATTTGGGGATCTGCATCGAGACAAGTTGTTCAGAAAATCTGAAAGATTCCCATCAAACGAGTTGCCAGAAACATAAAATCTCTCAAGCCTATTGCCAAGTAATGGGCACAACCAGCGATAACTTGATGAGTTGAGATTGTTGTTATCGAGATAAAGGTAACCAATAGATGAAGAAGAGTTGACAACAGAAGAATATGGATGCATGACTTTTGCGAGGTCACATCCGTCTAAACTTAACTCTTCTAGGTTTTGGAGACCTATCATTACATTTACCCAGTTATTTGCTTTGGCCAGAGAAGTTCCATCCATATAAAGGATACTTAAAGAAGATAGAGAAGACAACCAATCTAAGTTTTCAATTGTACAACTATCGAGGGATCTTAGTGAAAGACTGTACAAATTGGTTAGGTTTCCAAATTCTGGAGGAATGGTTCCGTGGAGAGAGTTGTTTGAAATGGAAAGCGCTGTTAATTTGGTCAATGAACCAATGGATCTTGGAATGATTCCACTGAAATTACTCTCACCTAGGTAAAGCTCTGTTAGTTTGGTCAAGGAACCAATGGACTCGGGAATGGTTCAACTAAAATTATTGTCACCTAGGTAAAGCTGTGTTAAATTTGTCAAATAACCAATGGACAAGGGAATGGTTCCAACCAACTGATTCCCGTGAAGGTCAAGAAAAGTTAAAGCGGTCAAGGAGCCAATGGATTTGGGAAAGGTGCCAGTAAACTGATTATAAGAGCACTCCCATCCTTCACCTCCATAACGCCGTGAGGCACGGCGTTAACGCCGTTGGAGGGCGTTACCCATTGGAAGTGCATTGTGATAACGGTATTATAGGGGAGGCGTTGCCCCCTTAACGCCCGTTATGGGTCGGGAAAAAAAAATTTTGAAAATGTTACAAAACTAGTCCTTGTAACGTTAAGATTTTGAAAAAATTTACAAAAAACCCCCTAACGGCTAGTTTTTTTAAAAAAAAAAAATCAAAAACATTATTTTACCACTATAAATACCCAACTAAAACTCTATTTTTTTCACACTTCCTCTCACACTTTATATACTTCCTCTCACACTTTCATTATTCAAAAAACCAAATTCGTTGTAACAATGGATCCAAATCAAGCTGGTGATTTTCCTCTGTCTCGGTCAGACACAGAAGACCTAGAAGACTTCCAATTTATGGCGTCCGCGTACGAGTATCACCTTCAGTTGGAACAAGGGGAAGGCAGTGAATCTCAACATCCTACTCGTCCTCGTACCCATATATATCGTGAACGTGAGCTTGCAGAGGAACGTCTGCTCAACGATTATTTCGTACAAGGTTGTAAGTATTCAAACCGGAATTTTCGTAGAAGATTTCGTATGAGCCGGAAACTATTCCTGCAAATAGTTGAAGGTATTGAATCTTATACTTCCGATAATATTCCAGATCATTTTAATTACTTTAAGCAGACACCCGATGCTTGTGGTCGAATGAGTATAAGTGCTCTAATGAAGTGTACGTCTGCCATACGCCAATTGGCGTACGGCACCTCACCCGATGCATTTGATGAATACTTGCAAATGGGTGCGAGTACGTCACAATTATGTCTTGATAATTTTAACAAATGTATTATTGATTTGTTTATGCCGGAGTATTTAAGAAAACCAACATGGGCCGACATTCAAAAAATTTATCAACTACATGAAGAAAAACATGGTTTTCCGGGAATGCTTGGTAGCATTGACTGCATGCACTGGGAATGGAAAAATTGTCTGGTGGCTTGGCAAGGGCATTTTGCTAGGGGTGATAAAAAATATCCAACAATTATGCTTGAAGCTGTTGCTTCTCAAGATTTATGGATCTGGCATGCATTTTTTGGGATGGCAGGGGCAAATAACGATATTAATGTTTTAGATAACTCTCCGTTATTCGATGACCTTCTTGCTGATAATGCCCCAAGAGCACCTTATATGGTCAACGGAACTAGGTATGAACAGGGGTATTACTTGGCTGATGGAATTTATCCACAGTGGGCAACTTTCGTCAAATCCTTCACGGCAACAACTGATGAAAAACATACGTACTTTAAAAGGAGACAAGAAAGTGCCCGAAAGGATATTGAACGTGCTTTTGGTGTTCTTCAAGGTCGTTGGGGTATACTACAACAACCGGCACGTCAATTTGAAATTGCTACGATACGTAGAATCATGTATTGTTGCATTATTATGCATAACATGATTGTAAAAGATCAAAATTTTGAATTACGTGACTATAACGAACTGTGGGTAGATCCGTCAAGAAATTTGAGGCAACGAAGATGGATCGAAAGATGTGATACTCACAGTCGTAAGGCAAAAGAAATACACGACCGACAAACGCATACCCAACTCCAACAGGACCTTATGGAGCATGTTTGGCAGAATAATCTTGAACGACATGGACAACAACAACAGAGCGACGACGATGAATAAGTATTTTCTACGTATTTTTATTAACTGCAGTGTGTTTTTTTTTATTTAATTTCGTTGTATTTTTTTTTTTTTTTTTTTTTTAATCTCGTATTGTAATATGTTTTTAGTTTTAATGAAATGTTTGTTTTAGTTTAATAAATGAAATGTTTGTTTTAGTTTAGGGGTTGAAATTGAAAATATGAAATATTATTGGTGTTATGGTGTTATTGGGATGTTATGGATGAGAGTGTTTTTTGGGGATGTTAATGTTAAATGTTAAAGCTGATGTGGCACTGACGTGGATGGTGTTATTGGTGTTATGGTGTTATGGATGGGAGTGCTCTAAGAAAGGTGAAGAGAAATTAACTGGGTCATGTTACCAATGGACATGGGAATGGTGCCAGTAAACTCATTTTCAGAAAGGTCAAGAAAAGTTAAATGAGTCATGGAGCCAATGAAAGGGGGGATCGTTCCATGAAAAGAACATTCAGACAGATCTAGATGATTCAAGGATGTTAAGTTAAGCAATGAAAAGCTCATCTCACCTCCAACACTACCTGTAAAATAGTCGCACATCAGGTCAAGCATTGTGACATGACCTGTTTGGTTGTCGCACGTGACTCCACTCCATTTACAACAATCTTCTTCTTCTTCGGGTCTCCATGTAGAGAGCAGGTCGTCGGGGTCTAGAAGGCGAGCTTTGAAACCAAGAAGAGCTTCTCTCTCATTATCGATGCACGTATTAGTAGCCCCTCCTGCTGCTACAACCAGTTTGTGGCCAAGGGAAGTGGCTGTCGTGATATTAAACCATAGTAGAAAGAGTGAAAAGATAAATAAAACATGAGTTTGCATAAAGTAAAAGCAAATATTTTCTCCCATAATGTATATATTGTTGTTTATAATTGGTATTGGTTGATGTTATTTTATTTGATAAACCAACATATATATAGACTTTGAAAAGAGTTGGTAACAATTGGTACACGTTTTCTCAACTTGGTAAAAGAAAAAGTGTTATTTTATTTGATAAACCAACATACATATAGACTTTGAAAAAGAAAAATTGTATGGTGCAGAAAAGAGTTGGTAAACAATTGGTACACGTTTTCTCAACTTGGTAAAAGAAAAAGTGTTATTTTATTTGATAAACCAACATACATATAGACTTTGAAAAAGAAAAATTGTATGGTGCAGAAAAGAGTTGGTAAACAATTGGTACACGTTTTCTCATTTTGTATTGACTGATCGATTATAAGATTAAATTCTTAGGGTGAATTTGTTCGGTATTGTGATATTGTTGGTCAAAAATGGTTTAGTTGTCAAGATAGTAAGATTCGACTCGACTCATGAAGCACACATGATGCAAATCACGTAAGTGAAAAAAGACCGGTTTAATTTGCAACTAAAATGATGATAAATCAAACGTTGTAATGCCTAGTTGAGATTTAATTTGCTAGTAATATACACGAACATAAACTGTAATGGGGTGTTTGGACATGAAAGGCTAAAAAGACGAAAAATCAATTGTAGCTAACGAGGTTTTTAACGAGCGTTAGGGTTTTGGAATGTGAGGGAGTGAAAGCGTGACGTTGGTTCTGAAATCAAACGAAAAACAACAGTTAATAAAAAAATGTATCAATAGCTAGAAAAGATGACAGAGACTAAAATTGTTTATACTTTATAATATAATGGGGAAGTATGATGTGAGTGATAGTTTCTAATGTGTTAAACTTGGAACATGTATCTAGAAAAGTTAACTTCCGTTCATTGGTAAATGAAAATCGAATTGATAATCATGATACAGTTCTTCCTAAGGCTGCTATGGAGGGTGTGTTTAACCGCTATGATAATACTCTTGTTGGCTTCTTTGTCGGCAAGAATATTGCATTTCACTTGGTCAAGAATTATGTCACCAATACATGGGGTAAGTTTGGTTTAAAGAAACTTATGAAGAATGATGATGGTGTATTTCTCTTTAAATTTGATTCTAAAGAGGGTGTTGAGAATGTTCTTCAACGAGGACCTTGGATAATTCGTAATTCTCCTATCATTCTCACTAAATGGACTCCTGACGTGCTATTGTCCAAAAGTGAGGTTACCAAAGTGCCTGTGTGGATTAAATTGATTAATGTGCCATTACTTGCATATTCGGAAGACGGGTTGAGCCTTATTGCTACTTAGGTGGGTAAGCCGATCATGTTAGATGCATTCACTAGCTCCATGTGTGTTGACTCATGGGGTCGTATTAGTTTTGCTCGTGCTCTTGTTGAGTTATCATCGGAAGCTGAACTTAAATATGTGGTAACTATGGCTATCCCTAAGAAGGATGATAGTGGTTTTACAACGGCTAGTATTAAGGTTGAATATGAATGGAAACCTCCTCATTGCATGGAATGTAAAGTGTTTGGGCATGATAATGCTTGTTGTCCTAAGTCTCCTAAGGAGCATCATACTGATGCTCACACCTCAACCTTGGATGTGAATGATGATGGTTTTAAGGTGGTGCAGAATCGGAAAGCCAAACCCCAAGGTCCGAAGTTGTCTAGTGGTATTAATATGGGTAAGGGTCCTAAATTTGCCCCTAGGAAGCAGGTTTATATCCCAAAGAAGAAGACGCCGGACGTTGCTACTGTTACTGCTACAGGTACTCCTGTTACTACTTCTAACTCTTTTGGGACATTTGAGGTGCATGAGGACACGGGCATTCAAAGTCCTGTGGTTGATTCTAATACTGAGGAGGCGATGATTGAAGATTCTGCTGGTTGTCCTAAGGAAGCAGATGTGGATACGGGCCGTACAATAGAGGTTAATGAGGATGTGTTTAATAAGACTGGTTCTACATCACATGTATCGCTTGAGAGTGATTCAATGGGAACAATGGATGTTGGTTCTACTACCATAGTTGAGAAAATTGGTAAGCTTGAAAAACTTCTTATTGCTGGGAAAGCTACTCTTGTGGATGATGATGGTCAACCTGTTCCGTCTACATCGTCTATTAAGAGAGCTAACCCTTTTTCTAAAGTGGGAGAGATTGAGGTGTCTGACTCTGAAGATGAGGTTGTTGCTAATCCATTTGATGAGTCTACTAATTTATTTGGTGGTGGCCAAGGGTATGAAGATGAGTATGATGAATATGACTTCGATGACTATTCGAAACAGGTTCGTGATCTTCCTGGGAATTTGGATGTCTTTAATGCCATGTATGGCACAACGTTTCAAGGTCCTAGGAAGTAATTTTATTTTGTTATGTCATATGTTAGCATTTGAGTAGTGGTTTGTTTTCTTGTATAGAGAATTGGAAGTGTCTTGTTATGTAAGCTTTATGCCTATGTAACGGGCTGAGATATGGGACTTCACTCATATCCATTGTACTTAAACGTTTCTTTGGTTAATATATTTACCAGGGTGCAGGATTACTCCCCTTTACCCAAAAATATAATGGGGAAGTAAATGTTAATCTTGAAAATCATTCCAAATATTTATGTGATGGTGGTTATTAATTTTGAAAGAGGTTTTGTTTTCTTAAACTGTGGGCTGACAAAGGCCTGTTGGGCCACTTTTTGTGGACTGGTCCAATTTGGGTCACAACTGGTTAGGATGCAGAATATGTCATGGGCTGTTGTTGAAGCCAAATTGTCCGAGACATATCAAACACATTTGGTAGCAGCAAAGTGACATAGCACTAGAACTATTTATGTTACCAGTCACAATAATCAAAAATTGTGTGCTGGCTATATAATTAATTAATGATAAATCTACTAGTGAAACACCTGGGAAAAAAATATGAAAATGTGTTTGTTATTCGATGTTGAGATCGGTGAAGTGGAAGGAAAAAAAACAAATCGTGATTGCCGATTATCTATTCACGTACGCATCGGGAAGTCTAACTAAAGGAATTACAATGTATAAGTTACGTAAGAATGATTTAGAAGTAATATAAACGCGCTAAAGCCTTATCTAATGTGTCTAAACATATCAACAAACGATGTGATTATAAAACGGTGTCGTATGGTGCTACGCGCTGTTGCTGCTCAAGATGAAAACAAAATTGTTTATGGTCTGGTGGCGGAATCTTTGTTGAAACCCGATGAATTTTCACGCTTGTTAGATTTCAGGACCATTGACCTCAGATTGGATGCAGGATTCTACGGTGGCTCACATGAATATTTTATTGAGGATGTTCATGAGGTATGCCGAGAAAGGAAAAAAATGTATATATCCCACCCATTTGTGGTAACTGAATCTGACAGTTTCTACTCATTTCGTAATTCTTAGGCACAGTGAGGTTGTGCTCACCCGAAACACTTTTATCCAAAGTAATAAGTGTTTTTAAGAATGAGAACATACTTTATACTAGTATTAGTTACTGTATTTTGAACTATATTATTTAGGAGATTTCAAGCTTTCAAAATCCATTTTGGGCAACTTTCGACTTGTTTGATCAGTTTAGACCATTTTTTGCCATATTGATTTTATCGGTTTTCCCGTCAAAGGTAAAACATTGTCTGAATCGACTCACTAACAAGTAACTGGGTCGAAATTGCCTCCTCTATATTTAATACTTTAAGTACTAATTAAACTAAGCCAAACCACTGGACCAGTTATTACACGCTTTAAAAACACGGGTTGACCTGTTACCCAACTTGGCGCCTCTTTACCTCTAGTTCTAAGTTCCAACTCTATGATCTTTGGCAGGTTCGGGCAAATTTGAAAATACCATATATGAACAAACCCAAATTCTTGAATTTGATTGAATCTTTCTTTAAGAAGTTCGAGGAACTGTATGAGCAAGAGGTCAGTTGATTTATGAATCTTTCACAGGTCAGCAGAATCGACGATTCCACTGTATCATCTGAAGAGACAAAAAATGAACTAAACACAATGTTTGCAGACACAATCACGAGCAAACTTCCTATTGCACCATGGGAGGAGGGGATCTGCAAAGTACGTGCAAAGTAACATACATACTGTTTATATCCTCCAGTTCCAAGGGTTTATATGTGCAATCCTTTGTTTCTTCTGAATAGCAACATATATTAAGAAACCAGAATATAAAGACAATGGTAAAAACAACAACAAAAAGCATAATTCCAACACGTGGTTGAGGCCAATGTGACAGCACCTAAAACTGACCCTAACCCGACCGCATTAGAGATCCGATTTTCGGGTCCAAACGGGTTGGTTTGGTTGTCTGGTTGTTAGTGAGTTGCCACGATAATTTGTGAATAACATATTTAGAAAAAGTGCAACACACTTAGAGAAAAAAGAAATATTAGTAAGCTAATGTAAAAAAATCAGTAAGCTAAAACTAAAAAAGAATTGCAGCGAACTCAGAAAAAAAAGTGCAAAAAGTTTTAGAAAATAAGAAAAAGAGCAGTAAGCAAAAATTAAAAAGGAAAATGGAATACCATCAGGGAAACTAAACGAACAGTAAGCCAATTAAAAATACAGTAAGCACATTAACCATATGATGTAGCTGCTGGAGGGAAAACGTTGACAATAGCATGATACTTGGTGAATGAGTAAACTCTCGATGAATTAATAACACCTAAATACAAAGAATTAGATTGACAAAAATACATGTGCAGTACCCACATTCGATTGCAAATGGCTCAACGAAAACTATTATAGCATACTCTCAACCAAGAACTCACCAATCAAGTGTTCATGTTGCAGACCCAACGCACAACATTCATGATTTGATGCTCCATGAAAACTGCTACACCTCTTTGACCCTATTCTATCTAGGCTCCCATAATGGCCTTGATCTCATAAATTGTTAATGGTGAGAATCTGAATGAGGAAGTCTGTTTGTGTGGGTGAGAGTTGTAAATTGTAGTAAAGATGGAGGACCTACACGCGAAGAAGGAATAAAGTTAAATTAAAGAAAGAGGATCTAAAGGCTAATCAGAGTCGACCACCATTTTATATGTCACATCAGCTTTCTCTCTGCGGGGACTATCAGACAATTTTTTGCTACATTAAGGGTGTGTTTGGCAAAAATAAATTGTGCTGATGTTGGTGCTGTTGCTGATGTTGGTGCTGGTGTTGTTGCTGTTGCTAAAAAAGATTATAAAAAGAGATTATTTTTATAAGCTATATGAAGTAACCTTTTATTTTCAGAGATTATGGAAGATTATTTTTTTAATAATCTCTAATAAGTTATGTCTGCCAAACAAAGATTATTTTTTAAATAGCTTATTTTTTGAAAAAATAAGCATAATCTCTCCATAATCTCATGTGCCAAAGGTGACATGCATTATAAAAACATATCTCACAAATATTCTATCTTAGTTAAATAATACACACACATATGGGAAATAAAGGTAGTCCTTGTTGGTCGTTCCTGCGATATTTGGAGACTACTAAAATGGCCAACGATCGATAATGAAATCATGCCACAGTGGTGGCGATCGATCGTGACTACCCCATTGTGCTTGGTCTAAAGAAAGAAAGAGAAAGTAAAGTGGTTTTCACCCCAAAAGTGGGGTGAAAGTTTTATAAGCAAAATCCTATCACTTACACTATTTTTACTTTCTAAGAAAAACTTGAGAACACGACTTTTATCATTTCCACTTTCTTCTTTTTACTCAACTTGAGAACACAATGTTTGTAATGCTTAAAAAACCAACAAAATATTCCAATTAGAGACAAGTGTGTAGTGTTAATCTTTTTAAGCATTCTTTTTATAAAAAGTCTCAAACGCTTTATATAGTAGTACAGGTAGTGTTTGAAGAATAAAATTTTCTCATAATATATGATTTCCACCTGTTTTTGAAAAACTTCAAGAACATATTTAAATAAACAACTTAAAACTAACGTGAATAATGGTATAATAATTAAATCATTGTAGGATGACCATTTAAACCTTATTATCCCGAATGTTTTGTATAAGTTCTTTCCTCTTAGTTTTATCACGTATTTTGTTGAATTTCTTGAAGAGTTTGCCTATCAAATTTAATGTCTATACATGAATTAAAGCTTTTCGAGCCGAGTTTGAGCCTTACACGAGTTGAGCTTAAGCTTGAATTATTAAAGCTCGTCAAGCTATCAAGCCAAGCTTAAACTTACCTTATAAATTTCAAGCCAAGTTCAAGCCTGTCAAGCTCGAGCGCGACTTGACTCGATTACACCCCTAGTTAAATCACTCCAAGAAAAAAACAATCCTTTTTTTTCTTCTTCATAAGAATGAGAGTCTTGTAGTTATGAAACACTACAAATACATATCTACATTACGACAAATATAAAATGATAGTCTTCTGTGAGAAGTCCCTTTTACATGTCTTGCCAATTATCACCTTTTCTCGGCTATGCAATAATAGTGACTTCAACTATACAACATTGTAATAATGGGATAACTTTTTTGTTTCTTGCAGGGTTATACCAAAGAGGTAAATTCACCGACCTTCAAATCAAAGTTTGATTATTATCCTTTGTAGTGTCAACATATTCAAAAGAATGATGCTATAGTTACTTGTTCATTGTGTTGTTAGAGTTAAATAGTATCATGAATGTAGGAATATTAGTTTTGAAGTAAGGTGAAGACATTAAATAAGTTGTTTGGGCTTATTTATAGTGATTGGACTAGTCTTTGATACAAAATGCATTTACTCAACTTGCAATCACATCATGTTCTACAAATTTGTCTTTCTAGACTTTTTAACCATAAATAGCAATAGATCAACTTGGGGTGCGTTTGGTTGACGGTTTTACCATGGGGTTTGAAAATTAAGGACTAAGGGCCCGTTTGGTTTGTAGGTGGGGTTAGGATTTGGATTTAAATTTGGATTAAAATTTGGATTTGGTTTTGATGTAAGAGAGAAAAAATAATTTTATATATTAAAATGTTTTTAAATAAAATTAATATAAGGTTAGATATATTATTTTTAAAATTTATAAAAGTTAAAAAAATGAAACAATGAATTATAATTGGCTAGAAGACCTATAGGCCCCACAAAATTGACGGATACCAAAGAAAATGTCAGAAAAGTAAGGCACCTTGATGACTTTTGTAAAAACCTATATATTCGGTAACCATCCCCATGTTTGGGGCTCACAGATACATACCAAACAAAAATTTTGAGCATCATCCCTAAATTCAACCCCTATGCTCTCAAACCAAACAGACCCTAAAACATTTGTTTGTTTTAAACCCCTTGATTAGAAATAGGTAGTGAGTCCCAAAAAGTACTATTGTTTCAAATAACCACTAGCTCGGTGGGATTAGGAAGATTTTAGTGAGAAAAATTTTTATCTCTCTTACTTTTTAATTTAAAAGTAATTAAAATGGGCCCTTTATTATACTTTTAATACAATATATTATTTTTTGTTACATCACTATGTTAATATGTTTTCTCTCTCTTCACTAATTTTTATCAAATTCAAATCATAATCCAGAAAAACAAATCCAAATCGAAATCTTAAACCTATCTACAAACCAAACGAACCCGTGGTGATTCTATTTTACTTTGTTTATAGTTCAACTGTAACTAGATTGGTCCACTCTAAGTTTAAACTAGTAAAAATGCTAAATTTTTATAGTAGCTATTTCATAATTCTTCATTCAAATACGTGATCATAACAACTTCATCAACTATATCATCATAATTTAGTTCAATTTCGTAAATCGCGTGTATCATTCATATCATTTCAGTTCATTCTATCATATATGTATTTCACAATATATATTTAATTGAAATAAAATCTCATAAATTATAACAAAATTAGGTGGAAAAAAAAAAAGATGAGATGAGAATAAGACCGTAAGCGTTTTCAGAAGAGAACGGATTCAATATCCACGTGATATCTCAATCTAATCTAGGTTTTTATAAAAAAACGGTTATATAACTAGCTAACTGACTAGAAGATGATCAATTCAGTTGAGACATGTTTTAGTTGGTTGATTTATGGACATAAAGAAGAAGAAAAATAAGAAGAAGATGTTGTTTGTAGTTCTGGTGTCAAATGAAATAAGTAAATAAAGTGTGTGTGGTTTATGAATAGTTGTGAAGATGATGGACTTGAATGCAATTTATCTTTTTTCTTTTATTTAAGTATATCTTCTTTGTGAAAGTAATTTTTGTTGACAATGACAATGGAGCTGTAGATTACGAGCCGAATCATAGCATTAGCAGCCCCAATCCAAGAAAAACCTCGACACGACAACATAACTAGATTAATCTAAAATCTTAGACTTGAATAGCTAAAATATTTTGTCTAAAATATCCGAGATATTTAGTGAGAATAATATAGAGATTATCTAGATATTAACCTATGTAAATATCTTAGATATTTGCATTATAACTTTCTAGAACTTGATTAGCCTTTAGTATAAATAGGGTGAACGACTCTCATTTGTAACCAAGAATTATGGTACAATATATCAAGTATTCTCGATAAATATGCAAGTGTTCATAACTAACCTCTTTCATACTTTTTGGCTTACTGAGTCATTGAAACTGAGTCACTAAGTGTCACATGGATGTTGCTTACACATATTCCCAAATATCTTGCAAGTATCACATATTGGTTCGTACTTAATGCATATGGTTTATCGAGTATAGCCCAAACTCTCAATATGTACTATACGTAAACATTTATCAATGCAAATATCTCTACTATATATAAAGAGAAAACCATTCTCTAAAACTTAAAAAATGAGTAAAGTTCAATTACTAAAATACCCTTAATTAAAAATGATACTGTAAGTGATAACAACATCTACCACTAAATTAATAGTTTAAATATTGTTTAATCTTCAAACTTTTATAATTTTTCATTTAGAACCTATAGATTTTTTTTTCTCTTCTCGTAATTTAAACTCATACATGTTAATATGTTATACCAAGGGTCACAACAAAACACAGGTTCGCAAATATAATTATTTGTTGATGCACCGGTTGCGCAAAATGTCTCTTATAAAAATAAAGCTACGCCCCTCAAACTTCCGCTCTCACTTTACTCTGACTCTCAACACATTCCATTAATAACTTCCACTCACGGTAAAAAAAAAAAAAAAAAAAAAAAAAAAAAAAAAAAAAAAAAAAAAAAAAAGGTTATCCAATTAATTACCTCTCAACATATTTATATAATTTATCACATGATGACGTCAATTGACGGTGATAAGTTTAGTCTTAACCCTAACTTCGTCTTAACTGGATCATCTTCACATGATGACGTCATCGTTTTGGATTCTGTTAAGAGTAGTTTTATACGGTGTCGTTTATAGGCGGTGAAGGTATAATAAGTTTCGATATTATTTGGCGCGAAACGTTTTGGAGGACAAATGCTAACCGCAAGTAGCGTAGTGTAGCATTTTAAATTTTGTTTAATTGTTAATTAATTATATAAATGCAACTCAAAGAAGGGGATAAATATAAACGCTATTGGGTATGTTTGGCGAAGATAGCGGTAGTGGAAAGTAGTAGTAAGCAGTAGGTGTTTGTTTTGATAAAGCGTTTAATAACATAGTTGTATAGTCATATTAGTAAGTGGGAACGCTTGTTGCTCATATATGCTACTAGAAGTAACATTTTGATTTGGAGCGTTTAGGAATAAGGGCTGAGCATCGGTCTAAAACGACCCGACCCGACTCGACAAAATCGAAAATCGTGAAAAACCTAAACCGAAACCGAACT
Source organism: Chrysanthemum seticuspe (assembly GCA_019973895.1). NCBI lineage: Eukaryota > Viridiplantae > Streptophyta > Magnoliopsida > Asterales > Asteraceae > Chrysanthemum > Chrysanthemum seticuspe. Next base: position 28,227,933 of record BPTQ01000009.1, on the reverse strand, counting down.
GAATACTTTTGTGAAAAACAGAAAACTGAAAATCGTGAAAAACCTAATCGGTAGGTGTTTGTTTTGATAAAGCGTTTAGTAACGTAGCTGTATAGTCATATTATTAAGTGGAATTGGTAGTTGCTCATAAATGCTACTAGCATGGGTGGAGCCAGGAATTTTTGCTCGAGGGGGCACACTTTGATATAATTTAGAAACTACACTATAAATTGGTTCTTAGGAGAGGCAAATTACAAAAAACGCTAAATATTTTCGAAAATTTACGCTACAAAATTTTTTCGCTAAGGGGGCACCTGCACCTTGTGCCCCTCCTTTATCTCCGCCCATGGCTACTAGAAGTAACATTTTGATTTGGAGCGTTTAGAAAAAGTAGGAATGCTAGTTGCCTGTTTCCAAACAAGCATTTTGTGCAAAACGCTTGCTACGAAACATTTCTGCCAATACCGCTAGTTTTGCCAAAAACACCTTACATAGGGAAAATGATTGTTACGTCATCTAAGCTTGGCTTTGTTTGGCGACAAGCTTTTTGGAACATTTAGCTTCTAACATGTAGAATGTAATGATATTTGGGTTTCTTTTATAACGCTCGGATTCAAAACGGTAATAAAAGACGATTTTGGATTATTGGTTTAAATTGCTTGTATGTGAAACATTAATGAAAGAAGCGTATAGCTTTTATGTCATTTTAAACTTTATAATTACAGCCAAAGCTGTATTACCAAATGCTTTTATGAAACAAAACGCTGTTACTAACTACTTGAGGAGTCGAGGGTGTTATTGTCTGTGTTTAAAGAAATTAGAGGTATAAACTTGTGAAGTTGTTTTGGATTTAAGCCTTGAGATCCACTAACATAGGTTTGGATAGTAAACTTTCAAATGCGTGGTTGAGGCCTTGAAATTTTGCATAGATGATATTCCCAGAAAATACAAGAATTAGTTTTGCTAAACTTTTTGACAGTTCATGTGAGCATGAATCGAAAAGTAGTACTGTAACTGTTTTCGTTGTGTTTTTGACTCATAAATTTAAATAGGAGAAACTGTATGACGATAATGCATTGCTACTTGAACTGTCGTTCTTTCATGTCTTTACATATGTTCTATCTGATATTAGTTATTGGATATGAAATATGATTGTTGTTTTATGCAGTAAGCAAGATCAAGAAGCTCTCTGGTGATGCAAATGGCAAAGCTGGGTACAAGGACGGGGATTTGGGGTCGGCCATGTTTAATAAGCCCAAAAGTTTTGTTATTGATAGGAAAAACAACATATACATTGCTGACAAAAGCAACCACGTCATAAGGAAAATAAGCAAATCAGGTATATATCGATATTTGAACATAAACAAAGTAACTCACAAGTTCCTATGCTTAACGTTTGAACATTTCGTGTTCTTGTTTGTATTTAAAAAGGTCAGTGTTACATGTTGGATGTGATACTGAGATCACCGGGATCTCATTTATACCATCACGATTAGTTTAGTTGATTATGTCATAAAAGGCAACCCTAACGTTGACACACATGACCCATGAAACCAAATTTATTTAAATGGTGGGCGGGCTAGGTGGGTTGTTCAGGTAAACAGGTTGTATTCGGGTTGAGTTTATAATATTCAGTTCTGTATTTTTTAATACTAACTATAAACAAGTTAGGTTGGTCAATCTGTTTACGATTTGGAATCATTTAGAGTTTAGACACCCGAACCCATTTGTTTTCGTGTTGGTTCGGGAATTGCCACACTTAATGTCCTGTAATCTACAATCACATTGTTCAAAAGGATCACACGATCCATTTGTGCATGAACTACCGGAGACTCAAAAGGCAGATGCATAGAATATAATATAATACTATAATAGAATCTGCTGACATCTGATTTGCAAATTTGATTAAAGTTTGAGGGTTCTAGTCGCGGTAATTTTTTATCTTTATTGTAACTATTTGTTTATCTTGGATTAATGGGATGATAGGTGTGACCACAATTGCTGGTGGAAATATTAAAAAGCCAGGCAAAGCAGATGGACCTGCACAGAATGCTTCATTATCTGATGATTTTGAGTTGGCTTTTGATCCTCAAAGATGTGCGTTATTGATTGCGGATCATGGAAATAGACTGGTCCGTCAGCTTAATCTAAAGGCTGGGGATTGTGCTGATCAATAATTCTTTCGGATCTGGTAAGTTTTACGGATATCCTTAAACTTGTTGATTAGCTTCGATATTTATAATAACTTTTCAAGATTCTACTTAACACGCCTCTTGATATTTACATTGTCAGTCCTTGGATCAACTGCAGCTTGGGGTATCGGTCTGGGAGTTGCTTGTTTAATTGGCTTGATGGCCGGTTTTGTTATTCGTCCTTATGTCCTCCCATATGTAAGCTTCTCTAATAGGTTCATCACTATATGGTTCTTTGCTATACTACTCAGTAGAGGTGGCAAATTGGGCTGTTTTGGCAGGTTGGGTAACGGTAGAGGTGGCAATCACAACCCATTTAGAGAAAAATGGGTTGCTATGGGTCAAAAATAACAACTTATGGGTTGGATTGGGTTACCCCATTTGCAAAGAACAAGTCAAATGGTTCAACATATGGACTTATGTGAATCAACAAATGGGTCGAATGGGTCACTTAAGGGTCGGATGATAACTCAACCATCATTAGATATCGTGTTTTTTTATGTTTTTATACGTTTTTATAAAACACACATACATATATATATATATATATATATATATATATATATATATATATATATATATATATATATATATATATATATATATATCTTTTAAATAATTGTAATTCTCATGTTCACGTTATTTGAAAACGGGTGTAATCCTCCATACACTTATCCCTTATGTAAAATTCCTTTATATGTAATTAAGACGAGGTTAAAGACAAAATAAAGCATTTTTACAAATTTAAACATGAGAATAAACAATCAATAAAAGATATACGACACAAACAAGCAAACAATTAAGCATGGGTTGCCTCCCACTAAGCGTTTTTCTTTATTTATGAGTCTTGTAGCTAGACTCGAAGTCGTGCCCCTACGTACCGATATAAGTAAGCCTATCCTCTAGAATGTTATAAGGATCAAACTTATCATTTAAGTTCCTAGTTGTACGTTTGGTTCGGTATGCCTTTTCAAACTTCTCTCCATCGGGGTCATAGATCGTTATCCTAATTTGCCACTCTCCCTTACCATCACTAGGCGGTCTATCCCAATTCCACTTATGCTTAGGCTTATCGCTCTCAACTTTCCACTTATTCATGACAAGGTTGACGGGCAAGCTTCCTAGGAATTCGGTCATCTTCCTAAATACTATGGCGTCCTCGAACGGGTTCACTTCCATGTCCATAGCCAATTCTTTTTCATGGAAAGTCGCTTGACTAGCAAAGGTTCATCTAGATAGAAAGGTCGTTGGGGACCTATGAAGTCTTTATTAATCCAAGGTCCATATCTAGATTGTGCTCTATCCAACCTAATCTCATGTGGGATTTCATCTTCTTTGTAGTAAGTATGCTTTTTGACATCGTAAATTGACCTAGCACTCCCTTCTTCTACCACTATTTTGGACATTTTACAATCAATGATGGCACTAGCGGTAGCTAAGAATCCTCTTCCTATAAGCAATGGGCATGTCGGGTCCTTATTCATGACTAGCACATGGAAATCCGCCAAAAGAGTTAATTCTCCTACGTGCACTACCAAATCTTTTATTATCCCTACCGGATATGCAATACTACCGTCCGCTAGACCTAAGATGGTTTCCGTTGGTTCTATCTCACCTAAGTTAAGGCTTCTATGGAGGGACAACGAAACAAGATTGATGCATGATCCGTTCAAAAAAAAAAAAAAAAAAAAAAAAAGATTGATGCATGATCCTAAGTCGGCTAGAGCATCGAAAGGTTTGGAAGTTCCAAGCCTACACGGAAGAGTGTATAGCCCAGGATCGTCTAATTTCTTAGGTAAATTATTTTGCACAAACGCGGACCCATGTTTTCAAAGTTTAAGTTCTAGCTCATATTTTTCTTTCAAAGCATTATAATAAGGTGCATGAGCTAATACTTCAAGAACCGGTTTTTCTTGATGGAGTTCCTTGTACTCCTCCTCTAGATTAGTTTTGGGTTCTTGGATGACGGGTTTCTCAAGAGTAGGTTTTACCAATGGTGCGGGGCCTTGGTACCTCATTTTGGATTGCTTGGAATCCTTGTTGATAGCGTTTACCGAGTGGACCATTGGGTGTGAGGGGCATGGATGTGCACTCTCCCATGGTGAACAAGAACATGAAGTCGATGAAATCGAACTCACTTTTGGGTTCTTTATAATATCACTTGGGAGTGCTCCAATTTCCCGGTCGTTGAAGGCTTTTAAGAGGGCGTCAAGCTTGTTTGTCATCTCGTTTTGTCGTTGCTTGAAATCGGCTTCAATCTTAGTCAATCGAGTATCTTGAAATTACATGAATCTAGACGCATTTGCCTCAAGACTAGTGGGGTTCCCGATGTTTGGAGGGTTGAACCTATTAGGTGGACTAGATGAGCTTTAGGGTGGGTTTGAATTTTGGTTCCACTTAAGGTTAGGGTGATTCCTCCATGTGGGGTTATAGGAGTTTCCTAAGTTGTTTTTTTTTGGGCTTGAAAGTGTACCACTTCTCTCCCGCTCCGTCGGTACGCGTGGAGGCGTAGTCTGCAAAAGCGTGTTTAGGGAGTCTTGTGCAATCTCAAGTGTCATGGGAACCACTACACAATTCACAAGGTAGAGTGATTTTGTTCACTTGTTGTGAAGACTTAGGATTTTTGTAGGAGCTCATTAGGAATTTAACTTGATCTTCAAGCTCGAGCATCCTACGGTCGGAAGATTGTGAGTCAATGGGAGGCAAGGAGATTGCCTTTACGGTTTTGGGCAACTCACGGGGGTCATTCCAACTTTCGTTGTCATAGAGAGCAAGGTCCTCTATTATACCCCATGATTCTTCCGCGGTGAGATCACTAAGTTTTCCACCGAGCGCTTGGTCAATGGATCACTTAGTGGGGAAGTTGACATGATCGTAGAAGAGTTGGATTTGAAGCCAAAGATCAATGCCGTGATGATGGACTCTATAGAGTAAGTCCTTGAATCGAGTCCATGCTTCGTAGAGAGATTCACCTTGACGTTGTTGGAACATCAAGATTTCATTCATAAGCTTAGTAGTTCTCCCCGGTGGGAAAAATTGAGCAAGGAAACGAGAGGTGAGATCATCCCAACTTGAGATGGAGCCGGCGGGAAGTCGCTCAAGCCAATTACTAGCTTGGTCCCATAGAGAGAATTGGAAGAGACACAAACGCGTGGTCTCCCGAGTAGTAGCATCGAGGTCGATGGAATCGATGATTTTAAGGAAATCCTTAAGATGCTGATTAGGATCTTCGGAACGAAGTTCATGAAATGCACATTCGTTTTGCACCAACCGGATAGTGTCGGATCGCAGGGCCGTAGTTTGGGCTTGGTCGGGAAGCTCAATGGTGTTCCTATAGCCTAGGTGGCTTGGTCTCGAGTATTCACCAAGAGTACGGCCTCTTGGTGGGTCATTTGGTGGTGGGTTGATGAGTGGTGGTTGATTATCACCTTCCATGATGAAAAGTGATGGGATTACTAACAAAGGTCACAAAGAAGGGGGATAGACTACGAGGAAGATAAAAATGGGAAAAAAGCTTACTTGATAGGAATCAAGCAAGGAAACCTAAACGAGGTGGAAATCTAACTAGCTATTTTATTCCCCGGCAGCGGCGCCAAAAACTTGATACGCGTACAACGCGCGTTCGGGGTCAAAGGAACTTCCTTTTCGTCGAGCAAGTTTTTCAACAAGCTAGGCAGTGAATCTAATCGTTATAGTGTAGTATTAGGGTAAGCCTCGGGAATTGATATCGTTCTCTAGGGGAATAGGAATGCTAGTGAGAAATTACTACGCTAAGGTTGAGGTTGAGAAAGATTATTTTTTTATCTTTTTTATGTTTTTTTTAGAAAATGGAAAGGTACGAATCTCGGGGTTTGGATTTGGGGGGTTGGTATTTCTACCGATTAATCTACTTATCTAATTATCTAATTAACTAAGCTAAGGTGAGTGTAGTCTATGTATATTGTTGTGTGCTCTTATGATGATTAAAAATGTGTTTACTTAGATGTTATTACTCCCTAGTTATCTCCTATTGATGGTTGAATTGTCACGTCCTTATTCTTAACGTGTTGTGTTTCTAAGGTCGTAGGGTATGCGTTTATCCCTAACTCTTTGAAGCTACCTAAGGTTAATGACTACGAAATCTCTAGGATTCATAAACTTAACACTAAGGTTATCTTTGGATATTTAGCCTACAATTCCACTAGTAACTATAAGCTAAGGTTCAACAAAGACTAATCAAGCATTAATAACACAACGAATGACCTATCGCAATACTAGGTCAATCACAATTAAGATAAGAGACAACCAATCAATATTCAATAACTAGGTTTCATATTATCTAAGCAAACACACAAGTAAATTAGCCGGACATGGAGAACATGCAAGCATACACACAAACAATTGAAGACATGATTAAATCAATGAAGTAAAACACTTATCTTGTTGTAAAATAGGGTATGGAACCCTAAGATACTGCCCAAGACAGCCTTGGTTCGGTTTAGGTTTTTACTCCACAAAACTACCTCCTAAAAACTGAAAAATTCGGATTATATATTTAGTGTTATAAAATGCGACGGCGTCACTCTTTAATTGTGACGCCGTCGGGTCGCCGCCATTAGGGTTTCGTCTTGGCCACGTCAACTCTGTGACGGCGTCACCTTATGCTCGTGACGCCGTCGGCTTCAACCTCTGAAGCCGTCTGGATCCAAATCTAGGTCATCTGAGTTGCGACGCCCTACTCTTTTAAACCTGATGCCATCACTTGTAAATAAGGAATTTGGCTACTGAGTCGTCTCAAGATGTGTCGCGATGGCGTCGCAATTAAGCCGTGACGCCGTCCCCTTTCAATTCCAGCAGCTTGAGTGTCTCGATTCTTGACTTTGGCCATTTTCTTCATATATTCACGCCTTTTCGTCCGAATAAGTGTCATTCTAGCAATTTGCCTTCAAGAGATCTAAAAAGTGAAAAGGAACGAAATTAAGTAGTAACGGATACAAAAGTGATCAATTAAGGGCTTAAATGACCCTTCAAAAGTGTACCTTTTAAATCCTTATCAGTATTCACTAGAGATGCATATTGGATTTCCCCAATTTTCAAACATTTACTTTTGGATCCTTGTCATAAGTAAAATATTGAAAATGGTTTGTTATCTTCATCCTTAGACTTGAGATGCAAGCAAGTTCTGTTATGTGTGGATATCACTTTTTGTAAGTATACGCAAAACGCTATCTGAACAAGGTAGTTATAAAAGCTATATTTCGGAGTGATGTGAAGCAGTATCCACAACACTTGTAGTCAATAAAGGATTTGTTACTCCACTTGATATGTGCAGAAAGATACCATGGCGCCTCTCCATATTTAATCAGATAATTGTTTGGCCAAACCCAAAGGGTAATGCAAGATGATTCTTGATTACATTTGGTATATCTTAATTAAAATCTATAACTAGATTCTAAATGGTTAAACTATATGGAATGATTTGAGATCCATTATCCATGGTTTAACGGTATCTATAACAAAGGATGATTAGAGCAAGACATTGAATGACCATACTACTGAGAAACTTTAACGAAACTATTCTCTTATATACTTTTAGTTAAAAAGCGAGTGAGAGCGTTTGCTAGGCGTTTCCGTCGTTAGTTTTGTGTGTCATTCGACACTCCAACTCCCAAGTGGGAGCTGTTGGTTTGTGGTTGTTATAAACACGACAAAACGACTAGAAGTGTGTGAGCCGATGGGGGCACACACGATAAACACGAGTATACGTGTCGAACGTAAATATAACTTGAATATATTATTACCCGATATGCATGTATTTGACCCGATCAATATAGACGACCCATGGGCGTCTTTAAGTCTCAAAGTGGGTCGTTTGGTTGACTGCCTTGGGCCTGGAATTCTCAACCGATCGGGCATGGGGGGGGGGGAAGCTTGGGCTTGGAGCTTGTTGACCAAGCAAAGACCCATGTAGGGGTCGGTTTGTTTATGCTATATAAACAAACACATTCCCATCTCAATCTGTGAGATATACACGCATGAAAAGCTATACCTAACATCCCTAAAAACCAAATCCAGATTTCTTTCCTGCTCTCTCTTGGTCGATTTATTCATAAGGTCGATTAAGAGGTTTTGGTTTACATTAAATCTAAACTTGTTTGATACAAGTGTTTAGATAAATTAGTGGTGCTTTGTTCCTGGTCTCATAGTCGACACAACAGCAGAAACAAGTTTGGTTTTAAGTTCTGGACGTGGTGTTTTTTTCCTCGGACAAAAGCATAAGTATATCGGGTATATGCTAAGACAGAATCTTGGATGCTTGGAATTCGGACAGATTACATGCATGTCATAGGTTTTGTAGTTTGAATTATTTAAGTATTTTGTCACTTGGTGATTGTTTTTAATTACGTTCTCGACTAGCCATATATCGAACGTATACGTTATCGGGTTTGTGTGATACTCATTGAGGCATCTATTTTAGGTGCTTAGTTTCATATTGGTTTTATTGTCCGTTACTAAAGATCAATTGCCAAGCAAGGTTAGAGTTTCTTTTATCCCTTTTATTAAATAAGTGTTTATTAATTACGTGGTTAACCTAATTGCGATTACTAGATCCTTATCCGCTGCGTACTCGTAGAGGTTAATGGTTAACTTGTTCTAAAATCCCAACAATATGATGATTTAAATATCTGTTAATTCTCTAAAAGGGGCAACAGTTACATATCCCTTGCCTTACAAAGATTTTGAGTACTACTGCGTTTGAATTAACATCGAAATAAACACAGGCCACTATGCTCTATTTTGAACAACGTTCTAGATCTCCTCCACCGACAATACTGATGCCTCACATTCAAATTCTTCTTTCTCCATTTACTGTCGCAGCTGCACATAACACAAACTTGAATTATTAAATGTTAGAAACACAATAATGAACTATGTATGCATTATCAAGTGACACTAAGATATAACTGGAAGTCTTATCTTGCTATTATGTAAAAACGAATGCATAGCTAGAATTTTGCCAAGTCAGCTTGGAATAGTTTGTAACTGTTTCATCCCACCCACCTTTTCTTCTCTTCTTTGACTATAACTTCCATCTTTATCACTTCTTCATTTCATTTTTCTCTCATCTCTCTTGAGTTATTGATTCATTTCAAATAACTATTTTCACCTACTTCTTTTCTTTTTCTCTCTACAAATCCGGCCAAGGAAAATTTTCCGATGGACGAAAGAAGCTTATGTTTGACTTTAATCATGTTTCTAGCACCTTGACTTGTCGATCTGACATTTTTTCTCTGACGACATTTCATGAAATTTGTAAGTTATACTTAGGTCTATTTTTACTTTGAGATTTGTTTGGTTTATGTTTTTGTTGCAGATATTTGATTTTGGTTTCCATTTGATTTGTATCTCGTCAGTTATGGTGAGGTGCTGATGGGATTAGAAGAAACAAGCCAATAAAGAAAAGGTAAATCTAATCATTTTATAGCTTTTCTTAACAATACTAGGGGAAAAAAAAAGAAAAAAAAAAATAGTATATGCAATATTATTCTAACTATTTGATTTTTCCTGGCTAGATTGCAAGGTCACTCAACAAGTAAGGGTATGATGTGATGTGTGGTATACGTGGGTTTTTAGTAAATTTTGTAAATGTTAATTTCGGTTTTTATTTGCCAAGAAAAAAAAAAGTCTTAAACAAGAGATCAAGAATCAAGATCACGACTAAGCCTCTCCTTGGCTTGTAATACCCACGACAGAAAATGAAACTCACAACCAAGACCACCTTGAGCCAACACCCACGATACGACTTCCTTGATTACAGCAGCTCCACCACACCTACAAATCTTTCATTGAAGTTCTCTGATGTCGACAGAAAAGTGGCCAAGAAAGGTTGGCCGTCACTTGTGATTGAGTGCTCGGGTTTATGTGATATTTTAAATGTGTAAATGGTAGATAATTATTTAGAATGCATGGAATTAAATGAGAGAGATGAAGTGGGAGACAAATGAGAATGATTAAAGAGGTCATGATTGAGAGATAAGTGGGAATATATTTGGTGTGAGTGGGGAAAAAATAAAAGAAAGAAAAAAAAATGATGTTTAGTGTTTTACACATCTTCGATATTTACCTTGTGTATATATATTTTTGACTGCTTACCTGCTTACTCGATAAGGTCAATTATGTAGGGGATAAGGTTTTTATTTGGATTATAAAATGCTTTTTCAATTGATGATTCACGTAGCATGTTGGGGATTATAGTGTTTATGCTGAGTTCATATTTGATACGTCTGGTTAAGTTGTAAAACCCAAAACTTTCCAACTCACACTATCACCCACATTTACTTTCCAACTAAAAATATCATACACTTTACTTTTACAACTCACATATCACTCAACCACACTTTACTTTCCAACTAAAACACAATTAAGTACCCACTATTAAAGAAAGTGACGGCCAAGAAAAAAAAACTCCAACCCATTCCATACGAATTCAGAGAAACATGCAAAAAGTATGATTAAAAACTCATTCCCATTAAACATTTGTACAACCATAAAAAACCGAACATGGAACCACCTTGGGCCGTGCTTAGCACGGCTTAAAAGAATTCCCTAGTTTATATGATACACACAAGTAATGATGTTAAATTGCATTTACTAGGTGAGGCGATAATGGGTAGGGACTAAAATGGAGAACGTAGGTGAATAAAGTAACAAAGTAGCATACTAGCATCAAATACTTGAAGTGTAAGACACACTTTACCTCCTCTAAGATAGCAAATTGATCTTCTACACCATAATTACGCATGTGTTTCAACATCTCCAATTGATGCAATAAAAAATTCCATATTCCAGCTAATTTGTTTGGCAACAACAAAGCATAAAGCAAACAAGAAAGAGCCACAAAATCACTCTACATGTTGGTGCATGTTCTCCTGCATTTGCAATCTCTTAGAGTATTCATCTGGCCCGAGCTCTGCTTCTTCACATGCCATCTCTTCCCTGTCGGCTCCAAGATATCGGTTTAGAAAATGTATATACACAATCAGAAATATATCGTATACATTTTCAACCAAAACACCAATGAGAAATTCAAATCCCTAAGGTTCCTATAACACATGTTTGGAAATACTGTATGAATCAGCAAGCTTAATCATATTTCCCGATCACCAAACATATAGGGGAGCAACTTTTAATTGAAATTTTTGTTAGGGGTAACCATATTTTTATTGTGAGGCATCTTTTGCAATTGTAAGTTGTTAGAGCTTAATCATTCTTCATCTTCACCATAATTAATTAATTACTTACTTTAATAAAAATAAATAAAAATTAATTAATTAATACCTGTCTCTATATGGATCACGAGAGGAAAGAAAATGTCGGACGGATGAAGAATTAAAAGGAGGGTTGTTGTTGTAGTTGTTGTTGTTGAGAAGGGAAGATGATGATGAAAGAGCCTTTAATGCAGTGGTGCTTTTATTAGAAGTGAATCGTGTATTACTCGGCTTCAATCATATTAACCTTTCCCCATTCAACATATTGCAAGTCATATACAAATTGATTTATTAAAATGTCGATCACATCATATAACTAATCTCTTAAAAGACACATGATTGGATCTTGTCACAAAGGTTCTAAAATCATTTGCCCAATAACCAAACTCACATGCATCGAATAATAAAATAGAGCAAAAACAGACTTGCCTGAGTCAAACAACCCTTGGTCTTCTCGATCTTTTGATGTAGGCGGTGGCTGTGGTGACCAATGGTGGCGGTCGGTGAGGGTGGTGATGGCGGCTGGAAGTGGAAGAGAGGTGGGTGAGTGAAAGTGTGTGTATGGTTGCTAGGGTAAAATGAGAGAGAAGCATATTATATATGAGGCAAAGTAGTCATTTAAAGGATTTGGCAAAAGATAACAGACGTTGACTAACAGAAATTGGGTCAAGGGACTCATTTAAACTATAAAAACCTTGTTTTTGACTCCCCACGATGAAAAAGACATGTTTTGTCCCAACGTGATGTTTATGTACAAGATTAGGGACCAACCGTGTATTTTACTCTAATATTTAGTCACACAAATCATTTGATTAAAGTCAAGTGAATGTGTATTTTGTGTGACTATTGTTCATCCAATGGTTACATGAATTTTAAGTTTGTGTGGTGTTTTGTAATATTTAGTCACACAAAGCATTTTTTTTTTCATTTAGCTACATACAAGTTAACCAAAAGTGTTAATACGTGTGACCATATGTTGATTAAAGTCAAGTGAATGTATATTTTGTGTGACTATTGTTCATCAAATGGTCAAATGAATTTAAGTTTGTGTAGCGTTTTGTAATATTTAGTGACACAAAGCATTTTTTTAGTCACATACCAGTTAACCAAAAGTTACTAAAAGTGTTAGTAAGTGTGACAAAATGTTGTTTAAAGTCAAGCGAATATTTATTTTGTGCGACTATTCTTCATCAAATAGTCACACGAATTTTAATTTTGTATCCATTTTATAATATTTAGTCACACAAATCATTTTTTTTCAATTTAGTCACATACAAGTTAACTAAAAGTGTTAATAAGTGTGACCATGTTTCAAGTCAAGTGAATGTGTGACTATTATTCATTCAAAGGTCACATGAATTTTAAGTTTCTGTTTTGTGTGTCGTTTTATAATATTTAGTCACACAAAGCATTATTTTTTTTGTCACATACAAGTTAACCACAAGTTGCCATAAGTGTCCAATGTGGTCCAATAATAACGATCCAATAAACTCAATATGTCCAATAATCGAATCATAATTCGTATCCAAATCCAAATCACAATCCCGAATGTCACAATTCAACATCAACCAATACGTACCAATATTACAAGAGTCAAAACAAATTAAGTAATTCATAACACTTTATTATTCTTTACTAACTAAACCAAACACACCTTATATTCAATTAGTAGGATATAGAGGTGGCAAAAGGGGCGGGCCGGGCGGGCACGGGCTACGGGTCAAACGGGCTATAGGCTAAACGGGAGCGGACTAAACGGGCACGGGCTAAACGGGCGCGGGCAAAACGGGGTTCATGTTATACGAATCGCTTTTGAAAAGACACAAAACAACGAAATAAATTCCTCGAACGTAACACCTCATTTATATTTAAAAAATTAAATATAAGTTTTTCTTTAAAAACAATCTAATGTTTGAGAAAAACATGTGCCCACTATGCCCATTTAACTTCTAAATGGGCAATACGTGCCTATTTCAAAAAAAAGAGGGGGCCCAAATATGGCCAAATCTTTTAAAAGTTTGTCCATTTAGCCTGATTTTGGGCACAAATTGCCACCTCTAGTAGTATATGTCGCATTTAAAGAAACCAAACACAATATCTCGAGTTGTTGTTTAATAGAATCGAGACAACCACAACAACAATACCGGAAGAATTACAGATCGAAAACCCGAGGCTAAACCAAATCAAGTATTTCACCCTCTCGGGTTTGTGTTTACAGGAAACCAACCCCAAGCTGAAATTCGAACCCGATTCAAAACAAAGATTAGCTACTCACGGAATAGAATAAGCAGATTCAAATTCGAACCCGATTCAAAACATCAACAGTAGCGTCAAAACAGTCTATTCAAACTGACCCAGCCCGTAATGGTCACGGGTCTCGACCCGGTTGAAACAAACATTGATCAACAACAGCAGCAAATGTCGACGAGTGCGGCTTCACCGGAGCTTGGTCGGAATCCGGTGGCGGCGACGGAATAGTGAGAGTAGCCGGCGGTTACTAGTGAGAGAGGGGAGGAGGTGTGATAAAACCCTAACCCTATTCATCATGATCTATATATAGGCACTACAGGAATCAAATGTGTAACTTTCTTAATCTTTTTTAAATATTATGTTCGGGGCTTATTTGAACTAGTAAACGAGCGACTCGAATCAAAAGGGGCATTTTTTGATGGAAATCGTTTACATTTTCTACTTTTCTTCCCTTGGTTACCAAACCCTCCACAAATTTCACAATTAACCTCAATTAATTCCCAAAATTAATGCAGGTACGCCCAATTTCATCTTTATTTCTTCAATTAATTACCAATTTCACAATTAACCTCAATTTAGTATGATAAAGATCCGATCTTGACCCGATTTCAGAAGTAAATGTGAAATGCACACCATGTGTTTGATAAAGTTGTGTGAGAAGTAGTGTGGTTGGGACTGCTTATTGCTTATTTCTTATTGTAGCAGATAAATATATAATTAAAAAGTTTTATTGAAGTTGGGAGTGTTTTTCGGATTGCTTATCTAACTGCTTATTTCGTAGCAGTGGGTGTTGAGGATATTGCTTTCGCGAAATGCAAATCAGGGGTGTTTGTTTTAGCTTATATTTCCAGACTTTTGAAGAGCTAATGAGCTCGGTTTTGTGAGATTATGAGCTTAACTAAGTTATAGGCTTCATAAGCTCATAGGCCCTAGAAATCGACTTTATTAGCTTTCAAAAGATGATAAGCCCATATCCCAGACAAATAAGCTAGAACAAAGACCCCGTAAGCAGAAAATGGTCAGCAGAAAGTTGATTATACACGTTTTTTAGTAGGTTGAGACCGGCTTTTTGGGAACAGAATTTTGCAAACGTGATTAGTTGGTTTTTTTAAAACTGATTATCCGAACATTAGGTTTGGTTAACATGATTACTTTATTGCTGGATCCTTATTTGGTCACTGGAATTGTGAAGCTCTTAGTACTTTTATGAACTAGGATGAGTTTTAGGTATTGTGTAAATTCATGTTTTGCTCGATTAGTTTGGATTGTAAACACAACCAACACAAGTAGTAATGATGATGTCCATATGGGTAATGTCTCTGATGTTTAAATGATTTTTATGCAGCATGATGAACCATTGGTTGAAGATGTGGTCACAAGATGGTATCGGGCTCCTGAGCTGTTACTCAACTCTTCTGATTATACGCTGCCATTGATGTGTGGTCTCTTGGTTGCATCTACATGGAGCTTATGAACAAGAAGCCTTTGTTTCGTGGTAAAGATACTGTGCATCAAATGTGCATATTAACAGAGTTACATTTGTTTTTTTAACTAATTTACCAACTGTTTTGCCAAAGCACGCAGTGTAACACATGCTTTATAAAATATCATAATAGCCTTGCCTATTGTCTAAGACATGCAAAAGGGATTCCTATGTATGAATGCTAATTATGGCAATGGGTTATAAAGGGTTAATTATTGGTATGAGAAATGGATCCAAACATTTTAAACTCCACTCAATTATTATTTTTTCTTTCTTTCCAAAATGGGTATTTTAGGATTATAGAATATTCAACTTTAAGCGATTGTCAACTCATTCTCTTCTTAGCTAACTTGTCTGACCTGTTTCACCAGTTAGAGGTAAAACATAACCCCGAATTGGCCCATTCATAAGTAAATGACTCGAAACTTCCACCTCTAATGGTTTGATCTTGTTCCACCTTTAATGGTTTCTGTTGGATACTTGTACAGTAGTACTAGTATAGAAACTTAAATGCTATTACTAACGGCAATTCTGTTTTCAGCTTTTAGGTACACCAACTGAATCTGATCTTCGGTTTATTCGAAATGAAGATGCACGAAGGTATCTCGCTCAACTCCCTCAACATCCTCGCCAGTCATTATCCACGGTTTTCCCACACGTTCATCCATTAGCCATTAATTTAGTCGACAAAATGTTAACAATGGATCCAACCAAACGAATCACAAGTACTAGTATGATTTACCCGAAGTGGTTTAAAGGAAGTGGCAAATTTAGCATATAAAATGGAGAAATTTGAGTATTGGGAATTAGGCGTCAAGGAGGTTAGTTTTGACTTATATTGCATCACTGTTAGCTGTCTTACTTTACTTTGAATGTCAAACAAACTTCTCTTAAATTATTGATCCGAAGATATCTAATATCAGATAAAAGATCTATGTTTGTGTTGAGATACACAATAAGCTCTGTAACTACTAACGGAACTGTATTTTAAAGTCGTGGAGTAATAAGAAAATATGTATCTTTGTTTAATACAAGCTTGATATACAAAGTCAAATGAAGATGATGGGTGATCATAAATTTTTCCCATATTGACGTGGCTATTTTGAACCATTTACTTTGAGATGGGTCAATTATTTCTTTATATAAATTGGGTTAAATAAAAAAGTAGACGGGGAACGAGTCATGTGGGTCACTGGTGATTGTAAACTCGTTACTCACCGTCTTAGTATTATGGTATTTTGAATTTCTCGAAATTGTTAAATGGAAGATTAAAGATAAATACATGGCTGTAATTGAAATAAGAGACATTTAAAAGTATCTATAAATCGAAAGGCAAATTGCATAAAATAGCTATCTACTTTTGCAACTGTTGTTTAGGTGATTATACTTTTTACTGTCCCGATTTAGTAACTAATATTTTGGTGACATGTTAATTTGGTTGAGACAGTAATTTTTTGACGACATGATAACGGTTGGCAACGACTTTGCATCGAACTTTCATATGGCAATGCTGAAGATGTTGGTGGAAGATATGCTAGCTAAAGTCTCAATTAATTATCCATCTGGTGCCATGGAGTCGAAGCCCCGAAAAGGAAGGAAGAAAAACATTGATGTGATTGTGTCTGGTCAAATGATAAAGATTGGTATATTTCCTGTCAACGAAATTACATGGCCAGAATTAGCCAGGAGATATATATTAGTTCTGAAGTCTATGGATGATAATCTCGACTATTTGGACATTTCTAGTCATGAGTATGAAAAAGTGTTTCATTGCTTGGAAGGGAATGGTGGTCCACTTTGTGGTAATCTTAGAGGAATGGCTGCGATCAAGGCTGACGCTGTGGTAATATTTATTTACCTTCCTTTAATAAAATTTAATTTATTTATGTTTTAGAGATACCAATCAAAACTGAATTTATGTTATTCTCAGGCGATAGCAGAGGCGTAAAAAAAAATCTTTTCTTCTGTGAAGAGTAAAATTGTGGACGTTGTTATCGATTTAAAAGATCTTGATATCGACGAATCTGCCATAGAGACAAAGAGAATTGATGACAAACCCGAGTGGATTGACCGTCTAGAACCTATACAAAACTTAGCGACAAACGTGGGAGCAAAAATAAGAAACAGGATTCGGGATTCTTTAAATAAAGGACCACCAGGCTGGGCTGCAGAGATGCTGAGGGAGTCCATAAGCAAAGATGTCTACAAGGGTAATGCTGCGGGACCCACAAAGGTTTGTAATTTGATTCTTGTCTCTTGAAATTTGTATCCCTATTCTAAAGGTGGTCATTTTGACCTTTATTTATTTAAATGGGTCAATTCGGGTTACGTTGTATCTCTAACGAATACAATCAAGATATTAGTCAAACGGGTATGTCCAAGAAATATTTTAATAAGATAAAATATATTATCTGAAATTACTTGCACATACCTGTCCCAATTTAACACGCTAATTATTTTTTATAAATATTATAATTCTGATATTTATAAAAATATCAATTTTTGGTAAAGAACTGTTATGGGTCAACTTAACTCAACTGGTTTTGACCCGTGACACATCCCACCCTATTTGCACTTCTCCATTATGTTTTTGAATTAATTTCTACCTGGAGTTTAAACAGAGAATTGTACGTGAGGTTCTTAACAAGGCAAAAAGTGAAAATCATGTCACTAAGAAGGAAGTAAAGGAAAGTTTTGTTGTAAAGAAGGTATCTGATGTCATCATAAAACGGTGTCGTATGGTGCTACGCTCTGTTGCTGCTCAGGATGAAAACAAAATTGTTTTTGGTCTCATGGCGGAATCTTTGTTGAAACCCGATGAATTTTCACGCTTGTTAGATTTCAGGACCATTGACCTCAGATTGGATGCAGGATTCTACGGTGGCTCACATGAATCTTTTATTGAGGATGTTCTTGAGGTATGCCAAGAAAGAAAGAAAAAATCCCCACCCATATATGGCTAAACTATATCTTCAACGGATTTAAGTGAAAATGGTTAGCTCTTTAATAGAATGGGTTGAAATTATGTGCAAGTGTATTTAAATGCTTTACTAACTACATTTGCTTTCTTAAGATTAATGGTCGTTGATTATGTAAACAGTACAATTCTTGTGGTCATCTTTAGTCTGATGATTTTGGCATGGGGTGAGGTTGGGCCCACCCGCAACACTTTTTTCCAATTTCTTATAAAAGTAATTAGTGTATATAGATATGATAACAGAAATGTATAGTTTACTAGGGGATTTCAAGATTTCAAAATCCACTTTGGGCAACTTTCGACTTGTTTGATCAGTTTAGACCATTTTTTTCCATATTGTTTTTATCTGTTTTCCCGTCAGAGGTAGAACATTTTCTGAATCGACCCGTTAATAAGTAACTGGGTCTAAATTGCCTCATGTATATTAAACTAAGCCAATCCACTTGACCCATTGTGACACGATTTAAAAACACAGGTTGACCTGTTACCCAACTTGGCGCCTCTTTTATTTCTAGTTCTAAGTTCTAACTGTCTGGATATCTGACATGTATGATCTTTTGGCAGGTTCGTGCAAATTTAAGAATAGCATATAGGAACAAACCTAAATGCTTGAATTTGATTGAATCTTTCTTTAAGAAGTTTGAGGAACTGTATGAGCAAGAGGTCAGTTGATTTCTATATCAAGAATATATATCTTATTGTAAGTAAACATGTGACACTTTACCCGAATTGCCAATAAGTACGATTTTTCTTATATAGGTACTTTCACTGGTCAGCAGAATCAACGGTTCCAATGTATCATCTGAAGAGACCAAAATTGTACTAAACACAATGTTTGCAGACACAATCACGAGCACACTTCCCATTGCACCATGGGAGGAGGGGATCTGCAAAGTATGTGGAAAGGACGAAAACGACCATGTCTTGCTTTTGTGTGATAGATGTAATTCAGAGTATCATACATACTGTCTATATCCTCCACTTCCAAGGGTTCCAAAAAAGAGTTGGTATTGCCCCACTTGCATTTCAGAATTCACAAGACAAGCGCAAGAAGAGGATTTTGATTTTAGTCAACCCCCAAAGAGGATGAAGATTCAGAGAGAGTTTACCCGAAGTGGTTTAAAGGAAGTGGCAAATTTAGCAGATAAGATGGAGAAATCAGATTATTGGGAATTAGGCGTCAAGGAGGTTAGTTTTGACTTATATTGCATCACTGTTAGTTGTCTTACTTTGACTTTGAATGTCAAACAAACTTCTCTTAACTTGGAAATATATCCGAAGGTATTGTATTTTAATAGATCTACAAAGTCAAATGAAGAAAATGGGTGATCATAAATTATTCCCATATTGACGTGGCTATTTTGAACCATTTATTTTGGGACGGGTCAATTATTTCTTAATATAAATTGGGTTAAATAAAAAAGTAGACGGGGCGGGGCACGAGTGGTGTGGGTCACCAGTGACCGTGAATCGTTCCATAATGTCATTACTCGTGTAGTAATACTGTTTTCTAAATCTAGTTAGTACATTTATAATTAATAATGTTATCTAAAAAACGGAAAATGGTGTTTATGGGACAGCCCAAACGTCAACCATACTGAAAATGACCCATGTCAACCCAAACCTATATAAACTCGTTACTCAACATGACCGACCTGTCCTAGTATTAGGGTATTTTGAATTTCTCGAAATAGTTAAATGGAAGATTAAAGATAAATACTTGGCTGCAAATTGTTATACTTTTTACTGTCCCGATTTAGTAACTACTCCGTAATATTTTGGTGACATGTTAATTTGGTAATTCTAAATTCTCATTACAGGTTGAGACTGTGTTTGTTTGATGACATGATAACGGTTGGCAAAGACTTGCAACACTCCCAATCAATTTTGTCCAATTTTCCCATAGAATTTTACGCAACTTGCACTGAATTAATTGTGACGACTGATGAATTTCTATAAATGATATGAATCGATAAACATGAAGAATTAACCAATGTACATTTTTTTGCAGAGGGTTATGCTTCTACAATTCTTGTGTGACGAGACTTTGGGTTCGACGGTAATTCGGAATCATATGAGCACAGATAATTGTGATGTTAATAGGAACTTCTTGGGTCATGACTCAGCAGGAAGACTCTACTGGGTTCTTGGCCGCCCCGGAAGGTTGTTTGTATCCGGTCCCGACAGTGATGGTGAGGAATTTGATACTTGGAATTGCTATGAATCAGATGCCGAGGTTGAGGCTCTGATTGAGTGGTTGAGAGATGATGATGCAAAGGAAAAGGAACTTAAAAAGTCGATTTTTAAATGGCAAAGAAACAAATCAAATGATCAGAATCTTCAAATTGATCTGCAAGCAAAGGCAGCATTTGAAAAGAAATTTGGTTCGTTCCTGAAGGACAATGGTGAGGGGAAAATATATCGGTGTGATTGTTTGGAACTAGTGGGGTCTACACGACACCATTGTTCTTCATGCCACTCGACATTTATCAGTCACGAAGTGCATCAATGTGACACTCTCGAGAAGCAGTTGTCTCTGGCTAATGGATTGACTTGGTCAAATGGAAACCCTCTAGACGATAAAGCTGGATTCTTGGTCAGACACAATTCTAGGTTAACAGAACCCCAAAACGAGTCACCATATGAGGTTGACGGGTTAAACTCCGAGGGTAAAACTGGAAAACCCCCATCATGTTCTTCTTCCCGGACGTTAACGGGCAAAGCTTTTGAAATTATTCGGTCTTTGAAAATCAATTTACTGGATATTGAAGCTGCTCTTCTGCGAGAAGCTTTTAGACCTTCAAGAGGAGGCTCCGATAAATTAAGAGCTTGGCGCGCTTTTGTGAAATCGGCCCAATCTATTTACGAGGTAAGTTTGTATTCTTATCTGTCTTTTTTTGCAACCACAGTTTAGTCCCTTAAGTGATTTGGTAATCGGTCCTCAAAGATTCGTTTTACTCAGCAAGGGTTAAAATTGTTATTACGTGATTGAGTGATTATGTTCTTTTGGTACCGCCGGGGAAACCCAACCCGAGTCACCTTTGATGACCTGGCACGTAAACTTTATGCATACAAATGTAGTACCTAGTGTATCTTTATGTGATAAATTTCGAAACTTTATGCATTTCAGATGGCACAAGCTACTATGATCTTAGAGGACATGATTAAAACAGAGCACTTGAAAAAAGAATGGTGGTATTGGTCGTCACCTTCAACTGCGGCCAAAATCTCAACTGTTTCATCACTTGCTCTACTAGTTTACGCCCTCGATGATGCCATATATTACGACGAACCACCTCCACCACCACCTGTGGACCCTACAGAACCAATAGTAGCGCCAGAAGATCTCATAGCAATGGAAGAAGCACTAAAACAGTCAATGGAACTAGTGAACCAAAAGTCGATGGAAGAAGCACCCAAAAAGTTAACCCCAAAGAAGCGAAAGTTAAACATCTCAACAATAGTGGGTACGCTAAATGACGCAGAACCATCCGAGCTAACCAAAAAGTCAATGGAAGATGCACCCAAAAAGTTAACCCCGAAGAAGAAGCAAAAGTTGAGCACCTCAATAATGGCTGGAACGTCAAATGATGCAGAGCCCTTTGACAGTTCAATAATCAAAGACAAACCGAAGAAAAAGAAACTTAAAGTTTCAAGTGATTTATGAAGCTGATTAAAATCTGATGTTTGTTTAGAGTTGTAAATGGTTAATCGTGAAACTTTGATGATAGTTAGACTGGACCTGAGGGGTGAACCGTGAACCAACTTGATGTTCATGTGGTCTGGACTCAGTGATTGCACCCCGAGTGTTGTAGGAAATGGGAGTGGGCTGCAACATATGAAAATGTTGTTGTACATTTTTCCCTTTGATTGTTGTGTTTTAGTTTGCTTTCTAAATGAATTCTAGGGCTTCTAAAGCCATGTGAAATCAAAGAAATCGAAACAAGTTGGATTTTCCAAAAATTACAGGTTTGCGTAAGCCTTTATGTTTATGGTAATTGAGTCTGCACTGATCTCATGTTAATAGCAGGAGCAGCCTTTGAACCCTCTTTTAACAACAACCAGAAAGTTGCAACCCATACGTTGCTGCGGAATTATTAAGAAAAGTTTGTGTTTTGGGACGAGGTTATCACTTAAATCGGGACAATTACATAGTTATTTTATGGCATGTTTGGCACTAAAGACAGAAACTTTACGAGATCAAATGTTGCTTCCAAGTAGTTTGTAAAACTTTCTCTATTTTTAATTTCCATACACAATTAATTTGTTGATATTTGCTCATTTTCTGCACATTTATTGTTGAAATAGCTGATTGGAGTTAATATAATCTGCATTGATTAATTTTGTTGTTGGGTTTGGTATGGATTCTTTGTTTGTGATGGATCTAGTGGAGATGGTTTTGGTGGTTCGGGTTTGATGTTTTTCGACAACGATTTCCTTGTTTAAGTTATATAAGGTAACGTGGTACAATGCCATTTCGATACCCTGCCCCGGTTGTAAGGTGGAATGGACAACGTTACTCTTATAGTCTTTTCCAACCTCTCCTCTACCACCAATGAGTGATGGTATAGACACATGGGCACCAATATATGGCGTGAGAAAGTCAGCAGTAGATGTGAGAAAGTCAGCAGTAGACGTCCCGACACTGGCTATAGACTGGGATATGCATGCGGATGTGATTCGATCTCATATTAGAGACACTCTAGCTCATATGTTTATTTATTCTGGGATAATCACGTAGTTTTTTGTTCACATTAGCAAGCCATGATACCTTAACATCATCAAGTAAGTTGCAATTCTATGTAAATCATTTTAGTTAACATCTTCCGTACATCATACTATTATACAATTTATACTATATGAACATATGGATATGTCGTATATCACACAACGCGGGGAAATGGCCACCCATGGTGTTAGTGGCAATTTTATTAATAACTGGGACTTAAAACCATTGCCAAATACAAGTAAAGCATTAAATTACAATACTAAGTACATGAAAAAAACACACAAAAAACATATACAACTACGCACGTGCAACCCTTCGCCATTTTGCCATGAACACCGCCACCTTAACATACACCCAATCTTTCAAGCTATCTTGACACTGAAAAAAAGCATGTCTCACACGGCGGTTAAGAAGTAAAGTGCCAACTAACATCCAAAACCCAGTAGGAAAACCAGCTGCCCCTCCAATATAAAACCATCTCTTAAGTTCATCTATGGTCTCGCCATCACTCTTACTTTCATCAACTACAGGTGTTACTTCAGGCTCTTTATCTCCGGGACAATACTTGGTCAGGGGAGGTCCACATAGTCCAGCATTTCCAATGAACCTTGATGGTTCAAAGGACTGGAGTTGAGTGCTAGATGGAATCCTCCCAGACAAGTTATTATCCGACACATCAAGATAATTTAAAAAATTCATCTTAGACATGCTTGATGGCAACCCTCCTGAGAAACTGTTTTTGGATAAATCCAAAGTTTGAAGTTCTGTCATTTGACCAATGTCTTTTGGAATCTCTCCAAGTAGAGCGTTGTGTGACAAGTTTAGGACTACTAATCCCTGCAGATTGGTAATCTCGTATGGGATTTGGCCAGTGAGACTGTTGGTTGATAAATCAATTGTCTTCACCAATCTCAGATTTCTACTAAACTCATTTAACTTTCCTTGCCATTGTATCAACAGATGGTCAATATAGCTCTTGTCAACCCCCCCTGAAAGATTAGCTATAATACGATAATGATGCAGATACTGTTCAGTAAACAATCCTTTTTGAACCATGGAAGTAAGATTATGCACACACGATGGGATTGTTCCATGGAGCTTGTTAAACGACAAGTCTAAGATTTGAAGACTTACTAATTGACATATTTGTGAAGGAATGGCTCCGGAAAAGTTGTTTGATTTTAGGCTAAGGCCATACAACCTTGACAAGTTTGTACCAATCCAAACAGGAATATTACCATATAAATTGTTGGCCCCCAAGTCCAAAAGGCTTAACTTGGTGCAATTCTTCAAAGACAATGGCAATTCTCCAGAGAAGTTGTTGTTGTATAAAGATAACGTCTCGAGTTGACCCAAAGATCCTACATAGGGTGGAAGATATCCTGATAGCATGTTGTGGCCTAAATTAAGAACTTTTAGATACGTCAAATTCTTCAAGCTGTCAAGAAGTTGCCCGGTCAATGCGTTACGTGAGAGATCAAGAAATTCAATGTTTTCATAGATTTGGCACAAGAAAGAGATGCCTCCTTGGAATTTGTTTCTGGACAGATCTAAAAAACTTACTTGTGCCGGTAAAGTAGGAATTGTGTCTGAAATGCTATTGTTGGAAAGATCAAGATGCCCAAGTTTTTTCATTTTTTGTATCGATTTGGGAAAACGAGGTCCTAGCATGTTAGAGCTGAAATCAATATACTCTACACTCATAGAAAGGTTTGACACGTCATCATTAAAATAAACTCCTTCGAGTGAGTTGTATGAAAGATCTACATACACAAGGTTTGATTTTCCAATGTTTTCAGAGATAACACCTCTAAGAGAATTGGAAGATAGGTACAGTTCTTGAAGTGTGGGTAGTTGCCACAATTTGTCACTTATTGTTCCATTTAACTGATTGGAATCTAGGTACAACCCCCATAGGGATGACAAGTTTTGAATCTCATCAGACAATGACCCTGTTAATTGGTTATTTGAAGCATCCAACCAATATAATTGGTTATTTGGGGATGTGCATCGAGACAAGTTGTTCAGAAAATCTGCAAGATTCCCATCAAACGAGTTGCCAGGAACATAAAATTCTGTAAGCCTATTGCCAAGTAATGGGCACAACCATCGATAAGCTGATGAGTTGAGATTGTTGTTATCGAGATAAAGGTAATCAATAATAGATGAAGAGGAGTTGACAACTGAAGAATATGCATGCATGACTTTTGAGAGGTCACATCCGATTAAACTTAACTCTTCTAGGTTTTGGAGACCTATAATTGCATTTACCCAGTTATTTGCTTTGGCCAGAGAAGTTCCATCCATTAAAAGGTAACTTAAAGATGATAGAGAAGACAACCAATCTAAGTTTTCAATTGTACTACTACTGAGGGATCCTAGTGAAAGCTGTGTTAATTTGGTGAGGTTTCCAAATTCTGGAGGAATGGTTCCAGAGAAAGAGTTATTGTCTAGGTAAAGCCGTGTTAATTTGGTCAATGAACCAATGGATCTAGGAATGATTCCACTGAAATTATTATATCTAAGGTCAAGGTGTGTTAGTTTGGTCAAAGAACCAATGGACTCGGGAATGATTCCACTGAAATTATTCTCGGTAAGGTCAAGGGCTGTTAAATTGGTCAAATAACCAATGGACTTGGGAAAGGTGCCAGTAAACTGATTAAAAGAAAGCTGAAGAGAAATTAACTGGGTCATGTTACCCATGAACGCGGGAATGGTTCCATGAAAAGAACAGAAGGACAGATCTAGATGATTCAAGTAGGTTAAGTTAAGCAATGAAATGCTAATCTCACCTACAACAACACGTGGATAGTCGCACATCAGGTCAAGCATTGTGACATGACCTGTTTGGTTGTCGCAACTGACTCCCCTCCATTTACAGCAATCATGTTCTTCTTCAGGCGTCCATGAAGAGAGCAGGTCGTCGGGGTCTAGAAGGCGAGCTTTGAAACCAAGAAGAGCTTCTCTCTCATTATCGATGCACGTATTAGTAGCCCCTCCTGCTGCTACAACGAGTTTGTGGCCAAGGGAAGTGGTTGTCGTGATATTAAACCATAGTAGAACAAGTGACAAAATAAACAAAACATGAGTTTGCATAAAGTAAAAGAAAATATTTTCTCTCATAATGTATATATGTTGTAAATAAGCTGGACGAATTCCTTTTGTGAAAGGCTCAAAAGTATTTGTATTGATGTTATTTTATCTGATATATCAACATAAACACCTCCATGCAGCTTTATATATACTTACAAAAAGAATAATTGAACGAGAATGGATATTTATTTGTGTGGTGCAGAAATTCATGGAAATAAAATTGAAGTCCCAAACTAGACGTTTAAAGACTCTCAAGTCTTTGCAATTTGTACGTATTGCATGTTCATCCAACGTGATATCTTTTGGTCCCCAACTGGTATGTGATATATATTTATGTGGTGTAGATATTCATGGAAAAAAATTGAAGTCCCAAACTAGACGTCTAAAGACTCTCAAGTCTTTGCAATTTGTACTTATGGCATGTTCATCCAACGCGATATCTTTGGTCCCCCAACTGTTATGTGATATATAATTGTGTGGTGTAGATATTCATGGAAAAAAATTGAAGTCCCAAACTATACGTCTAAAGACTATAAAGTCTTTGCAATTTGTACTTATTGCATGTGCATCCAACATGTGATATCTTTTGGTCCTCGAATAGTTATGTGACATAAATATGAATATAAGAGAGCTAGGTGCAATACAATGTTATAAGTGTGTTATACACACCGTCACATCAACTTTTATTCTATAACATTCCTATAACACACAGCCAAAAAGACACTTTCTCTAATAATTCCTATAACACAAAACCAAAAGCCTCACTCACTCCACTTTTACGTTCAAAAAAGAAGGGAAAAACCCCGATAACTTCCGTTCTATACATGGCGATGGTGCTCTAACGCAAGGGGACCGATGGAGCTAAAACGCACATGGCGCCGCTATAGGAAACAAAAAAGCTATAACGCGGGATGCTATAACCAATGCAACGTGCTCTCTGAATACTAACCAAATGAATGGACCCAAATAAAGTAACCATTCATAAGGTAACAAGCTAGATAACGTGATATATTGATCCATCTACAAATTAACTCAACAAATTCTAAAATTTTCGACTGTGTTGATTCAGTAAACTTTAAAGAATAATTTAATTACTACGTACACATATAGGAGTCTCGATAAAAATGGACAAAAAAAGCTTAAGTAAATTCAAAATAAATTCCCACTAATATACAAATTACTAACTAACTAACTCGTGAACATCACAGGATAAAAAGGTAAACAATTTAACTAATAAAAAATATAGCAAAAAAGACTGTTAATCAATCTAGTAGGCGGAGATTCATGAGTAAAATAGATATGTTTTGGCGAAGTTGTAATATGATATAACTATAAGGCAACAAAAAGGTACTATTAGGAATTGAACTTATATTTTATAATGAATAAAGGATGTTAATGACGTTAATTGAAATAACACTGAAACGATGAGTTGAAGAAAATTGTAGCGCGTATTTGTTGACGCATAGTTGTTTATATTTTCGTGGTGAGAGTTGTTATAAATTTTAGGATTTTTTAGGTCATATTAATTGATACATTCTAATAAGTATAGTTGTTAATAAGTACCAACACATTACCCGTGTAAAACAGCGGGGACAAGTAATACCTTTAGCCAGGGCTATTTTTTTTGTCTTTTTGTGGATTGCGTTTTTCAGTGATTGATGATAATTTTTGTGGTCGTGGGCTTGCGGTGAGGTGAGAGATTGTGAAGAAGTTAAAATGTCATATTATAATGTGTTAAGGAATTGAAGTTAAAGCTCCCAAATTAATGTTAGGATACTCGTAACTCCTAAAAACTTGTATTTATTAGACATCCTTTTCTATTTCGTGATATATATATTGATGAGTTTGAAAATATATTTCTTTATTTTTTATTTTTTTTTTAAATTATACATTCTTTAAAGTTCGACTAATTGCTACTGAAAAAGTCTCGAAATTTGAAAAAGCCATGGCTTAACTAATTGCTAATACAAATTTTCAATATCAACAATTTAAAGTGGATGGTACTAAATTGATTTCTTATCTTTTTTTTTTTTTTTTTTTTTCCAAAAGTATGCAAAATAACTTTGTTCAATTTTGTGGAAAATATGATGAAGACCGAAGTTAATGGTCTCAAAATAGACATTAGGAAACTCTTACGAACTTGTATTTATTAGACATCATTTTATATCGTGTGATATTTTTTTAGGAGATAGGAAATTTCTTGTTGCTTTGAACTAGCTTTTAAAATTGTGCATATGCGGGATTGTTAAATAAAATTATTTTATAAAATTATGTAAAATATTTATACATATATTGTTTTAATTACCCATGCATGGTCTGGTTTTTTGCATAAACTTTTTATTATTTATTTATATCAATTAAAATTTTATATAGATTTTTGTTGAACGTAGACGTGATGTTAAGGTTGATGTTTTGTTGAACGTAGAATTTGACTTTGTTTAACTGACGTGATGTTAAAGTTGATGTTATTTAAATTTAACTATCGATATCATGTTCTAAGCATTATGAGTGTTTAATAGCAAGTAATGACCCTTGAAAAACTATGTGGCATATTTAATGGTACAATATCATATATTCATTTTTCACATCTAGTAACTTGAGAGTTCGAGCCTTGATTTTTATATTCATGTTAAAATAATTGTAGTCATATTTAACTTTAAACCCGTTTACACACGGGTTAAACTTTTAAAGAGGACATGAGTCATTATTTAATAAAATTAAAATAATAATAATAATAATCAAATTAAAAACTTTTCCGGATATCCTAACACAATTTCATAAAGAGAAACAACATTAATCATTCATATGTGTACAATCTCGTGTATTTATTTAAATATTACAATAATTCGTGTTTTCATTTTCATATTTATAATTTCATACATATACATTAATTTAATAAATATCATGAGATGGAGTGAGAGCAAAATATTTGATGAATGATGCTTGAGGCAGAATCGAACTCACATTATTAATGTAATAAAACATGGATCAAGTGCCATACTTGCGTATGAACTGTATGCAAACTACGCCTCCGCATTAGTCCATTAAGCGCGTCATACTTATCACATCTTCAAATCAACAAAAGCATGCACATACACGGTAAAAACATGCAACTCGTTCCATAACAAGCTAACTCACTCCTTAAGCTTACTATAATCTACCACCAGAGGTGGCAAAATGTGCCCGAAAGCAAAAATATAGGCTAAATGGGCACATTTTTAAAAGATTTGGGCACATTTAACCCGTTTCTTTTTTTAAAATGGGCACGTATAGTCCATTGAAAACTTAAATGGGCACAAACGGACACTTTTTTTTCTCAATTGTTGAACTTTAACGATCGTTTCAAAGATTTTTTTTAATATAATATATTTAAGTTTTTTAATATAAATAAGATATAACGTTTAAGGAATTTTTTTCGTCGTTTTAGGTCTTTTATTAAGCGATTTTTATAACATGTGCCCGTTTGGCCCGTGCCCGTTTAGCCCGTGCCCGTTTATGCCCGTGCCCATTCTAGCCCGTGCCCGTTTTAGCCCGGCCCGCCCGTTTTGCCACCTCTATCTACCACTTAGAAGTTATTGCATATTCGCACAACCATGTGGGAATAGGCAATTACTTCCAAGCAACCCCGGGTAAGTAGCATTGATACCAGTAAGTTATGAACAAATACAGAAACAGAGACAAAACTTCGCTTGATTAAAAAGGTGAAACTTGAGACTACAGGATGAGCGAAATAGAACAAATTATTCAGAAGACGATGTTGGCGATATGTCAGCTAAATTGATCTTTAGATTTGACTTTTTATCAAAGTTGTCTAAAAAATGTTACGGAAAAGAAATGTACTAATGCTATAACAGAAGACGATAATACCACAATGATAGCAAAAAAGGAGAGCGTTTAAGCCTTGGCTCTTCCTGCAAGACCAGTCTCCACTTTCTTCACTTCAAAAATGAGCATTCTCCACGTCTTTAACACAAACATTTCAGCTTCATCGTCCAAAATAGACTGAAGCCGCTCTAACATCTCATTTGCCGTCACGTGTTCTTGAGTGCTTGACACAATATAATCTACTAATGTTGTCTCCTCCTCACCCAAAAACTCGGTTATTTTCTTGGAGATCCATGGTCTCATCCGTTCATGCAATCCGTTCTGTATAATGTCATGAAATAATGTTATACTGAAAACAAAAAAAAGACACACTTACTAACCAATACTTACAAATCATACTGATCTAATATATGGACACTACCTAAGGTCATTGAATATTCCCATACGAAATCCTTACCTTGTTATAAACATATCTGATCGTTAAATAATACTGTATTAATCAAACAAAATACCTATCCGAACCCATAAAAAACAATTGTTTTGCAATGTCAGACACATATCTCAACAAGAAAGAACTCTAGGCAAAATACAGGGGAGGGAGTCATACCTAGTTGGCTAGTTTTTGCTTCTCTCTATTATCGGGAGAAAAACAGTTCACATTGATATGACCTTATTCAAAATAGAACGCCTAGTGGCTATTACTCGTGTAAGTATCCAATCTAATCAAAAGATGCCATATTTAACTAAAAGTACTTAGCGGTTAAACTATCTCCCCCTAAGCAAAAAAGAACAAGTTTAAGAATACCAAAAGTTCTCACTAATCATAATACTTATGTAATAGAACCATAAAACTCTGTGTTTGTGTCTAAATGCGTACAGCTAGGTTCGCCGTTTTACAAAATATTCAACATTCAATTATAATACATAGAGAAAGACATGGCAATTAAGCAAGCAAGAGTGGGAAATGGGCGAGTAGGAATTTGGAAACAAGTCAAACAGGAATTTGGATCAAGTAGGGGAACCACAAACGCTCTTTTATAACACAAAATTGAATTTTATATGTTGCTAGTGCGGTAAATATGAGTACAAAAACCTATATTACTAACAAAATAATTTAACTTCAATTTAACTTCTATCCAATTTGACCCATTTCATCTTTTTGCTCAATCCTTTCAGCTTACAGAATTTGGGATCAGACATAATCAAGTTAATCGATTTATAAGTAAACTATAGCAAGAACTCTATACTAACCTTGTCATAAGTTGCCCAATTTATTGGATACGAAAACAGCTCGTCCTTGGTTTTTGGAATGGTGTCAATTAATTGTTTTGCATTCAAAAGCTTCTTATTATCTGGTGTCTTCACATTCTCTCTCTCTTGTTTCATCTCTGGATAGGTTAGTCTCCTCCCGGTCCCTATCTCGATGGCTTGATTTATCATGGGACCGTCTACTGCGTTCCCTTTCTGAATCAGGTCTCTCTTCTTTTGTATTTGCATGTCCAATTCGTTTTGCAAATTCAGCAGCTGCAGCCAAATTAGAAGATGGTGCAAGCGGAGTAGTTTCTCTCACAGCCTGCAATTCTTCGGTTGAATAATCTATAGGAACCAAAGGTCGCATCTTTTTATCCTTTTGTGCATCCTCATCTTCCTCTTCATGGAATAGAGAAGGGACTGTAGTTCTTTTTCCCGAACCCACAAGACCAAATCCTAACTTTTTGGTTCCAAAGGTGTTGTTTTGTCCTGTCTGTGAAGCAGTCACAGACTCCATGACTGAGTCGTCACCAGTCCCATTTTGTGTACTCCGGTTACCTGTTATACGGAACCCCGGTGGTGGTTAATAATACAGATGAACAAACAAGCCCAAACATGAGACTATCCCTAGGACCGATTAAGCCCGAATATTTGGTCCTAAAGTCCGTTCACTTATGCACAGCACGTAAAACTGTTTTTCCATGTGATATTTCTTATGAAAGGCAAAAACTCACTCACATATTATGCATCACCCCACCTTTTGGTTGATGGGCCAATCACATACCAAAGGCCTTTGGTGTTTTCCATATAATATATTAAACGTAGTTTTCTGATATATAAATCTTTTTAAATTATACCATTACATATACTATATTTTAATGCTTCAAAAGAATGATCTAAGGTGCTTTTCGAAAACAGGGTACTTTCATTCTTCAAAGGATTAGAAATGTTCAATGCTCATTTTTCAAATATTTAGTAAATCTTGTTTTAACTTAATAATTAATTGCGAGTATAACTTATAACCGAATATTTAATAAAATGTGATATGTCATTCTAACAAAAGGTAAAAAACAGGAAGTAAAAAGATCTAGGACCAGGACTGGTTTTAACTGGTTGACTAGGTCAGACCTTCATACAAAAATAGAAACGTAAAGAAAAAAATCTAGTTGAATTGAAAAACTTACCGTTTTCGTCTGCATCTGCCATTTCAATATTAGTAGTTGGGTGGTCAGAAGCCTTATTTCTGATTTCCGCCAAGCTTCCATCAATTAACATAGCACTGTCCAGTTCCATTAGTTGTAGTACTAGATAAAAGCTCCAAGGCATGTTTTTGTTGTTCTTTCTGCTGCTTCCTTTCCTCTTCGCCTTTCTTCTTCAACTAAGCTTGTATCATATAAATTTCTCGAGTTATTTAATCGTATGTAACTAATTCCAGGCTAGACTATAACATAAGACCATCTAATAATTAGTTTATAACATCTGGATATTAGGTGTTTTCACCAGAAACCAGCAGTTACCAACATACTTATTTCTTGTTCATTACTAATCAGTTTTAAAAAGTAAGAGCACTTTCACGCTATCATGGAGCATATTAATCGCTAAGACTTTAGTGGTATATTTGTAAAACTGTAAGCAAAATTAGATCGAGTCACAACTATCGAGAGTATGTAACAGAACACGAAACTGAGTACATGTTTAGTGCAAGCAACATGTGGTCCTTGTTATAGCAATGGATCAAACAAGAACTGTAGCCAATACTAATGAAGATGACTTTCATGAGAGATGGAAACAAACCTCACCATCAATAACATTTTCTTTATGTTTGGCGCAATTAAATCGCTGAACAACTATTTCATACTTTAGTTTAAATACATAATGATTATCTAATTATATTATTTTCATTGCAATACATATCAGAACACTCTTTGTATAAAGCTACTTCAAAGTCTTGTATTTTAGATAACTGATAGAATTGATTGATGCAATATGTCTAATCAATTTGAATTAGATGGTCCCAAATTATTGTTTTATTTGTTCATGGTTCAATAATCCAAAAGATAAATTTGCCTGTTTTGTGGAAAATGATGAAGAAATAAAGTTAAGAATCCCACATTAGAAGTTAGAAGACTTAAAAGTCTTTAAAACTTGTAGTTATCAAACATCTTTTCTATCATGTGATATTTTTCCTCCTCAATACGTGTGATACAAATCAATGTCTTGACAATGATACCCTAAGTATACTCTTTGAAAATATAATCAAATTTTCCATATCATCTTTCTAAGAAAAATGGAGTGGTGGTCACTGGTGACTGGTTTTAAGAGACCAACTATATGAGTTTGCCAGATTTGGTTGTGGATGCTAAATATTAACAGAAATGCCTCACGGTCAAAAGTATTTCATATTAAGATTTAAATTTGGATTCAAAAGAGTAATTATGTACATGAAACGCCTCACGATCAAAAGTGAGCATGAATGTCATCGTGCTATATGGCCTCAATATCAGAACTTCATTTAGTATTTGATACCATGGAACTATGGAAGAGAAGACACTTCACCTGATATTGTTGTCACGGTTTGACAAGAACTGCCCCACAATATCAGACATCATGAAAGCTAATCAAGATATCACATAAAAGATGGAAGCTGACCTGAGCAAGGACAACATTCATGAAATCACTAGCATCAGCATCTCCATGGCCCAAGATTCGTAAAATACGCAGCAATCTTATTTGGAGAAAAGGGTCTGCAATGCCAGCAATGTCATATTCAGGAGCATATGGACTGTTGACGGCATCCTTCAAAACTTTTACCAAGCCCTCTGTGCATTTCGGAATGGAAAGAGAAAATATACAGAAAAGATATCAATGGTGGATGGCACTTTAAAAAGACGTGAAATTGTACAGCAATTCACTCTGTGCTAAAGAGATGCAAAGCAATAAACAAAGGAAAGTACAAAGGAATAGGAGAAAAAAGGTTTAAAAGGTTAGAGCAATCAGTCTGGTAGAAGAAAGAAAAGACAGTTAGTACTAACACACCCAACTCCATCAGTATAAAAAAAATGACACTATCGTTCTACAGACCACCTTCCACTTGAGAGATGGACATATGAGTGACGATGAAAATGATTAAATTTAACACAAATAATTATAAACGTTTCAAACAGACATTTATCACAAAGCTATTGTGATTTTCTTTTTAAGTTTTCATCTTATAACCAATTGGTAGCAAATGACATGGTGGAGCTATCCTTCAGTCTTGCACAGTTACGTCAAACCCATATCCAAAAAATGGGATACCAGTAATCTTAACATGAACTTAACCTTTTAGATCTAACGGCCATATTATAGAGCGAATACAAATCATATTCTGGAGGTCACAACAGAACATGTTCCAGACGCATTCAGAAGAAACATCAGTGATGTTTCTCTCGGTATATAAGGTAGGCTACATCTAAGTTCTCATATAAGATTCGGATAGAGCTATTTTCTTCCACACACACTGGTAAAAATATTAGAACAAACAAGGTCAATATACCTTCCTGAAATATTCAAGGGCCTCTTCACTGACTATACAAAGATCTGCACAAAGCTGGATTGCAGTTAAAAGGACCCCATGATGCTTTTCTTTAAGTAATGAAGCAACAGGGTTCACAAAATTCTCTGCGAGGTTGGGAACTTTCTTTATAATCCTTATGGAGCATAAGGCTGCCTGTGCATTGTAAGAACATAATAAGTACTTAATATTATTTGAGTTATTTATATTAAAAGAAACTGAAATATGCTAAACATAATGAACAGAACGTGAGCAGAACTGTAGATTAAATGCCTTAATCAAAGTCCAAGCATTCTACATTACGACATTTTTATTGCTTCTCAAAATATTCCCCAATTTTTAATAAAAACAATATACTATAGCAACATCTGTAGACTGGAATTCTAAAACAAGAAGGGCAACAAAAAAAACAAATTAATTTTCTCATTTTATAGCTAATTTGATTTACACAGGACAAAAGAGATTAACTAATATGATTGTGAAAGTATGATATGACTATGTGGTTAGCAAAATGGCAAGTACTTTTATTTGAGTATAAGGCAAAAGGTGTCACATCTAACCTAAAAGTGACTACATAAGGGGTATTCATCATTTCTCTGAACTTAGTAGTTGATCAATTTCATCTACTCTCTCTTTCCAAAACAATCGCAACATCTTGCTTTTGGGTTGTCTCGAAGTGTTCCCTACTTTAGTAAGTGTTACCCTGTAATTATGTTAAGATCAAGTATAGTATAGTTTTATTACATAGTATATACTCTAAGACAATATGTGTATTATTATTTAATGTCCTAAGTATGCATATGGGTCAGAATATACCCAAACGACCCATTGCATGAAAACAGTTATTTTAGGCAGTTATGTTGGTTGGTAGTTAATCCCCAAACGACACAATGATTAGTAGTAACTGTCATTTAGATAATTGTGACGTTTGGAAAGGTATAAATAGACCTTTTGCTGTAATAAACAAAAATTTTTCACTATCAATATATTTTTACTTTGTTGCTTTTATTTCTGTCCAATATAAATTTCATTTACTGTTACATTACATACAATACACAAACACATATTAAAATGGTTATCTATAATCACTTGTTTCCAAGGTTGCAAAAAATGCTAGGCGCTAGTCGGGCGGTCGACCACCGCCTAGCGCCTAGACCGCCTAGGCGGATTGAACTTTTATATATAAAAAATTTAAAATTATATTTATTTGGTATAAAATATGCATAAATTGTATATTTTTTTAATAACTTTATTAATGTTTTTATTATTTTTAATTACATATTTTTTTGTATATGTTGTAAAATTTACATTATATATGATTTTGATAAAGATTTGGTCTAATTTTATTAAAGCCCACTCACTTAGTTGTTGGGCTTATTGTATGTGTTTTTTAATGGGCCAATAAATCATATATTAGTAGGGCTAGGGTTACACAACATTAAACACATAGCCTCCACTTCCCACTTTACTCTCCCTTTCACCTTCTTCAACCCTAGATCTGATGATAAACCGGCGTTGACCGGCGTTATCCGACCCGCCGCCTAGGCCGATTTGGCCGATTTGTCCCGCCTTTTGACCATAACGCCTAATTTGGCCGATTTGCTACAAATCGGGGCAGTTGAGGGCCGCCTAGGCCGCTTTTTACAACACTGCTTGTTTCAATCAAAATGTGTTGGAAGTAAGCCTGTCCAACAGTAAGTGCTCAGGCCAAATTTACTATTTCACCAATCAGTAATCATCACTTGATTTTTGTGACTTTTAAAATGGTCCGTAAGGCTGTTTTGGTTCTTACTTCTTATGAAATAGCATTATTTTACATACGCCTACTAATCAATGTTTTAAAAAACTATGTGTAAAGTGAAATGGTGCAAGTCTTTAGCAATGGAGTGGGGATACTATGACCTGTGATGTGACTAAGAAAATAAGATTCAAACAACTAGAAATACAGAAGTATAATTGCAAACAAGATAATCCTGAAAAATCTTCGAAAATGTAATATAATAGATATTTCAGTTACGTACTTTCTTCCGAACATTTGGATCTCGAAATTGCAGCAGCCTCTGGACTTCAGGGGCAAGATCACGAGCCATTTCAGCAGAAGATATATTACCCAAAGCACAAAGAGCCAGTCCCACGATATACTGGTTCGTATGGTTAAGATCTCTACAAAATAAAAAAAAACAACTTTGTTAATCACGGGAGATTGTGTTTGGACAACATCCTGACAAGCCCAGAAGATGTGTGTTCATGATTCAATAAAAAATACAAAACAGAAAAGGGTACGTGCATACTGCCAAAATGAATTGGTGACTAGCATTAAAACTTCTTATCTTTCATCAAGAAGCAACATAAGTCCAAGATATCCTATTCTCTTCTCTGGAAATCCAGGAGCTGCAATTAACTTGAGGCATTCCATTTGACCAAAATGTGTGGGATATCCTAGCATGGGAATGAACATGAGCTTTGCCAAATTACTGTGTCTATAATCATTGTCATTATCGCTAACAGCTGCACGAATAAAAGCACACTCTTTTCTAACAACAGCACGCTCCTCAGCTGCAGTTTTACAGGCACGTATTGCCCGAATCATGTCCCTGCAAATAAAAACAATAATCCTTATATCACAAGCTGACCATTTCCATTTAGATGAGACCATTACTTGCAAACTTATTTGGGGATATAG
This sequence comes from Chrysanthemum seticuspe, assembly GCA_019973895.1. Classification (NCBI taxonomy): domain Eukaryota; kingdom Viridiplantae; phylum Streptophyta; class Magnoliopsida; order Asterales; family Asteraceae; genus Chrysanthemum; species Chrysanthemum seticuspe. The sequence continues at coordinate 28,190,670 of BPTQ01000009.1, read as the reverse complement.
GCCAAGTGATGTTTTGTCTTATATGCATAAGAATTAAGGATGGCTCATGAACAATATTAACAGGATTACGATTATGCTTATTTTCACAATTTTCTCTTTAGGTTGTCCCATTGTACCACAAAATCCAAATAAATTTACAATGACATGTCAATTTTGCTGAGAAAGTAAGGATCTTCACATAAAACAAAACAGCAAGCAAGATTCTATGAACAGCTAGGAGCCATACTATCAATACCATAATAATTCCACGAGTTTCAATTCTGAGCAAGAGTACAAAAGGGATGGGAAGAGTAGGGGGGGCTCTTGTGCAAAGCAAACACAGATAAATGCTAGCAAAGAAGGAAGTGGCAGGGGATTGCTAAGAAGAAGAAAGAAAAAGTTGGCACACACAGTCTTACCCTGCCTATTTGATCTAACGATAAAGAAGTGAGCTAAGTAAAATGGGAAGTATGCGTAAACAATTACGAGTAATAATGACTTGCTTTGTAATATCTCAGTTTATAAGACGAAGGCCAAAAATTCAGGGTAATTTTCGAACTCACGTAGCTCAGGGACTATATAGAAGCTCTCTAGCTCAGGGACTATAGAAGCTCTCTAGCTCAGGACCTCTTAATTACTTTCAAATGAGCCCAGCCAAAATGCAATGTTAAAATGAGCTAAAATGTAGTTAGAACCATGCATATTGTGACACAGATATACTGCACTATTTGGCATCCAAAAATCCCCATTGCGTTCTGAGACCATGTAACCAAACAATGTGCCACCAACCCAAATAAAATAATTAGATATTCATGACCCCTTGGAACTTGCTAGTCTGCTACCAACTCTGCCTATGTCAATGAGATTTGGGCCAAACAAGAAAATGTATGTGTAAGGGTAGCCCTACTATTATTCTATCTGATGTATAAGATGGACAGAAATGGTCACTGCATAGTCCCTTGCACTCCCAAATACCGTCTTTTGTCTATCAATTTGTAAATGCAATGACGAAATATTTAACCTCCTCAATATGAAAAATCTAGTAAGCATATCTGATGCACCGCCAGCAGGTTCATATCTCATCAATAAGCCAATCCACTACAGACATCTGCCCTATTTAGATCGTACCTTACTAGTTTACTTAGCGTAAAAAGATAGTTATGCCTGATAGGGTGCTAAATTGCAATACATCTCAACATTGCTTCTATATCCAAAATGACGTACCCTCCCTTGTTGGAATAGAGTTGTGTGTTAGGATGTAAAGTCTATATATAAACGGGATGAAGATAAAGAAGAATTCTGTCACGTCAATGCAAATATTATAACAAAAAAGTCGCAACAAACCCTTAAAGAAGAGGGCGACAACACTCATGAACTTACAAGCAAGGTCGATGAAGTGGATACTATAGTTCTTCCTCTTCATTTTTACACATACAGAGGAATATTTATTAAGTAGAGAAACTAGTTATTGACATTTAAGATGCAAAACATTGATAACCTGCAGCATTAATGACTAAACAGTCCACACGCCGAAGACAATATGTAAAAGGCAATGCTAAGCTTATGCTCCACACTGACTTAGCAGCCCACTCAGGAGAGTGTCGGCCAACACAGTCATAGAATGTTAAGAAGTTATGCTACATTTCTCAATGAATCTTAGATTTCCCGGAAACCCATCTACATTTAACTACAGTAATTAAGTTACATGCCAACTTGCTTCCATTAGTACATTATAACTCCTCAATGGTTATAGTTTGTGCAACATGTCTTTCGAACTTCGTGACTATGAGACATCTGTACAATGTGAAACCTCAGTAGTTTTTATCATGGTTGGCTATATCTTTTTACATCCCCGGGCATTAGACATCCTATTCTGATCACGTATTAACTTGATTGAGCAAATTCGTTCAACGCGCTATATACTAACCATATAACTCTATGTTCTAATCATCATTTCAGTTAAGTTCATTCATCGTTATCACATTCTACAAGCAAGCTTCCTAACTTAAACAGTCGCACAACAAATCACATCTTCAATTATTCATTATTCACTCAAATACTTAATCGTTACAACTTCATAACTAGATCATAACTTAGTTGAATTCCGTAAATCACGCTTATCATTCGTTCAACGCACCAAGTTTCATTCATCATTTCAATTGAGTTCATTCATCATTAACACATTTCACGCAGCAGACTTCCTAACTTAAGAATCACACAACTAATTACATATTCAATCATTACGCACTCATATACATATTTCAATTGAATTCCGCAAATCGCGCGTATTATTCGTCTAACGCCGACATCATCTCAGTTCATTTATATACCTAATCATAACTTAGTTCAATTCCGCAAATCACGCATATTATTCGTCCAACGCCGACATCATTTCAGTTGAGTTCATTAATCTAATAATCACAAAATACTCATAACAACTTAGTTCAATTCCGCATATCATTCCTCTAACGCACTACGTTTCCGACATCATATAAATTATAACAAAATTAGGTTAAAAAAAAAAAAAAAAAAAAAAAAAAAAAAAAAAAAAATATGAGATGAGATGAGATGAGAAATAGACCGTAAGCAAGGGATTCATGATTACTGAGTCCGATTGGAATCCACGTGATATCTCGATCAGATCCAGCTTTTTTTTATAAAAATTTAAAAAACGGTTATATAACTAACTAACTAGATGATTATGATGATTTATTTGATGAATTGAGTTGAGATCTGTTGAAGATGAAGTATAACGATTAGTGAATGATGATAATGATATGTTAATGGTGAGAATCTGAATGAGGAAGTGTGTTTGTGTGTGTGAGAGTTGTAAGTTGTAGTGAAGATGGAGGACCTACACGCAAAAGAAGGAATAAAGTTAAATTAAAGAAAGAGGATGTAAAGGCTAATCATAGTCAACCACCATTTTTTTCTTTCTCCGGAGACTATCAAACGATTTTTTGCCACATTAAAAGTGACATGCATTATATTAAATAATACACACACATATGGGAAATAAAGGTAGTCCTTGTTGGTCGTTCCTACGATCTTTGGAGACTACCAAAGTGGCCAACGATCGATCATGAAATCATGCCACAGTGGTGGCGATCGATTGTAACTACCCCATTGTGCTTAGTCTAAAGAAAGAGAGAGGAAGTAAAGTGATTTTCACCCCAAAAGTGGGGTGAAAGTTTTATAAGCAAAATCCTATTACTTTCACTAATTTTATTTTCTAAGAAAAACTTGAGAACACGACTTTTATCACTTTCACTTTCTTTCTTTCCTTTTACTCAACTTGAGAACACAGTGTTTGTAATGCTTAAAAAACCAACAAAAAATTCCAATTAGAGACAAGTGTGTAGTGTTAATCTTTTTAAGCATTCTTTTTATAAAAAGTCTCAAATGCTTTATATAATAGTACAAGTAGTGTTTGAAGAATAAAATTTTCTCATAATATATGATTTCCACCTGTTTTCGAAAAACTTCAAGAACATATTTAAATAAACAACTTAAAACTAACGTGAATAATGGTATAATAATTAAATCATTGTAGGATGACCATTTAAATCCTAATTCTCCTGAATATTTTGTATAAGTTCTTTCCTCTAAATTTTGTTGTGTATTTTCTTGAAGAGTTTAACTCTCAAGTTTAGTGTATATATATGAATTCAAGTTTTTCGAACCGAGCTCGAGCCTTACTTGAATATTTGGTCACTGTGGTTTGGCCAAATTTCAGTTTCGGTCTCCAAAATTTTAAAAATGCAGCGATAGTCTCTATTTTGGAGTTTGAATTGCATTTTGTGGTCCCTAAACAAAGTTAATGACTAAAATAATTTGGTCATTTCACACCGATCGAGGACAAAAAATGCAATCAAAACTTCAAAATGAAGACTATCGCTGCACTTTTAAAGTTTTGAAATCCGAAACTGTAATTTGGCCAAACCACATAGACCAAAAATGCAATTAACTATTAACATTTTTTGGATATATTTTTGTTGGGTTTTTGCACCACAAGACCACTATACTTTCTCAAAAAAATCATATAGGTCACTATACAAATTTTTTGTTTATTTAAATTACTATACTTTCGTTTAGTTTTAAAATACAGTAGTCATTTAGCTTTCAAAAACAAAACATTTAAGCCACTTATGTAACATGTCATCACCATTTGATTCTGAAGATGAGGTGGTTGCTAACTCATTTGATGAGTCTTCTAATCTATTCAGTGGTGGCCAAGAGTTTGAAGATGAGTATGATGACTATGACTACGATGACTATGCGAAGCAGGTTTCTGATCTTCCAGGGAATTTGGATGCCTTTAATGCCATGTATGGCACCAAGCTTCAAGGACCTAGGAAATAATTTTCTTTCGTTATGTCCCATGTTATCATTAGAGTAGTGGTTTGTTTTCTTGTTTAGAAAATAGGTAGTATCTTGTTATGTAAGCTTTATGCCTATGTAACGGGCTGAGATATGGGATTTCACTCATATCCATTGTACTTAAACGTTTTTGGTTAATATATTTACCAGGGTGCAGTATTACTCCCCTTTACCCAAAAAAAAAAAACATGTCATCACCATGTCAACACTACGTTTTCCCTGTCAGCATCATCTCCGTCTTTGTCATCGCTGCAACCGGTACATCAGCTTTAACACACTCTTTTCGATCAAATATAATACATGGGATTATCATTTTATAGTTTTGAGATATCGTAAGTTCGAGTGGCGGATCTACCCATAAATCCAAGGTGGTTCCTTGATTTTGTAGACGGAAAAGTCAATGAGTCAACTACTTAATGGGTCGGGTCGGGTCGAGTCAAGACAAAGCCATTTAACACGAGTTTATATATTTGAATCAAAACATTAAAAAATAAGTATGGTTCCTTTAATCTATTTTTTCCTAACGTGACAATATCGGTAACTTGTTCAACAAAAGAAAACAAGTTCGACACAAGTGGTTATTATAGCCTTAGTTCTATATTTATTTACATAACAATTTCTTTTATGTATGATGAAATAAACAAATAATTACAACAATTTCTTTTATTTGTAAGTATGTCGCACACAATTTCTATAACTCTATACCGTTTCAAATGTACTTTACAAATACGGTATAATTTTTAAATAATTGAATACGTATGTTAATTGTCAACTTTTGCTAATTGATGATACCTTCGAAAAATTTTAAGTTCATATTAAGTACAATAAATTTACACTGAAAATGTTGACCACTTAACCAAAAAAAGTACACCAAATCCTGATATAAGAAAATGACTACAAAACAACTTAAAGTTGCTTGGTTCAGAATTATAAAAAAGGTGAAGTAACTTTTATATTAAAATTGGTATGTCCATGTAGGATATTGGATTTCACTTACATAACATAACGTTAACACACTAAGCACATAGATGATTTTTAGAGAGAGAGAAAGTGGGATATTCTAGTAAGAGAAACTTGTGGAATGTTAGATTACCAATGAACATCCAACCCTCTACCTTGCAAGGTAGAGGGTATTTATAGGTTACAGACTAAACGACCTCCTGACGGCCTGTGGATCAGGGATACAATGGGTAAAGACCCGTCCTTCCTCCACGGTGTTGCACTATACTATTCTACGCTACTACTTATTTAATAACTAACATCAATAGGGACAAGTCTGAGAGCTAACTTTGGCTAGATAATAATTGGGGTGACCGACTCTTTTACTTATGAAATTTCTGATTCCTAACAATCTCCCCCTAAGGGAGGTTACCCCATAAATTACATTGTGTATCCTAGCTTTCAAGTAAGTCTTCATTCATGAGCTCGTAGACTTCTTTTCAACAAAGTAATCAAACCAAGTGCATCTGTGGAGAGTGCAATATTGAACAGCAGAAATGAATAATTCGTGGAGGTTGAGTGTCTGATCCACTGTGATAGCAATAATTTTGAGCCAGCTTTTGAGATCATCAGCTAATGCAAATCTCTGAGATATCCATTGTGGTATTTGTGTTATGTGATGATGTGACTTAAGGACCGACATGCTCACATTCTGGATCATGATATCTTCTCATCAGAGTAGTGGAAGCTTTCGTTGAATCATGATATTGGCAGCAGCGTAGCAGAAGCATGAGTGAAAATATCAGAGTCATTGATGCACTAATCATCATTTCTTTAGAGATGAATGTGTAGAGTGAGCATGCGGCTATGGATTGACCGCTACATTCTGATCAGCTGCAAACGTCGGGTGTACCTGCATATAACAGTTAGCAATAAATCGCACGAAAGTGTCTTTGAACACTTTCGTTGAATTGAGGTACACGGCCCACGGTTCCCCGTTGATCAGTACAAGTACTGCCTGTGATCAGGTAAAATTCCGAAGAATTTCCTTGACAGGGTTTCGCAGCTGCTCTAGTTGTTCTCAAACCGGAACGTCTCAAAGAAGACAACACGGAGTGAGTGAACCAGCGACTAGAAATTCACTGATTGATGAAAAGATATTTGAAAAACAATCGTGTATTGCTCAATAGAAATTGTTTTTGCAATACAACGAAGGTTTTAATGAACATCAATTATCAATCATAAAACACATTTTGATTTGAAATATCCGTACACGGTCGATTAGCTAAAGAAAAGAGTTTTTAAGCACAACGACCGGTTTTTCAAAGGTATCCGTCAATCCATAACCTGAACCAGGATTGATTCAAAAGATTGAATCGCCCCATTGTTTCTGTTCAGTTGTCACATGGTTGATCAATATAATAGATCTCACATGCCACCCACCAGGAGCTTGTTAGATGTTGGCTCCAGAAGGATTTCCATCTTCATTGTGAATATGTAACCACATCACTCAGATGTTCTGGCAATACCACAAGGATAATGCGTAGGACTCAAGATATAATCTCTCTTTCCACATTGTGTGAAACAGAGAGTCTTCATTGAAAGTGTCCTAATGAGATTTATTGATGATCTCGTGGCTCTAGACTCAATATGTGCATATTTGGTTCCTGTGCCGGAGACTAGGGAGAGGGTCTCCTTCTTCAATATCAACAATCTCTAAGAGAAAGTCGATAGATAATGTCGGTTCCCCGTGAGAATGAAACAAGTCCTTTTAAGAGGAACTTGAGTGGTTTGGAAAGTTGAAGTGCAGTGCGTCACTGGGTCCATGACGTCTTGTCTTCAATACCGATGTTACCATCAGTAGCATATGAATTGAACCCGGTTTCTGCCCTAAGGTTGAATATATGGAGGGCTATTTGTTTTCACCCTTTTCTCATTCAATTCTTTTTAATTCTTCAACCCCTTCAGTGCTTACCGAGACTTCATAGCTAGAACCTTGTTGGGTTTGTTCCAATACTAGCTCAGTCTCAGTCCGCACTCTTCCCATATCTCATTTTTCTCCTTTTATCATCATACCTAAGAACTCTACACTAACTAGTGGATAGTCCCTGGGTAGATCCCTCCGGTTCTGGCGGATCATGGGAACACATACATAACCTTATCATCCTTATATCACCATACATAAGTAAAGTTGGTCGGTCTATTTGGTATTGTTCATCTGCCATAGAAACCAATTGAAAACCATTTGAAAATCAATCCAGGTGCTTGTGATTGATTTAGAATAAGAGCTCCCCCTCAACATGTGCATCAAGTGATTGAAATCGTTTTGCACACGGAGGCAAGAGAAAGATTTAACTTCTTTGAATTCCATTTTCTAAAAGATATCAACATCACTTCCCTAATCAAATCAAGTAGATAAAGCATTTTCGGGAAGGATGAGGTTTTCATGATTTTGCTCCCCCTCAATATGTGCTTCTAAGTTTGAAAGAGGGTTTTGCACATACTGGAGGGAACCCTTTTTTGAAGTGCAGACATGATCACCAAACGATTAGAAGCCATTTAACATACAATCAATGTAGCTTAGAAAAATGGAAAGTTGTGTACCCTGATGTCTTGAATTTGCTCAAAAAAAATGCTCCCCCTTTATATATGCTTCGAGATTCGAAAATTGTTTAGCACATATTGGAGAGTAGTATGCACAAAAAATTGGTCATCTTTTAACATCTTTCATATTTATATCACATTTTCTCCCCCGATCAAAAATTTCAAATCCTTTGAGATTTTGGATCTCAAGTGATTTAAATATGTATGAGACAAAATATTTGTTGGAGAAAAATGTGTCCGGTTTTATATGATCAGAAGTGGACAACACAAATGTTCCCCTTTTTGATACAAGGGGAAACCACAATACATAACCTAGCACTATTACATGCATTACAGTTGTTCAAAGTTAGTACACCACATAATACACAAAATTAAAACATAACAGAAGCTGCTTCCCGAAGATGTCTTCATTCTGTTCTCTGAAGAAGTTTGTAATGACCACCCCGAAGCCTACCACCAACAAACTTTCAAGGCTGCGGAAGATCCTTCGAGTCTTGAGTCTTCGCCTGATTGCAACAATGAAATATTCACACCGCTTTTTGTCATCGTCAGTCCAAAAGATAGTCTTTACCCAAGATTTCATATCAATTTTGATTTCTTTCACTCTGGTGTCAAGTTCTTCTTCAACCAATTTGAGAGTACCGTCACTAAACTTGTAGAGCTCACATAGTCGCATAAGCATGCGAGACCCATATCTGTCGGTGAAGATGACGGCTCTAGGGGTGTCAAGGACTTTGTATTCGCGATGAAATTCATGCCCTGTTGCATTCCATTGTGGACTTGTAAGGTTGATCCTGATTTGGTAGCTTTCTATGCCAAGCTGAAAGTCCTCAACTCGTTTTCGAATGACTAAGCCCCTGATCCAAAGAGTGATAGCTGCAGAGAGGGCCTTTTTCTCACGGACAGGTAAATGCTCAAGGTGTCCTTGAAGATTCAAGCTAGAGATATAGATCTTCGAAATCATTTGGCAGAAGATGTTTGAAGTCGTTTTCCTCAATAGTATACTCTTTGAAGTCTGCTCTTTTAAGGACTATCTTCTTCAAATACTCATATCCATAGATAGGGAAGATCTCTACACAAACAACACTTAAGATTTGCAGCTTTAATCGAACATCATTGCGTCTTTTATCAGCACCATGTCTTTCTATGTAGAACTTCTTCTTTTTGAACCACCAGTGAGAAATACCATATGAAGCGGCAATATCATACTTTCGTTCTTCATCAGCCCAGAATTGATCAGGAACCATCTGTTTAAGCCCCTGATCAGAGTAGTTTGCAGCTTTCATCTTTGAAATTGATAGAGCTGGTCTTCTTTCAGCAGAGCGAGCACACAGATAGTCCAAGTCATGATTGAAGAAGAATTCAGCCTGAATGGTCATCTGACCAGGTTCACCACCAAGAGGAAGAGATTTGTTGACATTGAAGAGACTAATTTGCTCACTGACTTGGTCATTCAGCATCTTATGGCATTCTTCCATCTGATATTGAAGATGATTTGCATCAGAGTGGAAGACTATGACAATTTCATAAGCTTGTCCTTCAAGATCTCTTGGAGTTATGGATGAGATACTCTTCCGTTCACAAAACCATCTAATAAAGCTTCCCATATCACCAGTGTAGTGCAGAAGAGAGTCTTCAGCTGGAACTTTATAATTATTGGTGATAATTGATGCCCAATTGTTGTCAGGAATAATCGAGTCAGACTCTGGGATGGTCCATGTAGGTTCTGGAGTAGGAGGTCTATCTTCAACAATGCAACTTTGAATTGTGTCCCTTGAAAGTGCTACTCTGGATGTGCTAGTGCGATTCCCAGCCATGTAAGTATCAAACCAATCTTCTGATGGCTTAGGAATATGCTTTGTTGATGCATCATCTTCATCTGGTTCCGACTCTGCCATGACATGCGACTCTTCGTGAACCATTTGATCATCAGGAATAGAGGTGGATGTGGATGTGAACCTTGAATCAACCGTCGTCCAAGTAGCAGATTTCTTCTGAGTACTCTGTTCTTTTGTAGGACTTGATTGATTGGAGGGTTTTGGCGGTGATGATGGTGGTTGTGGTGGAGGTGTGTTGGTTGTCGTAGAAGATTTACCAGCTCCAGAGATTCCAGCACCCCCCGTTGGAGGTGGAGGTGGAGGAGGATCTTTACGGTCTTTCCGTAGTGTTTCCAACACAATGGCTCTCCTTTTCTTCTTAGCTTCCTTTTCCCTGATTTCAATCAAGTACTGCTCATGATTGTCGTACTTAATGGATTCTTCAAGTGCCTCATAAAGCTTCTTGTGGACCTCATGCTTGTCCTCTTCAGCATCATACATCTTCTCAAACAGAGCTGCTCTCATATCGGCAATAGGTAGGTCCTTGAACCATCTAAGAAGTGGAGCCTCCATTGCCCATTCCACAGCATCCTTAACTTCTCCTTCAATGGCGGCCGCAACCCCTTCATTGAAGTTGAGGTGCTCCAATCTATAGACACGATCCACAAGGGAATCAACAGATTTTGGAAGTTGCCTTTCAAGGGCTTCTATCCTTTTTACAGCTTTGTCAAGTAGTTGATCTGAAGTAAGGATTTGAGGTGGTGATGCAGGTGGAGCATCCATATCAGCAACTGTAATGACAGGTTCAGGGGATGGTGACGATGTAGGTGGTGTTCGTACGGTTGATTGATCATGTATGGGAGGTGGAAGTGCAGTTGTTAGTGAAGATGCTGACATGGGAGGAATAGTTGATGTGTCTTGTTGAATGCTGACTGTATACATGGATTGTGCAGTATCAATGGGCTTGTCATTTAAGTATAGATCTCCGAAGGTGAAGTCTGTATCAAGATTCTTAAGTGAAGATAAAGAGTCGGCAGACAGATTTGGTTCATCCAAGTGCATGGTCTCATCAGATCTTGACTCAAGATTCTCCTGCGAGCCTTTTTGCAACAGAGAGTCAACATTCTGACCAGACTGAATCTCACTAATTGTAAGAGATTCTTTAAACGTTTCAGGTACTTTGTCCAATCCTGATTGTTCTTTAGCAGGAGATGATTCAGTTCTTCTCTTTAGCTCATATTGATTGGTGGTGCTTGATGGAGATGATGAGATTGTTAGAAGCATGTGAGCGGCTTGTTCCGTTTCAACACTAGCAACCGCTTTTCCTTTGTCTTTCGTGTTTGATGTGGATTGCCGAGGCAATTGATCAGGTTCTCTTAACACAACTCCTCCAATTGGGGCTTTCATGATCTGACTCTCTAGGCTCTGCTGGATTCCAAGTTGCAGAGCAGCATCATCATCATCAACTACCTTGGTGCTATCCCTTGCCCCCTCAGTATTTTCATCGATTTCCTTTTCCACCTTCTTCTTCTTTTCTTTATGCTTTTTGGATGAGGTGTCTGACTGTTGTGATCTTTCGCGTCTCTTTTTGGGAAGAGAGGCATAAGATGCTTTTGAGCCAGAGATGGGCTTGGGAGCATTGGGTTGTGAGGGAGTGGGTGTGGCATTAACAGATGATCTGGCAGCAATTTTCATTAACTGTTTGAAGTAGTCCCTTTTCTTGATATCGTCCGTGAGTAGAATATCAGGAATTGGCAATCCAAATATTTTTTTATCCATACCTCTAGGAACATATTTCAGGTTTCCTAAAACAAATTCATCTTCTGCTTTATGTAGAGTTGATTCAATCCTAGGATTGAAGTTGTGAGTTTGTTGCAAGAACTGGATAACAAGTTTTGAAAATCTGATGCTGGGAATCACAAGCTTGTTCAGTTTCTTTCGCCCTTGAGCTTTGTTCAGAAAATTTGTTCTTTCAGATATGAATGTGTTCATTGATAAAGAAAATTCTTCCCAAATACGATCTGAGACATTCACATCAACCTTATTGACAATACCCCATAGGATTTGCAAGATGGGAATTCTCACTTTATCGAACCCTGATGTTTTGCCAGATAAGCATAAGTTGAGAATAGTTGTAATAGCTCTCCAGGGTTGATACATGTGTCCAGTGATAATGTCGGAAGCCCTTAAAATGATGTTCTGATAACCCAAACCAATTAGAAAGACAATTAAATCATCAGCACCAGGTGGAGATTCAGAAAGAAGGTTGGGGTTGCATGGGGTGATTCCAAGAGCCTTGCTAAGAATGACTGAATCAATCACGAACTCCCTATTATCCAGTTTGCAAGAGTAATGAGTAGTGATTTTGTCCCATTGAATGGTGTTCCAGAATTGTTGAATGTAAATGGTGGGAATTGAGCATTGCTTGGTAATGGCACCGAAGAAGTTAGTGTTCTTGAGGATATCAATAGACACTTTGAGTATAGGATTTTGTTGCAACTTTTGTAGGTCCACGTAACAGTTACTCTTTCCAATATCAGCCCATTGACTCCTAGGAAGGATTTCTTCGTCTGAGAGAACTTTGGGTGATGTCGAAGGGGTAACGTTCTTTTCAGGGATTGAACTTGCCATTGATGATCTGAGTATACATACAATCAACAGTAATGATTGGGAACATGTTAGATTGTAAATGTAAAGTTAGACAACATTGAATACACCCTTACGTTATAAACATACAAAACTTAGAAGCTCAGACAGGGTACCCATAGGCATATAGAGATAGAATGAGAGACATTAGTGAGACATAAAGGATAAAGACACAATATGGTACAGTTTTCACGAGACGAGTTGTTTAGGAATTAAAAGGTTAAAACGCACATTTGCAAAGAAATAATGTCATGAACCAAGATACAAGTGTAGAAGTGATATAGCAAATTGTATGAAACAAGATGTAACATTGAATAGCCACAAGGGAGTTCAAGAACGACTTGCTTAAACAAAATGTTATAGCAGGTTACAAAGAGTAAGTTGTCAATACAAGTTGCTACAGGAAATCCTGAATCAAGATAGTAAGCATGAGATTATCCTAGCAAATAGCCTTTAAACAATTTAATGACCCTAGACACCGAGTGAAAAACAAACCAAACAGGTCTCTAGTCATAATTTGGACAAGTCGCTAACCAAGACTAATTCGCTACATGAAAGCAAACTATGTCGCTAACTTGTAAAGACAAGTCGCTATCACCAGTGACACAGTCAAGTCGCTACACGTTCAGTTCACTAAGTCGCTACATTTGCTAATTCGCTAACTTGTAAGACAAGTCGCCATGAACAGTACCATAGCCAAGTCGCTACATATCTGTTTACTAAGTCGCTACCGTTATTAATTCGCTAACTTGTAAAGATAAGTCGCTGATAATAATGATACAACTAAGTCGCTACCCAAGTCGCTAGTAAATAATACCCTAAGTCGCCACAATAGCTTAGTCGCTAAGTTGAGCAGTATTAACATCAATAACTCGCTACGAAGAACATTTAAACTAACTCGCTACCATGAACAATATTATCACAGTAGGCAACTCGCCACCAAGAACTCAATCATATCACTCAATTAAATGATGCAAACCATTCAACATATTCAGATCATTTAATTAATATGAAACACAATCCAACCCATTCATAAAATCCACATACACAAACTATTTTAGAAACACAACCTAACTCGAATCACAGATAATACGCTCTCAAATACATTTAGAATTTCAACAACCCTAGTGCATCCAAACTACCCTTAAACCATTAACATATATCCCAATTGTTCCATTCAACAGATCCAACAACAAACCTCTACGAGGGAAGCGAGGGATGATTATCAAGATCCGTGGAATCTGTTAAGGAATAAGAGTTAGGAAACACGTATGTTGTTCATATTAGGAGACAAAAAACAAAACAATGATGTCTTACCACACGTAATTCGCTAAGAGGAATCGAGAGAGAGAAAGAGAAGATTATTTTTGAGATTTTGAAATAAAAATAAAAAAACAAGTCGCTAACTTATAGGGAGGGTTTAAGTAAGAAACACCAGGTGGTCACATTTAGTCCCTGTAGTTTTGTGAGAGATTAGCAACTCGCTATCCTAAAGTTATAATAAGTCACTAAGACTTTTCAAAGCATGTCTCTAACCTCAAATTTACCAAACCAAGTTGCTAAGACATTACAAAGTAAGTTGCTCTCTTGTCACATTATGTGTTACAGACACATTAGTTATATGAACTTATCAGATTGCAAACTGGCACAGATAGCATAACGAGAATCATAATAAGATAGGCACACAAACATAATGGATAAACAATAACAACCCGCCTTTGAACACAAAACATAACTAACACTGGCGCATATATAATCAAGATAACTTTAAAAAATCTCCCCCTCAATCAATGTCACCAAAGACCATTGATTGAATTAACCTCACCCGTTATAAAACAAGAATATATCATTTGTTCGAACTTCATCTATGATCCCGTGCCATTATTGAATGACATTTCTAGGACTGTAGATGTTATCGATAACAAAGAATGTATTCTTTATTAGTATGAGGAAAGTGACAAAAATATGAATTTAAGAGAATGAAATATATAAAAGGTATATATTTTTTTTTAAATAAAACTTGATTTATACACAGATATAAAAGAGCGAGTCCTGATTCAAGATGAATAGGAGTCAAAGTAAGATGTACATCAATTCTGGCAAGCTATAGCTCCTGAATGAGCCATATTCATTTCTGATGGAAACCAAGTCATGAGGTTCCTGATTGAGTTGAGCATTGTACCTGAAAAAGACTGAGAGCACATTGTACTTGAAGCACATGTAGAATTGTAAATGGGTGGGTTAGTGACATGATTAATCTCACACTTGGATGCATCACAGTATAATACAGACGTATCATTATTAGGGATCTCATTCGATTCAGTATTCTTGAAGATTTTTCCTGTGGGGATCCACTTGAGGCAAGATCTGGATATGTAAGTCCGTTTGACTCCTGTAAACTTAAATAATCTGCCAGTGGGAATCCATTTGAAACAGCTGCTGGCTGATTTGTATGTGTGCACAACCTTGTTTTGACTATTGGTCCTTGTGTGATTAGAATGTTTCTTAGGAGATTGATCAGTCAACTGATGTTTAGTATGAGAGCTATTAGTCCTTCTAGTATTACTGATCTTGGAGTATTGAACATTATCCTGAAGTTTGAGGTTCATCATATCGGAACTAGGCGATGAAGTGACTGGTTTTGTCAAAGTAGCATTATTATCAACTTGGGAGGCAAGCCTAGATTTCGATGGTTTAACTCTTTCTGTCCTAAAGCATTAGGCTGCTTAACTACTGTACGTTTAGAGTGGTTCTGAGCAGTTGACTTCCCCAACGTTGAAGGTTTTGCAAACTTAGTGTTCTTCCTAATTCCAATAGATTTCCTAAGCTCATTCTTTAGGGCAACAATATTGAAGCTCTTATCCTGAATTTGGGCTTTGAGGTCATCAATGTCTTTCAGCAGGAGGTTAGATTGAATGACTAACTTAGAATTTGTTTCCTCAAAGTTCTTTCTCAATGACTCATTTTCTTTTAATAGATTGGACACACATAGGGCTAGTTCAGCATTTCTAGATACTAGTGTATCACTCATCTCATGACAATCATATTTCTGCACATCTGAAAGAAGTAATTTCAGATTGCCTATGGTCGAATCTTTGTCCTGAATCTGGGATTTTAATTGATTAATTTCAAAAAATTCTCGAAATTCTGGAAGTTCCTGATTAATACAAGGTTTCTTTGCATAAAAGATTTCATCCTTTTGTTGTATTTCAATTTGCAATGAAATACAATGTTTTTCAAGAATTGAGTATTTGTTTGAAAGTTCATCATATACCCTTTTTTCAATCATGTTAATAGCTTTAGATTCAGGCTCAACCAAGATCGATTTCATGGTGTTATGTTCAGAGTAAGAGTCAGGTGCCTTTACATAAGAATTTATGTGATCAGTTAAGTGTACCTTATCACTTGAGACCTTTTCTGACTTTGAGTATTTGAGATCAGTGCTGTAGTCTTCATCCTCTTTCATTGTGACTGAAATTCTGCATTCGGTAACATTCACTGGTTCAACTGGCCTATTGCATGACCTGTCACAATCGTTCCATAGTGTCTCTTGACACTCATTCAATTCATTCAGCTTATTATTCTCTTTTGCAGCTTCCTTGATGTATATTTCCATATTACTCATAAGTTGAATAAGTGAGTTTCTGAACTCATGAATTTCCATTCCAGTGTGTTTCTTGAATGAGATTCCAGTCATGTCATCATCAAAATCTGAGGAATATTCTTCCCGGATAAGTGGCTGAAATTGATTGAGGATAGTTTGAAGAGCTGCATGAGAATCATCAGATGAGAACTTTTCTTTGGTAATTTGAATCCTTAGTCGTTCTAAGTTAAGTAACACAGTTCTTGTCAAAGTGGGAAAATCCTGACGAAGGATAGCACTGCTTGTTCGATCCATAGTTGTAGATAATAGTAGTTTGAGAAGCTGATGGAGATGTTGAAAGGGCTCACTGGTGCATTCCATTTTCTTTGCATCATTTGTCAACATTAAGAGTGTCTCATCTGAGTTGTTTTGATTAAATGATGTTGAATCATTAGATGTAGAGCATTCAGGGAGGCATCCCGTTTCAATATTCTGTGTGGTATCATAGAGAGCAAGTACTTTGGTGATTAAAGGATCAGTGATGTAAGACATTGTGTATAAGTATCTCGCTTCACTACACCAATGTATTAAACATCCAAGTCGCTAAATACCAAGTATCTAAGATATTAGAACCAAGTAGCTAACACCCAAGTCGCTAGGAATTTAGAACCAAGTCGCTATCTTCTAATTCGCTATTCCACCAAGTCGCTAAAGTCCCAAGTCGCTAAACAAAAGACAAGTCGCTAAATAGCAACTCGCTAAGCCTCTAGTCGCTAGCAAAATTTTGGCAGCAATTCGCTAAGATACAAGTCGCTAAGGAATCAAGTCGCTAAATAGCAACTCGCTACTTACCAAGTCGCTAACACCAAGTCGCTACCCGTAGTGGAGCATCCACTACTTGTACTGTTAGTCGCTAGGCCTAAGTCGCTAACTCCACAAACTGCAACTCGCTACAAAAATGTAAAGCAAGTCGCTAACAAGAAAAGAAATCCGTAGGTCAAGTCGCTAGCAAGAAAAACATCACAAACATCACTTTTCAATCCAAAAACAACCCAACCAAGATGATTCAAGCTTACCAAATGAAAAACTAAACACTTATGATGATTTTAAACATAAAAGTACTAACAAAATCCAAGCTTTAACACAAGAAATCAACCAAATGATGCACAAACCACTAGAAATCCAAAGATGTGCAAGATATGATCTAACCATGGCTCTTGATACCAATTGTAGGATATTGGATTTCACTTACATAACATAACGTTAACACACTAAGCACATAGATGATTTTTAGAGAGAGAGAAAGTGGGATATTCTAGTAAGAGAAACTTGTGGAATGTTAGATTACCAATGAACATCCAACCCTCTACCTTGCAAGGTAGAGGGTATTTATAGGTTACAGACTAAACGACCTCCTGACGGCCTGTGGATCAGGGATACAATGGGTAAAGACCCGTACTTCCTCCACGGTGATGCACTATACTATTCTACGCTACTACTTATTTAATAACTAACATCAATAGGGACAAGTCTGAGAGCTAACTTTGGCTAGATAATAATTGGGGTGACCGACTCTTTTACTTATGGAATTTCTGATTCCTAACAGTCCAGACTAAAAAGATTCCTACTAGTTGTTGACCCTACTTTCTTAGTTTCTTGTTCTTCATCTTGTTCGTTAATTCAAACTGTAACTTCCGATCTCCGGCCAAATTTTAATACTTATTTTTGTTTTTCTTCTTTCTTTTTATACCTTTTAAATCCAAGGTGGTTCCTTAGTACTTTCTAAGGTAGGTCCTCAAAAACATCTTATACCGTTCTCTAAAAGAATTTTCCGTCTAAGGTGGTTCCCGGGCACCACCTGCCACACACATGGGTCCGCCTGGTAAGTTCAACATATTTGTAACCTTTTATGGATTAATTATTTGATATAATTGTCAACTTTTAGAGGCTTAAAAATAATTTATTTTAAGGTAATTTTGATGATACGGACCTCGATAGTTGTTATATTGCAGTAACATTTTTATTCGTTGTTCATCTTGTTACGTAAAATCCATACCAAACATCATCACAAATGTTGGTGTGTAACTCCCAGAACAGGGTTAGATAATCAATGTCAGCAGAAACAAATAATCAAGTCAGCAGAAATAAATACCACTAGGTGGTTACCAGATATCACTTGGAATCGTGTGATCACTTTCCAAAGTAAACTATTCGACCCTAATGCCTGGGTTACACGAATATCTACTTGGGATAAGACCAAATGTAGTTATAGAATTAGGCACAATTAAATAACCCTTTTGCTTAGAAGTGTTTTTCGTTCTCAGTGTATATTTCATGCATAATCATATCTCTTATTTATAGGAGGTTACTCTGAGCTAGTCAAATGGAATTATGAGAATTAATCGGCCCATTAATCGCCTCATAATTATCCTCATTATAGCTGTTAGTGGTTACATGACCAATTAAACATGGTCATTATGCAGTTGTAACTGCCACTTGAATAGGTCAAAGCCCGTTACAAGCAGTACTTTCATCAATACTTTCATAGCACTAGCAGTGGAAACACTACCTCAGTGGAAACTGAGCACTATCAATACAAACCACTATTAGAGTCAGGGTGTTCAGGGACCTTATGGGTGTACACTCCGTACCTCCTAACCCATTACAAGGTGTGAGCTAATCCCACAAGTGCACTAAATTTTCCAACAATCCTCCCCAAATTTAGTTCACTTCCTTTGCATGAAAACAAACATTAAACAAAACATGTGCATAAACGAAAATGTCCTGAGGATTGAATTTCCATCTTAGTAAATTACACGTTCAAATATTCGAGAATCAGGGTGTTCTAAGAATTGAACCCTTCAACCCATTTGAATACCTGAAGATAAAATACACACAAGTTTTCAAACACTTATCAGCTCCTGACACTATACAAGCCACGTGTCCATATCCAAATTCATAAATGTTGTAAAAGCTAAAAGTCCAAAAGCTCCCTGAAGCGGCAAAACTTCAACATTTACATAGGTCGTTCCTCTTTATTCATGCTCCTGACAAGCACTTTTTCAAAGAAAATTAACCATTAAGAAGTAAAGACTTCATCCTCCTTTCAGCAGGTTCTGAGCACAACCTTGGGATGTAAATAAAACATGTGCTTCAGTCCACTGAATGTTCAGCTTTCCACATTGAACTCAGCTCCCAAGTTTCCTCATGAGGGAGTTTGGTGTCCTAGCATTTAGTGACTAAGTTGGACTTAAACCCATCCCTTTAGCAGACTTTATAACCAAGTCTCTAGCCAGACCATTCGTCAAGTGATCAGCTAAGTTCTGTTGAGATCTAACAAAGTCTATAGATACCACGCCATTCATGATAAGCTCACGAATCATGCTATGTCTGACACCTAAGTGTCTAGACTTACCATTGTACATCTGGCTATAAGCCTTAGCGAATGTAGCTGCACTATCACACCGGATAGAAATAGGTGCTATAGGTTTAGGCCACAATGGAATCTCAAGAAGCAAGTTTTTCAACCATTCAGCTTCTTTACCAGCAGCTGCTAAAGCCACAAATTCATATTCCATTGTTGAACTGGTGATGCAAGTTTGTTTCTTGGATGCCCAAGAAATTGCACCTCCACCAAGTAGGAATACCCAGCCACTGGTAGACGAATTGTCTTCAGTGTTACTGATCCAACTTGCATCAGTGTATCCTTCCAACACTGAAGGATAGCCAGTATATGAGAGACTATATTCCATAGTTCTCTTCAAATACTTCAGTACCCTGTGAACAGCTTGCCAGTGATGAGCACTAGGATTACTAGTATACCTGCTCAATTTTCCCACTGCAAAACCAATATCAGGTCTTGTACAAGTCATGGCATACATCAGGCAGCCAATTACCTTAGAATACTCAAGTTGAGATACAGCCTTGCCATTATTAGGCATCAGCTTCTCACAAGTATCCATAGGTGTACTCACAGGAGTACAATCAAAGTAATTGAATTTCCTCAACACCTTCTCAATATAGTGAGACTGAGAGATAGAAATTCTTTTACTTTCATGTTTAATCCTTATACCAAGGATAACATCAGCCTCCCCCATGTCCTTCATGGAGAACCTTGATGACAAAAATTCCTTTGTCAGGTCAACCTGATTTTGGTCAGTGCCAAAGATCAACATGTCATCAACATATAGACAAATGATGACTCCTTTACCAGATTCATCAAATTTGCTATATACACATTAGTCAGCTTGGTTAAGAACATAACCACTAGACAAAACCACTTAATCAAATTTTTGATGCCATTGCTTAGGTGCCTGTT
The DNA here is from genome assembly GCA_019973895.1 of Chrysanthemum seticuspe. Lineage (NCBI taxonomy): Eukaryota > Viridiplantae > Streptophyta > Magnoliopsida > Asterales > Asteraceae > Chrysanthemum > Chrysanthemum seticuspe. Next base: position 28,170,404 of record BPTQ01000009.1, on the reverse strand, counting down.
TCAGTCCATATAGAGACTTTATCAGTTTACACACCTTGTTTTCATTGCCAGGCATGATGAAGCCCTGAGGTTGGTTCATGTAAACCTCCTCATCCAATTCACCATTCAAGAAAGCTGTCTTCACATCCATCTGATGAATAATCAGATTGTGAATAGATGTCAAAGCAATCAGCAGTCTTATGGTACTGATACGAGCCACAGGGGCATAAGTATCAAAGTAGTCTATCCCTGACTTTTGTTTAAAGCCCTGAATAACTAGTCTAGCCTTGAATTTTTCAATAGTTCCATCTACCTTCATTTTCCTTTTGAAAATCCATTTGCAACCCAAAGGTTTGCAACCAGGAGGTAGATCAACCAACACCCAAGTGTTGTTCCCCATGATGGAATCCATCTCATCATTGATTGCTTCTTTCTAGAAAGCAATATCCTGGGACTTCATTGCTTCTTCAAATGTTTTGGGATCATCCTCAACAATGAAGCAATAGGAGTATTGGTCTGAGACCTCATCCCTTGTTCCTTCAACTAAGTATAGTTGAAACTCAGGTCCAAATGACTTTGGAGTCCTGACCCTTTTGCTCTTTCTAAGCACAGGTTCAGGTTGTTGAACCACAACCTCATCAGGGACCACTGATGGTTCATCATCAGGGACCTCTGATACACCAGTGTTATGAGTTCCATTAGGAATCCTCATACTTGGTCTAGGGACTGATGAGAATCTATTCTCATCAAAGTTTGCATCCCTTGATTCAATAATGGAGTTAATTGAAATATATTCATTAGGTTCAATAACATAGAACCTAAAGGCCTTGGAATGCTCAGCATATCCAACAAAGATGCAGTCAATGCCTCTTTCACCCAAAGTCTTTAGCTTTGGATCAGGGAGTCTTACAACAGCCCTACAACCCCAAACCTTGAGATAGTTTAGGTTGGGTTTCCTTTTAGTCCAGAGTTCATAAGGGGTAACTTTGTTCCTTTTGTTGGGAACCCTATTTAATAAATAGCAAGCTGTTAACATAGCTTCACCCCAGAACCCTTGACTCAGTCCTGAATAAGACAACATGGAATTAACCATCTCCTTCAGCACCGTGTTTTTCCTTTCAGAAATACCATTTTGCTGAGGAGTATAAGGGGTAGTCGTTTCATGGATTATACCAACAGACTGAAAATACATAGTATCCATGTACTCACCTCCCCTATCAGTCCTTAATCTTTTGATCAAAGACCCAAGTTGTAATTCAACTTCAGTTTTAAACACTTTGAATTTATCTAATGCTTCATCCTTGGTATGTAACAGATAGACATAACAAAATCTAGAAGCATCATCAATAAATGTCACAAAGTATTTCTTATTCCCCAAAGAAGGAGTGGCATGCAAATCACACAGGTCACTGTGTATTAGCTCCAAGAGCTTAGTCTCACGACTAACACCCTGAAAAGGTTTCTTAGTTATCTTGGTCAACATGCAAGTTTTACACTTTTCAGTGTCCATGTCAAAAGCTGAGATTAACCCATCCTTGGACATATCTTGCATTCTCTTATAGTGTACATGGCCAAGTCTTGCATGCCATAGGGTAGAGTCAGTCAGGTCAATGGTGGTCACAAATGCTGAATTAACACTATCAGTGACAATATTAAGCCTGAACATTTGATTACACAAATATCCAAAACCAATAAAAACACCATGCTTAGAAAGAACAAATTTATCAGATTCAATAACTTGTTTATATCCATGATTATTCAAAATACTACTTGAAACCAAGTTCTTCCTTATATCATGAACATGAATAACATTAAACAAAGTTACAATCTTTCCAGAACTAAAATTAAGATCTACACAACCATGACCATGTACCAAGGCTGTTGACTCATTTCCCATGTGAAGAATAGAACCATCATTCAGTGACTCATAAGTCTTGAACCAGCTTCTATCTTTGCACACATGAACTGTTGCTCCAGAGTCAACCCACCACGCAACATCATCATCCTGCACATAATAAGATTCAGATACATATGCAACATAATAAATCTGAAAAGACTTATTAAACATATTCTGACCTTTCAGTGAGTTGGTTGAACCATCACTCCCTGAACCATTAGTGCCTGATCCATTGGCTTTACCACCAATTTTAACACCCTTGCAGTCCCTTTTAATGTGACCAGTTTTGCCACATTTCCAACAAATAGGTGTTGCCTTCTTGTTAGGATCTGCCCTTGTGTTGTCATGATATTTGCGTTTGCCTTTGTTGTCATTGTACCTGGTGGAGTTGTTATGCTCCACCATATTGACAACAGATGCACCAGTAGCATTGGTACTCTTTGGCTTGTCATTATCCTGCACCTTGAGAGATTCCTCAATGCGCAGATGACTGCCCAACTCAACCAGAGTTAACTCCTCATTCTTATGTTTCAAGGTATGCTTGAAATCTTTCCAAGAAGGGGGAAGTTTATCAATGACACAAGAGACTTGAATAGCCTCATCCATGTGCATGTTGTGTTGTGTAAACCTTCCAAGTATACCAAGAAGTTCATTGTATTGTTCCATAACTGATCTTGAATCTGTCATTATGTAATTTGTGAAATTACTTACAAGGAACTTCTTACTTGATGCATCCTCAGCCATATATTTGGCATCCAAGGAATCCCATAGTTGTTTGGAAGATTCAAAGTTCTGATAAATATCAAACATAGAATCAGACATACCATTGAGGATTAAACCTCTGCAAATGTAGTCATCATTCTCCCATTTGCTCCTCCTCCTGATCTGCTCCACAGTAGCATCATCCCCATCATCAGGAATAGGTGTAGTTAGCACATACACCACACTCATGCTAGACAACAAGAAATGCATCTTCTTCTGCCACCTCCTAAAGTCCACCCCTTCAAACTTATCAAGCTTGGCAAAGTTTGAAGCCATGTGTTTCATTGCAGCAGCAGCCATTGATTATCACAAATAGTTTACTTTGATTGTTGGTGTGTAACTCCCAGAACAGGGTTAGATAATCAATGTCAGCAGAAACAAATAATCAAGTCAGCAGAAATAAATACCACTAGGTGGTTACCGGATATCACTTGGAATCGTGTGATCACTTTCCAAAGTAAACTATTCGACCCTAATGCCTGGGTTACACGAATATCTACTTGGGATAAGACCAAATGTAGTTATAGAATTAGGCACAATTCAATAACCCTTTTGCTTAGAAGTGTTTTTCGTTCTCTGTGTATATTTCATGCATAATCAGATCTCCTATTTATAGGAGGTTACTCTGAGCTAGTCAAATGGAATTATAAGAATTAATCGGCCCATTAATCGCCTCATAATTATCCCCATTATAGCCGTTAGTGGTTACATGACCAATTTAACGTGGTCATTATGCAGTTGTAACGGCCACTTGAATAGGTCAAAGCCCGTTACAAGCAGTACTTTCATAGCACTAGCAGTGGAAACACTACTTCAGTAGAAACACTGCCTCAGTGGAAACACTGCCTCAGTGGAAACTGAGCACTATCAATACAAACCACTATTAGAGTCAGGGTGTTCAGGGACCTTATGGGTGTACACTCCGTATCTCCTAACCCATTATAAGGTGTGAACTAATCCCACAAGTGCACTAAATTTTCCAACAACAAACAGTTTTAGGTGGACGAAACACTAACAAGTTATAAAAACAATGCTTTATACTCAACCTTTACGTACAAATCTATAGACATAGATTTTCCCAGATCTTGAGTTTGAAAGATAGCTGTTGACGACGGCAGTGGGAAGTGAACGATGGCTATTTACGACGGTTGTAGTGAATTTTTCAAATCAAGCATGGTGATGTTGTTGTCAGTGGTTCGAGCTTTATTGCGTTGCAGTGTTAATGGCGGTGTTGAGCGGCACGGAACGAGCGACAGTGGTGTTGGTCGGCAGTAGGTATTGGTTGTGGTCGATGGCTATGGTGTTAGACGGTGGCTGTATGAGATGGTTTTGTTACAATATCACGCAAGACTCTAACAACTGAAGGAGATGAGAGACGAGGAAGACGATGTAAAAACGTATTTTTCAAAACTAAAAAGTGCTTGTACAATTTCTAGGAAAAAAAAAGGCCATGTAGATATATACAGTCACGTGTGATGCCACATTAGCATTACAATGACACATCAGTAAAGTGTAACTAGTAACTTTAATATAGTGATTTAATTAAACAAATCAAAAAATAGAAAAACGTGAATAAATAAAAATATTATGTAGTGACCTAATTGAATAGCAATCTGTTACAACCAAATCTTTTATTAAAATATTATTTTTTTATTTCTCCACTTATACAACCAATCTCAACTTTTTCATCATTTATCAACAACCCAACCTAACATATAATATTAATTCTTTTATATTTAATTTAATTATAAAGAAAATATGTATAGCCATTTATATCATGACATGTGGCGTCAGAGAAATGAAAGATTTTGTAGTCTAAGAGCACCAGGTATGGTGTTATCCGATAACACGTTATTGGTATGTCACATCAGCTTCACCTCATCTCCATCCAATAACACACCAATAACTAAAACAACTTCCCTCATAACACACCACTAACATGTTATTGGGTTCCACAAAATACCCCACTAAAAATACTCACTCACTCACAATACACAAAATAAAAAATAAGAAAAAACACAAAAGTTACCAATTGCATTTCACTAACTCAAATTCATTTGGCTCAACTTTGGCATGTTAACCGGTACGGTGGCTTACGAATGGCATGTTAAATGGCTACCATATGCTCTAAGAAGTATGATGACTGGTGTGAGTGCAAAAGGCTTATTTTTGTTTGTGATTGTGTCTTTCACTCTCACTTTACTCTCTCACTCTCAAACACATTATTCCAATAATAAATAATGCCTTCATTTCCGATCATCATCATCATCATCATCGCCTTCTTTCCGATCCTCCTAACCCTAACTCACGGTAACCATTTTTTTAACCAATTAATTACCTCTAATCATTAACTTATCACTTTTTTTCTTTTTTTTTTACAAATCAATTAATTTTGTTTTTGTTACAGGTATTAACAGTGAGTTATTGCTAGAAGAGGGGTATAGCGTAACGAGGTTAATTGACGGTGATAAGTTTAGTATTAACCCTAACTCCGTCTTAACTGGATTGTCAAATGATGACGTCATCGTTTTGGATTCTGTTAGGAGTAGTGTTTACACGGCGTCCTTTATAGGCGGTGAAGGTATAATAAGTTTTGATTTTATTTATAAATTAATTACGCACGAGTATAGGTATAATTGTTGTTTCGCAAGTAGCGTTTAGTGTAGCATTTTAGATTATGTTTAATTGCTTGCTAAGGAGATGTTTGTTCTATTTAAGGGCTTGTGAGCTTATTTGTGCTTCGGCTTATATTTAATAAGCCTCAATTTTTCGGCTTATTTTGAGACTTATTGGCTTATATAGGTTTATTATGGTATGATAAACTTATACAGTATAAGCCATAAGTCTAAAAATAGGCCGGAAAATTGGGGCTTATGAAATATGGGCTGAAATCAAATAAGCTCATAAGCCCACATATAAGCTTAAACAAACACCCCCTAATTATATAAATGCAGCTAAAATAAGTCACTTTTTATAGTTCTGTGTAGCCTATTTTTGTTTTTCTAGATTTATGTAGCATACTTTTGAATTCGGTCTTTTTGGTGTTCCGTATGACCAGTTTTGTGTATTATTTGACTGATTTACTCCTATTCTTGTTAAATTTGAGTGTATAAATTAAGGCTAAAATCGTCAAATAATACACACAACTAGGGGCCTCAAAAAACCCAAACCCGAACCGGACCCGAACCCGACTAAGTCTATTCGGGTTTGGTCACTTGGGTCAAAATTTGAATTCGGGTTATTTGGGTCAACCCGAGTAACCCGAATACTAAATAGGGTCGGGTATCGGGTTGAAAATGTTTTTCTAACTCGGGTTCGGGTCGACCCGTTTGACCCGAATAAAGTTTTATTTATTTATTTTTTTATATATTATTTTTATAAAATATCTATATAAATTAGAACGAAATCACAAATTTATGACTATTTTACACATATTCGGTAACCCGAATTGACCTGAACCCGGCTAACCCGAGTTCAAATAGGGTCGGGTTCGGGTATGTTATTTTCAGAATTGACCCGGACCCGAATGACACTCCTACACAACCGATTATACGGTACATTAAAAAGACCAAATTCAAAGGTATGCAACATAGATCTAGAAAAACAATACATTTCCGTGCACATTAGCTCAAATATAAACACTATTGTTTCTAGTACTGCCAAAAACAGCTTATATAGGGAAAATGACTGTGATGTCATCTAAGCTTGCCTTTGTTTGGGTACAAGTTTATTGGAACATTTAGCTTCTAACGTGTAGAATATAATGATTGTTTGGCAACGAGTGTTTAGCTTTTGGAATTTTTTTGTAATGCTCGGATTCAAAACGCTAATAAAAGACGATTTTGGATTATTGTTTTAAAATGCTCGTATGCGAAACACTAATAAAAGAAGGATATAGCTTTATATCATTTTAAATTTATAATTATTACTAAATGCTTTTATAATATAAAACACTATTACTAATTACTTGAGGAGTCGAGGGTGTTATTGTCTGTGTTTAAAGAAATTAGAGGTATAAAGTTGTTCAGGATACGCTATTACGCAGCATATTTAAAACTGTAAACCCGCAACATAGACATAAGCTGAACCTATAAAAAAACCACTTTTGGATGTGCTCCAGGAACACAAGGGGTTTACTAATTAATTAGGCTCGCCAACAATTCTAAGTCACACTTCAACAGTTATATACTTCCACTCTAATGATCAAATGTGACGGTACCATATGATTCTCTACTTAAGATTATTATCCAAAACAGAATAAGCTTTGAATATTGGAGTATGATATTAGTTATTGGATATGAAATATGATTATTGTTTTATGCAGTAAGCGAGATCAAGAAGCTCTCTGGTAATGCGGATGGTAAAGCTGGGTACAAGGACGGGGATTTGGGGTCGGCTGAGTTTAATAAGCCCAAAAGTTTTGCTATTGACAAGAAAAACAACATTTACATTGCTGACAAAAGCAACCACGTCTTAAGGAAAATAAGCAAATCAGGTATATATCGATATTTTAACATGAACAAAGTAATTCACAAGTTTCTATGCTTAACATTTGAACATTTTGTGTTCTTGTTCGTATTTAAAAAGGTCAGTGTTACATGTTAGATGTCATACTGAGATCATCGGGATCTCATTTATACCATCACGATTAGTAGTTGATTATGTCATAAAAGGCGACCCTAACGTTGACACACATAACCCATGAAACCAAATTTATCTAAATGGTGGGCGGGCTAGGTGGGTTGTTCAGGTAAACGGGTTGTATTCGGGTTGAGTTTATAATATCCAGTTCTGTATTTTTTAATACCAACTATAAACAAGTTAGGTGGGTCAACCTGTTTACGATTCCGAACCATTTAGAGTTTAGAGTTTAGACACCCTAACCCATTTATTTTCGTTCTGGTTCGGGAATTGCCACACTTAATGTCCTGTAATCTACAATCACATTGTTCAAAAGGGCATACGATCTATTTGTACATGAATCTGCTGACATGTGATTTGCAAATTTGATTTAAGTTGAGGATTCTAGTCGCGGTAATTTTTTTTCTTTATTGTAACTATTTGTTTATCTTGGATTAATGGCATAATAGGTGTGACCACAATTGCTGGTGGAAATATTAAAAAGCCAGGCAAAGCAGATGGACCTGCACAGAATGCTTCATTCTCTGATGATTTTGAGCTGGCTTTTGATCCTCAAAGATGTGCGTTATTGATTGCGGATCATGGAAATAGACTGGTCCGTCAGCTTAATCTAAAGGCTGAGGATTGTTCTGATAATTCTTCCGGATCTGGTAAGTTTTACGGATATCCTTAAACTTGTTGATTAGCTTCGATATTTATAGTAACTTTTCAAGATTCTACTTAACACGCCTCTTGATATTTACATTGTCAGTCCTTGGATCAACTGCAGCTTGGGGTATCGGTCTGGGAGTTGCTTGTTTAATTGGCTTGATGTCCGGTTTTCTTATTCGTCCTTATGTCCTCCCATATGTAAGCTTCTCTAATAGTTTCATCACTATATGGGTTCTTTGCTATACTACTCAGTAGAGGTGGCAAATTGGGCTGTTTTGGCAGGTTGGGTAACGGGTCAAAACAGGTAGGATGAGGTTGGCCAACCCACAAACACTTTTTTACCCCACTTTGTGTACTTTACTGTGATAAATATAGAGGTGACAGTTACTACCCATATATCGACGAATGGGTTTACTTGGGTTATTTATTTTTATTGGGTCGAGGAAACTAAAACATTTAACTAAGAGGAAACGGGTACATGGGTCTAAAGTCACCCAAACTTTTTTATGAAAAAACCTCCCAAATCATTTAATTAATAATAATAATAATAATAATAATAATAATAATAATAATAATAATAATAATAATAATAATAATAATAATAATAATAATAATAATAATAATTAAAAAAAAAAAAAAAAAAAACCTAGTTACTCTTGAAATTTATAATCAGAAATGACACACTAATTGTTCATAGAAAAAGTAACCTTATAGAGAAAGTATTACCAAACCAGTCCGACCCGGCCATTTTTGCCACTTGTAGCTATAGGTATGACCTGTATATTTATCTAACCAAATTCTGTAGACAGGACGCTTCAGGCCATCAGCAACTCTACATGACATGGAAGCATTACCTAATGAATCTGGTGAAACTAGTGACCTTCTACTGCGCCATGAAAAGCGCACATCTTTTCAAGAAGTTTCTTACTTTATCTTTCAACCAACTCACTCTAATTTTCGGCCTTAACATTATTAGACCTCGACCCACTTCTATGAAACCCGTGTCTTTATTAGATTGTGATGTATTACCTCAACCTACATCTATGAACTCCGTGTCTTTTTTAGATTATGATGATTTAAGTAACCACGAGACGAGCAAAACCCATGAAATAGTTGATGTATTGAAAGATTTAATCACTTTTGATGGTACCCTTAATCCGAATTTATCTTTAGATCAAGAAAATGTGCATAGAGTTGAAGAAAAGAATGACCTTTCTCTTGGAACTAGTGGGAATCTCGATAAGCAAATTTGTGCTAATTTTGCGAGTTTTGTGGAAGATAGCAAGACAACTTCGTTATGAAACATTAGGTGGTGTTGGAAGCTTGGTTTTATTATGTCTAGTATCTATGGTAAAACTGTAATGAAACGTTAGTAGTGTGTAATTGGCGTTGATGTGACGAATAACCTGACCAAATGGTATGTAAATATTATTACGTCTTTCTGTTAATGCATGAGTCGTTTGATATCTTGGTTGGTTTTTATGTAATGTGTCTTGCGCGAGTCTTTATTGTTCTTGTCAAGTATGATGTTTTGCTGTACTGCATGCATCTCTGTGCTTTAGTATGATGTTTTTCTTATCTGTATATACTGTCTTGTCCCTTAAATTACTATCGCAAGCTCATTTACTCTTTCTATGAACACACGAAGCACCGTTATGGACATCATCGATCAATTCCTGGCACCCAAGCAAGTGATGACACATAGTTGAGTGTTTACACGGCCTAAAACACAACCATAAGACCACAACAACAAATGGGAACAGCATCACACTTAATTGACCACAGTATTTAAACATTTGTATACATTGATGTTGACATGTTGATACAATAGTAACATCTACAAACCGCTCTCACAAAATTCCGACAGACAAATGATAATACCATAAAGATCACGACACAACGCCTCTGCAGCAAACCACTTTCCGGTTTATCATTGTTCATAACACTTAGGATTAAAAAGAAGTGTTGTTATATAATATGATTCTTTTCTGTCTGAATGGTTGAAACCGTGTTTGTGCTTTATTTAGTCATGAGCTGCAACAGTTTTCGTATATTGATTTTACAGATAACTGAAGAAACTAAATTATGAGAATAATATCAGAATTTCATGAGTTAAAAACATCCATATAACAGGCCTCCGCGACTTTCAACCCATTTGAGCGATTTCATTTTTAACTAGTTTTTAAATAAAGTAGCACATTTAAAAGCCGTTAAGACAAAAAATGTTACAACCATGTAAGTGACCATCAAATACAAGTTTCTAACTGAATTTTTTCTCAAAAGATCCCTAACAGAAGCTGCAAGGGCTGGAATTTCAATGCAAGTTCGTATAGTATATGAGTGAAAGAAAGAAACATCTCAAACTATGCACAGTGGAATGTGATTCGTATTGGTTTGGTGTGGACAATTATCATAAGGTGACGGCGGTAACATTTGTTCCCATTATGACTCCGACTCTTGTACATTGTAGTTATTTTTTACTTATGATAATACCTTTTACCACCAACAAATAAGCATAAATGGTCTTTCGTAGTCCCCTGTTTGTATGTAGCAACACTATTCAACCGTACGGGGAATACTTTAAAAACCTCTTTGGATAAATCAAAAGAAGCAATTACTAGCTTGAATTTTCGATAATAATGCCAGTGAATCGTCCCATTGTACAAGATACCATACGTGCGCAAAAAATTATAGTTAAATTCTTCAAAGACTGATCTCCAAACATTTAATTTCAATGTTAAGACTAGAAAACGATATTTATGTGTACAAGTGTTTCTGAACCCAATTTACAACCTTGTAATCGTCTATGGATGAATCATAGCCAAAACCCATGCAAGGAATAGGTTCTTTAAGGTCAGGAATCTGGGGGAGACTAGTTTTATCAGCTGGTGAGTTGAGGGATTAACGACTAAAAGTTTAGTATCGAAACATATGAAACGAAGCCGTGGTACCTTAACATGATTAAGTATGTTGCAATTCTATGTAAAGCATTTTAGCAAACACCGGCGATGCATCATATTCTTATACAATTTATACTATATGAACATATGGAGATGTCGTATATAACACAACGGGGGGAAATGGCCACCCATAGTGTTAGTGGCAATTTTATTAATAACTGGGACTTAAAACCATTGCCAAATACAAGTAAAGCATGAAATTACAATACTAAGTAGATGAAAAATTTGTCATAATCAACTCAACTATAATTCCCAACAACGAGCGTAACATATTGTTCATGTTTGTTCTTTTAATAAATAGACGAACTTCTTATTCAATGGTTCATGAAATGTGAACGTTAAGTTTGTTTGCGACCCTACTTAGGTTGCTAATGTTGTAATATTATAAGAGCAAGATTGTTGCACTTTAGCATACATTCTTGTCAATATTCTGTTAAAGATACAATGTATCTATAGGAGAGAATCTTGCAAGTTGTGCAAGTTGATGCAAGTGGCTTCCCCCTTTGATGCCTATAAAAGGCAAGGACCTGTGCCTCATTTCAGCATCCCATCTACAACATAAAACACATACAAAGTGTTTGTGTTTTCTTTCTTTCTCCTAGTATTTGAGTCTATTAGAGAGTTTGTAGTATTTCCTAGTTACAAGAGATTCTTATTATTCTTTGTAATTAGAGAAGGTGTAACTCCTAATTTTCATCATAGTGAAACGTATCTTTCCTTGCCCGTGGTTTTTACTCTATTGGGGTTTTTCACGTAAAATCCGTGTGTCATCTTTTATTATATTTCTTATTTTAGTTGTGGGTTTGCTTCAGTCCGGTGTTACTTTTCTCAACAAGTGGTATCAAGAGCTAAGGTTGAGTGTGTGTATAATTATTTATCGTATGCTCTGTGGTTGCCACTAATTAGTGGACCCTCCACATCAAAAGATAAATAAAATTATACTCACTCAAAAGGTGATCGTTACTATTATTAACAAATAATAGTTTTGTCGAAAATTTGATTGTGATTGTAGCAATGGCGGCGAAATTTGAAATTGAAAAATTCAATGGGAATAATTTCTCGTTGTGGAAATTAAAGATGAAGGCTATCCTTCGAAAGGATAAATGTTTAGCGGCCATTGACGAAAGGCCAGTTGAGGTCACGGATGACAGTAAATGGGACGAGATGGACGGAAATGCTATTGCAAATCTTCATCTGGGATTAGCAGATGGAGTTTTGTCAAGCATAGAGGAGAAGAAAAGTGCAAAGGAGATTTGGGATCATCTTGCTCGATTGTACTAGGCAAGATCAATCCAAAATAAAATTTTTCTTAAGAGGAAACTTTATGCTTTGCGCATGACGGAATCTACTTCAGTGACTGAGCACGTTAATAACCTGAATACTTTATTTTCTCAACTCACATCTTTGAGTTGTAAAATAGAGCCACAAGAACGTGCTGAAATTCTACTTCAAATTTTACCTGACTCATATGACCAACTCATAATCAACTTAACCAATAATGTTCTTTCTGACTATCTAGTCTTCGATGATGTTGCGGCCGCTATTCTGGAAGAAGAAAACAGGCGTAACAATAGGGAGGACAGACAGACCAGTTCAAGACAGGTGGAGGCTTTGGTGGTGACGAGAGGGAGGTCAATGGAACCTGGCTCCAGTGGGAGTCACAATCATGGTAAATCTAGAACAGGAAGGAAGAAGAGTTTTAAATGCTACAAATGTGGCAAGCCGGGTCACTTTAAGAAAGATTTTCGGGGTTTAAATACCTCTAATCCTCAGGGAAATTTCGCAAGCCCTTCAGAAGATGGTAATGCTCTGTGTTGTGAAGCAGCGGTTGCAAATGAAGGCAGGAAAAGATTTGCAGATATATGGCTGTTCGATACGGGAGCTACTTTTCATATGACCGCAAGAAGAGAATGGTTTCATCAATATAAACCTATCTCTGGAGGCGGATCTGTGTACAGTTGCAATGATCATGAATTAAAGATCATTGGAATTGGAAATATCATGGTGAAAGTGTATGATGGTACGGTTCGTACTATTCGGGATGTGCGACACGTGGAGGGCCTGAGAAAGAATCTATTGTCTCTGGGACAATTGGATGATCTTGGTTGTAAGGTTGAAATACAAAACAAAATCATGAAAGTTATAAAAGGCGCGCTTGTACTTATGAAAGGTGAAAAGGTGGCTGCAAACTTATACCAACTGAAAGGAGAGGTAATGGAGGAGGCGGAAGCATCTGTTGCTTCACATAGTTCAAGTCATAGAGATGCAGTAACATGGCATCAGAAGCTTGGACATATGTCAGAACAAGGAATGAAGATTCTTGTTGAAAGGAAGTTAATTCCTGGCCTCACAAAGGTTTCTTTACCTTTCTGTGAGCATTGTGTTATCAGCAAGCAGCATCGCCTAATATTCAAGACATCAAATTCTAGAAGTGTCTCTGTTCTAGAATTGGTTCACTCTGATGTGTGGCAGGCACTGGTTCTATCCCTGGGAGGAGCAAAGTATTTTGTATCCTTCATTGATGACTATTCCAGGAGATGTTGGGTGTACCCAATCAAGAAGAAGTCTGACGTGTTTGAAGTTTTCAAAGTTTACAAAGCGCGGGTTGAGCTTGATTCTGGAAATAAGATCAAGTGTTTGAGGACAGATAATGGAGGCGAATACACTGGTGATGAATTTGATACTTTTTGCAGGCAAGAAGGAATCAAAAGGCAGTTCACAACGGCATACACTCCTCAACAGAATGGAGTGGCAGAGCGGATGAACAGAGCCTTGTTGGAAAGAGCAAGAGCAATGTTGGCAACTGCAAGCTTGGAAAAATCGCTCTGGGCAGAAGCAGTCAATACCGCATGCTATGTGATAAATCGGTCACCTTCAACTACAGTTGAGTTGAAGACACCGATGGAGATGTGGACGGGAAAGCCAGTCAACTATTCAGACCTTCATATATTTGGAAGTCCTGTGTACGTGATGTACAATTCTCAAGAAACTACAAAGCTGGATCCGAAATCCAGAAAATGTTTTTTCTTTGGGTACGCTGACGGAGTAAAGAGGTATCGCTTGTGGGACCCCACTGCCCACAAAGTAGTCTTCAGCAGAGATGTTGTCTTTATGGAAGACAAAAGTCAAGAGATTGAAGAAGGTGATAGCACTACAAGGGAAACTACATCAATACAGATGGAAAGGCAATTTCAGTCGAATGATTCTTCAGAAGCCGTACCACATCACGAGGTGAATGAGACGACCGAGTCTCAAGCTCCAACGACTCGTACTCTTAATCGTGAAAGAAAACGCCCGGTGTGGCACTCGGATTATGTTATGGAGGGCAATGTTGCATACTGTCTTCTTACAGAGGAAGGAGAGCCATCAACTCTTCAAAAAGCACTGAATAATTCAGATGCTTCGTTCTGGATGGAAGCAATGCAAGAAGAAATTGAAGCTCTTCATAAGAATAAAACGTGGGAACTAATGCCACTACCAGCAGGTAGAAAACCTATTGGAAACAAATGGGTGTATAAGATCAAGAGGAACGGTGATGACCAGGTGGAGAGGTATCGTGCAAGATTGGTAGTCAAAGGATATGCTCAGAAAGAGGGAGTCGACTTCAATGAAATATTTTCCCCTGTGGTTCGAATGATAACTGTTCGAGTAGTTCTGGCAATGTGTGCTACGTATGATTTACATCTAGAGCAGCTAGATGTGAAAACTGCATTTCTTCATGGAAATCTTGAGGAAGAAATTTACATGCTCCAACCAGAAGGTTTTAAACAAAAAGGAAAATAGAACTTGGTTTGCAGGTTAAACAAATCTCTATACGGTTTAAAGCAGGCGCCACGGTGTTGGTACAAGAGATTTGATTCTTTCATCATTGTCCTTGGATATAACAGACTACATGCAGACCCTTGTGCATATTACAAGAGGTTTGGAGACAATGATTTTGTCATCTTGCTGTTATATGTTGACGACATGTTGGTTGCAGGCCCCAACAAAGATCGTATCAGTAAACTGAAGGCACAACTCGCTAGGGAATTCGAGATGAAAGACCTTGGACCCGCAAACAAGATTCTAGGGATGCAAATTCACCGAGATAGAGTTAGTAGGAAAGTTTGGCTTTCACAGCAAAGTTATGTGAAGAAAATCTTGCAAAGGTTCAATATACAAGATTGTAATCCAATATCAACCCCGTTTCCTACTAACGTCAAGTTATCCTCCAAGATGAGTCCTAGCAGTGAAAAAGAGAGGATGGAGATGTCTCGAGTACCGTATGCATCGGCAGTGGGAAGTTTAATGTTCGCGATGATTTGTACAAGACCCGACATTACACATGCAGTGGGAGTAGTGAGTTGGTACATGGCGGAACCTGGTAGAGAGCATTGGGAAGCTGTGAAGAGGATCCTTAGATACATTAAAGGAACCTCAGATGTTGCATTATGTTATGGGGAATCGGATATAACTGTCAAGGGATATGTTGATTCTGATTATGCAGGTGATCTTGACGGAATTAAATCAACCACCGGGTATGTGTTTACACTTTCTGGCGGAACAGTAAGCTGGGTTTCAAAACTGTAGTCAGTTGTCGCTATGTCAACGACAGAAGCAAAATATGTTGCAGCTGCTCAAGCCAGCAAAGAAGCAGTATGGTTGAAGATGTTGTTGGAAGAGCTCGGGCACAAACAAGAGAAAATTACTCTATTTTGTGACAATCAGAGCGCCTTGTATCTGGCAAGGAATCCAGCATTTCATTCAAAGACAAAGCATATACGAGTTCAGTATCTCTTCGTTTGTGAGAAAGTGGAGGAAGGAACCGTGGATATGCAGAAAATTCATACTGATGATAACGTGGGAGATTATTTGACGAAAGCAATCAACTGTGACAAGTTTATATGGTGCCGATCCTCATGCGGCCTAGCGGAAACGTAAGCAACATGGAAGTGCAAGGAAGGATAACGGTGTGAAGATCGATTTTGCTTCAATCGGATTTTCAAGTGGGAGATTGTTAAAGATACAATGTATCTATAGGAGAGAATCTTGCAAGTTGTGCAAGTTGATGCAAGTGGCTTCCCCCTTTGATGCCTATAAAAGGCAAGGACCTGTGCCTCATTTCAGCATCCCATCTACAACATAAAACACATACAAAGTGTTTGTGTTTTCTTTCTTTCTCCTAGTATTTGAGTCTATTAGAGAGTTTGTATTATTTCCTAGTTACAAGAGATTCTTATTAATCTTTGTAATTAGAGAAGGTGTAACTCCTAATTTTCATCATAGTGAAACGTATCTTTCCTTGCCCGTGGTTTTTACTCTATTGGGGTTTTCCACGTAAAATTCGTGTGTCATCTTTTATTATATTTCTTATTTTTAGTTGTGGGTTTGCTTCAGTCCGGTGTTACTTTTCTCAACATATTCATCAAATATAGAACAGAGTAGGAAACTTAAAACCATACACATCTAATGACATTTGATTAATATATTTGAGTTGTATCATCAGTAGCCATAGAACCAAACAACCCAAACAATAATACGATCAATAGCAAAATGGTAAACATAGATGAATCGCACCTGAACCAAATATTAGGGACATCCACAGCCGAGGGTCTCAAGAACATGAGTCATCAATAACAAACGTATCTCCATAACGCACCTAGACAGTAGCAAGAACAGAACTGAAACAACAATTAAACGGAACTGCACAGGATCGAATTCCCTGTCCTTTTAAGTAAGTTCGGCACCCCGTAAAGTTGCAAGAGTCTACGAGCCAAGGCACTCCAGGATTCATACAGTTCACATACGCAAACTTCGAATAGCAACAACTCGAGTTTGCAACGTAAGATGGCGGTATGTAGAAAGCAAGTTTTGAGGCAAATGGAAGCAGCTTATTCTCCATATGTATATTTGTGTTTTCATATATATTATTCAAGATCCCATCATGGTCTTATATGTACTACTTGGCAACAGAGGTGGAGCCAATAGGGTGGCAGGCAGGTGCTCAGCCACCCCTAACCGGCACAACTTCTTCGACTTATACTCTGAATTTCAGGGCACTTTTCACGACTTTCATGTAGTTTGGCACCTGCTACAAGGCTCTGTTAGAAACAGTGATCAAATCTCCTCTAATCCCTTATCATGATTACGCTCAGCAGAAGATGACCTTTGTTGCAGCTGTTAAATAACCTGTTATGGTTCACATATGTTTTTCTTCTTCCATGTGCTGGAGAAATATATGTTGGAATAAAAACAAAAGCAAGAAATATTACCTTGATATTATTTATAAGTAGATCTGGATGTTTGGGAAGAACCGACTAAGTGACGAAGCATATGTAGATATCAAGAGGAAGTAGCACAGTAATATGACTGTGTAAAAGTAACATGTGATGTGAGTGTGAGTGTACAGAGAAAGGATAGACTTTTGTCAACTCCTAGAATGGGAAAGTCATACAAGTAGCAACAATTTTTTTATGAGCAAATTCACAAACTAGGCCAAAAAGTCAACCATGGTTGTCACTTTCATTTACCCTTTTCCATTTTGGTAATGCTTGACTGCTCGACTGCTCAACTCCACCACTTTTGTGACACATGTCAATTTTTTAATATTTAAAGTACACCTGATTATATTATTAATTTATGGTACTTTTATTAAATGTCTAAAATACCCTTCCACCTACCTACTCCACCAACCACCACATATAATCAATCTCATCCTCTCTTTTTCATCCACCACCACATATAATCAATCTTATCCTCTCTCTTTTTCATATAAACAGAAACTCAAAATAGTAGATCTCAGATTCGTGTCTTAGTGAGGGTCGGATTTAAAGCAACATATAATCTATATACTCCACCCACCACCACTTTTTCATGCTACTGGATCTCAGATCCGTGTCTCCACCATTAATATCTGAGTTATCGTGCTGGGTCGGATTTTTTTGAGATTAGTGATGATTGAACAAGTATATTAGAGGCTGTGATGATTGAACAAATGTGAAACGGGTCAAATCGGGTCAAGTTGAGATTATCCGTATCTTGGCTTGGCAACTTATTTATTATTGCAGCCATGGCGGATTGTTCCTCTTGATCTGATGGTAAAACAGATCTGAGCCTCATCTTATCAATTTTTTTTTTCTGGGTAATAAAAATACGTTTGAATCATTTTGCGGTGATTTTGAATCATTGTGTTTCTAGTAATAAAAATAATATTTGATTTTGAATCATTTTTGTGGTGATTTCTCTTTGGATGAAACGTATTTTTATTTTTTCTTGATCTAATACATATTTTTATTTTATTATCCGGTTATGTTATCTTATTATCACAAAGACACTAGTTTTTTTTTTTTTTTTTTTTTTTTTTTTTTTTTTTTTTTTTCCCTTGCCTTGGTAAAAAAGAGACAATTTTTTTGTGATTGTAGTCGGAGTGGTGGTTGAGCACTGTTGGTTGAGCAGGGTGGTTGAGCAGTGGTGGTTGGTCGGAATCTGTGATGAAGGTGGCCGGAATCTGGGTTTGAAAGAGAGAGAATAAGAAGATGAGGGTGGGTATTTATATATGTGATTAAGGGTATATTTGTCATTTAAGCAAAAGGCAATAAATTATTCCCACCTAACTTTTGTACTTGCAGTGACACATGTCAAAAAAGTGGTGGAGTCGAGCAGTCGAGCATGACCAAAATGGGAAAAAGCACATGAAAGTGATCACAAAAGGGACCATGGTTGACTTTTTGGCCTAGTTTGGGAATTAACTCTTTTTTTATTGTTCATTATTTATGTTGATTTAGTTTTTGTGATACTTGTTTTTTTCTTATCATTTTAACCAAAGATTTTAGCAACAAAATATTTTAGCACCTTTTATGGAGAATAATTTTTGTAATGATAATTTTTTAACATTCTATACCATTTATTTCATAATTTTCTTCAATGAGAATTGAACCTACACTTTACAATTTTTAAGTTAATTGGCAACTCACATTCCATTAAACGAAAGGCTTTGGGTTTATGAAAATAAGTTGATTTGTGTATTTGACAATTGCCTCAAGTTATATAATCTTTTATAAAAATAAATGCACACTTCTAATCATGAAAGTTCATCATTTGAGTTCAAATAGGTCTACTGGCCTGTACGATCACTGGCTCGCAAAGAAAAACAATAAACGTCATTACTATCTTGAAATATTCGAGCCTCCCTAATAAAAATTCCTGGCTCCGCCCCTGCTTGGCAAGGATAAACATGATCACATTGATCAGATGTGGTCATGGTCATGCATCGTAAATTAAGGAGATAGTGAGTGAAAATTCCACTAAACCAGCCCTCACTCCCTTTCACCAAGTCAACACAATTTAATGGTACTACGCATTTTAGGCTTGTACCGCATGCTGCTAGCCGTGTACAATCAGTTGTAGCCTCAGCTAGTTGTACCTTACGCTTTGTGAGTGATAAAACTTACCAAACTCACTAATAATTCCAACAACTAATCCAAACTATTGAGCCGTAGAAATGGGTTGCCAGCCAGCAAGTAGTTGTGCCTGATGGGCTAACAAGGCTTGTTGGGCCAAAAGAAGCTGCTGGGCGGGAGTTGACTGGGCCGAAAACGGTGCTCGGTAAGATTGAATTTGGGCCAGATTGTGCATCCAAGTGCATTTGATGTTGGTCCACTTGTTCCTTTATTAGCGGATGATTTGTTTCAATTATGTGTGCGGTTCCCACTATTGGTGTTAAATGCTAAAAAAATTGTTATGGAGAAGGTAGATGAATCAACTAGTGTTTTGACCATCAGATCATAAACCGTTGGTTCACTCATTCTCAGAAGTAGCATATATTTTAGTGGTGAATATTGTTGGAAAAGGTTTAGTGAGTCTAATAGTTTTGTGTTGATAGTTGCTTCAAACCACAAACGTATCAAAACAAGAATACTTACACAAGACACATTCTATATCAGGTAAACCGATCGACATAACTAAAACAACAACAATTTTCTATTTCAAAATATCAACTAGTAAACACTTTTCTTTTGTAACAAGGGGTGATCGACATTTTGGCGACCCCTTATATGCATAACATGTATCCAATTTTTTTAATACACAAAGTACAAAAAGTACCGAGCAACTTGGGCGACTTCTACTTTAGGCTACTTGTTTTTTGTCTTTTAGTAAGAAAAAGTGGGATACATGTCGAACATATAAGTTAGTCGCCTAACTACCAGGTCAATCTGAGCTGTTTTGAGTTTTTTTTTTTTTTTTTTTTTTTTTTTTTTTTTTTTTTTTTTTATTATTATTATTAGAGTGAATTACATAAATCGTCCTTGTGGTTTAGTAAAAATTACGGATCTTGTCCCTGTGGTTTTTTTTTAGCGGGTTTCGTCCCTGTGGTTTACAAAAGTTACGGATCTTGTCCTCCGTCTGACCCGGTCCAAAAAAAAGGACCTCCCTTGCAAATACTTTCTAACGTGAGGGCTAACGTCATAGTTTTGGTTTTAACGATCGGAGTCAATTACATAAATCGTCCTTGTGGTTTGGTAAAAGTTACGAATCTTGTCCCTGTGGTTTATTATAATATTTTACTTTAAAAAAACTGTTTTTTCTTTTAAAAAAATTAATTTTATTAAAAAAATTAAAAAAAAAAAAAAAAAAAAAAAAAAAACTTTTTTTAATTTTATTATAAAACGAATGAAGGCGTATCAAAAAACGATTTTATACGGATTTCTCTATTTTTACGTTTCGTTTGTTTTTATACGGTTTCGTTCGCTTTTGTATGAAAACATTTTTGTACAAAAATGTACGTTTTTGTATGAAAATGTATGAAAACATTTTTTCATACAAAAACGAACGAAAAAATGTACGTTTTTGTATGAAAATGTATGAAAACGTACGAAAATGTTTTCATACATTTTCATACAAAAACGAACGAAAATGTTTTCATACATTTTCATAAAAAAACGTACATTTTTTCGTTCGTTTTTGTATGAAAAAATGTTTTCATACATTTTCATACAAAAACGTACATTTTTGTACAAAAATGTTTTCATACATTTTCATACAAAAACGAACGAAAATGTTTTCATACATTTTCATACAAAAACGTACATTTTTTCGTTCATTTTTGTATGAAAAAATGTTTTCATACATTTTCATACAAAAACGTACATTTTTGTACAAAAATGTTTTCATACATTTTCATACAAAAACGAACGAAACCGTATAAAAACAAATGAAACGTAAAAATAGAGAAATCCGTATAAAAACGTTTTTTGATACGCCTTCATTCGTTTTATAATAAAATTAAAAAAAGTTTTTTTTTTTTTTTTTTTTTTTTTTTTTTTTTTTTTTTAATTTTATTTAATTTTTTTTAATAAAATTAATTTTTTTAAAAGAAAAAACAGTTTTTTTAAAGTAAAATATTATAATAAACCACAGGGACAAGATTCGTAACTTTTACCAAACCACAAGGACGATTTATGTAATTGACTCCGATCGTTAAAACCAAAACTATGACGTTAGCCCTCACGTTAGAAAGTATTTGCAAGGGAGGTCCTTTTTTTTGGACCGGGTCAGACGGAGGACAAGATCCGTAACTTTTGTAAACCACAGGGACGAAACCCGCTAAAAAAAAACCACAGGGACAAGATCCGTAATTTTTACTAAACCACAAGGACGATTTATGTAATTCACTCTTATTATTATTTTTTTTATTTAAAGAAATACACTTAGACACCCGGACTAATTTAGGAATTTTCTCTTTTCTTTATCCCTTTTTACTATATTAACTTTTGGCCAAAAAAGGAGTACTTGCTCATCTACCCTTCATAATGTATCCACCTGCCTCATCCTTCCCAACTACCCAACTAGGTTTGTCATTCTTGCCTTTATGTAAGGGAGGTGCTACTCACACCACACTTTTTGATTCATGCACCACTAGTTGTGCATTAAAGTATTGTACTGTACAATAATGTAATGCACAACTAGTGGTGCATGAATCAAAAAGTATTGTGTGAGTATCAATTCCCTTTATGTAACCTACGACATCTATTTTCTAATTCAAAGTCCTAATTTATTTCAAAAAATTTAGCCGATATATGTTCATTTTTTCCCAAATATTTAAACATTATATTTTTCTCAAAACAACATAAAGGCATTAACAATTGTGACACACTGAACCCCAAAACATTAATCCGTGAACAGGGTCGGAACCAACGGATTTCCGTGGGTGCCAGGAAACCCATGATTTTTTTAATGTAGTATTAATTTTTGAAAAAACATCGATTTTTTCTAATTGCATTTTAAATTCACCTAGTTTATCGAAATGTGTTTCTAATATTATAGTTCAAAATTTTTTATGCACCCACCCGGTCATGTTTGGCTCTGGTTTCGTCGACCGAACCAAATTTAAAACCTATAGTAACAATGACCAACTAACCTGTCAATTAAAGCTGAAATAACCGCAATGCCGAACTATTTAATCCCAACATTTGCTTCGATGATGGTCGTGAGGATCAAATAGACACAACTTCAATGAGCTATGAATCTGTTGCGAATAGGGGTTGCTGAAGAAGGTATTTCTCACATCTAAAAAAGAGCAAAGAAAAAATAATAATGAAAATAAAAATAAGAAACAATTGTCGCTATTTGCGGCCTATAGCATGAGATGGCGTCGTTTGAACCAAAATCCATAAAACATAAACAAGCAAATGAAACGACGCCATTTTTATCCTGACATGAAACAGCGTCGCTTGTATGGTAAATGTATAATATGGTAATTAAACACTTACTGTTGTAGTACTATGTTATTTATTTACTTAAAATTACAAACAAATTTCATACTTGATATCTTGATTCTTTTACCATCCCTAAGGTTAACATAATAATTTCACATATTACCCTAAGTGAATAAATGTTTTTACCTGTCCTTCATAATGTTACCCAACCACCCTCCTACATAGTACATACCCAAGTTTATATCCATATTTTAATTTCATTATATCCATATTTTAATTTCACATTTTTCCTACGAGGATTTGAAGCTCATATTAATGATCAACTTGTTATTGGTGGCTCGTAAAGTCTTTTTAACTTTGTCCAAAACCTTATAAATGCAAAAGATAGGAGATTTTTGTGTGTGTGTGTGTATGATTCATAAATAAAGTATTCATTGTTTCATTTGGTAGCTGAATTTTGAATACGATGCCATAACTTTGCAAAGGCATATACTATAGGGACTCCCTATAGTCAATCGTACAAATCGCGAAGTATACAGTACAACATCATGATGCACACAGTACAATCTTTTGATGCGCGTGTACTGTAGCAACCCCCTATAGAGGGTCCCTATATCATGCCCCATTTGCAAAGGGGAGGTGATTTTCACACTTTCATAAATGATTGAGACACTCAAATTTAAAGCGTTTGGACATGTATACCCTTACAAAATGAACATAACTAAAAGTAATGTGAGGATATATATGTCAAGACACTATAAATTTAAGTGTTGCAATCATTTATAAGATGTTCAAATCAACTCCCTTAGCAAAGAACAGTTGGGTCAAAGGTGTCATTTAGTTTATCTATTGTACTGTGTACTTGTTTTCTTGTTTCATGTTACAAAATTCATTTTTCAAGATTAATATGTACGGTAGTTGAAATCAAACATATATCATTAAATATGTTTATTTATAAACTACTCATTGATAAGTATGTTTATTGCAATCTTCTTTTATCAAATCTCATGGACATGGTCTAATAATGAGGATAGTATTTTATCATGTTGCCAGATCCTAAGTTTTCATGGATTCCCTCTTTCTCACCGGGGGTTGACCCCAAAGCCATAATGTCTCAAAACGAGGAGGTGATAGAGAAAGTCTTCTATATCCCTTTGTC
Organism: Chrysanthemum seticuspe; assembly: GCA_019973895.1. NCBI lineage: Eukaryota > Viridiplantae > Streptophyta > Magnoliopsida > Asterales > Asteraceae > Chrysanthemum > Chrysanthemum seticuspe. The sequence goes on along the minus strand of BPTQ01000009.1, from coordinate 28,146,662 downwards.
TCAAACTTTCATGAAGAACTCCATTCTATCTCTCCCTAGTTACGAACAAAAAATTGGGGCTACGGCTCTGTTGCGCCCTAAACTACCCATATAACGGTAATCCGAGGAAATGAGATTAGCTTAACTCATGAAGGTCGCTATAAAGTGGAGAATAAAGATTAAAAAATACAAGAGGTCGAGTCTTTCTCATAAGAAGGAAGACGATGCCATTAGCAAAAACATTATTTGCGTTTGGTATAAAGTCTCATAAAAACCAAGTGAACCGGGTTGAACGTTATTATAGAATCTCTCAAGTAAATAATTATACATCCAAGTAATTCAACCTAATCATAGTATAGATTTATTGTGACCGTAAATAAATAAATAAATAAATATTAAATTGGTTTTATCAAAAGTTGTCACTTTTTCTGGTAAGAATAAGTGATGTACGTGAATTTAACATTAAAAAGTAAAGAGAGTAAATGAGGGTAAAAAAGTGTGGTAAAGATGATAGCTAACTAGCTTACATTAACTCATTGCACGCTACATAAAAAAAAAAAAAAACGGGCCTGTGGTCTAGCGGTATGGAGGTTTTATCCTCCTAGGCAAGGTCTCAAGTTCGAGTCTTGTCTAGGGCGATAGGGGTTTCCTCCCGCGTGCGTAAAGGGAAAGGTGCCATTGCCTTCTGGGCTGGACCTAACCTGGTTGTGTGGGCTCGCTACACCTTCTGGGCTAGGGGCCATGTAGCCACAATTGCTGTTCCAAAAAAGCATAAACAAAAAAAAAAAAACGTTATTGTATTTCACTGTAATAAAAAACAAGAAAGAAAATATAAACAAACAAATAAATGAATATGCTAATTAAGAGCACAAGGTGTCACGATGAGGCATACCCTCTTCATCAGTGCCACCTCAGCGCCACATCAGCATCCCACTTCTCCACAACTAACCACAACAACCCCCCCACTCATAACAAACCTCAACCTCGTAGTAACTCCTTACTAGCATTCCTATTCCCCTAGAGAACGATATCAATACCCGTGGCTTACCCTAATTACTACACTACAACGATTAGGTTCACTGCCTAGGGTGTTATAAAACTTGCTCGAAGAAAAGGAAGTTTCCTTGACCCCGAACGACGCGTGTAGCGTTATCATGCAATAATAGGAAGTTTTTATAATTACATATGTTGCGGCGGTTCTTAAAAATTAATCTTTTTAGTACCATTTTTATAATTGTCAAAGAGAAATGCTACATCCACTCACAAAATTCACATAAATCACCCACACGCTGAGGTGTCACCTACTGATTGGTGGATTTTATTATAGTTTCTATTTCTTCTCTCTCATTTCACCAATCAATGGATGACACCTCAGCGTGAGTGATTTGTGTGAATTTTGTGAGTGAATGTAGCATGCCTCATTGTCAAATACATACAACTATAAATCTTTATTTTATTATATTTTTAATGAAGATGCCAAGATATAACTGATTACAAAATAAAAAATTCTAGTAAAACTCTTTTTATCTGGCTAAAAATAAATATTTTCAACCACACGATGTTACAAAATCAAACACTTAAGGCTTCCCCAGTAATATCGATCGAACATGGGTCGATCGATTCATGATTCGGTCGTCCTTGGTGTGGCCATTCGATCAGAGGATGGAAGTGATCGTGTACACGACCGATAGTCACTATCCTTTCTCTTTCTTTTTTTAAATTCATGTGTGTGTTTAGTGTGTGTGTTTAGTGTATGTTTTTAATGCGTGTGTGTGTTTCTATAGGTTGAAGTGTTTTTTATTTTATTTATATTTTTTAATTGGTAAGTGTTGGTAACATGTGATCGCAACTTCTTATTTTTTTTTTATATTTTTTATTTATTTATTTATTTTTTTATTTTGGTTTGTAATTTTTTTAGTTTATTTGTAAAATATTTTATAAAAGAAGGAAAAGAAAAAAAAAATGATCATGGTCGCCCTTACTGGGACACCCAATCGCTTGAATGTCGCTGGAGAGAGAAAACTGACATGGTAGAGAAAATTGAGGGATTGAGATCGCTTACTGGGCAGCCTAATGTAGACTTACTATTCCTAAAATTATATTAAAAATAATAATACAAAAAAAATAATAATAAAAAAGTAAAAAAGAAGTGAAACCATTACATTCTTCAAACAATTAAATATCGTATTCGCCTACTCGACACTTCTTTGATTGGTTAAAACAAGAAAGACACAATTATTTTGAAACATTAAAAAAAATAAAAAATAAAAAGGGACAAGAAATTTGGATCAGGGAGATTACTATTTATTTACTTAATATAACAAACGAATTTCATACTCGATATCTTGATTCTTTTACCATCCGGTTGCCCCTAAGTTAATATTGTAATTTCAAATCTCACCCTAAGTAAATAAATGTTTTTACCTACCTTTCCCTAAAGGTGGCAATTTTTGACACATAAGCAAGTTTAGGTTGCGGATAAACAAGTTGTGGAAAACAAGTTAACCCGTATGACATGTTTAATAAATAGGTTATGTCTTGGTTTAATATTTTTTAAACAAGTCAACTCATGAATCTATTTAAATATATAAATTTATACTGTAATAAATAAAAAGTTTGGCCAACAAAAACCCTTAGAATTGTTGATTTGTTGTTAACAACCAATTTTCGAGAACTAAGCGTAAAATATTTACTTCGTCCTAATAAAATCATAAATAATCAACAACAATTTTCTTGATTTTTAAAAAGACAAATACAATACACTTTTTTCATTAATATTAGTCAAGTGAGAAGCTAACATTCTTGCCTTAATATTAGCAATATTTTTGAAAAGATAATTATAGCATTTCCCGTGAATAAAAGAGGTAACTTTTTGTAAAGTAAAACTTTAATAACTTGAAAATTAGAGTCAAAAGTGAAAACCTTTGAATAGACTTTTGGAAGCCCAAAATAAGAAAAATTGAGCGGGAATTTTAGTGCAAGACTTTGAGCGGGAATATAAGGTTTTGGCGGGAATATAGGGTTTATAAATCTTGAGGCAGCCATGTAACCACATGATATCCACTTTTCAATTCTATGTTTCAACTTCTTTCACTATGTTATTGTTAATATTTGTTCATTTTAAGAAAAATATATAGCTAAAATAGCTTCTGACTTGAGTTGGTATAATTTACATTAGTTTGTTCTATTGTTTGGGTTTGATATGAATTTCTTGTTTGTGATGGATTTAGTGGTAGAAGTGTTGGAGATGGTTTTGGTGGTTTGGGTTTCATGTTTTTCGGCCACGGTTTCCCTGTTTAAATCAATGTCATCGACAAATAAGTAAATTGGGATAAGGATTTCACTTGCAAATTAAGAAAAGAAACCTTGTAGTTGTTTTTTGAAAAAACCAAACAAAAAGTGGTGCCAAGCCAACACTTTTTTCTTCTTTCAAACTGCATTACTTTGACATTTAAGGGGCATGCATTTTAAAATTTGAAGCAATAAGTTGCTTGGCATTAACAAGGTGGCCTAGTGGTAATTTATATTTAAAGTAAAATCAGTAAATAAACAATTCTATTGTCTACACCAAATAATTCCATTTGTTCTCTCTATTCTTGATTTCACATCGAATAATTCTACTTTCTTGTTGGCAGCTATGGCGGTTCACCCTAACACCCTATCATTTGTAACTGGCCAGCGGATGGCAGGTTAAAATTTTGGGAACCATGGTTTAGAAGCGAAGCCTGGCTTCTCTATTTTAACCACCCATGATGCGTCGTGTAGTATTGAGTGCTAAAAGTTATACGGAATAATTGTTTTGTAAATTTGTGAACTCAAGAGCAGTGTGATGTCTATGTGTGTAACAAGTACTAACAACATCATAGCAGGATGTTTTGATGGAACTGTATGCGAAATTGACACTCGAACTCTTAGGTACCCCCTTTACCCGATACACTTGACAAGAGGTTTAATTTTTTTTTTTTTCAATCCTTTTATCTTCAGCAAATTAAAATCTCATGACTTGAAGAGGTCACGTGTATGTGTTCGGGCCAGAATGATAATCATGTGCTGGCAAGGTGTATGAACTCTACATTGCGGCTTTTGGACTTGTAAAACTTGCATTCTTTTCCATTCTATTTAGTTAGCTAAAAAGATTACTTTTACTGACTTTTCTTTACTTTGCAGGCATGCTAGTGAAATATTACACGAATATAAAGGTCATCAATGTGAGGTAAGGACAGGCTCTTTCAATAGAATTGAAAAATAGGCGGGTAGGATCATGAGTTGAAATGGGTATTTTTATTGGGTACATGCTGATGTAGTTAACTTTTGGGTTTTGTTGACCAGCCATCAAAAATCGAGTGCGGTTTTTATAACCTAAGGAGCTATGTCGTTGGGGGCTCCGAAGATGGCAAAGTTTTCTTTTGGAAGCCGGTGAATGCTCGGTTATCAACATCAGGATCCTTCACTACTCACGCATCAGTGTTAGAAGTGTTGGAGATAGGGGTGTGCAAGAAACCGAAAAACCGAACCTAAACCGAAAAAAACCGAAGAACCGAAACCAAAAAAACCGAAACCGATTGAAAAACCGACGGTTCGGTTTTTATATTTTGAAAAAACCGAAGTTTTGGTTCGGTTTGGTTTTAGCTTTAAAAACCGACCAATAGAAACCGAACCGACATTTAAAGTCAAAATAATATATCTTGCCTTGTTGTTCATAAATAATATAAGTACTTTATCTTGATATATTCCTTTTACATTAGCGTTGTCAATGATGCATTTCAAATATGTGATAACTCTGCTAATATTTTATTTCATAACAATATACATAACACAAATGTGCTTTAAGGTAAAAAAAATGGGTACGCAAATGTCACAAGAACACATTAAGTTTGAATGTTAATGGTTGTTCTTGTTGAAGATGGTGCAATTACATCAAAAGATTGAAGAACTTGTTCCAACATCATTCTTTTTTCGTTTACACACCCTTCAATTGTTTCAGTGTTCCTTTCAAGCTCTAACAAATCCTTGGAACTTGGAGGCAACTTTGAGAATGTTGGCACTTGATTTAAGACGGTTCTTTACCCGTTTTATTACCGTTGTACCGGTATCGGTTTAAGATATGGTTCTATTTTATGATATATGTCAAATCTACTTTGAAAAAGCAAAGCTCGATAAATCGTATAGAAACCGAAAAAACCGAAAAAACCAAACCGAAAAAAAACCGACAACCGAAAAACCAAACCGACACAAAACCGAAACCAAATGGTTTCTAAAAATCAAAAACCGAAATTTTTCGGGTCGGTTTCGGTTTTATACAAAAACCGAGCCAAACCGAACCATGCTCACCCCTAGTTGGAGACGGTTTTGGTGGTTTGGGTTGGATGTTTTTCGGCCACGGTTTCTCTGTTTAAATTATATATCGTATGCTGGTACAATGTCTTTATTTCGGTACCCTATCCTCGTGGTAGGGTGGAATGGACGTCGTGACTCTTACCAGCAATTCCATGACGATCTAGATGGAAGTTTTTTCGTTGATAAGGAAATCCAATATTTATCCATTAGCCTCTCAATAGATACTCACTGAAAATACATTTCTAGATCCACTATTCGAATTCTATATTTTAGTTGTTTTCACTATCATTTTGTTGATATTTTTTCAATAAGTGCAAAATTTATTCTTGAAATAGGTTAATTTTATTTTGTTGGGTTTGGTATGGATTTCTTGTGTGTGATAGAAGTCTTAGAGATGCTTCTGGTGGTTCGGGTTTGATGTTTTTCACCCGTGATTTCGCTATTTAAATTATACAAGGTAAGATGCCACTCCCGTGCGGCAAGTGCCTTTTGCGTTCTTGTACACTAAGAGTCTTGGTTAACATTGGAGCTGTTAACAAGAGTATGAGTTGTTGACTTCAAAACTGTCCAAATAAAGACTTCATTTGCGAATCATTTTTTTTATTAGTATTAGTTTTTTATTTTAATGATATATGTTTGAGTTTGTTACAGTATGATTTTAAGACTTGTTGGTTAGCATGCTTATGTTGTGGGTGCTCTTAAGATGTGTTTTGGAAACATTGAACTAGAAAATCTTGGAACACCATTGAATGTAGCTTTGTTTTGTATATTTTTCTTTGTTTTTTTATCCGGTTAAAATGGTACACTCGAGTTAGATAAGAACAAGAACTGGATTGGTGGTTAGATTATAGCAAAAAGATCATCAGCTAAACATTAAAAAGTTACAGCTAACTGAAAAACTTTCTTTAACAGCGACTCAGACATAAATCAAACAATTACCACACTACCCATCAAACTTCGTTGGTTTTATCATCAAACCTCGTTTTTTACCTCTAAAATTCACGTCATCCGTCAATTGTACATGTAATGTGACATGTCGCGCGATTATACCGTTATACTCCACGTCATTTCCGGCCACTTACACAGCCACACAAGAAACATAAATATGCTTAAATACAAATTACAAAACTAACAAATCTATCATTATTAAAACCCTCTTCTTAAAGAACAAAACTTTAATATTGTAACATGAGTTCATAAACCCCCACATACATTTGAAGATCTTGATCTTCGTTAAGAACATGGTGATGTTCTTCATGTTCCTCAACCATTCATCATTTAAACCATACACCAGGTGTCAAATGGGTTGACCCGAACCGAACTTGACCTGAACCCGAGAAGGCCTTATAGGGTCGGGTTGATTGGGGTCCAACTAGCTTATCAGGTTTATCGAGTCAACCCGATAAACCCGATAGCCTTATAGGGTCGGGTTGACCCGATAAACCCGATATGCTATAATGTCCCATTAACAAATCTATAATTTTTGAATGAATGCCACTTTATTATAGTCCATTGGTCACGATTCTTGAACAAATATATAAATTGGATCTTTGAACTTTGTTCTAGTTAGCATCAGTAGCTTAGTTGCTCTCTATATTTTATAAGCTGGTGCTACAAGAGGGAAAATAACGACATAACTACTGACCCAAAAATTTCAGGCCAAATGGCTACTTAATATACTTTGAACTGCTCGTTTATTCGCGTTATATATTAGGATTTGGGAAATAAGATGTTGCGTTGGTTTTCTTTTTAAATAAATCTCATGTTTAGTAATATTTTTATAAAAGAAGCAAATTGTGGGATGAGATTAGCATGTAACCCGTAACTCGATAGACCCAACCCGACAACCCGCAACCCGACCCGATAACCCGATTGATACCCCTACACCACTATATTTGATCAACTAAATCTTGCGGTGGTGGTGGAGTTAGGCGGCCAGTGGAGGTGGTGGGATGTGGAAATGGTGGTGGTTGGTGGTTAGAGAAGGTAGATGTACAGTGTGGTGACGACAAAGGGAGCTCGGTGGCAGGGTGTTAAGATTACAGTAATAATATTTTATCGAACAAAATACATTAACACCCATTTCTAATACGCTTCTATCCCATTTGACCCATTTCATCTTTTTGCTCAATCCTTTCAGCTTACCAATTTGGGATCAGACATAATCAAAATCAATCCATTTAAAAGTAAACTCTAGCAAGACTTCTATACTAACCTTTTCATAAGTTGTCCAATTTATTGGATACGAAAACAGTGCTGGAAATCGGCCTTCCTCACCCTCGGTCACACCACAAGAAACACACAACTGAACACAACATAAATATATCGACTCTCATCTGCTCGCAGGTTTTGCATTTTCTGTGTATTATATTAATATGGAAAACTGATCACATGTACAATATGAAACCTACTGCTATTTATAATAAAGCTAAACACAAAAGAACCATGCAACGTGCACCATTATTTCTTAGTAAACAGGAAACAACTAACTACACATGTATTCTTTCATTTTATTCACCACTAACCCATCCTTCTTGATCCGTAACCCACATACTGACCCGAATCATGACCCATCAAGATTATCCTACAAACAGCTCGTCCTTGGTTTTTGGAATGGTGTCAATTAATTGTTTTGCATCCAAAAGCTTCTTATTATCTGGTGTCTTCACATTCTCTTTCTCTCTTGTCTCATCTCTGGATTGGTTAGTCTCCTCCTGGTCCCTATCTCGATGGCTCGATTTATCATGGGACCGTCTACTGTGTTTCCTTTCTGAATCGGGTCTCTCTCACAGCCTGCAATTCTTCGGTTGTATAATCTATAGGAACCAAAGGTCGCATCTTTTTATCCTTTTGTGCATCCTCATCTTCCTCTTCATGAAATAGGAAAGGGGCTGTAGTTCTTTTTCCTGGCCCACGAGACCAAATCCTAACGTTTTTATTTCAACGGTGTTGTTTTGCCCTGTTTGTGAAGCAGTCACAGACTCCATGACTGAGCCATCACCAGTCCCATTTTGCGTACAGATGCACACACAAGCCAAACATGATAATATCAGTAGACCCAAATATCTCGTCCTAAAAGTTCCGTTCACTGAGCTTATTTCATGTGCCTCGTAATTAAGACTAAATCAACGCTACAGTCTTCACACCACACTTACATTTCAAACGTAATATATAGCTTACATTGGCCTGTAGTACACCCCAGCAGTTGCTTTTGAAGCATGATATCTTATCTTAAGGGTTCATGTTTGTTCACTTTAGCAATCCATGATACTTTTCAAAAAAAAAAAAAAAAAAAAAAAAAAAAAAAAAAAAAAAAAAAAAGTATGTTGCAATTCTATGTCGTATATAACACAGCGCAGGGAAATGGCCACCCATGGTGTTAGTGGCAATTTTATTAATAACTGGGACTAAAAACCATCGCCAAATACAAGTGAAGCATGAAATTACAATACTAAGCAGATGAAAAAAACACACAAAAAACATATACAGCTACGCACGTGCAACCCTTCGCCATTTTGCCATGAACACCGCCACCTTAACATACACCCAATCTTTCAAGCTATCTTGACACTGAAAAAAAGCATGTCTCACACGGCGGTTAAGAAGTAAAGTGCCAACTACCATCCAAAACCCAGTAGGAAAACCAGCGACCCCTCCAATATAAAACCATCTCTTAAGTTCATCTATGGTTTTGCCATCACTCTTACTTTCTTCAACTACAGGTGTTACTTCAAGTTCTCTATCTCCGGGACAATACTTGGTCAGGGGAGGTCCACATAGTCCAGCATTTCCAGTGTACCTTGATGGTTCAAAGGACTGGAGTTGAGTGCTTGATGGAATCCTCCCAGACAAGTTATTATCCGACACATCAAGATAATTTAAAAAATTCATCTTAGACATGCTTGATGGCAACCTGCCTGAGAAACTGTTTTCTGATAAATCCAAAGTGAGAAGCTCTTTCATTTGACCAATGTCTTTCGGAATCTCTCCAAGTAGAGCGTTGCGTGACAAGTTTAGTACTACTAATCCCTGCAGACTGGTAATCTCATATGGGATTTGTCCAGTGAGACTATTGGTTGATAAGTCAATTGTCTTCACAAATCCCAGATTTCTACTAAACTCGTTTGCCTTTCCTTGCCATTGAATCAACAGATGGTCAATGTAGCTATCGTCAACAGAGAAAAACCCGCCTTTTTCATTAATAGTACTATTATAATGATGTAGATTATGTTTCGTAAACAATCCTTTTTGAACCATGGAAGTAAGATTATTCACACACGATGGGATTGTTCCATGAAGATTGTTAAATGACAAGTCTAAGATTTGAAGACTTACTAATTGACATATTTCTGAAGGGATGGCTCCGGAAAAGTTGTTTGATTTTAGGCTAAGGGCATACAACCTTGACAAGTTATCACCAACCCAAACAGGAATATTGCCATTTAATTTGTTGGTCCCCAAGTCCAAAAGGCTTAACTCAGTGCAATTCTTCAAAGACAATGGCAATTCTCCAGAGAAGCTGTTGTTGTATAAAGATAACGTCTCGAGTTGACCTAAACGTCCTACACAGGGAGGAATATATCCTGATAGCATGTTGTGGCCTAAATTAAGAACTTTTAGATACGTCAAATTCTTCAAGCAGTCCGGAAGTTGCCCCGTCAATGCGTTACGTGAGAGATCAAGAAATGCAATGTTTTCATAGATTTGGCACAAGAAAGAGATTCCTCCTTGGAATTTGTTTCTGGACAGATCTACAAAACTTACATGTGCCGGTAAAGTAGGAATTGTGTCTGAAATGCTTGAAATGCTATTGTTGGAAAGATCAAGATGTATAAGGTTTTTCATTTTTTGTATCGATTTGGGGAAACGAGGTCCTAGCTTGTTGGAGCTGAAATCAATATACTCTACACTCATAGAAAGGTTTGATACGTCATCATTAAAAAAATCTCCTTCGAGTGAGTTCATTGAAAGATCTACATACCAAAGATTTGATTCTCCAATGTTTTCAGAGATAATACCTCTAAGAGAATTGGAAGATAGGTACAGTTCATGAAGTGTGGGTAGTTGCCACAATTTGTCACTTATTGTTCCATTTAACTGATTGGAATCTAGGTACAAGAAACTTAAGGATGAAAAGTTCTGAATCTCATCAGACAATGACCCTGTTAATTGGTTATTTGAAGCATCCAATGAAATTAACATATTTGGGGATGTGCATCGAGACAAGTTGTTCAGAAAATCTGAAAGATTCCCATCAAATGAGTTGCCAGAAACACCAAAATCATTAAGCCTATTGCCAACTAATGGGCACAACCAGCGATAACTTGATGAGTTGAGATTGTTGTTTTCGAGATAAAGGTGAGCAATAGATGAAGAAGAGTTGACAACTGAAGAATATGGATGCATGACTTTTGAGAGGTCACATCCGATTAAACTTAATATTTCTAGGTTTTGGAGACCTATAATTGCATTTACCCAGTTATTTGCTTTGGCCAGAGAAGTTCCATCCATACGAAGGTCACTTAAAGAAGATAGAGAAGATAACCAATCTAAGTTTTCAACTGTACAACTACTGAGGGATTCTAGTGAAAGACTTTGCAAATTGGTGAGGTTTCCAAATTCTGGAGGAATGGTTCCAGAGAAAGAGTTGTCTGAAAGGTCAAGGTCTGTTAATTTGGTCAATGAACCAATGGATCTTGGAATGATTCCACTGAAATTATTATAACTAAGGGTCAGGTATGTTAGTTTGGTCAAAGAACCAATGGACTCGGGAATGGTTCCACTAAAATTATTCTGACCTAGGTGAAGCTTTGTTAAATTTGTCAAATAACCAATGGACAAGGGAATGGTTCCAACCAACTGATTCCCGTAAAGGTCAAGAATAGTTAAAGCGGTCAAGGAACCAATGGACTTGGGAAAGGTGCCAGTAAACTGATTATTAGAAAGGTGAAGAGAAATTAATTGGGTCATGTTACCAATAAAGGTGGGAATGGTTCCATTAAACTCATTATAATAAAGGTCAAGATAAGTTAAATGAGTCATGGAGCCAATGAACGGGGGAATCGTTCCATGAAAAGAACAGAAGGACAGATCTAGATGATTCAAGTAGGTTAAGTTAAGCAATGAAATGCTAATCTCACCTCCAACACCACCTCGATTGTCGGACAGGTCAAGCATTGTGACATGACCTGTTTTGTTGTCGCACGTGACTCCACTCCATTTACAGCAATCTTCTTCTTCTTCGGGTCTCCATAGCAGGTCGTCGGGGTATAGAACGTGAGCTTTGAAACCAAGAAGAGCTTCTCTCTCATTATCGATGCACGTATTAGTAGCCCCTCCTGCTGCTACAACCAGTTTGTGGCCAAGGGAAGTGGCTGCCGTGGTATTAAACCATAGAAGAACAAGTGAAAAGATAAACAAAACATGAGTTTGCATAAAGTAAAAGCAAATATTTCCTCTCATAATGTATATATGTTGTAAATAATTTGTATTGATGTTATTTTTATCTGATATATCAAAGTATACGCTTCTATGCAGCTTTATATAGAATTAGAAAAGAATAATTGAATGAGATCGGATATATATTTGTGTGGTGCAGAAATTTATGGAAATAAAATTGAAGTCCCAAACTAGACGTTTAAAGTAAAGTCTTTGCAATTTGTACTTATTGCATGTTCAACCAACGTGATATCTTTTGGTCCCCCAACTCTTATGTGATATATATTTGTGTGGTTTTTATTCATGGAAAAAAAATGAGGTCCCAGACTATACGTCTAAAGACTATAAAGTCTTTGCAATTTGTACTTATTGCATGTTCATCCAACGCGATATCTTTTGGTCCCCCAACTGTTATGTGATATATATTTGTGTGGTGCAAATATTCATGGAAAATATTGAAGTCCCAAACTATACGTCTAAAGACTCTAAAGTCTTTGCAATTTGTACTTATTGCATGTGCATCCAACATGTGATATCTTTTGGTCCTCGAATAGTTATGTAACATAAATATGAATATAAGAGAGCTAGGTGCAATACAATGTTATAAGTGTGTTATACACACCGTCACGTCAACTTTTATTCTATAACATTCCTATAACACACAGCCAAAAAGGCACTTTCTCTAATAATTCCTATAATATACAACCAAAAGCCAACCTCACTCCACTTTTACGTTCAAAAAAGAAGGGAAAAACTCAGATAACTTCCGTTATATACATGGCGATGGTGCTATAACGCAAGGGGACCGATGGAGCTAAAACGCACATGGCGCCGCTATAGGAAACAAAAAAGCTATAATGTGGGGTGCTATAACCAATTCCAGGGGCGGAGCTATGTGAGGACCGGGGAGGGTCCCGGCCCCCTAGGCCTAAGCTCGTTAGTGTATTTTTTCGCGATTTCATGTGTTAAAAAAAAATAATTAAAATAAATAAATAAATAAATAAAATTTCATCTCGGCCCTCCCATCTAATGTTTTTCTGGAAAAAAATTTTGCTTCGCCCCTTCACGAAATTTCTTCTAGCTCCGCCATTGACCAATGCAACGTGCTCTCTAAATACTAACCAAATAAATGGAACCAAATAAAGTAACTCATTCATAAGGTAACAAACTAGATAACATGATATAAAGGACACCTATATAATATACATATAGTTCCGAGAAATTCTAAAATTTTCGACTATGTTGATTTAGTAAACTTTAAAGAATAATTTAATTACTACGTACACATATAGGAGTCTCGATAAAAATGGCCAAAAAAAGCTTAAGTAAATTCAGAATAAATTCCCACTAATATACAAATTACTAACTTAGTGACTCGCGAACATCACAGGATAAAAAGGTAAACAATTTAACTAATCGAAAATATAACAAAAAACGGTTGTTAATCAATCTAGCAGGCGGAGATTCATGAGTAAAATATATATGTTTTGGCGAAGTTGTATAATAATATAATTATAAGGCAACAAAAAGGTACTGTTAGAAATTGAACTTATATTTTATAATGAATAAAGGATGTTAATGACGTTAATTAAAATAATACTGAAACAGTGAGTTAAAGAAAATTGTAGTGCGTATTTGTGGACGCATAGTTGTTTATATTTTTGTGGTGAGAGTTGTTATAACTTTTAGGATTGTTTAGGTCATATTAATTGATACCTTCTAATAAACATAGTTGTTAATAAGTACTAGCACATTACCCGTGTAAAGAAGCAGGGACGAGTAATACCTTTAGCTAGGGCTAATCTTTTTATCTTTTTGTCGATTGCGTTTTTCAATGATTGATGATAGTTTTTATGGTCGTGAGCTTGCGGTGAGAGATTGTGAAGAAGTTAAAATGTCATATTACTATTGTAAAGTATAAAGAATTGAAGTTAAAGCTCCCAAATTAATGTTAGGATACTCGTAACTCCTAAAACCTTGTATTTATTAGACATTCTTTTCTATTTCGTGATATTTATTGATGAGTTTGGAAATATCTTATTGATTTATTTTATTTTTAATTATACATGTTTTGAAGTTTGACTAATTGCTACCGAAAAAGTCTTGACATTTGAAAAAGCCATAGCTTAACTAATTGCTACTACAAATATTCAATATTTGAAAAAACCATAGAAATTAAGTGGGGATGCTAAATACGTCCTACAATTTAAAGTGGATGGTCTCAAATTGATTTCTTATCTTTTCGTATTTTCAAAAGTATGAAAATTACAATTGTCCTATTATGTGGAAAATATGATGAAGACTCAAGTTAATCATCTCAAAGTAAACGTTGCTATATATGTCCTACAATTTAAGTGGATGGTCTTAAATTGATTTCTTATCCTTTCGTATTGTCAAAAGTAAGAAATATATACAATTGTCCTATTTTGTGGAAAATATATGATGAAGACTGAAGTCAATCATCTCAAAATAGATGTTAGGAAACTCATGAGTCCGATGAACTTGTATTTATTGGATATCATTTTTTATCTTGGGATATTTTTTTGAAGAGGTAGGAAATTCTTGTTGTTTTGAACCAGCTTTTCAAATCGTGCATATGCAAGATTGTTAAATAAGATTATTTTATAAAATTATGTAAAATCATTATACTTACATAGTTATAATACTCATGCATGGTTCGGTTTTACATAAACTTTTTATTATAACTGACATAATGTTAAAGTTGATGTTATTTGAATTCAACTATCGATATCATGTTCTAAACATTATGCGTGTTTAATAACACGTAATGACTCTTGAAAAACTATGTGGAGTTGTTATATGTACAATATCATATATTCATTGTGAGGTCGTACCTTCATTTTGATATTTATATTCATGTTAAAATAATTGTAAAAATAATTGTAGCCATATTTAACTTTTAAACCCGTGTACGCTCAGGTTAAACTTCTAAAGAGAAATAACATTAGTCGTTATTGAACGCATATAGTAAAAAAAAAGTTTCGGATAGCCTTACACAATCTCATAAGTGAAACAACATTAGTCGTTCATATATGTATAATCTCGTGTATTCATTTAAATATCACAGTAATTCACATTTTTATTTTAATATTTATAATGAAATGGGTAGGAGCAAAATATTTGATGAAAGATGCTTGAGGCAGAATCGAACACCCATTATTCATGTAATAAAACATAAGAATCGAACACCCATTATTCATGTAATAAAACATAGATCAACTACCATACTTGCGTAAAAAGTGTAACTCTGCAAACCAGCGGCGTGTCCTTAAAGCACGCCTTAGCAATATCCCTACAAATATTTAGCACATCTTTAAAGCAACAAAAGCATGCACATACACGCTAAAAACATGCAACTCTGTCCATAACAAGCTATTTATCTCATTAAGCTTACTATAATCTACCGCTTAGAAGTTATTGCATATTCGCACTATCATAAGGGAGTAGGCAATTACTTCCAAGCAACCCCGAGTAAGTAGCATTCATACCAGTAAGTTATGAACAAATACAGAATCAGAGACAAAACTTCGCTTGATTTAAAAGGTGAAACTTGGGACTACAGGATGAGCGAAATAGAACAAATTATTCAGAAGACGATGTTGGCGATATGTTGGCTAAATTGATCTTTAGATTTGACTTTTTTATCAAAGTTGTCTAAAAAATGTTACGGAAAAGAAATGTACTAAAGCTATAACAGAAGACGATAATACCACAATGATAGCAACAAAGGAGAGCGTTTAAGCCTTGGCTCTTCCTGCAAGACCAGTCTCCACTTTCTTCACTTCAAAAATGAGCATTCTCCACATCTTTAACACAAACATTTCAGCTTCATCGTCCAAAATAGACTGAAGCCGCTCTAACATCTCATTTGCTGTCACGTGTTCTTGAGTGCTTGACACAATATAATCTACTAATGTTGTCTCTTCCTCGCCCAAAAATTCGGTTATTTTTTTGGAGATCCATGGCCTCATCCGTTCATGCAATCCATTCTGAAAACAAAAAATAACACACTTACAAATCATACTGATCGTTAAATAATATTGTATTAATAGAACAAAATACCTATCCGAACCCATAAAAAAAAATTGTTTTGCAATGTCAAGCACATATCTCAACAAGAAAGAACTCTAGGAAAAATACAGGGGAGGGAGTCATACGGTCATACCTAGTTGGCTAGTTTTTGCTTCTTTCTTTTATCGGGAGAGAAATAGTTCACATTGATATGACCTTATTCAAAATAGAACGCCTAGTGGCTATTACTCGTGTTACGTGTAAGTATCCAATCTAATCAAAAGATGTCATATTTAACTAAAAGTACTTAGCGGTTAAACTATCTCCCCCTAAGCAAAAAAGAACAAGTTTAAGAAGTTCTGACTAATCATAATACTTATGTAACAGAAACATAAAACTCTGTTTGTATGTCTAAATGCGTACAGCTAGGTTCGCCGTTTTACAAAATAGTCAACATTCAATTATAATACATAGAAAAAGACTTGGCAATTAAGCAAGCAAGAGTGGAAAATGGGCGAGTAGGAATTTGGAAACAAGTCAAACAGGTAGCCTTTTTGTGTGTGTTAGATCAAGTAGGGGACCCACAAACACTCCTTTTATAAAACAAAGTTCAATTTTATATGTCGCTAATGTGGTAAAAATGCGTACAAAAACCTATATTACTAACAAAATAATTCAACTTCAATTTACATAGAGATTTAGAAGGTTTTTATGCATTTTAATAAGCTTAGGATGGTTTCTATCCCATTTGACCCATTTCATCTTTTTGCGCAATCCTTTCAGCTTACCGATTGGGATCAGACATAATCAAATCAATCGATTTATAAGTAAACTATAAAGCAAGAATTCTATACTAACCTTGTCATAAGTTGCCCAATTTATTGGATACGAAAACAACTCGTCCTTAGTTTTTGGAATGGTGTCAATTAATTGTTTTGCATCCAAAAGCTTCTTATTATCTGGTGTCTTGACATTCTCTTTCTCTCTTGTTTCATCTCTGGATCGGTTAGTCTCCTCCCGGTCCCTATCTCGATGGCTTGATTTATCATGGGATCGTCTACTGCGTTCCCTTTCTGAATCAGGTCTCTCTTCTTTTGTATTTGCATGTCCAATTCGTTTTGCAAACTCAGCAGCAGCAGCCAAATTAGAAGATGGTGCAAGCGGAGTAGTTTCTCTCACAGCCTGCAATTCTTCGGTTGAATAATCTATAGGAACCAAAGGTCGCATCTTTTTATCCTTCTGTGCATCCTCATCTTCCTCTTCGTGGAATAGAGAAGGGACTGTAGTTCTTTTTCCCGAACCCACAAGACCAAATCCTAACTTTTTGGTTCCAACGGTATTATTTTGTCCTGTCTGTGAAGCAGTCGCAGACTCCATGACTGACTCGTCACCAGTCCCATTTTGTGTACTCCTGTTACCTGTCATACGGAACCCCGGAGGTGGTTAATAATACAGATGAACAAACAAGCCCAAACATGAGACTATCCCTAGGACCGATTAAGCCCGAATATTTGGTCCTAAAGTCCATTCACTTATGCACAAAACGTAAAACTGTTTTTCCATGTGATATTTCTTATGAAAGGCAAAAACTTACTCACATATTATGGTTGATGGGCCAATCATATACCAAAGGCCTTTGGTGTTTTCCATATGATATTAAACGTAGTTTTCTGATATTTGTATAAATCTTTTTCTTATATTTGTATAAATCTTTTTAAATTATACACTATCAAAAGAATGATCTAAGGTGTTTTTCGAAAACAGGGTATTTTCATTCTTCAAAGGATTAGAAATGTTCAATGCTCATTTTTCAACAATTTAGTAAATCTTGTTTTAACTTAATTATTAATTGCGAGTATAATTTATAACCCAATATTTAATAACATGTGATATGTCATTCTAACTAAAAGTAAAAAACAGGAAGTAAAAAGATCTAGGACCAGGACTGGTTTTAACTGGTTGACTAGGTCAGACCTTCATACATAAAGAGAAACGTAAAGAAAAAAATCTAGTTGAATTGAAAAACTTACCGTTTTCGTCTGCATCTGCCATTTCAATATCAGTGGTCGGGTGGTCAGAAGCCTTATTTCTGATTTCCGCCAAGCTTCCATCAATTAACATAGCACTATCAGTTCCATTAGTTGTAGTACTAGATAAAAGCTCCAAGGCATGTTTTTGTTGTTCTTTCTGCTGCTCCCTTTCCTCTTCGGCTTTCTTCTTCGCCTCAGCAATCTCTTCTTCCTCTTTAATCTTGTCTTCTATATCTTCTTCCTTTTCCCTTAACCTTCGTTTTCTTTCTTCTCTTTCCTCCCCACTACTTCTATATTTTCTCTTTTTGCTATAGCCATCATCATTCTCTTGTTCTAATATCTCATATTTCCTGTCCTGTTCTCTATCCTTTTCCCTTTCCCTCTCTTGTTTGCGGGCACGCTCTTTTTCCTTTTCCCGATTTTCCCACTCCTTTAGACGACCCCGGTATCGCCGTTCATCTTCACGTATTTTGTATTCTCGTTCCCTTTCTCTCTTAGCTCGGTCTTGCTCCCTTTCTCTTTCGTACCTTTCCAATTCGCGTTCCTTTTCACGTTTTAGGTCTCGTTCTGGATCCCTGCTCCGCCTAGCGTTTTTTCGTTCAGGTGAGCTTGTTTCGGGTCTCTCGCTTTCGCTAGAAAGTTTGCTTTTGCTGGTTGTCTCTTCATCGTTTTTATCTTCTGCTGCATATGTAAATGATAGGGTCAAGCATTATAGCATGATAGAGCTTCCAACATCAAATAAAGAAGACAAACATGTACCTACACCTTCGAGTTCACATATTACAAGTTCTTACTAAGAGGGTGTAAATTTTAAGCTATACTATGTAACTGTGAACAATCCGGAGCACATAGCCAGATGTAATAAAAGCGGGCAGTAGAAGAATTTGAAATAGCATTTACATGTACTTATACTGTTTGAAGATGAAAAATATCATATATTCAGTTGTGAACTTTGCTAATTTCAAGATTTTATACCCAAATGACCAAAAAAGACGTCTTTGTAAAAAAATACATGTCTTGTGAAATTCGAAAATTTTGGTATTTATATAACGAAAATTACCCTTTCATAATGCAAACAGTATGAAATTGGTCATCTACACCTAATTGTTTGATAATCGTTTTGAAACACAAATCTAAACACCCCCTAAATATATGGACTCCAAAGTTTATACTAACCATTTTTTGCCATGTCAGCATCTGAATCGCCATCTCTCGACTTCGTTGGAAGTTCAGAGGTTATATTAACAGCAGTAACAGGAGCTTGTGGGGGTGGAGGTGGAGGTGGTAGAGGTTTATTCTTTATCCTTTCTTCTATCATTCCTATAAGCTTTTCACTAGCTTCTTTGTCAGCTTCCTTATCTTCATCAGTCACAAGACCGAAAGTAGCATAGTCAATATTATCTTTATTTTCTTCGTTGTTATCATCCTCCTTTTTAACATCCTTTGATTCCTCCACGGAAGGCTTAAGAGGTTCTTTCTTGTCTTCCTCTTTACCAGCACCTTCAGCATCTGCTGCTTTCTGATTCTTCAAGTTCTCTTTTTTCTTCTCAATATATCGCTTAAGATACTCCTTGGTTGCTTTATCAAAATTTAACTGCATATACAAATCAAGGGTTAATATTTATAAAAAATTAATTGGTTTAAAAATGATAGAAAACATGTAAACATGGGCAAATGCAAACACAGATAAAAAATGATCAGGGAAAAGTGAGATCGGGATGAACTTTATTGCTATGAACAGAGCATGCAATAGGGAATTTTCGAATTTTCACCCACACGCTTATGAGTGTGTCAGATCATACTATATTAATCTTTAGCTGATAAAAAATAATCTAGTTTTGAAATCAAAGTTGACACACCTACTTTTGTTAGAAGGTATAACTTTACGGCAGTGTGTTCTGGGTCAACCTAACCCGTCATTTTTCAACCAGATTATGTTACCTGCTTTGACCAGCTACCGAATTTGCACGTTTTGGCTACTTACGCATTATATATTTAAACAAAGACGATAACTTATACATAAAATATAGAAACATAGCAGCTTATATGTTAAGAAACTACCACCCTTTTCACCAAGGCAAAATGAACAAAAAATGCAAGTATGAGCTTCCGGACATAGATAGATATGTAACATCCATGAGGTATAAGTTCCTTAATATGACACAGAAAATGAGAGAAAATATAACAAGGATGAAGAATAGAAAAAGATCCAACCATA
The DNA here is from genome assembly GCA_019973895.1 of Chrysanthemum seticuspe. Lineage (NCBI taxonomy): Eukaryota > Viridiplantae > Streptophyta > Magnoliopsida > Asterales > Asteraceae > Chrysanthemum > Chrysanthemum seticuspe. The sequence continues at coordinate 28,126,628 of BPTQ01000009.1, read as the reverse complement.
CCATAAGCTCTTGACCATCAATACTCAATTTACTCAGCAGTCGTAAAGCACGTAATACTCCTTCCACGGATTCAAATTCACAAAACCCAAAGCCCTTCAACGCTCCTGTCGTGGGATCTGGTACACGTTTCCAACTTTTAACAGGCCCACATAGCTGCGATGGACATTTAAAACTGTAAGCCCATGCAAACTAAAATATGTTTCCAAAACAGCAAATAGAAACAAACTTACCTGCAAAAGGGAGAGCATGAAATCATTGTCTACCGTTGATGCTATCTTGCCAACATAAATTGTGGTCATTGGCTTTTCGACAGGAGCTATGTTTAGATTGATAGGTGGCCTAATAATAGTAGGAATCACTGGACCCCGCATAGGCATGATTGGAGGGCGTTGTAAAGCTGGAATGACTCCCCCTGGTCCAAGTGGTCGTTGAGGATACCCAGGTCGAATCATTTGTGGGTATGGAGAGGGATAACGAATAAGCCCTGCATAAAAAAGACAAAAATACTAGGCCAACTTGTTAGAGCGAGTTCAGAAAATGAATAGAGGTCGTAATAGTCTTCAATTCAACACTTTAAGCATATATAGATATCAATAGTGTTTACCAAAATATTACAAGCAATTAGAGATGGCAGCTAGGCACACCAGCTGAATTAATAACATGAATTGAAATAAGAACAATAATACTGGAATTCATAGATCATGGATGTACAAAGCAGCTTACCTCATGCATCCTGAAAAGTAGTGGTCTCGGAAAAATATTCCATGCACCAATCGTGAACAACTGGATTTAGAAACAAGAGACTTCCAACGTCTCATAAACGCCGATGCAAATGATGACATGACATTCTAATTTGTTTACCAAAGTTTTATATTGTGAACTATTATGGAGCCATAAGCCCAAAAGTGATAACATGTGCAAGGAATAGAAACCAAATAGTGTAGTTGAAAGGATTATGATACCTTGGCATGTAAAGGGCAAGAAGCACTCAGTTGCAAGCATGTTCTGCTGACGACAAATCACGATTCGAGAACCCATTAAAGGGAAAGTATACTACAAATAAAATCCTACTAATAGTGAACATGGCAGTCGCAAATTGTTTAGCATGAAAATAAACTGGACTTTCATGACCTTTAATTACTAGAATTCGAGGGGTCCTTTGGGATCATTACAAGCATATCTTTTTTCCACTAAGGGTATGTTTGGTTGCACGTAGTTTTGAAATGAAGAAAGTAATTGAGCAACTTATTCCATTCAATAATCATGTTTAATTTACGTTTTGAAACATTGCAAATGGAATGAAATAAATATATGAAATGACTTAAATCTAGTCTCTTTAAAGACTCTGTAACAAAATCAATTGAAGATCGCATAACTCACAACCATATATTACTCTCCAAATTTCTTTCAGAAAAAGTTTCCTCTATAGTCATGAAAGTTGAGAGTATGCGTGTTTCAAATAAAAGAATAGTAAAGATAAATTAAAAAACTTCTCTTGCTCAATGAAGAAAAACAATACTCCTTTCGTTTTTTAATTCCAAGTAGTTTTATCCTTTGATTATGCAAAATCAGTTCACGAGACAAGTTGATATGGAAAATACTATGAAAGCGTGTGAAAGAGCAAATAAGCAATCCCTTAAGACGGTTTTCTTAATTTGATTCAAGTTGGAGGCCTTTATGCAAGTTTTTTTTCATTCCAGGATGGAATAGTAAAAAACAGGGTACTGCCTATAATGAATCAAAAGGGCATTTTTTTATGGAATCACATTCCTCATGTAGAAGCTCATTCCATAAAAGTAAACATACATGTTATTTTTCATTCCGTCATAATGGTCGTTATCATTCCTATGTTCATTACTTTATACCAAACACTGCCTAAAATTATGTGTAAAATCAAAATAAACAAAGCCAGGCAAAATGTTTGCATACCAAAATTTCGTGCGTGTAATGGTCTCTAAGCAATATGAACAAGATAACGAGATCCTTCCAAAGTTTTTTCACCACGACAAAACTGTACGAGAAAACATCTTGTCATCGCTACTCCCTAAACTTCTGTGACATTATATTACTAGAATTCAAGGGGTCCTTTTGGTTTAACACATTTTGTTCTTCTCTTTTTAAACGAAAATCAGTAAAGCTAGGCCAAAATGCATGCATACCCAAAAATTGTCTATAAGAAACTGTGACATGGGCATGAGATCCTTCTAAACTTTTTCTCCACGACATTATATGTAAACTAAAACTAACAAAGCTAGACAAAAAAACGTTCATATACCAAAAAAGTTGCATAAACTACAATACGAACAAGATCACGAGATCCTTCCAAAGTTTCTCACCACCACATCAATCAATTTTTCCACTGTATTAGGCAAAAACATCTTGTCATCACTACTCCCTAAACCTACACTAACACTAAGGGGGTGTTTGTTTAAGCTTGTATACGTGGGTTTATGAGCTTATTTGATTTCGGCTTATATTTCATAAGCTCCAATTTTCCGGCTTATTTTGAGATCCATCGGCTTATATAAGTTTGTTATATAAGCCCACAAGCCTCAAAATAAGGTGAGAAATTATAGCTTGTGAAATATAAGGCAAAATCAAATAAGCTCATAAGCCCACGTATATAAAGCTCAAACAAACACCCCCCCCCCCCCCCCCCCTCCCTATATGTTTGGCAAAACTAGTAGAAGCCGTTATGACTATAAGGGCTGTATCTAAGACATGGGCTTATGAGCTTATTGATTTCGGCTTATATTTCATAAGCTCCAATTTTCCGGCTTATTTTGAGATCCATCGGCTTATATAAGTTTGTTATATAAGCCCACAAGCCTCAAAATTAGAGGTGGCAAAATGTGCCCAAAAACAAAAAGATGGGCTAAATGGGCAAATTTTTAAAAGATTTGGGCACATTTAGCCCTCGTTTTTTGGAAATGGGCACAACATTACGATCGTTTTAAAGAAAAAAAAAATTTATAAAATATATTCAAGTTTTTTAATATAAATAAGATATTACGTTTAAGGAATTTATTTCGTCGTTTTAGGTCTTTTATTAAGCGATTTGAATAACACGTGCTCGTTTGGCCCGTGCTTGTTTAGTCCATGCCCGTTTAAGCCCGTACCCATTCTAGCCCGTGCCCGCCCGGCTTGCCCGTTTTGCCACCTCTACTCAAAATAAGGTGAAAAATTAGAGCTTGTGAAATATAAGGCGAAATCAAATAAGCTCATAAGCCCACGTATATAAAGCTTAAACAAACACCCCCTTACTAGTAGAATAAACGCTTCCTCTAAATACTCGTCTCCAAACACGTCCTAAACTAATTATCGCTATCCCTAACATCACAAATTCCACTACTTTTCCACATACCAACAAAATTCAATAAATCCAAACACCATAAAAAAAAAAAGTCAACAAAAGTCAAAGTCAACGAATTTCAACCCACCTGGTGGATGATGATTCATAGCTCCAGGCGGCCCATTAACCTGAGGATAGCCACCATTAGGCGGCGGCGGCGCATACATCCTCATGGGCGGCGGCGCATACTGCTGACCTGGCATCATGGCCACACCAGGCGGCTGCATCTGAAAGCTAGGGTTAGGGTTAAATTGCGGCGGCCGGAACACAGTCCCGTACTGCTGGATCTGCGGCTGAGGCGGTGGAGGATGTAATTGTGGCTGATTGAGTAAATTAGGGTTAGGGTTAGGGTTAGGGTTTGGGGTTATTGAAGAAGGTGGATCGGGTTTGGGTGGGTTCGGGTCGGGTTGTTGTTGTTGGGTTGATGGTGAATTGTTGTTGTTATTCGCCATTGATGGATTGATACAGATTGAAGAAGATGATGATGATTGATGATGGAATTTGGTGCCCTAAATATTTATAAGTTTGGTTGTACTTTTTGCTAACAAATAAGGTGATTTTTTGTTTCGGATTTAGGTGTGTACTTGTTTAGGATTGGAGTGTTTTATATTGTTTTCTTGTCATAATAAACATATACTTCGAAAAGTTTTAAACCATTCTTTTCAAGATTGGGATCTTACTTAAGATCGATTTCGTCTTTGCAAGATCGAGATCATAAAATCCTATCATAATGTCATTAGGTTAATAATTTTTGTAAATGTTTCATAAATTATTATATATTACAAACACAAAATTATATAAATGTTTTATAAAAATATTGTCCTAAATCATGATTATAAAATGTTTAAGAAGATTAACACGTTATTTTTTAAATTCTACAAAACACAATCCATAAATTTGTAGTTTTTTAGTTTGTGGTTCGAGAAAAGTAAGATCGGATCGGATTAGATCTTAAGATCTTATGGTCAAAATCAGGATCCTATAGGATTTTTTCAAAGATTCTATGCAAGATCCGGGTCATTTTTGCTTTATAGTATTATAAAATCGTAAGATCCTAAGATCAGGATCGAGATCCTGACAACCATGTTTCAAACTAATCCACAAAATTTTTATTATTAGCATATTGGATCAGGGACAAGTAGAGCTAAGCATCAGTCTAAGATCGGACCAGACCGGACCAAGACCGAATTAGACCAAAACCATCAATCAACCAATGTTCCACCACCAAACAATGAACCTACTCTACCACCAAACCAACCTCGCCATGGTTGCTCACATTGTGAGCGAACCGCTCATCTAAATGAAAAGACTCGCATTATGGTCCACGAAATTCAAGATGAAATGTGGTTCATCCTCAACCATATTCTTAAGCGTATTAACGCTCTATCTCATCCTCTACCACAATAGGATAATTATTAGTTATTTCTAGGACTTTTATTTTATAAGTTATTATTTTATTTTTTTTTGTAGGATTTATTTTCTTTCCTATTTTAACACATCTCCATTATTGTTCATTTTATGACTTTTAGTCATAAAAAAATTACTAATGAATGATGTTTGTTATAATGTTGTTGGTTACTATAAGTGATTGTATGTTTGTTGTGATAATTATTTTTGATTGTAGCATGTTTAAAAGTCACTAACCTTTGTTTTGTAGCTTTTCATAATTCATGTATCTTTCTCTTGGCACCCAATTAAGGGGGAGCATTGGCCAAAGGGGAGCATTTGGCTGGGGCTCATTGCATTATCCGTCTCGCCTCTTCTTTTTGTTTCGACAAAAAAGGGGAGAAAATAGTTATAACTTGAAATGAGAAGATTCTTATATTTTATTATTCAAACTAGTTAGTTCATCAAAAACTTCAAGTTAAAACACATATTTTTGTAATTCTTGAAAATCTTTATACCATTTTTCAAAAATATAATTTATGTTTTGTCCTCAACAAAAAAGGGGAGATTGTTAATACAAATATCGTCTTAAATAACATTATTTATATTTTACGATCTTTGATATATTTTGTTGTTAACAATAATAAATTTTATTTTAACAAAAGTACAAATCTTGTCAAGACATTTATATATAGATACAAGCTTTTCTTAAACACGAAATGTTTTCAATATTTGTTTACAAAATGGTTGTTTGTCACTTTAAGAAATATGCCACAATTAGATGTTAAATAAAAAGACACGTTACATTTTTAATTCTCCACAACTGAATTAGCTTTTACAGTAAGAGCATGGATCAAATGAGAAATATGAGAAGAAACCACAACCACACATTTTAGATGCACCTACAAAAATAGATGCATCTCCCTTTAAATTTCTTTTTTTATTTGAAATGTGTGGCTAAGATTATTTCTCACTCTTCCCATTTTATTTTCTCTTCTCACTAGATCTCTTCCATTTACAGTAAAACAAAAATGTGTCTTAGATAAACATATGTTGTTGGGATATAAAAGACAAAGTACTGCTGAAGATCAAAGTACTGAAGAAAATTAAAGTACTGCTCATCAAAGTACTGCAAGGATAAAGGACTGCTATGCAAAATCGTTTATGGAATATTATGTAATTCTAGAATATTCTTAGATTAGAATTAGTATTACTTGTCGTACAAGGATTGTAATTGTAAACCGACTAGGGTATTCCTTATGCCTATAAAAGGACCCCTAGATTGGCATTAGAGATACGTGACTTAGAACTTACATGCAAGTACGATATTAGAGTTATTTAGCGATTAGGTTTGTTAGTGAATCTGTATAACAAGCAGGTTCAAAGTTTGGTTTTAATATAATCGTTGAAGTTTAAAGTTATTCTTCTTAGCTTTGTTAAAGTAGATTCCGTATACTTAATAGAGTTATATCAGTGTTTCATTGTTAGTAGTTTTGGATTTATCCAAGGTTGCTAAACTATAACAACCCGTAAAATTTCGGATTATTTTAATAATATTTATCGCGTCAGAAAGTTTAAATCAATTATTTTCCGACAAGATGCCAATATCTAAAATATAAAAACGAGAGGTCATTTCGTTCCTTTAGAAATAAGACACCGCACATACAATACTTGCCCACAAAGTATATGCGAAATTTATTATTTTCCAAGCTAAAATGAAAGCATACGGAAGCTTAATCCATTGTTCCAAAAAGTTATTCCGTATACTGCAGTGCTTTAGCATACAAAACTAAAAACAAATACTTACATAAGTGAAATATACACATTTTAACATTTAATGATAATTTACGAAAGAAAACAAAAGGTTATCTCGTGAATTTAGGAAGCCACGGCACCGCACGCAGACCGACACCAAATTAATAACGGCAAACAATTATAATCAAATTTCAACGTAATAAGAATGTCATATTATTACGCTTATAAAATCGTTTCCGAAAATATAATTTCTATATTATTCGGGTACCGGGAAGGTACGTTTACTCGAGAATTCGATAAAACACGGGGTACAGTCAATACAGTAATTATAATAAAACAAAACAAATCTTCATCTGTCCCACCCTTATATCTCTTCTTCTTCACTTGTTTCCATTTTTCGCTTCTAAACAAAACCAGGAACAAGAAAGGAGTTTGCTCCCTTTCCACTTCAGTCATCATAATCCATCACCACAAATTTCCAGCCACCCTACACCTCTTCTCTAGCATGACAAAGAGACACTAGCACGGCTGTGGGATGTGACTCGAGCCAAAGAAAGGTGTGCTACCTACATGAGACCAAGAGGGCTAGTGTCTTCATCTCTTTTTATTCCTCTACATATGGGAGTAAGCAATCACAGCTTCATTCATCTTTCCACATAAATAAAATTCGAGAAACTAGGGTTTCACGAATCAAAGGGCTTTTGAAAATCGTTAGAGGGGTTTTGTTAGTTGATGCATAGGGAAGCTATTCCAAGAAGTTGATTGTTCTAATTCATCCTAGTCTCCTCCAATTGAGCTCGTCGGTTTTCGGTTTTCATCTAGTTCGACCCACGAAAATCCAATGTAAGGATATTCAATGGTTTTCTTGTTTAATTGTAATCTCAGTTGTAAAATTTGAATTATAAATAAATTTTTATGTTAGTAAGGGATTTGAAGTCATATTGTTGAATATTGGCAAAAATTGAATTTGATTAAAGAGTTGGTAGTGATATGATTAGTTAAAATGGTGTGTCGAATTGTTGTTGTTGTTGAATCTGTGTAGAAAAAGAAACGGGAATTTAAAACTTAAAAACTTGTGTTTCGGCTAGTTAGTATCCTCGGCTAAATCTTTCCATCTTACTCGGGCCATTATGCCTTCGGTTTATTTCGGTAGTTGCTAGACATTCCTTAGGCCAAGGTGGTCTTGGCTTGTCTTAGTCTCTAGATCCTTGACTTTAAACCATTTGATTTCGGCATAAGATATAGTTCATGAGTATTGATTCTGGTCAGTTTAACATAGACACATGAAGAGCGTGTTACCATGACTGCCTCAAGACCACGAGTGTGGTCAAATGGGTCTCGTGCCTTGGTCCATTCAAACTGAAAAGATCGCCAAGTCCTTGTGTCAACCTATACTCACGAGAGCAGTGATTAGGTCCTTACTTTTGGTATTTTCTGTAACACCCCCAAAATTTCATAGCGGAAGCGTTCGGGTCATGGGGTGCTACTAAATCAATATACACAACACAAGGTAATAAAGAATGGAAATTCTATTCCATTTTCAAAAGATATATTAATTTAAGAAATAGTTTTACAACATTGTTTCAAAGTGCGGAAGTAAAGCCCATAAAAATATATGTTGTCCCATTAAAATTGTATTAGAATGTTTGGAAACACTTCGGATGCCAGTCTTCAACGAATGCCATTGCCATTGCCCACGCCAATAAGTAAACCTGAGAAAAACATGCTAAAAGTGTCAACACAAAGGTTGGTGAGTTCATAGGTTTAAGCTTAAGAAATCAAGTTTTCAAGTTGGACCACAGTTGCACATATAGCATCTCCGTGAATGACACTATATGCAAAAAGGCTATTACGCTAGTACCAAGTTCATGCGACCGAAACTACGACAGTGTGCATGCATCTAGAAGCATGATAAATAAAAGCCCAGCAAGTGTATTTCCAGTACACTCAATCAATACGATATGATATACGCCCGACGTTTGCCTATCCGGTCAAACTCGAACGGGGGTGTCATCCCCAATAGATCTATTCATAACAATCGCGCCTCCCCAAAGGGAACTAACGGTAGCATAGTTGGGATTCAAGGTTGTTCCACGTAATAGTGTTTTCAGTTTCAGGTCCGAAAAGAGTTTTGCATGTTTCTCACCCCAAAGTTTTATAAAGCAAGTAAATAAAAGTAAAAATGGGGCTATAAACTCACCTTAGCAGTTCGGTGAATAAGCACAAAGAGATCGAGTGTGATGTAGCAGTGGCTCCTACCCGGAACCTAAATTAGTGCGGTAAATCTCAGTTTGCAGTTTAGTGTACTTACGACTCGAAGTGTGTGAACAAATTTAAGTGTTTACAAGTGGTTGTGTTTAATGTTGCTTGTGTGGCAGAGTTTACGTTTAAATCATTTCAAAGTGTTTGTGAAAATTATCTATTGTCACTAAAATGTTAATTAATACTTTAGGTTAAGTATTTATATAAATAACGTTACATGTCGCAATAAATATATAAAATGTGTTCATATATATTTTTAGTTAGTGGATGATAAGTTGAAAAAGTCTATAATTTATTTTCCATAAATTATATTATTTAGTTCTCGTAGTTTGGTCTAGTTTGTGAAAATAGACTAAGTATAAGAATTTGACAATAATCGGGCATGACCAGGTCATAAATATTAGCTTCTCTCTATAAATCAATTGTCACAAAAATATGCCATGTGAAAATATAGTTTATATAATAGTTTTGAAAACTTATTAGAAGTTTTAAGAAAGCTGCTAAAAGACATGAAGTGGAGGGGCTAAAACTGTCAAAAGGTGAAACTTGCATATAACAAAAATAAATGGGAAAACAGCCACGAGATGGGTTCGAACTCGCAACCTCCCAGTTGATTACCCACGCTCCCACCAACTGAGCCAAGGGTCTTTTGTGTTATGGTTTGCAGTTTCACGTATTTAAGGGGGGTTTCGCTGCTGTATTAAAATCACAATTTTCACAGTTTCATGCATGCGCTATTGTGTTTCATTTGGTGTTCTCTTCTTCTTTTCTAAAGCTGTTTTGAAAAGTCCAAATAAGTAGTTGATATTTAGTACTTGAGACTCAAATAAGTCCAAATAAGCTGTTTTGAAAAGTCCAAAATCATTATCGAGGTCGATGCGAGAAAAAAAATATATCCCATGACTTGTCGTGTTTAGAGTTCGAAACGAAGAAGAAAAAAAATATGGCCGCGAAAATCGGTAGGGAAATTTACGAGTTGTTATAGTACCTACCCCTTAAAAGAAACCACGTCCTCGTGGTTTACGATGCGAGAATCGTCGAGGTCAATATGGTGATGAGATGTGAGAATATATACTTAAAACGTGACGTGGAAAAGGAATAGTCGTTTAAGGAAGATTTAATGACATGAGGTGATAAGTAAACAAAAGATAAATGATTCATTAAGCGGAATATTCGGATTACAACGCGGTTACATAAAAGAGTACAATAGATAGGAAACTTAAAGGATTGCAATCTAAGAGGGCGGATAATTTCTTTGTTGTCGTCAGTTTAGATAGTGTTGAAGTTGATCTTGACGCTCTTCTTTTTCTCCAAGGAAATAAGCTCTTCCTCGGGCTGGTTCAATCTGGGTTTTTCCATTCTGATCCCTTGGATTGGGACACTCATTCTTGTAGTGTCCTCGTTCTCCACACCCGAAGCAAGTTATGTTAGCATGATCCTTTGACTTGCAGTCTTTGGCCATGTGCCCAATCTTCTGGCAGTTGCGACATTTCACATTACACTGACCACTATGGTGGAGTTTACAATGGTTGCACAAAGGGTGCTTCCCTTCGTAGCCCTTCTTTTCTTCTGTTCCAGCAGAGCGGACCTTAGCTACTTCTTGCCTCTTGTTTTGATTGTTGTTGTTGTCCTTGGAGTTATCACTCCACTTCCGCTTGTTGTTATCTGCTGCTTCAGCGGTATCCTCAATCACTTGATCCATTAACTTGTTTGACACTTCAATAGTCTCGTGAAGGTCAGCAGCCTTGGAGGTAGTCACATTTCCTTTAATAGATGGAGGTAGCCCTCCGATGTATCGCTCTATCAAGCGAGTTTCAGTTGGTACCATCTCTGGACATAGCAAGGCCAACTCTTGGAAACGTTGGTTGTAGAATGCCATATCAGTACCCTTCACCTTGAGATTCCAGAACTCATTCTCTAGCTTCTTGACCTCATTGCGAGGGCAATATTTCTTGAGCACCATATCCTTGAATTCTTCCCAAGGCATGGCATAAGCAGCATCGATGCCTGCAGACTTCAGGTAATTATTCCACCAAGTTAAGGCAACCTCTTGAAAAGTGAACGAAGCAAACTTCACCCTATCTTCATCTTCACAGTTGCAGATCCTGAACACAGTTTCCAGCTTTTCAATCCATCGGGTCAAAACAACAGCTCCCTCCGTTCCATTATAACCGCCAGTCATACAGTTACGAAACTCCTTGTACGTACAGCCACGTTTATTACCAGTAGGCCTAGAAGTTCCAGCATCAGTGGTTGAGTTGTTCGAATTGATCGCAGCTAGCGCTGCTGCCACGCGTTCATTGACCAGTTGGTCAATCATGGCTTGATCCATAGCAGGTGGGTTTGCAGCAGCCCCGGCAGGAGCAGGAGTGGGAGTGGGAGTAGCGGCTGGTCGGCCACGGGTGATTCTTGTTGACTTTCTCCTAGCCATCTTCTATGATACAAGAAAAGACGACAATTGAGTTTAGAATAGAAAGAGTAGTGGCCTATGGGGTTTACGAAGGATAGAACATATGAGTGAAATAAGAGGATGTGACCAATGACAGAGGTGGTTTAGATATATGTGTGAAAATGATATAAATCAAGTAGTTGTATGTTACATAAAGAAATAACATAGAAGCAATTAGGGGCATATCATAGTGCGATATTGTAATAGTGGGCATGTTACGCAGTTTAACATAGAGAGGTAACAAGTATAAGCATTCGTAGTCTACTCTACACTATCCTTAAATTAATTATTCCTTAATTTCATTCAGTTTGTTACATCAACATTATTCTCATTTAAACTTCGCGACCCAATCAAACAAGAACAGTCTTAAAGTTTAAATGTGAGTTAATTAAGAAACTTAATGACTTTGAGAAATAATTAATTTAATTCAAATAAGAGCTTATACGAACCTAAGATACATCAGTAACACATAGCACGACTACATCGTGTAGCAGTAGACAAGGCATGGCAGACATCGGCAGCTGTGGCGGCGTTGAAGTGTTTTTAGGAAAATTTGGTTATAGTTTAGGTTTTGAAAAATACCTAATTCTCTATAACCTAGGCTCTGAATACCAATCTGTAACACCCCCAAAATTTCATAGCGGAAGCGTTCGGGTCATGGGGTGCTACTAAATCAATATACACAACACAAGGTAATAAAGAATGGAAATTCTATTCCATTTTCAAAAGATATATTAATTTAAGAAATAGTTTTACAACATTGTTTCAAAGTGCGGAAGTAAAGCCCATAAAAATATATGTTGTCCCATTAAAATTGTATTAGAATGTTTGGAAACACTTCGGATGCCAGTCTTCAACGAATGCCATTGCCATTGCCCACGCCAATAAGTAAACCTGAGAAAAACATGCTAAAAGTGTCAACACAAAGGTTGGTGAGTTCATAGGTTTAAGCTTAAGAAATCAAGTTTTCAAGTTGGACCACAGTTGCACATATAGCATCTCCGTGAATGACACTATATGCAAAAAGGCTATTACGCTAGTACCAAGTTCATGCGACCGAAACTACGACAGTGTGCATGCATCTAGAAGCATGATAAATAAAAGCCCAGCAAGTGTATTTCCAGTACACTCAATCAATACGATATGATATACGCCCGACGTTTGCCTATCCGGTCAAACTCGAACGGGGGTGTCATCCCCAATAGATCTATTCATAACAATCGCGCCTCCCCAAAGGGAACTAACGGTAGCATAGTTGGGATTCAAGGTTGTTCCACGTAATAGTGTTTTCAGTTTCAGGTCCGAAAAGAGTTTTGCATGTTTCTCACCCCAAAGTTTTATAAAGCAAGTAAATAAAAGTAAAAATGGGGCTATAAACTCACCTTAGCAGTTCGGTGAATAAGCACAAAGAGATCGAGTGTGATGTAGCAGTGGCTCCTACCCGGAACCTAAATTAGTGCGGTAAATCTCAGTTTGCAGTTTAGTGTACTTACGACTCGAAGTGTGTGAACAAATTTAAGTGTTTACAAGTGGTTGTGTTTAATGTTGCTTGTGTGGCAGAGTTTACGTTTAAATCATTTCAAAGTGTTTGTGAAAATTATCTATTGTCACTAAAATGTTAATTAATACTTTAGGTTAAGTATTTATATAAATAACGTTACATGTCGCAATAAATATATAAAATGTGTTCATATATATTTTTAGTTAGTGGATGATAAGTTGAAAAAGTCTATAATTTATTTTCCATAAATTATATTATTTAGTTCTCGTAGTTTGGTCTAGTTTGTGAAAATAGACTAAGTATAAGAATTTGACAATAATCGGGCATGACCAGGTCATAAATATTAGCTTCTCTCTATAAATCAATTGTCACAAAAATATGCCATGTGAAAATATAGTTTATATAATAGTTTTGAAAACTTATTAGAAGTTTTAAGAAAGTTGCTAAAAGACATGAAGTGGAGGGGCTAAAACTGTCAAAAGGTGAAACTTGCATATAACAAAAATAAATGGGAAAACAGCCACGAGATGGGTTCGAACTCGCAACCTCCCAGTTGATTACCCACGCTCCCACCAACTGAGCCAAGGGTCTTTTGTGTTATGGTTTGCAGTTTCACGTATTTAAGGGGGGTTTCGCTGCTGTATTAAAATCACAATTTTCACAGTTTCATGCATGCGCTATTGTGTTTCATTTGGTGTTCTCTTCTTCTTTTCTAAAGCTGTTTTGAAAAGTCCAAATAAGTAGTTGATATTTAGTACTTGAGACTCAAATAAGTCCAAATAAGCTGTTTTGAAAAGTCCAAAATCATTATCGAGGTCGATGCGAGAAAAAAAATATATCCCGTGACTTGTCGTGTTTAGAGTTCGAAACGAAGAAGAAAAAAAATATGGCCGCGAAAATCGGTAGGGAAATTTACGAGTTGTTATATTTTCTTAAAATGTTCTCTTTTCTTTTTGTTTTCTACTGAAGTATCACCAAGGATACAATTACTGAACTAGGAATTATCTGTAGGCCCAATTCGTTTTAATAAGTCACCAGGGGGTGTCAGTTTGGTCGACTCAAGCTATTACTCGTTTCAGTCCGTTTTTGCCTCGATCCATCACCCTCGACACCATCTCTCGTCATGCATTTACTCATCCGTGATCCACGACTTTTGAAACATCTTGCAATAAATCATTAGCATTATTAAAAACGGATGACATGAAGCCATATAGCAAGAATGTAATGGTTGGATGAAACTTGAAAAGCATACTATAAAACAAGATGCGCATAACATGTGAGCTATAATTTTTGTGTAACTCATATAAGAAGTTTTTAGGCAAAACTTATAACAATTGCTTACACGTGCAAGACCTAGTAAAATATACTATGACATTAAGTCTCATTAAGCAAACCAAATATGCACTTATGTCATATCATATCTTTGATAAATATAATAAATTTTACGAAATATTGAAATTTACATTGTATTTTTACTAGTGCAACTTGAATATAAATTAAGTTAAAACTTGATTTTCTTAAATGAAAACTATTGATTTAGATAAGTATTTGTGATACATGTGAGTATTATGAAACTTACACTAATTTTTCAAATTCCAAATATGTATACAATATAGGTTATACATCCGGGACATGCCCAATTCTTCTACAAATATATTATATATATTCTATAACAATTTGAAATAATTATATCAACACTTACAAGCATGATTATTTCTTTTAAAATGTATACATTTGACACATGTTGTGTATTTTGAAAACTTGCAAATACGTACAAGTTAAATTGTAGTTAAAACTTCTTTTCACATATTTATTAGTAACGAAGTAAACATGCATAAATATATATATATATATATATATATATATATATATATATATATATATATATATATATATATATAACTCCTTCATTCACGATATCCTCATAGCCCGATAATGTCCAAATAAATGTACAAACGTTTCGTACATCATCACCCATTTATTATCAAACCAAAGTCTTGTTCAACCTTGATATCTTTTCTGCGTGTACCCTTCTATGTATTGTCATTCGGTCATCATTGAACCAAAGTCGGAATTCTTTCCTTGAGATTCTTTCCATGTCATCCTTCCTAAGCCGAGATCCACCCAAGTCTTTGTAAATTGTTCTAAGATAAATAATGCCACATCAACAACAACAACAACAACAACAAAAACATTTAAAACCTATAAAGTTAGTTAAACTTTATCGAGTCTTAAACATAAAGACTAAATTGCCGTATTAATTAGGTTGCGTGTCGGAGCCGTGCACTATCACTCATTGATTTAATTCCCTTTAGACTTCCTATTGCACATTGCCAAGGTGAGTTTCATAGCCCCTACTTTTAACTACTTTATACTTGTTTTGGGGGAAGATACATGCTCATTTTACTTAAATCATTTTACTTGTGCATTCCATGCATACTATGCTTTTACATGTTTAAAGTTTTCATCATACATAGATGTTTTATGGAGCATACCAAAATGTTTGACCTAGAATATTACGCAGCTTAGCCTAAGTCCTTAGATCCCAAATTGCCCTCTTCATGAACCGTCAATTCCTGCTGGGAAGCGCGAATGTTATAAATAGATCTATTGGGGGTGACTCCCCTGTTCGGTTGACCCCGCTTGGGTCAAGGCGTAACATATAGCATGTCGAGACCGAGTGTATTGGGATAAACACTCGCCATGGGCTCCATATTGTATGACTTCTTGTGCATACAGAAACTGTCGTAGCTTCGGTTGCATGACCTTAGTGCTAGCGTAATAGATTCAATATATGACATTATATTCGTTGTAATGTACATATACCCTACTTACGATCCACTAATGAAATCTCTTTTATGAAATCCTTTTATGAATTGAAACCATAAACTTTATGACATTATGCAAGACGTAATGATCATCAAAAACCAACATTGAAACAGTGTACTGAATTCCTTTTTAAATAAACCTATGAACTCACCAGCGTAAGCTGACCCCTTTTAGCATGTATCTTCAGGTTTCGAAGTGATAGCTTATCTTTGGAGGCGCAAGGCAAAGGCATGGCATGGTCATAGATGACTCTGATTTATATATTGGGACCACCTTTTTATACTGGGCCATTTTCCGCACTAAATCAAAAATGTAAACATTGTTTTTAAGAAATGAATAAAAGTTATTTATAAAAATCCGTTGTTCTATGCTTATGTTGTGATTCCAATTTAGTAGCACCCCAATACACGTATGCTTCCGCTGAGTCATTTTTGGGGGTGTTACATAAACCCTTACAAGCTACGTAGTTAGTTTGGTCAGAGTATATCGATCCAACAAGTGGTATCAGAGCTTGTGTGGAAACTCTGATTAAGAAGAAACCCTTAAAACCGTTTTAACAACAAACCCTAAAAGATGTCGACTGAAGCTGCACCACTCCTATCCATCACCTCACTCAGAATTCCTATCATCAAGAAGGGAGAATATGATCTCTGGAGCATGAAGATGAGGCAGTACATTGTTATTACAGACCATGCACTGTGGGATGTGATTGTCAATGGTAATGTCGTTCTTGAAGAACCTATAGAAGTTCCTGGACAACCTAAACCACCTCAGCCTACCTTGCCAGCAACTACAAAAAGAAATCAAGAAAAGGCTCTCAACATACTGTTGTCTGCTATTCCTGATGGTCACCTACTAAAGTTTCATGATGCTAAGGATGCAAAACAATTATGAGCTGCTATCAAGACAAGATTTAGAGGTAATGATGCTTCCAAGAAGATGCATAAAAATCTGTTGAAGCAACAGTTTGAAACATTCACTGTTGGTGAAAGAGAAGGTCTTGATGCTTCCTATGACAGATTCCAAAATATTCTTAGTATGCTAGAGTTATATGGAGCAAAGGTATCTGTTGAAGATGCTAATCTGAAGTTCTTAAGAAGTTTGCCATCCGTATGGCATGTGGTTGCTACTATGATTAGAGGATAATCTGGTTTGGATACTATGGACTTTGATGATCTCTACAAAAATTTAAAGGTGTATGAGCATGAGATGAATGGCCAAACAAGTTCAAAATCTCACAGCATTGCTTTTGTGTCTTCTGAAAATAGAAGCAGTACTTCCACTAAAAGTACTGCTTATCCTGCTCAAAGTACTGTTGGTGATAAACAGCATATTTGCACAACCATGACTACCACCACTTCATCACCATCAAACACCATCAACTCTGATGATGTTATATGTTCCTTCATTGCTCAACAAGCCAGCTTACCTGTTACTTATGAAGAAGATTTAATGCAAATTGAAGAGGATGATCTAGAAGAAATTGACATAAGATGGCAAGTTGCCATGATCACTGCAAGGATCAAGAAGTTCATGAAGAAAACAGGAAGAGGCATTGACTTCAAACCCAAACAGGGTATAACATTTGGCAAATCTAAGATAGAATGCTTTAATTGTCAAAGGACTGAACACTTTGCAAGAGAATGCAAGTTTGCTAAATATCAGGCAAACAGGATGATTAAGAAACCCAAGCTTGAAATAAAGGAAGTTCCTATTACTGAATCAAAACCAAAAGCTTTGGTTGCTCAAGAAAATCTATCAGAGGTTAACTGGAGTGCTGAATTTGATGATGAACCAATAACCTACTCTATGGTTGCAATGGAAGAGTTTGATTGGAGCACAACTTTTGATGAGGAACCAGGATTTGCTGCTTTGGAATCAAGAGATGGTCTTAGAAGCCTTGATTGGAGCATGGAAAGTGAAGAAGAACCTGTTTTGCTTGCTATGGTAGCTACTTCACCAAGTTCATCTACTATCTCTGAGGTATGTTCTAAATGTAATGATTTTTATCAAAAGGTGCTTAAGGATTATGTGACTGAAAGAGATAACTGTAGAAGGGCTAGGTCTGAAGTAGCTGGTTATCAATTGACTTTAGAGTCAATGGAAGCCAAAATAATCACTCATGAAAATAATGAAATGGCTTGGGCAGAAAAATATGAGCAACAAGATTATCAATTAAAATTGAGTGAATGGAAGTTAGGATGTAAGGTTTCTGAACTTGAAAAGATCACTAAAGAAAGAGATGAATTGTTAGAAAAACTTGCTAGTTGGGAAGAATCTGGTCTTACACATGTTAGTTTTGTTGAAAAACAAAGAAGAGCACACATTAAAACTGGCCTAGGTTTTGGTATGGAGTTTAGCAATACAGAAGAGAACCCAACTAGTGATAAGGAACAAATTGATTCAGAGGAGATAACAATTAGTAATGATGAACTCATTAGCTCAGAAGAAAACACATCTAGTAATGAGGAATCAATTAGTCAAACACCTCCTGAATTTAAGAAAGACAAATGTTATAATGAAGTTCCTCCACCCACTGGAAGTTTTCAACCACCTAGGACAGATGTTTCTTGTTTTGGAGTAGACAATTTAGAGTTTAGGAAAAAGCTTACTGGTCAATCTAATTCAAGTCCATCTAGTTCTGAATCCCCAAAAGAATCAGTTGAGGGTGTGTCAACAATGATAAAAGGTTTCCTAAAGCCTTTTCAAAAAAAGCAATACCTTCATCTCAAAGTACGGCTAGACATTCAGCAGTACCTTCAAGAAAAACTTTTCAAAATACTACTAAATCTTTTTGGGATAATTTTGCTCAGGATAGTTTTGGTCATTCACCAAAAAGTCAAAATAGTTTTGGTCATAGAACTAAAGGAAGAAGTTTTGGGATTATGGGTCAAAAATTATGTTTTGTTTGTTATAGTCCTGATCATTTGATTAAGGACTGTAACTTTCACTCAGAATATTTAAGCAAATTCCCAAAGACTACATCTACCAACCATAAGCCAAAGGAGAATAAACCAGTTTGAAATCATTCACATAGGGTAAACCATAGTAATTTCAGAAAAGACTATAGGTATCCTCACCAGAACAGACCTTTTTCCAAACCACCAGTACCCTCAAGCACCACTTTTCAAGGTACTGGTAAGTCAAAGATTTCTCAAGCAGTACCTTCTCAAAGTACTGCTAGGTTTTCACCCAATCAAGGTACTGCTAGCACTTTTTCGAATGGAAGACCAAAGAGATCCAATTACTATCAACCTAGAAGGCATTCCACTTCAAATAGAGTACCTAGAACAAAGAAATCAACACAAAGTGTCAAAACCAACTGGGTTAAGAAAGAAAGTACTGATGGGGGACAAACAGTACTTTCAGCAAGTTTTGTTGAAAAAGAAAAAGATAATTTTGTTGAAAAAGAGAGTTTTGTTGAAAATCCATTACAAGTTTTGAAACAAAAGATAATAATTGATCATGTTTTCAAAAATAGTGGAGATTACATACTCAAAGAATTTGAGTATGTCACTCCACAAGGGGAACACAAGTCAGTAATGACTTGGGTTCCTAAAAGAAACTAACTCTTTCATCTTTGTGCAGGGCAACCCAGAAGAGGAGCTTAAAGATCATTTGATTATTGATAGTGGTTGCTCTGGAAGCATGACAGGAGACAAGGAGATTCTATCAAATTTTAAGTCATATTTTGGAGGAAAAGTTGCTTTTGGGAATGATCCTAATGGAGGTAGAATTACTGGGAAATGAACCATCAAGGGAGGAAGCATAGATTTTGAGAATGTTCGTTATGTGAAGGAGCTCAAGTTCAACCTATTGTCAGTATCTCAGATATGTGACAAGAAGCACCATGTGTTATTCACTGACACAGAATGTCTTATTCTTTCCCCTGAGTTCAAGCTTGTTGACGATCACTTGGTAACACTGAGAGTACCAAGAACCAATGATGTGTACAGTCTAGATTTGAAGAATATTCACTCCGCTGAAAGAGCAACATGTTTAGTAGCAAAGGCAACACTTGAAGAAGCACATCTATGGCATAGAAGATTAGGACATGTGAATTTCAAGAATATCAACAAGCTGGTTAAAGGCAATTTAGTTAGAGGTTTACCTTCCAAAACATACAAGAATGATCATTCATGTTTGGCGTGCAAGAAGGGTAAACAACAAAAAGCTTCATGCAAGAAAATTGAGGAAAGAACTATTAGAGAACCTTTAGAGATGTTACACATGGATCTATTTGGACCTGTTTCTGTTGCAAGCTTAAACAAGAAGAAATACTGCTTAGTTGTAACAGATGATTGCAGTAGATTTAGTTGGGTCTTTTTCTTGGGATTTAAAGATGAAACCTTTGATGCTATTCATGATCTTATAATAGCCCTTGAAAATCAATTGAGACTCAAAGTAAGATCTATTAGATGTGATGATGGGACTGAATTCAAAAACATGTTTATGGATGAATTTTGTGCCAAGAAAGGGATTAAGAGGGAGTTTAGCATTGCTAGAACTCTACAGCAAAATGGTGTGGCAGAGAGGAAGAACAGAACATTGATAGAAGCAGCCAGAACAATGCTTTCAGATTCTTTATTACCTATTCAATTTTGGGTTGAAGCTGTAAGTTCTGCTTGCTATGTGTTAAATAGAGTATCAATCACTAAACTTCAGATGAAGACACCTTATGAGTTGCTGATGGGAAACAAACCCAACATCCGTTTTATGAAACCTTTTGGTTGTCCTCTCACTATTCTCAATACTATTGATACTCTGGGAAAATTTGATGGCAAGTCAGATGAAGGATAATTATTGGGCTATTATACCAATAGCAAAGGATTTAGAGTGTACAACAAGGTTACCAAAAAGGTTCAAGATTGTCTTCATGTTGAATTCCTTGAAAATCAAGACAATCAAAAAGGTAAAGGTCCTGATTGGATGTTTGATCTTGATGTTTTGACTCCTTCTATGAATTATGTTCCTGTCAGAGAAGAAAATCAAGTTGTTCACAAAGAAGAAGATTTACAGTACATTGTTTATGGAGTCAATATTAGACCTGATGTTGTTCCTGATGAAGAACCCATAGCTATTGAGAAGGAGAAAAGTACTGTTGAACCAAAATCCACATTGTCTGAGGAAGATCAAGCTATTCAAGATGAACTTAATAGGATGCTTTTTCAAGAAACAATAGCCAAATCTTATGATGATGATCAAAGAAGAGCTTATGAAGCAGCAAAGAAAAAGGGTAAGTCTACAGATTACTCTCACAGTACTTTGGATCACAGTACTTTGGATCAAAGTACTGCTGAACCAGTTGACAATACTTCTGATGATTTGAATGATCCAACCATGCCTGGGTTAGAAGACACTGATGATGAGTTAGATGATGAAGGTATTTTCTCAAATTCCAATGAAGAACCTGATTTCACAAATTTGGGTGATGATCTTGAAGTTCCACAAACTCTTACATTAAGAGTTCATAAAGATCATCCTGCTGGTCAAATCATTGGACCTTCTACTTCAGGCGTGCTCACAAGAACAAAAGCTAAAGGATTCTCTAAGCCACATAATGCTTTACTTAGCTTTGTTTATAAACAAAGCAGGATGAATCATAAGGATCAACAAACATGCTTGTTTACCTGCTTTATCTCTCAAGAAGAACCCAAGACTATATCTCAAGCATTAACTAAAGAAAGTTGGGTTGAAGCTATGCAAGAAGAACTTCTTCAATTCAAACTTCAAGATGTTTGGATACTATGTGATTTACCAGATGGAAAGAATGTCATTGGTACAAGATGGGTTTTTAGAGTTAAGAGAGATGAAAGAGGTAATGTCATCAAGAACAAAGCAAGATTGGTTGTACAAGGATATAGACAAGAAGAAGGAGTAGACTATGATGAAGTGTTTGCTCCTGTAGCAAGAATTGAAGCCATAAGATTATTTCTTGCTTTTGCATCTTATATGGGCTTTCCTGTTTATCAAATGGATGTCAAAAGTGTCTTTCTTTACGGCAAAATTACAGAGGAAGTCTATGTGAAACAACCTCCTGGTTTTGAGGACCCTGCACATCCAAACAAAGTCTACAAAGTTATTAAGGCTTTGTATGGCCTTCATCAAGCTCCTAGAGCTTGGTATGAAATACTCTCCACTTTTCTATTGCAACATGGTTACAGGAGATGTGCAATTGATAAGACTTTGTTTATCAAGAGAGACAAAAAGGATATAATGCTTGTTCAAGTATATGTGGATGATATTATCTTTGGAGCCACAAAACAGTCAATGGTGAAAGAATTTGAGAAGCTCATGCAACAAGAGTTTCAAATGAGTTCCATGGGTGAATTAACTTTCTTTTTGGGGCTTCAAGTTAAACAATCAAGTACTGGAATCTTTATTAGTCAAGATAAGTATGTCACTGACATTCTTAAAAAGTTTAAATTCAGTACTATCAAGCCAGTCACCACACCCATTAAAGCTATAAACTCATTAGGAAAGGATGAAGATGGACAAGCTGCGGATGTCAAACTTTACAGATCAATGATTGGTTGTCTTATGTACTTAACTACATCTAGACCTGACATCATGTTTGCTGTCTGTTTATGTGCAAGATATCAAGTCTCACCCAAGGTCTCTCATATGAATGCTGTCAACAGGATTTTTAGTTATCTCAAACACCAACCTAAGTTAGGGTTGTGGTATCCTAAGGATTCACTTTTTAACTTGGAAGCTTTTTCAGACAGTGATTATGCAGGTGATAATTATGATAGAAGATCAACCACTGGAGGATGCCAATATCTTGGAAGAAGATTAGTTTCATGGCAATGTAAGAAACAAACCATAGCAGCCACATCATCCACTGAAGCAGAATATGTTGCTGCTGCAAGTTGTTGTGGACAAGTATTGTGGATGCGGAATCAACTCTTGGATTATGGATTCAATTTTAAGAATACTCCTATCTACATTGGCAATGAAAGTACCATTTGCATTGTCAAGAATCTTGTTTATCAATCCAAGACCAAGCACATTCAAATTAGGCATCACTTTTTCGAGATTGTTATGAGCATAGGCTCATTAATGTCATCAAGGTTCATACAGATGACAATGTAGCTGATCTACTCACAAAGGGATTTGATGTTTCAAGATTCAATCATTTAGTGGTGAGTATTGGTATGATTTATTATTAAGCTACATTTAAGGGGAGGACTTATTAGTTAGTTAGCTAGTCCTATGCATTGTTTAAGGGGAGGCTATACAATGCTCTTTGCTGTTTGTGCTCTTGTGGAAAAGAGGATGGAAAGTACTGCTTGGTGTTTATTGGAAAGTACTGCTTACGTGGAAAGCACTGCTGTCTTGTCAACGTACTGTTCCAACAGTTATTTTTAAGGGGTAAAATTCAACAAACGGTAACTTTATTAATTAGGCTTTGATTTTTTAAATCTTACCTATAAATAACTACCCTCCGATTTTTACTCTCATCTTAATAGTTATCCATCCATTCATCTCTCTTTCTCATCATTCACTTTCACCGATCCATAAATTCTTCTAACAAACAAGCAATGGCTAATCGTAACACCGTTAGTAAGCACAACATGGTTGCTAATTTGGACAAGACCCCTTCTAACATCACTTTTCATGATATAATTGATTTTCTCATTGGATCATCAATCAATTATGCTTTGCTGCTCAATCCTGACATCATTGAACCATGGATTCAACAATTTTGGGCAACTGCTAGATCACATTTGCAAGATGTTGAATCATTCATTCAAGCTAAGGTTGCTGGAAGGATAGTTAGAATTACTGAAGCTACAATCAGAGAGGATTTATTGTTTAATGATGAAGAAGGTGTTGTTCGTTTTGACAAACAAGTACTTTGGGATACACTTAGAGATATAGGGTATGAAGGTTCACTCACTGAAACTACTTTTAAGAAGCCCTTGTTTAGTCCTCAATGGAAATATCTCGTTCATATTTTACTTCATTGCTTGAGTCCTAAAAGTACTACATGGGAACAGTTTGGTGCAAACATAGCCTCTGCATTAGTGGGATTATGATAACGCTACACGCGTCGTTCGGGGTCAAGGAAACTTCCTTTTCTTCGAGCAAGTTTTATAACACCCTAGGCAGTGAACCTAATCGTTGCAGTGTAGTAATTAGGGTAAGCCACGGGTATTGATATCGTTCTCTAGGGGAATAGGAATGCTAGTAAGAAGTTACTACGCTAAGGTTAAGGTTGAGGAAGATTATTTTTTGTATTTTTATATTTTATGAAATGGAAAGGTACGAATCTCGGGTATTGGATTGGGGGGGGGGGGTTGGTATTTCTACCGATTACTCTACTATTATCTAATTATCTAAACTAAGGTTGTGGGAGTCTATGTCTAATTAATGTGTGCTCGTATGATAGTTTAAAGATGTGTTTACTTAGGTTGTACTACTCCTTAATTATCTCCTATTGATGGTTGAGTTGTCACGTCCTTATTCTTAGTTGCGTTGTGTGTCTAAAGTTGTAGGGTATGCGTTTCTCCCTAACTCTTTGAACTTACCAAAGGGTCTCGTCTACAAAACCCACTAGGGATAATAAACTCTTACTCTAAGGCACTCTTTGGATGGTTTAGCTTACAACTACTCAGGTAATTATATTCTAAGGTTTACAAAGATGAATCACGCATTAAGTACACAACGAATGACCTATCGCATTACTAGATCAT
Organism: Chrysanthemum seticuspe; assembly: GCA_019973895.1. Classification (NCBI taxonomy): domain Eukaryota; kingdom Viridiplantae; phylum Streptophyta; class Magnoliopsida; order Asterales; family Asteraceae; genus Chrysanthemum; species Chrysanthemum seticuspe. Next base: position 28,102,394 of record BPTQ01000009.1, on the reverse strand, counting down.
TAATCAACTAAGATAAGAAACAACCAATCAACATTCAATAATTAAGTTTCATACTTCCTAAGCAAACACACAAATAAATTAGCCGGACATGGAGAACATGCAAGCATACACACAAATAATCAAAGACATAATTGAATTAATGAAGTAAATACTTATCTTGATGTAAGATAGGGTTTAAAACCCTAAAATACTGTACAAGACACCTTAGGTTCGGTTTTAGGTTTTCACTCCAAAAGACTCTCTCTAAAACTGAAAAATTCGGATTCTATATATAAGATTACATATGCGACGGCGTCACCTTATGTTTCGTGACGCCGTCGTGTCGCCGTCATTAGGGTTTCGTCTTGGCCACGTTAACCTTGCGACGGCGTCACCTTATGTCCGTGACGCCGTCCTCTTCAGCTTCTGACGTCGTCTGGATTGCATCTAGGCCGTCTGAGTAGCGACGGCCTACTCTTTTACAACTGGACGTCGTCACTTGAAAATACGAGTTTTGGGTTCTGAACCGTCACAAAAATCCTCGGACGGCGTCGCAATTAGCACCTGACACCGTCGCCTTCTATTTTCATCAGCTGTGAGTGTCTCGATTTTGACTTTGGCCATTTTCTTCATATATTCGCGCCTTTTCATCCAAATAAGTGCCATTCCAGCATTTTGCCTTCAAGAGACCTAAAAAGTGAAAAGGAACGATATTAAGCAATAACGGATACAAAAGTGATCAAATAAGGACTTAAACGACCCCTCAAAATGGTACCTTTTAAAACCTTATCAAATATCCCTACACTTGTTATTTGCTTGTCCTCAAGCAAATGTGCTTTTAACCAATTAATTTATAAGTTAGGGGTCATGAAGCATTAATTCAAAACGGTCCACAACACATATAAGCCCCGCAAAAGTCATAACAAGCACGGAAATTACATACTAGCACCTCACATGGGGTGTTTGGATACTCACATCTCTCTCGGGTGTATATATGAAATATAACAAAATAGGAAATGGAAGATAAACACTCATTAACCGGTCCTAGTACATAGATTACCATAGGCTTGAGAATAGATCAAACCTCCATCGCTTTGGCGTAAGCACCTAGGAAAGACTATCAAAGAGGTCTTTTAAAGGGTTGTAATGTTAGGCTTACGGTAGGGAAACAAAGGGTTTGGTGGGATAGGCTATTTAGTGGTGGCAAGTCAAAAATCTCTATGTTAAATGCATACGAAGAATGGCGTTGCTAAGCCAAGACTCGACACTCTAAACTCTAGATAACTGAAATAAACAAACATAAATTCAAAGATAGATGTAGGATGGTAGTCCGTTTTTTTTTTTTTTTTTTTTTTTTTTTTTTTTTTTTTTTTTTTTTTTTTACACTCTATTTTATTTTATTTTTATTTTTATTTTTTTTTTCGATTTTTTTTTTTCATACACTTTTACTCTACCATCCTCTACGATAACATCAAAATACTAGGGATTTATAGGCATATCCCTACACTTGAGTTTTTATTATTCTAACACTAATTTGACCCGAATTGAAAAGATCAAAACACTTGGGGTACATTATTACGCAAACAAAGGGAATTTGAATTTTTAAAGTTCCCTTCCCGTCATTTCATAAACTTTAACTTTTCCCATGAATCCCAATCGTCCCAAAACTGTATACAAAGGATATGACTCGACTTAACAACTTATGCAAGCAACTATATAATTGAACTAAGGGTTTAGGGTGATAACAAACATTTGCACTAAAAGTGAGTGCATAAGGGGTAGGCTAAGGCGATTTGGGTATATATTTGGGGGTGGGGTGTAAACAATGCTCTTCATTGATATTCCGGAAAAACCGAAACATCACGAGAACCGCGAAAAGGATAGGCTCTGAGGGGTTAACTAGGGGTATCGTGTACTAAAGATGAGTACAACGCAAAGGGTGTGGGGGAATTAATCAACCGATATGGAAGAAGTAATTATATTATAGGTATCAAACAAGGGTTATCCTAATGCCTCTTATCATTTAGTTATTCCTAACTACACAAGTGTAGCCTCACTTGCGATCTCGGAATGCATCACAAAACAAGTTCTAGAATCTAATATACTACCGGTTCACACTCTAAGCATTGAAGATGAATGCTTTAATTCCTACTAATCTAAGGGCGATCCTCATATTTTGGTGGAATTTGGGTGGTAAAGGGTTTTTGTGCTAGTCATGCAACTTCCTATCCATGAGACGCTTTTGTTAAGACTAATGGCCCACTCCTATATGTCATAAAAAATTTTAAATTTGGTGCCAAAATTACCCTAACCGACATTTCCTCATGGTTTATTACACAATCACAATTGGACAAAGCAAATAGTCAAGGATAAGCATAGTTTCAAAGTTCCCGTTTTATTTTCCCTCCCTATACTTAAACTGAACATTGTCCCCAATGTTCCCCGAAGTATCAAAGTTATGATAATGGAAGGTAATTAAAAACGAAGGAAACTAATACTCCCCTGATTAGCTTGGTAGGATCCGTGTAAAGTGGTGGTTAAATCCTTTTCAAGAAGAATTATTGCGTGAACAGCTCCTTCCAATCTTATGTAACTTCTTCTTGACAAACTAAACCTGCACACTTGAAGAAAACAAACGAAACCTTCGCGTAAAATCGGCGGTAATAGTATATATAAGACTCGATTTAAACTAGGATATAATGCTTGTGGAATGGATGTTTACAGAATTTCTAAGAAAATTAAGACCTGGAAAGTTCCAAAAATTTATAAGTAGCTCAGAAAACGAGAAAAAAGTAATCTGATGTTTTTACTCCTTCCTGACGCCGTCAGGTTGCAATCCTGACGCCGTCAGGTTATCCTGACAAAAACTGGTCTGCGATTTTCTGGAAAAAATTCTGGAAAATTTACATCTTTAGAATCTGGAAAAATTTCTGCAAAACATCCATTATGACTCGATACAAGCATTTGACTCGAACAAACAAACATAAATATCTTTTAGTTAATTGTTATTCTCATGTTTACGTTTCTTTTGAAAACGTGTGTAATCCTCCCTACACTTATCCCTTATGTAAAATACCTTTATATGCAATTAAGACGAGGTTAAAAACAAAATAAAGCATTTTTACAAATTTAAACATGAGGATAAACAATTAATAAAAGATATATGACACTAACAAGCAAACAATTAAGCATGGGTTGCCTCCCACGAAGCGCTTTTCTTTATTTAAGAGTCTTGTAGCTAGACTCATAGTCATACTCCTACGTTTTCTCACGCATCCTCAATGAGAATTCTATCATGTTGACAAAATCTTCATCGACTCTATACCTAGGCCCTAGAGTCAAGCAATCCTTATAATAATGCCTCCTTCTTTCCCACATGAATTTATAACCTTTTTCAACATCTTCCTTGCTTTTGTCCTCAAAAGCTTTGATGTTGTCTCGATCATAAATGGACAAGTGGCCATACTCAGTTGTTTTCCAAGGCATCCTATAGGTGATCTCATCGGTTCCTTCCTTGAACCTAACCGTTCCATCATGCTTGTTATGGCTCATTCTAGATGTTTCAACAAACGGTTTCCCTAGCACTACTTGGGATAAGCTATAGTCAATGACGCATCCTACATCTTCTAGGACCATAAAATCAACTAGGTAGGTGAAATTTCCTATAAAGACATGCACGTCCTTGACTCTTCCCACAAAGTTGCAAACTCCTCCCGGATACTTAGGGTCTCTCCTAATATTGAGTCGCTCATTCATAATGTCATTGTAGACAGCAGATGACATTACATTGATGGGGGATTCCGTATCTATGTAAGCGTGGTCGACACTCCTATATCCGATCATACAAGGGATTTTTAGGTTCCAGGGATTTCCCCTCCTAATCTTTGGGCATATCCTAATGATAGGTGATCGTGGATTATCGATTATGTATTGATGGTACGCAATCTCTTCCTTAGTGGGGTAAAGATTGAAGTAAGCACTATTTTCCACATCCACGTTGTTGTTTATCATGCCATTTTCCGAATTACTGCTAATCATAGAGCCAACTATAGCAGCGCTGACTACTTTCTCAACAGCTTCCCTAATTGTACTATCGAATATTTTCTGCAAATCCTGAAGGTCGGTGTTTCTACTCACATAGCGGCTTCGACGGTTGTGTTGGTTATTGGGTTGGGTTTTGAGTGACATTGAATTTTTTTGTGTTGGGTTATCAAGTGGTGGTTGGTTATCACCTTCCATGATGAAAAGTGATGGGATTACGAACAAAGGTCACGAAGAAGGGGGATAGACTAAGAGAAAGCTAAAAAAAAAATGAGAAAAATTTACTTGATAGGAATCAAGCAAAGAACCTAAACGAGGTGGACTACTAACTAGCTATTCTATTCCCCGGCAGCGGCGCCAAAAACTTGATAACGCTACACGCGTCGTTCGAGGTCAAGGAAACTTCCTTTTCTTCGAGCAAGTTTTATAACACCCTAGGCAGTGAACCTAATCGTTGTAGTGTAGTAATTAGGGTAAGCCACGGGTATTGATATCGTTCTCTAGGGGAATAGGAATGCTAGTAAGAAGTTACTACGCTAAGGTTAAGGTTGAGGAAGATTATTTTTTTATATTTTTATATTTTATGAAATGGAAAGGTACGAATCTCGGGTATTGGATTGGGGGGGGGGGGTTGGTATTTCTACCGATTACTCTACTATTATCTAATTATCTAAACTAAGGTTGTGGGAGTCTATGTCTAATTAATGTGTGCTCGTATGATACTTTAAAGATGTGTTTACTTAGGTTGTACTACTCCTTAATTATCTCCTATTGATGGTTGAGTTGTCACGTCCTTATTCTTAGTTGCGTTGTGTGTCTAAAGTTGTAGGGTATGCGTTTCTCCCTAACTCTTTGAACTTGCCAAAGGGTCTCGTCTACAAAACCCACTAGGGATAATAAACTCTTACTCTAAGGCACTCTTTGGATGGTTTAGCTTACAACTACTCAGGTAATTATATTCTAAGGTTCACAAAGATGAATCAAGCATTAAGTACACAACGAATGACCTATCGCATTACTAGATCATTAATCAACTAAGATAAGAAACAACCAATCAATATTCAATAATTAAGTTTCATACTTCCTAAGCAAACACACAAATAAATTAGCCGGACATGGAGAACATGAAACATACACACAAATAATCAAAGACATAATTGAATTAATGAAGTAAATACTTATCTTGATGTAAGATAGGGTTTAAAACCCTAAAATACTGTACAAGACACCTTAGGTTCGGTTTTAGGTTTTCACTCCAAAAGACTCTCTCTAAAACTGAAAAATTCGGATTCTATATATAAGATTACATATGCGACGGCGTCACCTTATGTTTCGTGACGCCGTCGTGTCGCCGTCATTAGGGTTTCATCTTGGCCACGTTAACCTTGCGACGGCGTCACCTTATGTCTGTGACGCCGTCCTCTTCAGCTTCTGACGTCGTCTGGATTGCATCTAGGCCGTCTGAGTAGCGACGACCTACTCTTTTACAACTGGACGTCGTCACTTGAAAATACAAGTTTTGGGTTCTGAACCTTCACAAAAATCCTCAGACGGCGTCGCAATTAGCACCTGACGCCGTCGCCTTCTATTTTCATCAGCTGTGAGTGTCTCGATTTTGACTTTGGCCATTTTCTTCATATATTCGCGCCTTTTCGTCCAAATAAGTGCCATTCCAGCATTTTGCCTTCAAGAGACCTAAAAAGTGAAAAGGAACGATATTAAGCAATAACGGATACAAAAGTGATCAAATAAGGACTTAAACGACCCCTCAAAATGGTACCTTTTAAAACCTTATCAGATTAGCTACCAATCAATCTTTTAACTTTTCACGTATGATTTTGGATGGCATGCTTTCTTATATCTCTAATGGTTCACCATTCCTGATGTACCCTAGATTTGTTCAATTATTCTTGAACAAACAGCTTAAGGATATACCTAAACCTTCAAGCTTGTTACCTGTTGTTGTACTTCCTCCAAAGGTGTTTACATTTATGGCTAGAAAAAGTGATAAGTTTTCTAGGAGAGATACACCTTTAACTGCTCATATGATGGAAGTAGCACAGGCTGTTAGAGATGAAGCAGATTCAAGTCATGATATTGAGCCTTCAAGGGAAAGTACTACATCTCAACATACTGCATCTTTGCAAGATACTGCGCATGCTGATTCAGAACAAGATGTGAATCCACCATCATCTCCCAATGATTATACTTCAACAGATGGGTCTCAAACATCTAGAGGAGATGAGGGAGTCATGGCTACTGAGGGAGTCGTTCTGGATAACTATGCTTTGACAATGGAATTATTGAGATTGAAAAAGGATAATGAAGCTCAAGCTGCACAACTTTTGAAGTTGAACAACAAGTTTAAAAGATTGAAGAACTTTGTCTGGCCACTAGTTCAACATCACAGGTTGTGGGTAAAATCACAGAAGAAGAAAGGTAAGAAATCTAAGAAGGTTTCTAAGGGCAAGAAGCTTCACAAGCAGTCTTCATTCCAATTGGGGAGGAATTTGGAGCAAGAGAATTTGAATGAAGATGTTGAACCCTATGAAGATGCTGAAACTTATGATGATTCACATAAAGAAGCTGAGAAAATTGAGCAAGCTGAGCCTCAAGGTACTGATGCTCAAGTTGATGCTCAAGGTACTGGTGTTCAAAGTACTGGTGATCAAGGTACTGGTATTCAAAGTGCTGATGTTCAAAGTATTGTAATCAATGTACTGTTCTTCAAGGTACTTTTAGGCAAGAGCTTATTACACCAAGAACCTTAAATTTTGATGAAGAAGTTGGTCCTTCAACAGTCTTACATGAAGAAGAAGTTGGTACCTCTAAGGAACATACTGCTAGTGATGATGAGACCATTGCTCAGATAATGCTCAACATGTCAAGACCAAGAGGTATTAGTATTCCTGGAGCTGAACAACCTCAAGTTTTACAAACTTCTCATCCTACTCAAGAAATAGATCCAAAGGATAAAGGAAAAGGCATTCTAGTAGAATCAAAGAAAAAGAAGAAGAAGCTTACTTTGGCATAATTAAGAGCTATTGAGGTAACTAAAAATGAAGAAGCTGCTAGAAAGATACAAGCTGAATTAGATGCTGAAATACCAAAGAAACAGCCTGTTCTACCAAGAAGATCACAAGGTATTGCTAAAGAAAGGAATGCCATGATGGCTTATCTGAAGGGTCAAGGATATACAGGATTACAGAAGTTAAAATATCTAGAGATGAAAGACTTATATGATGCTGTTAGAGAATCTTATCAAAAGAAACTGGAAGGTATTATTCCTTTTGATGATGAAAAGCAAAATAAGGATGCAAGAAAAAGAAGTTCAAAGAGAAAGAAAACAACTGATGATGAACATCTATCAAAGAAGTTTAAATTGAGAACAGATACAGTTGATGAGCTGAGGAATTATCTTAGAGTTGTTGATTTTGAGCATCCTAAGTCTAAAGAAGTTGCTAAGACGAAGTCTAAATTTCTACACTTGAAGTTGTAGAATCAAAGGAAGGGGATTATCTTATGTTTCATAGAGAAGATGAAAGTTTTAGAGCATTCAACTTATTATGGGACATACTGCATATGATAGATAGAGAAGATTTGTTTCATCTGTATCAATTAGTGCAAGATTATTTTGAGCATATTCCATCAACTGGAGTAGGTTTAGTCTTGCTGGGTGATCTTACAACTATCTGGGAAACAGAAGAAACAAGTACTGATGCGCTCTGGAATAATCAAGAAGATTGGGAAATCACAAGCTGGAGATTCTTTGAAGAATCAGGAGTGCATGTTTTAGAGTTAGAAGATGGTACCATGATCCATATGTTAGCAGAAAGAAGATATCCTCTTACAAGAGATCTTATGATCAGGATGCTAGATCATGGCATGGAAGTTGAACAGGAGAATGAAGCAGCTCTTATGGTGATTGAGTTGTTCATCAAATGGACAGAGTTAGCAGATGATGATACATAAATACTAGTATGATTTTTATTATATAAATTTTTTTGAAAAATCAGTACTTTATTCAAAGTACTGCTGGACAAACAGTACTTTATCAAAGTACTGCTTGCAGCACAAAACCAGTAAAAGTCTTTTAATATAAAATAAGCAATTTTTGTAAAGGGCAAAATACTTTTTGAAGCACAAGATAACAGCAACAAATTGTTTTGAGAGTAACTCCTGATGGTAATCAACTCACCATGTTTAATAAACAAGAAAGAGTTTGACTCATCATGAGGGTACGACTCTGATGTGATTATCAAATCCGTTTTTAGTTGACAATTTACTAAAAAACTGTATGGTTTTCAACTCACCATATCTGTAATAGTGAAGAGTTGGCTAGCCCACAAGATAATGGCTTGTGGTAAAGGCTGTGGAAAATCCATTTGTATGGTAATTAGTTCACCATGGTTGTAAGAACTAACTAGTCCAAAAGCAAACGGCTATTGGTAAAGACTTAACAAATCCGTTGATAGCTGATGATTTACTAAAAATCATATGGTTATCAATGTAACATGATTTTACACACCTAAACATTGGCTACTCCAAAGTTAATGGCTTTGGTAAAGAGACATCAAAATCCATTAAATTTTCAATGATTCACCTCTCACAGGAGTTTACACACCTGGAAGTGATGAGAATAGTCTGAAACTTTATGATCTGATGTACATTTTGCCATATGTTGTTGAGAAGCTGAAAAGATGAAAGTTGCTGAAAAGGATTGCTTATAAAGATTACTTTGATGATGACAATACAAGCACAGTGAGTACAAGACAAATCTGAAGATAAAGACACAATCTTTTCTTGAAGACAAAGATGTTAAAGTTAAATATACAAAGGAACTTGAAATCAAGGAAGTAGAATTCAAGTTAGGGGAGGATTGTTGGGATATAAAAGACAAAGTACTGCTGAAGATCAAAGTACTGAAGAAAGTCAAAGTACTGCTTAATGAAAGTCAAAGTACTGCTCGTCAAAGTACTGCAAGGATAAAGGACTGCTATGCAAAATCATTTATGGAATATTATGTAATTCTAGAATATTCTTATATTAGAATTAGTATTACTTGTCGTACAAGGATTGTAATTGTAAACCGACTAGGGTATTCCTTATGCCTTTAAAAGGACCCCTAGATTGAAATTAGAGATACGTGACTTAGAACTTACATGCAAGTACGATATTAGAGTTATTTAGCGATTAAGTTTGTTAGTGAATCTGTATAACAAGTAGGTTCAAAGTTTGGTTTTAATATAATCGTTGAAGTTTAAAGTTATTGATAAGGTTTTAAAATGTACCTTTTTGAGGGGTCGTTTAAGCCCTTATTTGATCACTTTTGTATCCGTTATTACTTAATTTCGTTCCGTTTCACTTTTTAGGTCTCTTGAAGGCAAATTGCTGGAATGATACTTATTCGGACGAAAAGGCGCGAATATACGAAGAAAATGGCCAAAGTCAAGAATCGAGACACTCAAGCTGCTGAAACTGAAGGGGGACGGCGTCAGGTTCTACTTGTGACGCCGTCGGAACAAGTTTTTTGATGACTCAGTAGCCAAATTGCTTATTTACAAGTGACGGCATCAGGTGTTAAAATAGTAGGGCGTCGCAGCTCAGACGGCCTTGATTTGATCCAGACGACGTCAGATACTGAAGGAGATGGCGTCACGGACATAAGGTGACGTCGTCACAATAATAACGTGGCCAAGACGAAACCCTAATAACGGTGACCCGACGGCGTCACAAATTAAAGGGTGACGCCGTCGCAGTTGTAACCTTATATATAGAATCCGAATTTTTTAATTTTCAGAGTGTAGTTTTGTGGAGTAAAAACCTAAACCAAACCAAGGCTGTCTTGTACAGTATTTTAGGGTTCCATACCCTATCTTACATCAAGATAAGTGTTTTACTTCATTAATTTAATTATGTCTTCAATTGATTGTGTGTATGCTTGCATGTTCCCCATGTCCGGCTAATTTACTTGTGTGTTTGCTTAGGTAATATGAAACTTAGTTATTGAATATTGATTGGCTGTCTCTTATCTTAATTGTGATTGACCTAGTATTGCGATAGGTCATTCGTTGTGTTGTTAATGCTTGATTAATCTTTGTTGAACCTTAGTTTATAATCACCTAGAGTAATTGTAGGCTATATATCCAAAGAATACCTTAGAGTTAAAGTTTATAAATCCTAGAGATTTTGTAGTCATTAACCTTTGGTAGCTTCAAAGAGTTAGGTATAAATGCATACCCTACGACCTTAGAGACACAACGCGATTAAGAATAAGAACGTGGCAATTCAACCATCAATAGGAGATAACTAGGGAGTAATAAAGCCTAAGCAAATACATTTTTAATCATCATACGAGCACACAACAATAGACATAGACTACATTCACCTTAGCTAGATAATTAGATAAGTAGAAGTAATCGGTAGAAATACCAAACCCCCAAATCCAAACCCCGAGATCCGTACCTTTCCATTTCCTAAAAAAATATAAAAAGATAAAAAAATAATCTTCCTCAACCCCAACCTTAGCGTAGTAACTTCTCACTAGCATTCCTATTCCCCTAGAGAACGATATCAATTCCCGTGGCTTACCCTAATACTACACTACAACGATTAGGTTCACTGCCTAGGGTGTTGAAAAACTTGCTCGACGAAAAGGAAGTTCCTTTGACCCCGAACGCGCTGTGTAAAGCGTATCAGTTATTCTTCTTAGCTTTGTTAAAGTAGATTCCGCATACTTAATAGAGTTATATCAGTGTTTCATTGTTAGTAGTTTTGGATTTATCCAAGGTTGCTAAACCCTTACAAGCTACATAGTTAGTTTGGTCAGAGTATATCGATCCAACATATGTGATCAAACATTATTTTCTACTCATCTAATCATATCCATTTTGTTTGCTTACATATTCATTACAATAGTTATTTACATAAACATATAAAACTAAAAATGAAAAAGCATATTACATCATGTCTTGCATCATCATAGAAATCCTTGAAAGATTTCTTGGATATCTTGTTTAGATTTTCACTAAACATATCAAATGTAAATTTGGTAAGATATGTTAAGATCTTGGTAAGATATGGTGAATATTTTGTTAAGATTTTGTTAAGATTTTCTGTCAGACCCACGAGCACAGTCTCCTCGACTTGCTTATCTTACTACTGCTCGCATGTCAGTGCGACCTCCACCATCACCAATGCATCTTTCAACTCACTCTCTCCTATCATCACCACTTTCATCATCATCCCACCGACGACCTAGATCACCTACTCTACTACCACATGGTTCACCTTCTTTGAGACGTCGACTCATGGACTCCTACTTAGAGGATGAGGATGAGGAGGAGTATGAGGATAAGGATATTGACCCTCCAGAAGAGGAGGAGGATGACATCCCAGATGAGGCCATCTCACCAGTTCAGAGTCCTACACATTCAGTGCATTCACTTGGCCTAGACTCTCCCTTATACTTGCCTGAGCCTGATTCACCAGGGCAGCCATTCGAGTTAGCCTCACCTCCTCACTCACCCAAGCAGGGTAGCCTACTAGACTCAGACTGGCCATCAGAGGTAGCCTTAGAGCCCGCTGAGTATGGAAAGACGGGTCTGATCTGGGAGCGACTTATTACTCAGGGGGCTAGGCTTAGCCAGTTGGCGAACCGATTAGCTTGCGTATCAACGGCGAGTCTTGAGTAGATGAGGGGAGACATGGGGACGTTGGTTAGTAGGACCATGTCATTGAGCGAGGGCATGACAGATCTCCATGAGCATATGTGAGATCTTTATAGAGGTTTCATGATAGCTTGAGAGGCGGACCGAGCGCTCTGGAAAAAGGTCGGCGAGCTGGAGAGAGAGGTTTCTGATCTGAAGAGAGATCGCGACTCCTAGCGTGTTGAGATTTCTTCAGTGTGGAGCAAGATTGAGAGCCTGTGGAGATCAACGAGAGGCGCCCGTACAAATCGTGGCTAGATGCATTTAGGCTTATGGTGATGTACCATCTCGAAACTAAGGAGTCCTCAGTTAGGTATGCTGGTTTATCTTAGTTATCTTTGTTATCCTTGTTAATAGAATCGTCTATGATGATTTCATATCTTTTCATGCTATTGTACTTCGAAAACTATGTATCGACAGTTATGGTTAATAGAAGTGCATCCTTTGATTTCTTGTTTAGAGCTTGCGTTATACTAATGTAATGTGATAGTATCCTTATTATCGTGATTGGTATTCGTACAATATTCTACCCTCTAGTAATCTTTTCTCGAGTAATGATGTATGAAGTTTGAAACTTATGGAACTCTTGTGTTGTAATTCAGATCAATGGCTCCAAGATGAAACCTACCCAGGACTACCCGAGCAGAGCCAGTTGTGGTCAACACCGGTCGACGAGGTCGGCGCCCAACTCCGAATGTTGAGAATCAGAATACAACCAACTCGGATACCAACAATCACACTGCCAAAAATCAGAACGTCAATGATCGGGGTGACAATGGTCATGCTCTACCTAACACCCTTACTGTGAATTAAGCTCTTATCGATCAGCTCGTGACTCAGCATGTCGCTGAGCTGCTAGCTGAGTCAAATCACTCTAACACATCTACTGGAACCCCTCCGGTTAGTCAAACCCGTGGTTGTACCTATAAGGAATTCTGGTTTTGTGGACCCATTGAATTTGGAGGATTTAGTTAAACTCATCTAGAACTTAAGTCGAGTATATGTGCATTGGTACAACAAAAACATACACAACTCCACAAGTGTATCATTAGAAAAAATGTGAATTGAAGGGAGGTCTAACGCTTTCGAACTTAACAAACAAGATAGCCGAGAGTTAACCCATTAATGGTTGAAATCTACAAAAAGAGACGAGCTAGTAAAGGCATCATAAGCCAAAGAAACCAAATGAAAATTACACATTTAGCCGAACGCGTTTAGGATAACTCAGTTTATATATATATATATATATATATATATATATATATATATATATATATATTAAATTAAAAATAAGCATAGTGAGAGTTGTTTAATCTTTTAGTTACATTTTTTTGACAATCTTAATGTAGTTTAACATGTATATTGAAGGCCTACAAACTACCCCTTAAATTATCTTAAGCACAAATATGTGAATTATTATTGTTATGATATAGTTATTTATCAATTAGTGCTTTATAACATTATTAAGTGTTAATATACTAATAAAACTTTATACATATTTTAAAAGTGTGAAGAAAATATATTGAATTATTTTTTGTAGTGTTTACAAACAAAAAAAATTAAAACTTTAGGTTCTCTGCTATATATGTTGTTTGCATATAGTTTTGGCTATGTTTATTTATTGTTTGTATTTAGAAACTATCATTTGGAATATGAGGGAGATTTTGTAATAAGATTTTAGGACATTGGACTAATTATCTAGTCCAAGGTTAAGAAAATGAAACCTAAACTCATTGCCTATACAACAAATAACAGTTTCAAAATATTTTGGTAATTTTAAAGCTTTTGACACGTAAGCAATAAGTATCGCATTAAAACATAATTTTAAAAGAGGTGAGATCTATGCAAAACACCTCCTATCCAAAGAACAAATGACATCATCTCAACCATCCAACCTTCTTTCATCCCATGGTCCAGATTTCATCTAAAAAATAACAAATAGGGGCATATTAGTAAAATTACATGTTACAATAAAAAGAAAAAAAAATTCCCAAATCCTGTCATTTAGCATTCCAGTTTCTCTTTCATCAAAAACCCTAGATCCAAAAAACGACCGGAATCCATGAAACCACCGCCGGAATCCACGAAACCACCGCCAGAATCACATCAAACCACTGGTTTCACCGAGAAACCACCGTCGAATTCATCTACATTACATCTAACTCTAGGTATCACCATGAAACCACCGTCAGATCCATCACCATCACATCAAGTCGCCGGTATCACTGTGGAACCACCGTCGGAGTCATCGGAATCACATCAAACCATAGCAATCACCATGGAACCATGGTCTGAGTCTTTGGAATCACATAAAGCTGCCATCTCCGATGTTCATCTAATTCTGATTCACCGGGAAATACCACCGCCGGTAGATGAAAGTGAATTAATTGAAGTTCCAGTAGATGAAAGTCAGGATAAAGATGATGTTGTGAAAGAAATTACTGGTAAATTCCTTGAGATTCAATTTTTGTTGTAAAAATGCAAATCCCATGGGATTCGCAATGAAACACATGAGATAAGGAAATCACTTAACATTTAGTTTTTAGTTGTGTAATGCTTTGAGAAAAGTGTAAATCACAGGGTTTTAGTTATCTCAATCTCAAGGGATTCTGTATTAAATCACATGGGATTCAGCATGAAAATATAAAGGTCTTCATTCTGAATCCCATGGGATTCACAATGAAACACACGAGATTAGGAAATCACTTGGCATTTAGTTTTTAGTTGTGTAATGCTATGAGAAAAGTGTAAATCACAGGGTTTTAGTTATCTCAATCTCTAGGGATTCTGTATTAAATCACATGGGATTTAGCATGAAAATATAAAGGTCTTCATTCTGAATCCCATGGGATTCCCAATGAATCCCATGGGATTCGCAATGAAACACATGAGATTAGGAAATCACTTGACATTTAGTTTTTTGTTGTGTAATGCTATAAGAAAAGTGTAAATAACTAGGTTTTAGTTATCTCAATCTCAAGGGATTCTGTATTAAATCACATGGGATTCAACATGAAAATATAAAGGTCTTCATTCTAAATCCCATGGGATCCCCAGTGAATCCCATGGGATTCGCAATGAAACAGGTGAGATTAGGAAATCACTTGGCATTTAGTTTTTAGTTGTGTAATGCTATGAGAAAAGTATAAATCATAGGGTTTTAGTTATCTCAATCTCAAGGGATTTTGTATTAAATCACATGGGATTCAGCATGAAAATATAAAGGTCTTCATTCTGAATCCCATGGGATACCCAATGAGTCCCATGGGATTCACAATGAAACACATGAGATTAGGAAATCACTTGGCATTTAGTTTTTAGTTTTGTAATGCTATGAGAAAAGTGTAAATAATAGGGTTTTATTTATCTCAATCTCAAGGGATTCTGTATTAAATCACATGAGATTCGGCATGAAAATATAAAGGTATTCATTCTGAATCCCATGGGATTCCCAGTGAGTCCCATGGGATTCACAATGAAACACATGAGATTAGGAAATCACTTGGCATTTAGTTTTTAGTTGTGTAATGCTATGAGAAAAGTGTAAATCATAGGGTTTTAGTTATCTCAATCTCAAGGGATTCTGTATTAAATCACATGAGATTCAGCATGAAAATATAAAGGTCTTCATTCTGAATCCCATGGGATTCACAATGAATCCCATGCGATTCACAATTAATCCCATGCGATTCACATTTTTTTATTATCTTAATCCCTTAAGATTATTCTTTCTATATGCAGATTCTATGAGATCACCAAGACCAACTTTATATGAACACACTGAGACACCGGGTGGATCGATATATTTGGAGCCTCATGTGGAAGGAATTCCTGTACCACAAGAGGGGAGATACTATGACACTATAGAGGAAGCTATAGATATGTATAGTACCTACGCTGAAGCGGGAGGTTTTCAAATTAAAAAAGCAGGATAATGATTAACAAAATCTGTAATTGTACAAGCCAAATACATCATGTGTAACAAAGTAGGAGCTCAAAGACATATTAATGTAGACACTTTGGATCCTAAGCACAGTTAGAAACAAAAGAGAAATACAACTCTGCATGTAACAGGTTGTTAAGCTCGTATAAGGTTAGAATTGGACATCGTTTTGGAAAATACAAGCTAACTAAGTTTATTACCAAACACAATCATTTGCTTATACCAAAAGAGTATAAACATTTTACAAAAAAGCAAAGAAAAATGACCCAAGCATAAAAAATGTTTGTTGTTAAAGCGGCAACAAACAAAATTGGTGCAACACGGGCTCACAAATTGTTAACGAGTATGAAAGGTAGGTATGAATATGTTCATGGGACATCCGATGATTTTAAGAATCATCAGTGGGATATTAATATGTTCATAGGCGAAAGTGACGCACAAATGCTTATAAATAAAATAGAAAACAGAAAGATGTATGTGCCAAACTTTACATTTCAGTATAAGGTAGAAGATAGTGAGTTAGTCGCAATGTTTTGGGCTGATGAAGTTGCAAAATGCAATTATAAGGAGTTTGGAGACATAGTATATTTTGATGCAACATTCAGGATTAATAAGTAATTGTTTGTTTTTAATATAATTTATTTTGTTGAAAAATCACATAAGATTTTGTTATAAATCCCATGGGATTCATATGTGAATCCCATGAGATTATACAAACTAGATCACATGGGTAATCTGTATGGATCACAAGGGATCCTTGAGAATCCCATGGGATTCTCTGTGAATCCCATGATTATTTTTAAATCACATAATGATACTTGATAAGTAAAATTATTAAAAGACAAGCATCATAGAGAATCCCATGAGATTCACCATGAATCCCATGGGATTCTGTAATCACATTGGATTCTGTCACTAAAAATTATGTCATTTTTAGGTACAACATGGTGTTTGTACCATTCACCGGTGTCGATAATCACAGAAAGTGTGTCACGCTTGGTTCGGGAATGCTTTTAAAAGAAGACACTGAATCCTACACATGGTTACTAAAGGCATTCATGACTAATTTTTCTAAAGAACCAACGATGGTGGTGACGGATCAAGACGGGGCAATGAAGAGAGCCATTGAAGCCGTTTTTACTAAATCGAAACATAGACTTTGCATGTGGCATATTTACCAAAAGATTCCAGCAAAGGTAATTTATCGAATGCTTTTATCTGAATATCATGGGATTCTTCTCTGAATCTCATGGGATTCTTCTCTGAATCCCATGGGATTCTTTCTGAATCCCATGGGATTCATATCTTAATCCTATGGGATTCATCTGTGAATCCGATAGTGGTTTACATGTGTTTATCATTTTATTTACAGATGTAAAGAAATATACAATGAAAATGATTTCAAGAAGCGTTTAAACAAGATCGTTTGGAATATCTTCATGGAACCATTGGAATTTGAAGAGAAATGGGCTAAGCTGATTGAAGATTTTGGTTTGCAAAACCACAAATGGATGACCAAAATGTTTAAACTACGAGAAATGTGGATTCCAGCTTATTTTATCAACTCACCTTTGTTTGGATTGATGAGAATGACATCAAGGTCTGAGAGTGAAAACTCGTTCTTCAAAAGTTTCACAAGCCCAGGAGCGACGCTAGTTAGTTTCATGATGTCCTATGAATCAGCAATGGAAAGACAATGTTATAGGCAAAAACATTTGGACTTTAAAACACTAGACATGGCTCCAAAATGTGAAACAAAGTTAGCAATTGAACGTCATGCAGCAAGATTTTATACTAGGACAATATTTCTACTTGTTCAAACGAAAATAAAAGAAGCATGCTGGACTTGTGCGATACAGGAACTAAAAATAGAAGAAGGTTGTGAGATTGTCACGGTTAGAGACAAAAATCCGGCAACTTATAGAATCGTTAATAAGGAAGTTGCAAAAGAGCTAGCAGAGGAAGGCGAAACAGTAGCAACAGAAAAATTTGTAGACTATAAGGTATATTACTTTTCAGTATAAACTACTATAATATCACACAGGATTAATCAAATAATCCCATGGGATTCATAATCAATCCCATGGGATTCATAATCAATACCATAGGATTCAGTATGAATCCCATGGGATTTTTGGTAATCCCATGGGATTCAGTATGAATCTCATGGGATTGTCTAATAGGATTGACTAATAATTATTGGGATTCACTGGGAATCCCATGTAATTGATTATGAATCCCATGGAATTTTTGTGAATCCCATAGGATTGTCTAATGAGATTGGCTAATAATTATTGTGTTTTAAAAAGGTACTGTGTAATACAGAAGATGGGTTGGTGGTGTGTAGTTGCAGACATTTTTTACGATTCGGTTTTCTATGCCGACACATATTTTGTGTTTTGAAGAATCGTGATATTAACTTCATTCCAAAACAATATATTTTGAGGCGTTGGTCAAGGGATATAATACCACCTGAATTGAGAAGGAAAAGAAACATATATGGTGAAACAAGTGAAGAAATTGAAAGATTTACAAATGAGGCAACGTTTCTGGTGGATGAATGTTTGTTTAGGTTGAGCAAAGACGAAGTGAAGATGGGTGCTTTTGTAGAAAAGTTAAAGACATTGAAAACAGAAGTGGAGGCCGAGGTGCCAAATCCTCCTTCAAGAAATACAGGAGATGTGATTGGTGAACATTTTGCTATTTCTAAACCTGAGAACAAAATAGTTAACAATCCAACAAAAGCAAGAAACAAAGGGAATATTTCAGAAGCAGAACGAAATGAAAGGCGAAAGAGTGAAAGAGAAAAAGCGCTTCAAGTTAAAAAGAAACAAATGAAGCCTTGTAGACATTGTGGAGAGAAGACCAACTTGCATACGAAAACAACTTGTCCGATGAACCCAAAGGCAAGGCGAAAGGCGAAACCAACTGATGTTTGAAAAAAATTAATTTACTTATATTTCTTTTTTTGTTAGTTATTTTTCTTATTTTCTTGAATATATAGATTGAATATTTAGATGTTTTTTAGATGATTTCCAAAGAAAATTTATTTTTCCTTGTTACTTATATTTTGTTTCAAATATTGTTTGTTATTTATATTTTGTTTCAAAAACTTGTATGGATAATCTATATGGATCACAATGAATCCCATGGGTAATTTGTATGGATCACAATGAATCCCATGGGATTCACAATAAATCCTATACTTATATTCTGTTTCAAAAACTTGTATGAATAATCTGTATGGATCACAATGAATCCCATGGGTAATATGTATGGATCACAACGAATCCCATGGGATTCAAAATGAATCCCATGAGATTCACAATGAATCCCATACTGAATCCCATGGGATTCTGTATAAATCACATAAAGGTAAAAGACATATTTTAAAAGAAACTATACAGCAGTTACCATTATAAACTCCATCATAAACTGTTCTAACATTCTCAAACTGATCTACCATCAATTCACATGTTTTCTAAAGAACATTCTTAAACTGATATACCATCAATTAACATGTTTTCTAACATTATCAAACTGCTCTACCATTCTCAAACTGGAATACCATGGGACAAACTGGATCAACTGATGGTAGCTTCAACTGGTAACTTTTCTACAATCAATTCGCGTGTTTCCCTATTCTTAATAACTTCAACAATTATATTCATCTTTTCTTGAGGAGGAACTTTATCAAACTCTTTTGCTAGATCAAACATCTTACCAACATGCTTATTAATCTCATGTAACAAGATCTTTGTAGCAAACTTGAATCTCAGTCGCCTCAGCATGTCGCACAGCCTCAACTTGTCGGTCTGCGGTCCAGACTCGGCAACCAGCCCACAATCCCATTTCGTAGCAGGTTCACCGTTGTAACATTCCATATGTACCATGCTGAAAAAATCGCTATCAAGGAAATTTTTCTTTGTTCGCATTTGAGCTTTGGGAATCTTGGTTTGGCTTTAAGAATGTTAGCATGTTTCTTGTGACCATACAACTTCAGATGATGGGAAAACAACTTTTTCTACAAAATTATTAAAAAAAGATCATAAATTACTAGAATTCTGGGAAAATGTCAATAGCAATTCAAATGGGAATCTGTATGAATCACATGGGATTCATCCAAAAATCCCATGTGATTGTGTATGAATCCCATGGGATTATGTTTAAATCATAAAGTATTCATCAAAGAATCCCATGGGATTCTGTATGAATCCCATTGGATTAATCAAATAAATCAGAAAAATCTAATTATATGTTTACTACTAGTAATAACATTCTCGTTAACTAACATTCTCGTTAACTAACTGATAAGCTTACAACGCTCGTTCGGGGTCAAAGGAACTTCCTTTTCGTCGAGCAAGTTTTTCAACACCCTAGGCAGTGAACCTAATCGATGTAGTGTAGTATTAGGGCAAGCCTCGGGAATTGATATCGTTCTCTAGGGGAATAGGAATTCTAGTGAGAAATTACTACGCTAAAGTTGGGGTTGAGGAAGATTATTTTTTTTTATCTTTTTTAGAAAATGGAAAGGTACGAATCTCGGGGTATTGGATTTGGGGGGTGGCATTTCTACCGATTACTCTACTTATCTAATTATCTAATTAACTAAGCTAAGGGTTAGTCTATGTCTATTGTTGTGTGCTCTTATGATGATTAAAAATGTATTTAATTAGATGCTATTACTCCATAATTATCTCCTATTGATGGTTGAATTGTCACGTCCTTATTCTTAACGCGTTGTGTCTTCTAAGGTCGTAGGGTATGCGTTTTTCCCTAACTCTTTGAGTCTACCTTAAGGTTATCGCCTACGAAATCTCTAGGATTCATAAACTAACTCTAAGGTTATCTTTGGATGTTTAGACTACAATAACTCTAGGTGATTATAAACTAATGTTCACAAAGATTACTCAAGCATTAAAAACACAACGAATGACCTATCGCAATACTAGGTCAATCACAATTAAGATAAGAGACAACCAATCAATATTCAATACCTAGGTTTCATAGATCTAAGCAAACACACAAGTAAATTAGCCGGACATGAAAAACATGCAAGCATACACACAAACAATTGAAGACATAATTGAATTAATAAAGTAAATCACTTATCTTGTTGTAAAATAGGGTATGGAACCCTAAGTTACTGCCCAAGACAACCTAGGTTCGGTTTAGGTTTTACTCCCCAAAACTACCTCTCTCAAATATTGAAAATCCGAATTCTATATGTAGAGTTACAATATGCGACGACGTCACTCTTTAATTGTGACGCCGTCGGGTCGCCGCCATTAGGTTTTCGTCTTGGCCACGTCTACTATGTGACGGCGTCACCTTATGCTTGTGACGCCGTCGGCTTCATCCTCTGACGCCGTCGGGATCCAAATCTAGGCCGTCTGAGTTGTGACGCCCCACTCTTTTAAACCTGATGCCGTCAAGTGCAAAATAGCAATTTGCTCTCTAAGTCGTCTCAAGGTGTGTCGCGACGGCGTCGCTATTAGGCTTTGACGCCGTCCCCTTCAGTTCCAGCAGCTTGAGTGTCTAGATTCTTGACTTTGGCCATTTTTTTTCATATATTCGAGCCTTTTCCTCTGAATAAGTGTCATTCCAGCAATTTGCCTTCAAGAGACCTAAAAAGTGAAAAGGAACGAAATTAAGTAGTAACGGATACAAAAGTGATCAATTAAGGGCTTAAATGACCCCTCAAAAGTTTACCTTTTAAATCCTTATCAAATATCCCTACACTTGGTATTTGCTTGTCCTCAAGCAAATGTGCTTTTAGCCAATTAATTTAGGGAAAATTGGTCAAATAGACCGCGCGCCCTGATGCATATCACTTTCTAGACCACGCCCTTTTAAAATTCGAAAATAGACAGATTGCCCACCGCTTTCCTTAGACCCAACCAGGGGCTGCCATGTGTCCGACAACTTATGACACAAGTACGTATTTTGAAGGTATATGTCATGTATTGTAACGTATTGGTTCTTGGGCAACTTGTATTTGATTTTGGGCATCTTTATGTTTTTTGGGCAACTTGTATTTATACACGAGGATAGTTTTGTCATTTCATATTTAAAATTTAAAAAAAAATACAAAAAAACAAACGCCCATACAAAACACAGATTTACGGTACATGTCCTTTAATGTCTTCTGTTCCCAATCACTTTCTTCTTTATTCAATACAATTTGTTTAACAAAATCTTTCTTTCTTCTTTTGGTCTATTGACTTCATATCTTTATCCCAATCTTTTTGCTTTTGTTTAGAAAATATGTCTGACAATATCCCACTGGATGTTCAACTAGATATCATCCGTAGGCTACCTCCTAAGTCTATACTCCAGCAACGTAGTGTTTGCAAGTTATGGAAGGCTAGTATAGATTGTGGAAGCTTCATCTTTAATTACGGTGTTCGTCGTAATGATCAGTGTTTATTTACGCTAACATTCGATATGGATGACCAAGGTTTTGTGTTAGCTTTAGATGAACAGCTAATTGCTACGCCACTTAATACAGATTTAATGCTTTCATCTATGATTACAGTTGGCAATTCTAATGGTCTTTGGTGTTTTGTCTATGGTTCTAATCTAATGAATGTTATTTGGAACCCGACAATCAAAAAATCACTTGCAGTGTTTGTCCCGGTTTACACGAATCAAATCGAATGTCAAAATATTTGTTTTGGTGTTGCCGTCCGTCCGGACACTCTCGACCCGACGATCGTGAAGGTCTCCTATCCTGTTTTCGAAAGTGGTTTCTGGTATGTGTTTGTCTTTTCTTTGAACTCTTTACGGTGGACACGCCTTGAAAATTTCCACCCCCCTCGTGAAACAATCAAATTGAAACGTAAAACTCAGGCAGTTGTGGGTCGTTTTATCTATTGGACTGGGAGTGAAAAGTTAACTAATGAGGACGATGTTACCTACATGATTTATATGTTGATTTCTTTTGATTTGGTAACCAACCAATTTAAAGTTATAGACCTACCACAGTTTTTAAAAAATGAACTCCCAGTTCCATTCAATGTTTTCGATCTTGGAACCTGTCTAGTGATTTCTGGGACGATCATTGGTGAAGATATTCCATTGTTTAGCGGATGGTTGTTGGACGTCAATGGTTCTTCCATAACATCATTTAGAAGCCTATTCGCCATCCCTACCCTATATTCGGTTCGTTTGCTTGGGTTTACAAAGGATCAAGCTCCAATGGTGGAAGCGTACAGCGCCAATCATTTGGGTCAGTCGGTATTTGTGTACAACAAAGAACTTGAATTATTTCTCTGCATGGGAATGTTAGGAGATGCAGGATCTTTCTACATCGCCCCATACAAAGAATCTCTTCTTTTGTTAAATCAGGCAGACCATGCTGTTTATAGTATGTTTTATTTGTAACTTACCATTCTATTAATGTTTTATTTTTAACTTACACCATTATATTCATGTTCAACAGGTTTGTTCGGCATAAGTTAGGGCTCATGCTTTGAGGTTTTAGTACGATGTCTGTATGTGAAGGAAGCATGGATGGTTAGCTTTTTCTGCGTACTTGCTGATGTGCTTCATCGGGGTTTTAAATTTGTAACAAGAATTACCGGTTAACTAGGAACACATTTGGGCAAGTATACCCTAGTCAAGTTGTAGTATAGTATATGGTAAATCAAGGTCGTCCCAAGAGACTTGGTTGCACTACAAGTGTTGTTTGTTTGTTTAAGCAAGTAACAAGTTGATGGTTATGATTGTCACATATCAAACCAACAAGAAAAGCAATATAAGAACAAGCACGTATCAAGGTCGTGGTTATGATTGTCACGTATCAAACCACTAAGAACAAGCACACAAAGAACATACATGTTTAGACAAATGATCACAAGGATATTAGGATGTTTAGTTTGGAAAACATATTATCAAAGATAGAACCTATAATAATAGTTTAGTGTTTTATAAATCAAATGTGCATAAGCCTCAATCAAGTGGTCATGTCATGAGCCTTATACCAACAACAACAAAGAATCCCTTTCGGCCATAGACTTTGATGTTATTAATTTGTAAAGTTCCATTTACTTGAAAGATAATGAGAACACATATTCAAAAGATTCCTTTCGGCCATAATCCAAATTAAACCTTTACTTGTTATGTTAATTAATTCTCTTGCACAATCGTCACAAAGTACAAGACCAAAATCATTTGTCACTAATGAATTGAAACTAACCATTGTTAAGAATACTTTCGTCCATTGAACTCAACAATGATCAACCAAAACAATAAACAAGAACAAGTTCCAATTCAACCAAATATGATGTTATCAACATATTCCAAACAAACACTATACTTATCCAAACATCCTTTTATCACAAGTTCTCATATGAAATAAACAAGTATCACATAATCAACACAACCAAAGAACCAAACATGAATCATAACATTCAACATCATAAAAGTAACAAGAGTTTACCCAAAGTAAGATTACATTAGGCAAGGGTGAAGGATTATAGCACTCCTTCAAGCCTCCAATCAACTACAACTTCTAACCAAGCACACTTCTGGAAATGGCAGAGGTTTGTGGTCTTTTGGGAGAGATAAATTGGTGGAAATTCGTCCTTAAGGGTGGAGGCAAGAATTACACACACAAAACTAACCAAAAATGGTCTTATTTATAGGTAGAAGCCACCCTTAGCCACCAAGTAAGTTTCTTGGGCACAAAGTGTCATAAAGTAGCAGGTTTAGGAGTTATTAGAGCCATATGATCGGACTTGAGGCTTAATGGCACTTAAGGATGCATTAAAAATTACTTGGAGAAGTCAGCATGGAGTAACCGATTCGGTTGGGCCCCCAACCGATCCGGTTGCGACTTTCTGACAGAAAAGGTCAAAATCCAAATTTGTAGATCTTTCTCTTAGCTTTCCGTGGCCGCGAACGGGAGGTCAAACGGAGTCCGTATGCAAAAGTTATGGCCAAAATGGTGAAGGTGTGTCGGGAACAACGAGGCTTCCAATATTTCTTCGTTTAAGCTTCTTTTCTTCATTTCTTTCTCGTTTTCCTTCTTGAAATTTATTCTTGAGTCTTTGAACCACTAACTTGATGACTTTATCTTCTCGAATATACTCCACAAGTCTTGCTTTTGTCAGGAACTCTTCGTAAATGGAGAAATCTTCGTATTTTACTTCTTTTTCCGTCTTTTTCTCCACTTTCCTGTACTTGGCTACAAATGAACTAGCAAACGCACTTTGATACAATTAAGCATAAAAAGCATATGATTATAACCAAATAACACACTTAAAAGCACGGATAACGCTACTAAAAACATGCACAATTTGAGCGTTATCACTTGCTGAATTTTATAAATCAAGTGGTTATATATTATGTAACCATTAAAGTCATAATTTTGGAGTAATCGTAATATGTAGTAGGTTGTCTGTATGAAACGTTGTATGTCAACGTATTTACTATTTCCTATGTTCTTTAATCCCATTATACATCTTTGTTTAATCTGGGGAACTAGCAGTTGTTTCCAATAAACAATGTGGCAACTAACTGTTCTACGTCGGGCAACTTGTTTTCCTTATTGACTACTTTTATAAACCAAGGAGTCCTTATAGTTGTTACAATTCGTACTCTACAATCAACTAAACTAGTGACTATGCACACTTGAACTTAACAGATTTACCATTCAACACTAGTACAATTTAAGTAGCAGTTGTAAGTTTAATACTAGCAGCACTAAACCAATATGTCTCTATTAAGCATCAGAATGGTATCAGCAGCACCTACACACGGGCAGCACAAACACGGCCATACACAACATTATTAACGACGGTGCCATCATTTCGTTGATGTGTTCTATCACAAGCAGTGGTTAAAATAGCTAGCAGTAGTAACGTGTATACTGGCAGTTGTAAGTATACAACCAATTCAGTTTTACTAGCGGTAGTAAAAATAACTATAGCGGTAGTAAAAATGACTAGCAGTTGTAAGTCTACAACCACTTCAGTTTTACTAGCAGTAGTGAAATTAACTGTAGTGGTACTAAAAATAACTAGCAGTTGTAAGTATACAACCAATTCATTTTCAATGTTTGGCGTTGCTTTCATGATTCAATGTTTTCAATTTTTACGTAGTTATTTCATTTGTTGTATCATCAAAATACATACCTAACTTTGAACTTAGTTTGCAGACTCATTAAACTACTGAAATATTGAATAAGCCAAACATGTATCACACAACAAACGTAATAAGAGCCATCTCTTCATCTTGATTAGTAGGTTCTCTTGTATGTTGCAAGATCCTGTAGTGCTTTTTTACTACTTCTATACCAAGAGCCATCTCTTCATCTTGATTGGGATCAGGGTACCATCCGGCGCCCTTTAAAGTTCAGGGTAGCAGGAATTTCAGTTAGCCAAGTTGGAGGCAGTAAAATGGGTTTTGGCCATATTTTACGTACCAAATTTGAAAAGCTTGTATCTTGGGCGCGCGAATCAATGAACCAACCCAACCACCACATATAATGATCATAACACACCCTCGTTCTGACCATCAATTGCAAATCAACAACCCTCATCCAAAGCCTTAAAAAACCAAAAATATTTCCTTGAAAACCATGTCGTTTCGAGCTAATGTTATCAGCATTATGAGAGATTATATTAGCAACATGCCAGATACAGTGATCGGTAACATTTTGAATCGGTTGCCAATAAGAGAAGCGGTGAGCACCTCTATTTTATCTACAAATTGGAGGTTTAAGTGGACCTTGCTCACCGAAGTCATAATTGATGAGGATTTCTTTTATTATTTAACATATAAGTTTGATGGGAGGCATGTTACTAGACTTTTAAATCAGCTTACGAGTCCCATAAAAAAGTTTGTCTTCTCTGTAGATCCCAAACCGTTGTCTGGAATGGAAGACTTGAATTATGAAGAGATTCGTGATTGGCTTATGTTTTTGGCACTGCAAGGAATTGAGGAGCTGACAGTTAGAAACTGGTATGGACAACCAGTTACATTGCCAGCCCAACTTTACGGGCATATTGAATTGAAACATCTTGAAATTCATTGTTGTGATTTTCCTAGTTTGGTGTTTTTCACTAGTTTTCCAAATTTATTGAGCTTAGAATTGTGTTTAGTCAAATTTCTTACCGGTACAGTTTGGGATTTAATTGCTGGTTGTCCCTTACTTGAGTCTCTAATATTGGATGTTGAGAGTACAAACGGGATGAAACTATGGAATCTTGCAAGTCTTAGGAATTTAAAGAAGTTACATTTGTCATTCGGTATTTCGAATGCTGTCACGACAATCATAGCATCCAATATCTTTCACCTGACAAGACTTCCAACTCTTGAGACCCTTACATTGGATTTTGAGTATTGCACGGTAAGACCGTTTTGAGATTTACACTTCTAATTTTACAATGTTAAATATATGTGTAACTGTAACGACATTTAATCTTTGAAACTAACCCAAAAGTCGACCTGTTGTAGTTGATGCGTGATGGTAATTCCAGGATGAATGTCCCTTTGCCGTTTGTATCCCTCGTTAATCTGAATCTAAAAGGAATTGATTTTGGCGAGACTGTCATCATGTCACTCATCGTCCAAATGATTCGCGGATCTCCAAACTTGAAAAAGCTGGAAACCAGAGTAAGTGTAATACTTTATTACACTATTTCATACGTATCAAATAAACATCCGTAAACTGCCATGTTTTTCTATCTCATCACTATTTCATTTTCCAGGCTGCACACACGCTTAGTGTTTTACCTTTGGAACAACCTTCATTTGATTTAGACACAACCACATTCAGTCATGGGCAGATTCAGACAGTGATTTTTCGATCCTTTCCTAGATCATAGAATGAATTACACATAATAAAGTTTATACTTGCTTGTTCCACGTCGTTAAAGAAAATGTATATCAGGGCCAGCGATTTGATGGACGATGGTTATGATAATATCAAGACGAATTGGGAGTTCGCTAGGAAGCTGTTGAAACTCCCCCGATCTTCCGTCACAGCCGTTGTAAAATTGTTCTAGTGGTTGTAGTTTTATGTATGGTTTGAATACCCTGCGTCAATTACATTTGTGTACACAAAGTTTGGTGTGTCTGTTTA
Organism: Chrysanthemum seticuspe; assembly: GCA_019973895.1. Classification (NCBI taxonomy): domain Eukaryota; kingdom Viridiplantae; phylum Streptophyta; class Magnoliopsida; order Asterales; family Asteraceae; genus Chrysanthemum; species Chrysanthemum seticuspe. Next base: position 28,074,631 of record BPTQ01000009.1, on the reverse strand, counting down.
TCAATGGGTCTATGTAGTAATCGTAATATGTTGTAGGTTGTCTTCTGTATGAAACGTTGTATGTCAACATATTTAGTATTTCCTCTGTTGCCATTATCCGTTTTTATTTCATCTCGCCAACTAGCAATTGTTTCCAAATATCAATTTGGCAACTAACTGTTGAATGTAGGGCAACTTCTATCACTAGCAGCTGTAAGTATACAACCTATTCAGTTTACTAGCAGTAGTCAGTATAATTAGCAGTAGTAAAAATTAACTAGCAGTTGTAATTTGGCAACTAATTCATTTTATAATTACATATTTTTAATTTAAGTAATCAAGCATAAAAGTCGCATAAACCTCAAAATAATCAACTCACTCTACATATCTAATAACATGAAGCGTTATGTGCTTACGTCAAACTGATGATAAACTCACTCTACAGTCTACACATATAATCAACCAATTAGGAGCAACCAATTGTGTTGCTCTTTGTAACAATTTTGTGGTATTTTTAAACTCCGTGACCTAACAAAAATAATGTAACATTTTTTTAATCTAACTAGTTACAATACATCGACATTTCCGTTTCATCAGTGTTCACTTGAATAGTTTGTTTGAAAACAAATATTAATGTTAACAAATTAAATTCACACCAATAAGTTATGGTCTATAAAAGACCAACAAATATTATTAATACACAAATACACTGAATAGTATTACCGAGTAGAACCTTGGAGTGTATCGAGTCTAGCCTGGACCTCCTTTTATAGTTAAGGAGTCCTTTACAATATACAGGATAATTATACTTAGCATACTTATCTAATACAAAACATCCTACCAAAGAAATTCAAGAATGTTACATATTAAACCGACACAATCATACTAGCAGTGAAAAACTACATTAGCAGTGATTTGCTCTTTATTTTATCCCCACGCCCGCAAGCTCGTCATTTTACCTTGACCTCAGTCTATCCAACCCGATCTGCCAGGATTGGTAGACGTACACTTGCTTCGGGAAACGGGCACCAAACAACAGAGGACTGCAGACCATAATTTTAAGCCTCTCTTCGCATATTCTATCACTCCTTCGACCCAATACCCATGGTTTACTTCCTTCTTCCGCTCGGGTAGAACGAGGTTAAGAAGTAAGTGGCTGAAATTTGAACATCCCAAATGGCTAATGAGAGTCTAATCGGTTTAAACTCCCACCTTTGGTACGCCATATGGTATGGCCATGCTTCCACAAACTTCAAAGGACACGGGTTTTGGGTGAAGAAATGTTGTGAATGGTCGCGGGGATGTATTATCAGTCGTCATTTTCGTCATTTTCGAAACGACTAATAGTTTTTAGTAGTCATTTAAGAACATGTTTCAGTTGTGGCAGCAACTGATTTGCGCTTATGATTTTTTTTGGGGGGTAAAGGTTTAGGCTATGTATGGGCTTTTTTGAACCGACGGTGCTTGGGCAACGGAACATTTTCAACTTGTCTTTGTTGTTTTTTGTTGGTGGAGGAATGGTTGTTTTTTTTATGTGCTTTCCCTTTATTTAAAGCGAGCATTTTACTGTTCTTGCACGTGGTATAATAATTTCCATTTACTGTTTTGTGGGTATGCACGTTCCTAGGCTCCTACCCTTCTATTTTTCCTGCTGGATTTGTCCCAAAATTTCTAGGGAAGGAACGTGAATATTTTACTTGCAGATTTGTTCACCTTTTTTTGGTTTTTGGATAAGCCTTATCCGTAATTACAAACCGTTTGAATTTAGAGTTTTTGTTTGACCATAGTACTTCTAAAATTTATTTAACCAAATATAGTACTTTTAAAATTTGTGAGGTTTTGATAGAATCTTGTAAGTTTTTATATGAAACAAATGCATTAATATAAGCCTTTAAACCAATGTCACCACATTTGCATTGACAATAAAACTTCTTTGTTTAACCTCCATCTCGTACTCAAGTAGCATTTTCTTGAATATGTTTCTTTGATTAAGATTCAATATTGAATCTTCATCGACAATAAACTTCATCATTTAACCTCGATCATATTGAGAAGGGTGACTTTGGGTTTATTTTCCCTTGTTTTTTCTTTTGATGTACGGGTCATATGTGCGAGTTATTTGTTGTGCTTTTAGTTTGTTAGTTTTTTTGTAAAATATTTAGGATTACGTAAAAATACTTTTTTGTACTGAAACTTTGCGATGCTATATATACTTTTTTTTGGAAAAATGTAGCTTCCACAGCTGTTGTTGGTTTTGGAAATGTTGCTTATGCACGTTTGACAAACTGAAGTAAATCATTCATATCGGCGCTTTAAATTTCACTTTTAAAATTTGAACTTCAACTAGTCAACCTTTTAATTCGCAAAAAACCATATTGTACTTCAGGGACTTTTTTGGAAAAACAGAAACAAAGTTGATATTTGCGTGGACACTAGCGGTGGTTTGAGCGAACCTAGCAGTGGTTTGTTGAACTGTAGCAGTGGTTGCGTATTAACATATGCATATAATTGAGAATTTATTCAATCCATGTAGCCTACTTTGGTTTTTCCAAAAACGCAACCATGTTGTGAGTTGCAGTAGAAGAGTTGGGCACCATTGATGTTAATTTCGCAATTGATTGCAACAGATTGTTAGGTGTTGCTAATTATGATGTGTGTTGGTCTAAACTATGTTTTGCCCTAGCAGTTGTAACTCTATTTTTTTTATCCCCAATTGAATCCAAATTAATCTGTACTTTCCAAACAACTGTTTGTCTTGTAGCAGTTGTTAGTTTTTTAGGCGTAAGCGTTATGTGCTTACGACAAAGTGAAGATGTTGACGTTTTTACAATAACTTATGGTCTATAAAACACCTGGAAATAATATTAATACACGAATACTGTGAATAGTATTAGCTATTACAACCTTCAAGTGTATCGAGTCTAAAGTTATATCAAACTCTAGCCTGGACCTCCTTTAATAAGCTAAGGAGTCATTTACAATATACAAGATAATTATACTTAGCATACTTATCTAATACAAAACATCCTACCAAAGAAATTCAAGAATGTTACATATTAAACCGACACAATCATACTAGCAGTGAAAAACTACATTAGCAGTGGTACGCGACTTAATTGTGAATGTGGATTCCTTCTTGTTTGCTACCATTTTTCTTGAAGGATTTCCCGTCGTCTGGTTCTCCTGGGGCGGCCATATTTTCATATGGGATTCCCCGCAGAAGTTCGATACGCTTCTCAACGGGTTTCCCGTGTAAATCCGCCCCTATGCGCGGTACTGGAAGAGCTTTTAGTGGGGTTGCTTTTCCAATCCGCGCAACTTTTATTTTAGAGCAATGGTAGAGCCACAGATAATTCAGAAAAAATACATCCACACGCTGACGTGATAGGTTTGAATTGGAGTGAGGAGAGAGAACTGTCACAAAATACACCAATCATCCCCTACACGATAGCATGGGATTTTTTTTACGAATTATTTATGTGGTTTGGTCTAAAATTAATCCCAGTGGCCGCAAGCTCGTCATTTTTACCTTTAACCCAGTCTATCCAACCCGATATGCCAGGATTAGTAGACGTACACTTGCTGCGGCGGCCGGGCTGCAACCAACAGAGGACTGAGACCATAATTTTCAGCCGTGTTGTTTGCCTCTCTTTGCACATTCTACCACTCCTTGGACCAAATACCCATGATATACATCCTTCATCCGCTCGGGAAGAGTGAGGTTAAGAAAGAACAGCCTGAACTTTGAACATCCCAAATGGCTAATCAGAGTCTAATCGGTTTAAACGCCAACCTTTGGTACGCCATATGGTCAGGCCAGGCTTCCACAAACCTCAAAGGACACGGGTTTTGGTTGAAGGAATGTTGTGAATGGTCGCGGAGATTGGTCATTTTTGCCGTTTTAGAAACGACAAATTCTTTTTAGTAGTCATTTAAGAACATGTTTCAGTGGTCGCATCAACTGTTTTGCGATTATGTTTTTGTTTTTGGGGGTAAAGGTTTAGGCTATGTATGGGCTTTTTGGAACCGACGGTGCGTGGGCAACGGGTTGTTAACATCTTGTACTTCTCTTTGGGGTTTTTTGTTGGTGGATGAATGGTTGTTTTTTTGTATGTGCTTTAAATTTATTTACCTCGCGTCTTTATAGCAAGGATTTTACTGTTCTTGCACGCGGTATCATTATTTTCCATTTACTATTTTGTGGGTAGGCACGTGCCTAGGCTCCTGGGCATCTATAGGAGTTTTTTAGTTAACTATAGTATTTTTAAAATTTATTTAACAAAACATAGTACTTTAAAATTTATTTAAGAAAACATAGTAGTTTCTAACTTTCCAAGATATCTCGTGCAAGTACCAGTAGATCTTCAAACATATCTTCATTTTATTTCTTCTTGCCAGTACCATAAAAGCTACTTTCTTTTATAAAAAACTACGAAACCTAAACTAAAAACAAAAATATTCATTACCTAAGCTATACTAAACAAGTTAAAAAGTCAATATTCATCTAATTTTGCCTTGCTTAGGGATTCGGTGACACAAGAGTCTCATTGTATATTGAATGTTTATTGTTAGGATGCCAAATATTAAAGTTAATGTAAAAGTTTGTTGCCAAGTCTTCCATATCCATTTTGTAAAGATCGTTGTTATCATCCAAAATCACAAGTGAGTTTCCGTTCCTTGATAGTTGATACATAAAAGTTGTTAAACCTCGGCGGACTATGTTGTGCATGGAAGCTAGAAAACCACAACCTTTATCCAACAATCACCATCATCCATCCTCCACAATTCACCCTTTGAGTCCACTAAAAAAGGTTTGTGCGTATCCGTAAATTTCTCATATGCAACACACAAGTGAATGCATCCTTTAACAACGACTAAACTCGCACTAGGATGTTTAACAAATAGGGATGGGAAGATTTCACATAAAAACTAACAATCAAATTTCGCCCAATTCCCATACTTATAAAACATTTTATCATGAAATAAAGACTTTGGCCTAGAAAAGTAGCGAAGTACCAATGAGAATTTGTTCAATTAATTTTTTTACTTGGCGTTTTTTAGGAACACATGCTTTGTACAAAGTACTATGTTTGATTAAATAAATTTCAAAATACTATGTTTTGTTAAATAAATTTTAAAAATACTATGGTCAACTAAAAAACTCATACCTGCTGGATTTGTCATAAAATTTCTAGGGAAGGAACGTGAATATTTACTTGCAGATTTTCTCTCCTTTTTTGGTATTTTGATAAGACTTATCCGTAATTACAGACCGTTTGAATTTATCGGTTTATTATCCTTTTTTGTAATGAAAGTTTGTTATGTCTGTACATCTGTTGTTGGTTTTGAAAATGTTGCTTAAGCACGTTTGTTAAACTGAAGTAAATCATTCATATCCGCGCTTTAAATTTCACTTTTAAAATTTTAACTTCAACTAGTCATTTGGAAATAGAAACAAAGTTGATATTTGCGTCTACACTAGCGGTGGTTTGAGTGACACTAGCAGTGGTTTGTTAAACTGTAGCAGTAGTTGGGTATTAACTTATGCATATAATTGATATCCGCGCTTTAAATTTCACTTTTAAAATTTGAACTTCAACTAGTCATTTGGAAAACAGAAACAAATTTGATATTTGCGTCGACACTAGCGGTGGTTTGAACGACGCTAGCAGTGGTTTGTGAAACTGTAGCAGTGGTTGCGTATTAAAATATGCATATAATTGAGAATTTGTTCAAACCATGTAGCCTCCTTTGTTTTTTCCAAAAACGCAACCATGTTGTGAGTTGCAGCAGAAGAGTTGGGCACCATTGATGTTTATTTCGAAATTGATTGCAACAGATTGTTAGGTGTTGCGAATTATGATGTGTGTGGGTCTAAACTATGTTTTGGCCTAGCAGTTGTAACTATAATTGTTTTTTTATCCCCAATTGAATCCAAATTAATCTTGTAGCAGTTGTTAGTATTGTTAGGTGTTGCGAATTATGACGTATTTATCCCCAAATGTGGTATTCTAATCAGCAAACGCAACCGTTATCGTCATCTACTATCTAGACACGACATCATTTTTTGACACTTAGAAAAGTCGCATAAACCTCAAAATAATCAACTCACTCTACACATCTAATAACCTGAACGTCAAAGTGAAGATGTTGACGTTTTTACAATAACTTATGGTCTATAAAACACCTGAATATAATATTAATACACGAATATTGTGAATAGTATTAGCGATTACAACCTTGAAGCGTATCGACTCTAAATATGCCGAAAAGTTATATCATACTCTAGCCTGGACCTCCTTTTATAAGCTAAGGAGTCCTTTACAATATACAAGATAATTATACTTAGCATACTTATCTAATACAAAACATCCTACCAAAGAAATTCAAGAATGTTACATATTAAACCGACACAATCATACTAGCAGTGAAAAACTACATTAGCAGTGAAAAATTCAAGATTGTGGATTCCTTCTTGTTTGCTATCATTTTCTTGAAGGATTTCCCGTCGTTAGATATGGGATTCCCTGCAGAAGTTCGATAGGTTTCTCAACGGGTTTCCCGTAAATCCGGCCCTATGCGCCCCTATGCGCGGTACTGGAAGAGCTTTTACTGGGGTTTCTTTTCCAATCCGCGCAGACTTTATTTTAGAGAAATGGTAGAACCACATATGATTCAGAAAAATACATCCACACGCTGACGTGATAGGTTTGAATTGGAGTGAGGAGAGAAAACTGTCACAAAATACACCAATCATCCCCTACACGATAGAATGTGATTTCGTTTACGAATTATTTATGCGGTTTGCTCTAAAATTAATTCCAGTGGCCTCAAGCTAGTCTTTTTTACCTATAACCCAGTCTATCCAACCCGATATGCCAGGATTAGTAGACGTAGACTTGCTTCGGGGGCCAGGTTGCAATCAACAGAGGACGACAAATTGTTTTTAGTGGTCATTTAAGAACATGTTTAAGTTGTGGCAGCAACTGCTTTCCGCTTATGTTTTTGTTTTGGGGGGTAAAGGTTTAGGCTATGTATGGGCTTTTTTGAACCGACGGTGCTTGGGCAACGGGTTAACATTTTCAACTTGTCTTTGTTGTTTTTTGTTGGTGGAGGAATGGTTGTTTTTTTTATGTGCTTTCCCTTTATTTAAAGCGAGCATTTTACTGTTCTTGCACGCGGTATAATAATTTCCATTTACTGTTTTGTGGGTAGGCACGTGCCTAGGCTTCTGGGCATCTATTTTACCTGCTGGATTTGTCATAAAATTTCTAGGGAAGGAACGTGAATATTTACTTGCAGATTTTCTCTCCTTTTTGGTATTTGGATAAGACTTATCCGTAATTACAAACCGTTTGAATTTATGGGTTTATTATCATCCTTTTTTTGTACTGAAAGTTTGCTATGTCTGTACATCTGTTGTTGGTTTTGAAAATGTTGCTTAAGCACGTTTGACAAAACATGTAGCCTCCTTTGGTTTTTCCAAAAACGCAAACATGTTGTGGTTTTTATCCCCAATTTAATCAAAATTAATTGGTACTTTCAAAACAACTGTTTTAACTGTTGTAGCAGTTGTTAGTCGTTTTGGGCATATTTATCCCAAATTGTGCTATTCTAATGAGCAAACGCAACCGTTATCGTCATCTAGTATCTACATACATCAAAATTCCGACAATCAAGTTAAAGTTATTGGCCAATTTCCACCTTTCAATTTGCAATCTGGGCAACTAAATGGCATCATTGGGCAATACTAGTTGTACGATCGGGCAACCATAATTCTTAACCATATGATCATAAAGGATACACTTAACAGCATAAACCTAACAGCACTAAGTTTGGCATAGAAGCACTATCGCATGGTTGGCAGCATAAACTTAAAATTTAATTTTACAAGAACAAACATTCATAACAGGTGGATCCATTCCTTGTGCACTAGCCCTTTTTTCTATGATCTCGAACCCTCTTTCAGTTTTGGTGATAGAAACACGCTTTGTTAACTTCCTTCTTTTGAAAGGTGTTGCACTACCGCACCGCATGCCAGCGTCTTCTTCCTGCCATACCATGTTTTTGAAATAAAATTGTGACAAAGGCTGTAGCTCGTGCACAATGTAGACGTCCATGGATCCATTCTCATCAGCAAGGTCATACATTCGTCGAACGTCATTGTCTGTGTGCAACAATGTTAAACCATCTTCTAGTGCATTATTAGGTGCAACATAAAATAAAGCCCATTTTTCCCCTCCAATATCATTCAAAACATGATCAAGCACCCTAGTAAATGCAACCCTTGTGGAGCTAAAACACCAGACATCAGCAAGGAGACCGCCTACATAGCGGAGTGGCTGAAATTCAAAGTTCCCATTGTGGTGCCTTTAAATATGACTTCTTTGGTTTCCGCCATGTCCTATAAAACATAAACCCTAATAACAATTTCAATAACTTTTAATTAAATAAATATTTAATAATAGAATATAAAATATAAATCTGCACATTTATTTATATTCATGTACTCTATAAATATATGAACGAATAAGGTAACAAAGTACACACGGGGGAGTACAAGAAACCTGGATTTGTTTATAAAAAAGAAGAAAAGGACAACGATTTTTTTATTTGGATTCTTCGATGAAAGTGTAAGCATCCGCAATGGCAATTTGGTGAAAGACTTTTTTACTATTCTAACAAGATATTCAAATGACTAGTTCCATTGTGGCAATAACTTTGAAGAAGACTTTTTACAAAAACACTAGTAAAGACTTCAAGTGTTTGAAGATTTTGTATTTATAAAATTTCATTTTTCACCCAACATTAAATATGCAAATGCTTTTTGCAGTGGAGTAGTTGGTTTTGCAAAAGCTTTTTACCTCAACGATTGGTAATGCTCGAGGAATGTGTGGATGTTGATAGTTGAAGATTATTAATTTGATTTAAAAATACAAAAACCATTTCCCAAAAAGCAACTGACATCCTTACCAGTAAACAGGTAAAAAGTAAAAACAAAATAGGCAAATGGTAGAGACCTAGAGTTCACAAAAAAGTCAAAAAAAGAAAAATGCAGAGGCCACTGATAACTCTTTGTGACCACAAAAAACCCATTTGCAAACACCAATTATTACAGTTAGTTTGGATTATTCACACTATACACCAATTCAAATTGTCAATAAATAATACAGTTGTCTACACAAAAACTAAAAACACCTTTTCATTTGTGAAATTTACCTTTCACTTCTACTGTGATATTTTAGTAAATTGACATTTAGATCAATTAGATTATCAATCATCACAATCATTTACGAAATGGCATGTTGTTTGTGTCAAGATGGTACATGCACTCCGAATTGTACTAATTTGCACGATTCTTTATTTAAAGACATGATAGACCGTTTCAAGAGAATGGTAATTGCTTGTGAGCCGGGAAAGACTTTCCCAAAAGAAGGAAATTTTAGAGAGAAACAAGAGCTGATTGATAAGAGGAAGAGAATGATTGAACAACTTCCAGAGTATGAATGTGAGTATGAAGATATGAAAGCGCGTTTCAAGAGGATCCAAGATGATAATGCTAATTTGGAAGCAACGTGTGAAGAGGCGATAGCTGATTTTAAGATTTACAAAGATTATAATACAGATGCTGAAGCGAAGTATGAAGAGATGCAAACCAATTTTAAGAATTTGAAAGATCATAATGCTGTTGTCAAAGCTAACTATCAAGAGATGGTTGAATGTGCCAAAAATCTTATCAACAGACTCAAAGAAGTTGCAGCTGATGCTGATCATTTTTAGGATTATCAATGTGTTTTGTATATGTTTAAGAATGTGCTATTTAGGACTGATTAGGTATGTAAGGTAATAAGTATTTATCTAATTAACAAGGTACTAGATTACTGCATCAAATTTTATGATATGCGAATATACTCTAACTAGACTTAATTGCAATACCAAACTCAAAATTCCATTAGTTATTGATATTATTCACTAGGAAACATAAAATTTCCAAACCTCAAGAGTCAAGATGATTCTTTAAAGGCTGCAGTTGAAGAAAAGGAGAATGAAGGGGTGCAGGCAACCACTTCCGGTATTGCTGAATCCACTGCTAGTATTGGAGTAACCACTGCTGCTATTATTACACAAGTATCTGCCAGTTCAGACGTTTCCACTGCATAGGCAACCATTGCTTCAATTATAACCACATCAATAACACCAACACCAAAACCAAAAAAGGCTGACAATGAGATTGCCATACAATTGGTCAACAAAAAGCAATCTCACCATATCCCTGCACCTAGACATATTGCTAAGACTCTAAACATTAGTGAACCTGTGCAGAAAGATGTAGTTACTCAAACTGACATTGGAAAGGGTATAGAGGATCAGATAGCTTTTGATGAAAAAACTGCTAAAAGATTACATATGGAAGTAAATGCTAAAGAAATTGCTACAGAAAAGGAACGGAACTGATGTATTTTACCCTACATAATTACGAAAAGCAGTTCAGTTTACTCGTAATGATTAACTTAGCTTCGTAGTTCTAAAAAGAGTCAACAAAAACCAAAAATAATTCAGGCCATAAAAGGAATTTATACCAACGTCGTAAACAATTGCATAGATGATGCATATAAACCACTCCTTATAAGTCTACAAACTGGCACTAAATTTTTTAATAAATCAAGTAATGTTACATACATAACTAACGACATCTAAGATACACATAAAAAGAGCAATGGATTATAAAATGGAATTAACACCAATCTAACATAGGTATTAATCGAATAAAAAAAACGATTTATTATAACACAGAACCAATTGGAAATAATCATATGTAATAAACAACGAGAAGAATATTTACGTACCATATTTGGGAACATTTTTTTAAAACTTGATGAATCGAATGTGGTTTTGCAATCAACACTGTACCTTTAAAGATGGTGACATAACTGACGTTACAAGGAAGAAAGGGGGCAGACGAAGAAGACGGTTTGATTTGTGAAAATAGTACTGCGACAAGCAAAAACAGAGAATACCGATAACTATGGATGCTTTATGGGGTCAATGACTTTTGGATTTTGAACTCTCTTAATTAATGGATAGTTGGATACTGTACTTTTACTTTTACTATTCAAATGTGTACTTTTTTGTCTAACGTAAAATGACGATAGAACCCTTTTTAAAATTATACGGTTGCCCAGCGACTTTTGGTTGCCCAAAAAACAATACCTTACACATACGGGACACTTGTCGCATTGTGGTTGAGTTGCCCAATAACAGCGGTTGCCTTTGGTCCATTTTCAAATTATAAATAAAAGTGGTCCAGAAAGTGATATGCACCGGGGCGCGGGGTCTATTTGTGTCATTTTGTTAGGGGTCATGAAGCATTACTTTAGAACAATTCACAACACGTATAAGCCCCGCAAAATTTATTACAAGCATGGAAATTACATACTAGTACCTCACAAGTGGTGTTTGGATACTTTCATCTCTTGGGTGTATATGAAATATATCAAGTTAGAAATGGAAGATAAACACTCATTAACCGGTCCTAGTACATAGATTACCATAGGCTTGAGACTAGATCAAACCTCCATCGCTTTTGGCGTAAGCACCTAGAAAAAAACTATCCAAGAGGTCTTTTAAAGGGTTGTAACGTTAGGCTTACGGTAGGGAAACAAAGGGTTTTGTGGAAAACTAGAAGGGGGGGTTGAATAGTTTTACCAATTAAAACTACCTTTTAAACTATTTAGATCGACTTATGTCAATCTATTTGGTTGTGTGTGTTGGATGTTGATAAACAAGCATATAAAGATATGTAATGAAAAGAGAAGAGAAAGAAGCACAAAACCACAACGCGAGTATTTATAGTGGTTCGGCTACAAGGAAACCTTCCATGCCCTACTCCACTCCCCGAGTCACCTACTCGAGAGTTTGTAATCACTACACCAATCTCCTTATGGCGGAGAAGCCTTCACAACGTCGCTTAATCTTTTTCCGGTACAAAGCTAAATACCAAGTTCTTTCACACCAAGGCGAACCACACCTAACACAACGTCGCCTACCCTTTATACGGTGCTAGGCTAACCACCGAGTTCTTTCACACCTTAGGTGAACTACACCTTCACAACGTCGCCTACCCTTTATTAGGTACTAGGCTAAGTACCTAGTTCCATTGCAATGGAGGAACTACTACCACACTACACCAGCAACTAATCCCAAAGGAGATCTACTCCTTTACAACATCATCAAGGACATCAATATCCTTGGATCTAATGCTAGTCTATCTAGTACATCGAAACACACCATATCGAATGTACATCTAAGGCACCTTTCACTAATGCCTTTGATTAGATCTACAAGACACCTTTCACTAATGTCTTTGATTAGATCTACAAGACACCTTTCACTAATGTCTTGTGTCTTCACTTCTAAGCACCTTTCACTATTGCTTCTTGTCTTGACTTCTAAGCACCTACCACAAGTGCTTATCCTATAGACGATAGATACCCTTCACTAATATCTTCGTCTTGACACTTGAGACATCTTTCACTAATGTCTTTAACACTACGCTTCTTTGAAGAAAGAAAGGGATCATCAACAAGAGGACTTCAATAGCCTTGATGATGAGGAAGCTTGGCAACTCATGGACTTGAGCTTGCTCGGCTTCAAAGGTGGTGATCTTCCATTTAAGAGGAACCTAAAAGATCACACAAAAACAAAACTACAAACATAGATCTCTTAGATCTATGGTTAGTGAGATTTAACTCAGGGGAGAAAGTATGTTAGAGAGGGGTAAGATATAATGAAGAAATGGCTCACTATTTATAGAGGAAAAATGATGAGTGTCTAAATACTCATCATTTTTGTACAATCTAAACTGCAAAATCATCTGAAAACACTCAAAAATGCATCAAATTGATGAAAATATCACAAATCAGTGTTTTATGAGTTTTAAATGCAAAAATATCAAAATCAGATGAAAAATGATTCAAGTTTGCAAAATTGGCAGTTTTAGTCCCCCAAGTTTCAAAAGTTGTCAAATCTAGTCCCTGGAATTCAAAAATGTGAAGTTTTGTCATTCAAGGTCCCTGAAATATTCTAAGTTGTTAAAAATGGTCCTTGAATGATTCTTTGGTCAAATGGCAGAAAAGGCCCCTAAAGTTTGAAAAATTGCAAAAATAGTCCTTGGATTTCTAAAAATGGAATTTTATGCAAAAAGGGTCCTTGTACTATCAAATTTTGTCAAATTTGGTCCTTGCGATAAGTTTGGAAATGTGGCATTTTCAGTCCTCATGTTTGGCAAATTTGCAAGTTTGGTCCTTGGGTTAATAAGCTATACCAAACGGATCCTTTTAATATATCAAGCCCAAATCCAATCCTTTGGCCCAAAACCAACCCAACCCCGTTACTAATACACCGGTCAAAATAGTCAAACACGCGCCAAAATCCTTGCCGCTGTTAATCTCCTCACATATCACTGTAATCCCAATACCAGTCATGGTTTTCCATGATTTACTCCACCCCCTTACCTTGTCTCCTCCACCTCCACTAACACCCAAATACCCTTAATTGACTCAAACCAACCCATTAATATCAAAAAACTGCTCAAGAAGAAATTGGCGCCAAAACTGCCATGTGTCAAATATGAGGAGTTGGATGATTTCAATGGCTGAGATTGAGTGGGATATCTTCAGAGGTCAACATAGAGTCTCAAAAGTCATTATAAAGAGGGAGGAGAAGCATTGTATGAGATATCTAGAATAACTTAGTTTCTTTTATGTCGTTTTAGCTAACTTTCCATTTTCAGTGTATGATTTAGCTTTTAAGCTCTGAATTTCAAGTGTTCAGTGTATTATTAAACTTTTGTAACCATCAATTTCAGTTTTAAGCTTCATTTTCAAGTTTGTGAAATTTCAAGTTAAAATCTCATATGATTCGAATGTTGTTTTTATTTGTTGTTTTGGACTGAATTAGATCATGTAAGCTCCTATATAGCTTATAAAAGCTATTAGATATCCTAAAATTCAGTTTAGCATCAAAAAGCAAAAATCACCAAAAATCCAAATTAAATAGTTGAAAAAATAAAAATCCATTGAAAATGGAATTCACAGCTGGAGCAGGGTGAATTTTGGATGGCCTTGGGTTAGTGGCTTAGTGGTAAGCCTTTAGGATTGGTATTGATCACTAGTTTTGTGATTTCAGTTGAATAGCATTTGTAAGACTTTTTGTTCATTTTTGCATTTCTTTGTTTTAGTTGTTTAGTAGTTGTAATTTATGGTTCTTTATGTTTCTTAGTTATAATTAAGCATAAGTAAACAATAAAATCAGTTGTTTGTTCTTTTAAATTGGTATTTACCAAAAATCTCATTTTAACAGTTTTAAGTACATCATGGTCATTTCTTAGTTTCTTGTTGTTAATGTTGTTGTTCTGTGTTTCTTTAGTCTCATTATAGGATAACATAAGATCTGAAATCAATTTCTTGGTCTTGATCTTTGGAATCAATTGAAAATCTCAAAACAGTCTTGTTTAAGTAGTGTTTGGTTCCACTGTGCTATCTGTTTTAGAGCTTGTTAGAGACAGTGTTATTGCTTGTTCTGTGTCACACTAGGTACTAACATCTCATTGAAACCATCAAAACAAGTCTTCATTTGGTGAAAAGTCAAAATCTCAATTTATCACATCTTGTGCAGTCACTGTTTGAATTTCATGATTCATGATCATGATTTTGTGTTAATAAGTTGTTAGTGTTGATCAAATCAGTCTTATATCACCTTAAAACAACATATTCAGTGATCAGGATCAAATCAAAGTTCCTATTAGTCAACTTCTTTGTTTTTAAGAAAAGTCAAAATTTTCATTTGGGTCGTTTTTGAATTAAAAAGATAATTTTATTGTGTGTTCAATATTAAGATTTAGCTTAAAAGCTCTTGGGATACTAAAGTTCAGTTGCTTATCTAAATTAGAAAAATACTAGTTCTCTGTTAATCAGCTTTTTAAGTGCTTTTTAATTAGCTTATTGTGAGTACCTTGTCAGAAAACATGTCCTGTGCACAGATTTGGTACCCCATTTCACAAGCTCTTACAGAGCTCATTAGCTAGCTTAATCTTGTGTATTTTAGCTTTTTGAGAAGCTCACCTAGCTGTCTCAAGGTAACAAGCTTAAATTTTCAATTTCTAGCTTGTTTGATTGGTCTGCTAGTAGCTTCTAATTCTGTCCATTTTAGTCTAAGTGTACCAGTTACTCAGTGTTCATCAGTTTTCCATAAGCTTCTCACAAGCTTATTAGAATAAGCCAATCTTTGTAAATTAGTTCTTTGGAAAGCTCAGTTGGTTAGCTAATTAATCCAAGTGTTTGTTTTAAGCTTCTAGCTTATTTAAGTGCTTAAAAATAAGTTAGAAGGTGCCTAGTGATTCATTAAAGTGTCCTGTGCAAATCAGTTAATCAGTGCTTATTTTTGCTTAATCAGAGCTTATTTTCAAGTTATTGAGCTTGTTCAGTTGTCATTTTAGCTTATTTTAAGTTATTTAGCTTATTTCCAAGTTTTCCTTTGCTTATTTTTAGCTTAAAAGCCACTTTGGCTTAATCTTTTTCTTATTTCCTTTTATTGCCTACTGTTGAGATAATAAGCTCTCACTGAGCTTATTATTGGTTTACAGAAAAAGTTGTAGTTGAAAAAGTTGCTTATTTCAGTTAGCTTAACAAGTTGCAAAAAGAAAATCAAAAAAATAAAATAGTAGCAAAAAGGAGCTGCTGGGATTCGAACCCTGGCCACCCAGCTCACCACACCACACACACACCAGTTGCCCTTGGGACTTGTCTCGTTCATATCTTGCAAAATCTAATATATAAGCACATTTTGTCCATTAAGCTTATACGTAGCTTTTAGCTTATTTCTAGCTTATTAAAACTAGATTTCTCAGTTTTTTTTATTTTTCTTAGTTAGGTAATAGTATAAAGTATTTTATAAAAAAGTTTCAGATTTTTCTAAATAGTTTTAGTATTTTTAATCATTTAATTAGTCTAAATTAGTATTTAATTCATAATAAAAAATATAAAAGTCTAAAAAATATAAATCTTTTTTCTAAAATTTTCTTTTATCATATAGTACGTAATAAAATTGTTTTTACACTTGTAGGACTTTTATTTCATAAATTTTACGTTTTTGCTTGCGCACTCGCTTAATTTTTAGACTTAACGTACGTTTTTATTTTAAATCACGTTTTTAGATAATTTAAGTTTACGTTTTAGTTAAAATAGTTTATTTAAGTTATTTTGTTTTATAAAATCACAAAAACATCATTGTAAAAATAGTGATAGCGTTTATTTAATATATTTTATCTTTTTAATTTTCTTAATTTGCATTTAAGTCGCTGTAATTTATTAATCTTTTCTTTAGGTATAATTATCCATCTAAATCCTTACTGATCACTATCCTTAGTGATCACTCTACCATCTGATCAAGTGTTTACACACCATTGAGTCTCCGTGGGACTTAACGACCCGGGAATTCATTCTATTCTCCAGGACTTCATTGTATTGGTTTCTGAGCAGTTTTAAGTCTATTACGGTTAGCCATTTACAAGTGGCTAGCTTGTGTGATTAGACTTGACTAGTTCAGCACCAATCAAATTTTGGCGCCGCTGCCGGGGAGGCTTTAGCGTGTTCTAAACCATTCTCAGACCCATTCTTGCACATACCCCATCATTTGTAAAAAGTTTTTTGTAAAGTTATAAGAAAATCAAAAAGTTCATTAGCACTTTTCCAAAAGTGTTAACAAACCCAAAAACAATATAAAACAACAAAACAATCGGAACGTTTTCTATCTTGTATTTTCTTTGAGGTGATTCTTAAAGAAATACGATTTGGTTAAACAAGACGATCCAAAAATATTATCCAAAAGTTTTTAAACCCATCTGCACAAATCTATACCTACGTCTTTTCAGTGGTACTTAATATATACATAAAAATCAACCACCGCAAATCAAGGCAGTACACCTACTAACTGGGGGTGTGACCATAATAAGTTCCCGAACATCAGATTTAAAACTTGCCTTTGTGTCTTTGTGATTTGGTGTACCTTTTTCAAAGAAGCCATTTCATTTGTGATTATTGGTTAAGTTCACTTGTCGTTTTTCCTCGCATTTGTTTTGAAAATTGATTTTTATACTTAGTGCATGCGCACTCGTTCTTCCAGTTCTACAAGTCCACTTTCTGAGCTTGGAAACATTCCTCGTAGACGTAGAGGACGTTCTGATCCTTCAGCCGTGACTGAGGAACGTCTACCACCACCACCACCTGTCGTAATGGCAGAAGATAAGCCCATGAATGAGCTTATCCAAGCACCCATCGAGGGTTACGGAGATGCCATTGTTGTCCCAGCCATCGTGGCTGACACTTTCGAGCTCAAAACCGGGTTGCTTAATCTAGTAACCCAAAGCCAATTCTATGGTTTTGAGCGGGATGATCCTCATGCACACATTCGATGGTTTAACAAGATTGCATCTACCATCAAGTACAAGAATGTCCCACATGAAGCTATCAAGCTTCTTCTGTTCCCATTTTCTCTAGAGGGACAAGCCTGGAATTGGCTTGAGAAACAACCCCCTCGTTCTATTGAGACATGGGAAGATCTAGTCACCAAGTTCGTTAACGAGTTCTATCCTCCATCCCGAACCACAAGTCTTAAGAATGAGATAATGAAATTTTCTCAGAGATTTGATGAATCATTCGGGGAGGCATGGGATCGTTACAAAGAGTTGCTTCGCAAGTGTCCGCATCATGGTTTTACCGAGTTAATGCAAATGGATACTTTCTACAATGGTCTGAACCAGACCAATCAAGACTCTTTGAATGCCTCCGCGGGAGGTAATTTCCTGAGCAAGACTACCAAAGAAGCCTTGCAAATCATTGAGAACAAATCTCAGGTCCGCCCTTTCCGAGCAAAGACATATCAGTCTAATGCTGGACTTTCTTCTTCATCTCCTGTGAGTACATCTAGCACCGATGCTAAGATTGACAAACTCACAGACATTGTTCAGGCTTTGGTTCTTGCTAACCAAAAGAAAGTGACCTTCACTCAGACACCAACGCATGGTGAAGTGAAGAAAGTCGAGAGTTGTGTTACTTGTGGTGGTCCTCATGCATACTACAATTGTACTGCCACCGATGGTAGTCCTTTTGAAGCCAATGCTCTAGCCGGTACTTCACATCAGGGAGGTACTCAATACCGTCCTCAAAATGAACCACACTACCGTGCTAACACTAATCAGGCACCACCCGGTTTTAACCAGAATCATAACATGCAAAACCGGAATCAGAACCAACCTAGAATGAACCAAGGTTACCAAAACCAAGGTAATTTCTATCCTGCACCAAATCAAGGTTTCCAACATCAAGGGAACCTTAATCAAAACAATTTCAATCGAGGGAATCAATTTCATGGGAATATGAATCCTAATCAAGGGAATTTTGGCTATAATCAAAACATACGGCCTCAAATTATCCCTCCAGCTCCTCCCGCCATTGTTCCTCCAGGACCATCATCTGATGAGTTACTGAAGCAATTCATGAAATCCCAAGATGAGATGAACAGGTTGTTGGTCAGTCAGATTGCTGATCTTAAGAAGTCTTTAAATGATCAACCCTCGGGCTCAGGAAAACTTCCGAGCAACACGATCGCTAACCCGAGGGGCGATGCAAAGGCGATCACAACCAGAAGTGGTATTTCATATGCTGGACCTGCTGTTCCTACTACCTCTTCTTCTTCTCTCCCAAATGTAGTGGAAAGTGAACCTCCGACACACAATGGACCTACGACTCCAATGCCTCCTCCACCTGTGGCAATGAGTCAAGTTACCAAGGATACAACGGACAAGGTGCATTATTCAAGCCTACGAAGTACCGCACACGTCCCACCTTCGGTAGTCCAACCTCAAGTTGTCCAGAAACCCAAGTCAAATCCAGGAGTTGTTTTTGAACCTCCAGTAGCTCCCGTTGAAAATCAGAAATCCAAATCTTCTATTCCTTACCCATCACGTTTGAATGAGCAAAAGCTCCGCAAAAAAGCCAGTCATCAAATGGATAAATTTTTCCAAAATTTCCAAGAGTTACATTTTGACATAAGCTTTGCGGATGCTATCATGCTGATGCCCAAGTTTGCATCCACTCTCAAACACATGTTAAGCAATAAGGAAAAGCTGTTTGAAATGGCAAAAAATCCTCTTAACGAAAACTGTTCAGCAGTTATCCTGAAGAAGCTTCCAGAAAAGCTTGGAGATCCTGGGAAATTTCTCTTACCTTGTGTATTCCCAGGAATGGTTGAATGCTTTGCCCTAGCAGATCTTGGTGCAAGCATCAATCTTATGCCTTATTAAGTATGGAAGAAACTTTCTCTTCCGGAACTTACTCCTACATGCATGACTCTCGAGCTTGCAGATCGTTCCATATCCCGTCCTCTTGGCATTGCCGAGGACCTATTTGTGAAAGTAGGAAAGTTCCATTTTCCAGCTGACTTCGTGGTTGTTGATTTTGATGCCGATCATCGGGTTCCTCTCATTGTTGGTCGAGGATTCCTGAGAATGGGCCGTGCTCTCATTGATGTATTTGAGCAAGAAATCACATTACGTGTTGGTAATGAAGCTGTCACCTTTAACCTTGATCAAACTTCGAGGTACTCTACAAACTATGATTCTGAGTCGGTTAACCGAATAGATATCATTGATGTTGCTTCTAAAGAGTACTCTCAAGAAGTTCTAGGTTATTCTCATAATTCTGTGAGTGGGGATCCCACCACATTTTCTCAACCTATCATAGCCAATTCTACTCCTTTTCTCACTCCGTTTGAGGGAAGCAACTTCATCTTAGATGAGATTGAAGCATACTTGGCTAGTGATTCTGTTCCATGGGAGATTGATCACGCTCCAATTGACATTGAGGGGGACATACTTCTCATTGAGAAGTTGCTTAATGGTGATTCATCATCAACCCCTCACTCTAGTGATTCAATTCCTGATAAGATTAATCAAAATGAGATTAATCTGGAGGGAGATATTCTTCTAAAGAAGTTGATAAATCAGGACACTTCTCCTCCTCTCCCTCCCGTCAAGCTTCATAACAAGGAAGTCAAGTCAGTTGAGAAAACTGAAGAATTTCCTGAGGTTGAGCTTAAGGACTTACCACCTCATCTCGAGTACGCATTTCTTGAAGGTGATGATAAATTACCCGTCATTATTGCTCGAGATTTGAGTAAAGATGAAAAAGCTGCTCTCATAAAGGTATTGAAGTCACACAAGCAAGCAATTGCTTGGAAACTCTCCGACATTAAGGGTATCAACCCTGAGTTTTGTACTCACAAAATCTTAATGGAAGATGACTTCAAGCCAGCAGTTCAACATCAGAGAAGAGTAAATCCAAAAATCCATGATGTTATCAAACAAGAGGTTATCAAACTTCTTGATGCAGGATTGATTTACCCGATCTTAGATAGTCCTTGGGTTAGCCCAATTCATTGTGTTCCTAAAAAGGGTGGCATTACTGTTGTCACAAATGAAGATAACGAGTTAATTCCAACTCGATTGGTTACGGGATGGCGTGTGTGCATTGACTATCGTAAGTTAAATGACGCTACCCGTAAAGACCATTTTCCTCTACCCTTCATGGACCAAATGCTTGAGAGATTAGCAGGGAACGAATACTATTGTTTCCTTGATGGTTTCTCGGGTTATTTTCAGATCCCCATTGATCCAGAGGATCAAGAGAAGACCACATTCACCTGCCCATACGGAACTTTTGCCTACAAACGTATGCCTTTTGGCTTATGTAATGCTCCTGGCACGTTCCAACGATGTATGATGGCCATTTTCCACGACATGATCGGGGAAACAATGGAGGTGTTTATGGATGACTTCTCGGTCATTGGGGATTCGTTTCAAACATGTCTCTCCCATTTAGATAAAATGCTTCAAAGGTGTGAAGACACCAATCTATGTCTAAATTGGGAGAAGAGCCACTTTATGGTCAAAGAAGGCATAGTCCTTGGCCATAAGATTTCCAAGAACGGGATTGAGGTAGATAGAGCAAAAGTTGATGTTATTGCTAAATTGCCTCATCCTACTACCGTCAAAGGTATTAGGAGTTTTCTAGGTCATGCCGGGTTTTATCGTAGATTCATTCAAGATTTCTCTAAAATCGCTCGGCCTATGACCCATCTTCTCGAAAAAGATTCTCCTTTTATCTTTTCTCCTGAGTGCATCGAAGCTTTTGAAACATTGAAGAAAAAGCTTACTGAAGCACCCATTCTCGTTGCTCCCGACTGGGATTTACCCTTTGAGCTCATGTGCGATGCAAGTGATTTTGCTATCGGTGCAGTCTTAGGGCAACGTAGAAACAAGCATTTTCAGCCTATCCACTACGCAAGTAAGACTATGATTGAAGCTCAAACTCATTACACCACCACAGAAAAAGAGCTATTAGCCGTGGTGTATGCGTTTGAGAAGTTTCGGCCATACTTAATCTTAACCAAATGTGTAGTGTATACGGATCACTCGGCTCTCAAATATCTCTTTGCAAAACAAGATGCAAAGCCGAGATTGCTTCATTGGATTCTCCTCCTTCAAGAATTTGATATCATTATACGTGATAAAAAAGGAGCTGAGAATCTAGCTGCTGATCATCTGTCCAGATTAGAAAACCCTCACCAAGATGTTTTCGAGAAAAAGGAAATAAATGAAACATTTCCTCTCGAGACACTCAATGCGGTTTCTTTTCGTGGAAATTATACCACCCCATGGTTTGCTGACTTCGCAAATTACCATGCGGGTAACTTCATTGTGAAAGGGATGTCGACCCAACAGAAGAACAAATTCTTCAAAGATGTTAAACATTATTTCTGGGACGACCCCTACTTGTTCAAAATCTGTGCGGATCAAGTCATCCGACGGTGTGTTTATGGACAGGAAGCTATTGACATTCTCACAGCTTGCCATGCTGGACCCACCGGGGGCCATCATAGTCCAAACTACACCGCCAAAAAGGTGTTTGATTCCGGGTTTTATTGGCCCACAATCTATAAGGATGCCCACGAATTTGTCAAAACTTGTGACGCTTGTCAACGTCACGGAAATATATCTCAAAGAAATGAAATGCCACAAAATGCCATTCAAGTTTGTGAGATATTTGACATATGGGGTATTGACTTTATGGGGCCATTTCCTTCGTCTCGTGGTAACAAATACATACTCATGGCTGTTGACTATTTGTCAAAATGGGTTGAAGCAAAAGCTTTACCCACCAATGATGCCCGAGTTGTTGTGAAATTTTTAAAATCTCTTTTTGCCAGGTTTGGAACTCCGAGAGCGATAATCAGTGATCGTGGTACACATTTCTGCAATGACCAATGTTGGATCGATATACTTTAATCAAACTAAACTAAACTAGCTTGTTAAGGTTTAATAACCTTGGATAAATCCTAAG
>BPTQ01000009.1:27990095-28038249 GCA_019973895.1 Chrysanthemum seticuspe | reverse complement strand
TAACTCAATTCTTTGGGATTACCTCGTATATTTCCTTCTCTCTTCTGTCTCTTCCTCCACAGTGACAAAAATCTGGTTTAGGAATTAAAGTACGAATTAGCAAAAATCAAGATTACATTAGAAAATCGACCCAAAGATCAAGAATACATTATTTGTTCAATAACTTCATAATTAAGTAGTCAAAGTCATCAATTTTAAGGTCAAATACGGACAAGACTAAAAGGGCGGTTTTGGAGATAATAGTTAAACGTCAAAGTCAAATTACTTTCACAAAATTTTAACAACCAAATTCGAACAGAAACCAGTTATTACTCTTAACCACTTCAAAGTACCCATCATTAAGTTTCAAAGTTTTTCCCAGTTGTTTTCAGTTTAGTTTTCAGTTTGAACTTGTTTATTACATAAGAACTAGAAACCCAGCTAAAAGATTACATTAGAACTAAAAACGATTAAGCATGAAATTAAGGATTTGGTCTAAAAACAGTGACACCTCCTTCTCTGTCTTCTCTCTTCCTTTATATGCTCCATTAGGGTTTCTTAACTCAATCTTAGCCATTGATTAGGTTCATTTGATCCCCACCTTTGATTTCCCATTTTGGTGCCAAATTGAGCACATGGGTATTTGTGATTTGAGACAGGGAAAGGATATGACCTGTGTTTTTGGAGGGTAGTGTTTGGAGGGGGGTGGTAATGATGAAGGAGGTGGAGTGTGAGCAGGGAGGTTGCAGGCTATGGTGATGATGGGAGTGTGTAACCCGTGAGGGAGAGAGGGAAAATGGGCGGTCAAAGGAGGTTTGACTGAGCTTTAATAATAGAAGGGGTCAAATGGCATTTGACAGGGGTCCAAAGTAAAAGGCAGGGGGTCATTTACAATTTGACAAGTCCAAGAGGTGTTTAAAGGTTTTAATAACATAGGGACTTGTCTTGTAATTTCTGAAACTGTAGGGACCTAGGCTGCCAAATCTGCAAAGATGCTCCAAGGACTGAAATTGACAAGTATCAATAGTTCAAGGACTAAAGTTGACATTTTCACATTTTCCAGGGACCAATTCTGCCAATTTTCAAACTTGGAGGACCATTTTTGTAATTTTCTCAAAACTTTTTATATTTTTCACCAAAGGACTTAATTTGACAACTTTTGATTTTAAAAGGACCTTTGGTGACTTTTCTTTTGAAATTTTGACTCAGGGACTATTTTTGACAACTTTTGAAACTTGGGGGACTAAAACTGCTATTTTTGCAAATTTGATACGTTTTTCATCTGATTTTGATATTTTTGCATTTAAAACACATAAAACACTGATTTGTGATATTTTTATCATTTTGATGTGTTTCTGAGTGTTTTCAGATGATTTTGCAGTTTATATTGTACAAAAATGATGAGTATTTACACACTCATCAGGATTCCTTTTATGTGACTGGATATTTACGGAATGATAAAGAAGTGGCTGGTTATGATGGCCACAGGTCTACTTTTTCAAGTTTTAAAACTTATGTTATTCCAGATCCTCGTTTGCCAAAGGTATTGAATACTGAAACAGTTTATTTAATGTTTTTAAAAAAAACTTACAGAAGTTGGTACTATACAATATATTTACAATTTGAAATTTATTATTATGGTATACATTCCTACAGACAATTCCAGCTGAGGTTCTTCCAGGGCTGGAGGAACTCGATGTCGTTACTATCATAGCAAATGGTGAAAATTACCCATGTCATGTTAGGCGTGAAGCAGTTTTGTTAAATACTGGAACGTTTTTTTATCAGTTGTTGGGTGAATCATGGAACACAATGGTCGACAATATAGGGCTGGAAGCCGGAACTGTGTGTGTCATAACCAAGAACGGGGGAAATCAACTGTGGGTCAATGCTTTTAATGATGATGGTACCATGATTACCCAGAGACTATACAAAGGAGCACCTACATTAAGGAGGCAGCAACTTCAGCTGGAGTGGCATGAAGAGAGTATGTATTTCATGTTTTTTTAACTAATTACATCTGTTTAATTAATAACATTCTTAACATATACAATACATACTTCTGATGTGTTGAAGATGATCGGATGAACCATATCTGCTATTGGCCATCTCACATGGACCATTTTGGAGAGTATGATAGGTCCTTCTACAAAGAATATGCAGCCATTCAATGCTACAACATATTGGTAAAGTTTTTTTAATTGTTTGGTTATACAATTTTTAAGAGTGATAACAGTTGCTTGTTACTAATTACAATATGTAAAATTATAGGCAATTCCAGCTAAATTCCTTAGTACTCATCCAATGCATATGTATGATCGAGCCCTTATTATACACCGAGAATATCGTCAGGAGATGAAACTGCGCATGCAACCTCACAATGAAAATCCTGAAAGAAACAATCATGTTAATGTGCACTGGAAGTGGAAGCAACTTGCCGCAAGATGTGGATTTCCTTACACAAAGATTATTCGCTTCAAGTATATATCCAATGGTGAAGATTTGGATGTTGAAGATGGCCAGAACACACAATTCTCAGTATTCCATATTTGCTAAAAATTAACATCTACCTGTTTAAATGTTGCTCCTTATGGTTAAATATGTTTAAAACAAACTACTTTATTTGGTATTTTGTGTTTTGTACTTAAGACATATGTTTGGTAATTATCATTAGGTATGTTAAATTAACTTATGTGCAATATTAATTATGTAGTATTTACTTTGGTTTCTTCTAATATGTGTGCAAAACTTACTATATGAATTATTAACTATACTTATCTTGTAATTACTTTTTCTAAAAGATATTTCATAGTTCCACTATATTTTATTTCATTCGCCATGATTTTAAAAAACATCACATACATATAGCCAAATGTGGTGTTTGTTTTTTCAATTTACATATGTACTGGATTTTACAATAACATTAAAATACTAAATTAATGATATAAAAAGAATGTGAACGATAACAAAATTGGATGATTGAATATTTATCTAACATTCAAGAAATAAGAGTAAAATTGAGAAATCAAAAATAAAATAAAAAATAAATTATGCATGGGAGTATGTATGCAAAGTCTTCTAAGTATTTCCAAAATAAATATTTGGAATAATATGATTATTTTATGTTTCCTACAATTTTTTTTTTTTTTTTTTTTTTTTTTTTTGTATTACTAAAAAGTATACAATGTTCAATATATATTATTTATGTTATTAATATCTTCCTAAACACATTAAAACACATTAAAAGACACACACATAAACATAGCCACTCTTTGAATTAGATGCTCCAACGCTCCAGTTTCTATCTTGAATCACACAAGGTAAATGCTCCACCGATTTCGTATTTTACATTACATTACATTGTTACTTTTTATCTTATATGAAGTTGTAGATGTTCAATGTTTTTAAAAAGTTACAGAAATTGAAATCCAAGATTTTTTAAGTAGAAAATCAAAGATCAGAAGTTAATTTTGATGTTTATATACGTATATGTTTATAGTTATGAAGTTGCATGTTGCTTAATAGTTGGTTTAATAAAACGCCCAAATATGATTTAGGGTTAAGATTATGTTAGATGATTAATAGATATGTTAATAGCCTTTTAAAACACAGTTAGTACTGTTTGTATAATCCAAAATATAACCAACATTCTTACTTCTTAGTTAGCTATAATTATATGTAGGATAATGCCTATGGAATTTATTCTTCGGATTAATCGGCAAGGATTCCCTACAAAACAGGTTCTTATCAAAAACAAATTATGATATAACTTAAATATAATGTGTCTGTTTAAGTCTTTAAAAACATGTTTTCTGTTTCTATGCAGTATCTTCCAGATGTGTTTAATGAAAATTGTTACATTGGGAAAAATCATGTTTACTTGACAAGTAGAGAGAGAGTCAGGGTTAAAGTTGAAATAGTCAAAGTAGGTGGTAACAAATACGAATTGGTCGGTTACAGATGGTCACAGTTCTATTTTGCATTCATACCAATTTATGCTGAGACATTAAACTTTGTGCAAGAAGGGGACGATTCCTATTATGTGACCAGCTACGATGCAACTGGATATGAAACAGGTGGTTATGAGGCAATAGTTGGACGGTCTAGCAGGTATTTGAGTAGGATTCTCCCTCAACATAACATGGTTCAGGTATCTACACTTGCTACATATACACTTCGTTTTTGGATTTTGTATAATTAAACTTAATTATTAAAATTATACAAAACTTCAGATAATTCTAGCCGATTTCCTACCGGGTTTAAAGAAAAAGGACCACATCAAAATTTGTGTTAACAAATGTAGGTTCAATGTTGTTGTCAGACGTCAAAAAGATAAGGGAAACAAAGGTTGTTATCAATATGTTATGTCTGATGTGGGTTGGAAAAATAGTGTTGAAAGATTCAATCTTAGAGTAGGGGAGTATGTAGTCTTGATGAGGGAGAGCAACAACTACTTACGTTTACAGGCCTTTAATATGGTTGGTCGTCCAGTAACTGATTGTCATTTTCTTGGAGCAACAAAGCTGAGAAAACACCAACCCAACCTTGATTTTTGGGAACAGGGTATGACATGTTAAACCTTTTAATACTTTAAAGACTAAATGTAATGATATATCAAATATGTTTTAAGTGGTTTTTTGTGGTATGTCATTACAACTGATGATAGAATGAGGCATCAATGTTTTTGGGATCAACACATGGACCACTTTGGTGAAAAAACTCATTCTTTTTATGTGGCTTATGAAGATACCATAGACAGACAACGACTTGTAAGTAGTTATACCTGATTTTTTATGGTTATGATGTGGCGCTTAATAACATATTATTCTAATTATTACACTTAATTGCAGTGCATACCAGCTGATTTCCTTGACAAACATCCAATGCATACTTATAAAAAGTGTTTCATAAGATACAAAGACATAGTATATGAGATGCGTATAAAAATGGTACTTCACTTAGAAAATCCCGATCGAACAAACCATGTAAACATTCATGGGGAATGGAAGAAATTTGCTCAAGTTTGCAAATTCAAAAAGGACAAAATGCTAAGGTTGAAGTACATGTTGAATCTGGAGGAGTTCAATGGTCCTGACATAGGTGTATTCCCTGTGTTTCATGTATGTTAGAAAATGAATTTGTGGAATACTTTGGTTATCTTTTGTGCACAACGGATTGTTTTACTCTTTTGTAATTTGGAACATTGAAGCAATTGTTTAAGGTATTACCTTGGTCATATGTATTGTTAACTAAAACTATGGTTCGGTTGTAAAATATTCTATGTAAGCTGATATATGTTTTAATGAATGTGTTTGATTATCAAACAATTGCCTCGTATTATGCAGCTTATTTGTTTATTAAATGTAAATGGATTCCCTGTGTTCCATAACATATTCAAACTAATAATTGCATGGTTGCATATATATTAAAAATTCAGAAGAACTATAAACATTTAAAAAATGTAATGTAATACTTGTCCAATAATAAATGTAAACAAACGCAAATATTTAAACTTAATACCATATTAAAATTGATCCTATAATAACCTAAATAATAATATGTTTGTCAAAATCATAAACTAAAACAATTGATTGTTTATCAAAAAAAATTAAATAGATAGGTAAAAGAAGATGCAGTGCATGTTCTATGCATCATTGTTTTCTATATCATTTATTTGCATCTTTTTATTTGGTTGGACATCTTCCTCATCGACACAATCATTCTCTGCTAACTCTTCTATTCCACGATTTATTTTTTTCAAAACACCAACTGGATCATTCATACTATCAACAGTTTTTTCACCTCCAACACCACTTCCATTACTTGCAGATTTAGGAGTGTGTACTTCAGCATTCTGCAATGTACAACAGTTACAAAGTTAATTTAACTTATTTTTAAAAAAATAAACAATTGTAAACTGTATTTAATAATAAAATGTATAATACCTCCTCCATATAATTTGATGGTTTTGTATTTATATTCTCAGCAACTTTAAACTGATGTTCTGCATTCTTTCCCACGTCTTCTAACTCACTTAAATCATATGTACCATCTTCAAAATCAACATGAGGAGTATCTAAATCTTCTTCGCCAATATCTGATTCATCTATATCATGTTCATTATCATCTGAGACATTATCGGAATTCAAAACATCATCTTCTTTTTCAAAATCATCTTCCTCATTTTCAGAATCATCTTCACCATTGCCAAACTCATCTACATTATCATCTAAACCACCTTCATTATTGTATAACACATCATCGGCATTGTCTGAAAAATCTTCCATATTGTATTCCTCATCTTCTACATCCTGTCATGTGTTACAAACTCAATTTTAATTTAATAACTATTGTATACAATATAAGATTATAATAAAAAAAAATTGACAATTATAAAGTAATTTAAAATGCTAATATCAATACCTCTTCATCTAGGAAACCATTTTTGAAATACATGATTGTGTCAACATCATCGGTCACCTTTTCAGTTCGATAGATATGGCTGTTGTTGCTGTGGTTAAATTCAGAATACTTAATTTTAAATAGATATTGTTTCCCGATAATCTGGTTTAGATCATCTGGGAAGTATTCTTCGGGGTCCATGCCTTGTTTCTCCATAATTTGCCACGCTGACAAATTAGTCATCTTGTGTACATTTTTATCAAAAATAACCACCTGTGCGGTTCCACTTTCATCAACAATACGAACAATGATCTTGAACCTTAGACCAACAAATAATAAAGTTTTAGTATTTCAATAATTAATCATAATTTTATATATTCAAATAATAATTAAAAACACAATGTTTTTAATACCTCGATGCAACAGCATATGTTTCACCGTGTTTCTTACAGAACCACACTTGCTTCTTATTTCGACCATTCATTCCACCTTTTGAAGAAACTGTTGTTACTCTTGTGTTACATGCTTTACACGCTGTATAAGCCCAACCATTTTCATATTGGATGCTATGCACAGTAGCATAAACAACACAACATGTATCCTGCATTTTGCATAGTTTTTTATTTATCATATTCAAATACTATATTATGACAGATGTATTATGCTTTTTCATAATTAAATAAATGCAACAAAGCACTCTCTTCTTACCGGTTCAATGCTTCGGATCATACCAACAAACCTCTTTACACAACCATGCATAAATTCTGCAGGTGTAACAACAGCTTTTTCTTGATTGTGCAACTGGATCTTGAATTCATTTGCATTATATCATTCTTGCGATTCGTATCTTGTATGTTTTAAAATTATGTTACATACAGTAAAGTAAAATACATATTAATTAAACAACAAATATAGTATAATTATTATAAAAACCTTTTCCGAAATAACAATAACGGCGGAATCTTCCTGTTAATGAAAATCCTGCTTCCAAATAACGCATTATGCACAGCTGGTTTATCTGATTTTGTACAAACAACACACACAAAAAAAACAAAAACAATTTATATTAACAAAACGCATCCTATTTTAGAGTCTTCCAAATTATTAAAAAATATATGGCTGAAAACTTATTGTCCCACTACTTGACCTTCCCAAGCATCAAAAGGATGTCTAAATGGCCAACTTCTTCTAGCCTGTTTTCATAGTCGTTCCACATTAACGCCCAATTATCCCAAAAAGTGCACTCAAGCCTGTAGGATCTGTATAGTATGATATAAATAAATACATTTACATTGTAAAATTGTATAGAATATAACTATCATATTAAAGTTTTTATTTACTCAGCATCTTCAATAACAATTGTTCTGCGGATTTTTGGACCACCATGGTTGTTCACACCTACGATTTTCCCAATAGCAACAACTGTTCCAACCACATCTGTTGAATAACATAGATTAATGTTTTTGTATTTACAATATTAAATAGGAATTAATATTATAAGTAGGTGTCAATGAAATCCATACCAACACAATCATGATCATGGTACTCATTCACTGGGTCTAATATACGGGAAAATGGCTCATATATAAATCCAATGACATTATCATTTATTTGTTCAACACCCGTAACATTAGTCCCTTTGAAAAAAGATATTTTCTATCTGTTTGGTAACAATGGTAACCTTCCACCATTTTCCGCCACACCAAAGTTAGATATTATGTAGCATTGACCTTCTTGAAGGAGAGGCTCAAATTTAAACATGAATTCTTTTTTGATGTAAATCTGGATTCGGTTGTCCTGGATATACATTGTTAAAAATTAGTGGTCATTTATATTAATTTCATAAAATACAAAATAAATCAAAAAAATAATACTTACCTCTTGATCTTGGAAAACACAGTCCAAACTATATGGATCATATTCTTCATTTAGTTTGTGAGAGTGCCAAATAGAAATACATCTTCCTTTGATTGCCATGTTGGTAGCCATAGGATTAACGTTTCTTATTGGAGTTATGATTCGTTCCTTCACTCTTTCATCTGGATATTTTTAAACATTATAAATCTAGCAAACACATTTCAACATCAATGTAAATTAAACTAAAATATAAGAATATACCTGCTGAAGCACTTCCATTGGAGGAAGTATGCATTCCATTACCTTTTTTATAATGAGGTTTACCTGTTACAAATTATTGTTATTTATCAAATGCATTTACAAAATAACTTATATTCATAAATCATTTAAACACAAACCATCAGACGAATTTTCAAACGACGTAGTATGTACAGAATAAGCTTCTTTTGTTTGTTGTCTGCCTGACACACTATTCTTAAACCCGGACTTAGGTGTCCCTGAATAGTCTCCTTGATAACAAAATTTGGAATTTCTTGACTTCAAATAAGCTGCACTTCTAGGATCTTTTTGCTGGTTTCTGATGTATTCCATCCTTTTACAGTCAACAGCATTGTAATCAACTGAGCCTTTTTTACTAACTGATAAATATATACCATATATAAGTAACAAATCATTCAGAATATAATATATGTTTCAATTTATAAAACTATTGTACCTTTTTCTGATCTTCCACAATCAACAATGTTAGATATAGACTTATTAGCAGGTGTGTCACTTTGAGAGCTATCATAAGCTGCCTAAGACTTTAAAGATGATACTTGCTTCCCAAAATTTTTGGTTAACGCAGGTTTAACTACAACAAATAACTCTAAATAAAATACGTATATTATCAAATTTAATAAACACTGCACAATATAATAACTCAAATCAGCTTTACCCTTTGATGCAATTGAAACAGTCTGCACATGGGTTCCAGATCTTTTCCCGGGAGTGTCACTTTCAAATAACGACATATCGATAACACTGTTATCACCTAATGGTGCCACAACTGTTCAAAACAGGTACCAAAATTGTATTAGGTTTTCAACTCAATTTTAACTACAACAAAAATATCTACACTATAGTACATTAAGATTAACTACCTATAGAAGGATCTCTAATTGTGCTTGTCTCAATTCTTTTCTTAATCTTATCTGTGTTATTCCATGATCAAAGGTTATAAACATGTATGCACTATGTAAACATGCGTATACAGAATGTAATATTTGGAACACATAAAACACATAAACGTGGAACACATCATCTAACTCATAACCAAATCAATTTTACAGATATAAACAAACAATTATTCTGCTAAAATAAACACCAATATAAACAAAAACAAACCAACTAAATTAAAAAAAAAAACAAAAAACCTTCAAATATGATAATCACTTCTTTATTACCTGCAGCTTGTGGATCAACTGTGGTGTCATTCTTTTGTGTCTTCTTGTTAAAATCAGAATTACTTGTTCATGTAAAACCATCAATAAAAACAAAAAAATAACCAACAACATCAACATCTTATACATTCAAAAAACATACAACCTGTAACGAATAAAACAACATCAACATCTTATACATTCAAAAAACATACAACCTGTAATGAATAAAATAAAAAAAACAAAAAACCTTCATGCAACATGCAACAATAATATCATAAAAACTTCTTTACTACCTGCAGCTTGTGCATCAATTATAGTCTCATTGTTTTGTGTATTCTTGTAAAAATCAGCATTACTTATTCCTATTAAACCATAAACAAAACACAAAAACTGAGCAACAACATCAACATGTTATAAATTCTAAAAAAATACAACTTGTACCTGATGAAATCTTTGTAGAAACTTTCTTACCAACACGTTTCTGTTTTTTTCCTTGTAGATGGATTCCTGCAAAATACAAAACATATATAGTAAACACATACATAATATAAAAACATAACCATCATATTCTTTTTTTTAATACCAGATATATTCCTACATACATAAACTAAAAAGAAAACAATCGTATATGTTAACACCTAAATAACCTGAATCCTTTATACTCATTGATTTAGCTTCTTCTGATTTCTCAGAATTGTTGCTGTACTTGGCAGTTGAAAGCCTCTTTGAGAACCTCTTGGACTGAATGTTTGACATTGAAGAAAAGAGAATATGTAATTGTGCAATACCTTTGTAAATAAGGGTGTATATATAGTGTGAGATTAGGTTA
The DNA here is from genome assembly GCA_019973895.1 of Chrysanthemum seticuspe. NCBI lineage: Eukaryota > Viridiplantae > Streptophyta > Magnoliopsida > Asterales > Asteraceae > Chrysanthemum > Chrysanthemum seticuspe. The sequence continues at coordinate 28,027,758 of BPTQ01000009.1, read as the reverse complement.
AACAATAAAGAAAGAGTTAAGATAACAATGAATCCATACCAAACTTATCCTAATCTTATTTTAAGTAAAAATCAACACACAAACACAATCCTAAAACAATACAGATTTCTAAATTTTTTATTAAATTCGAAATTCATAAAGCTATTTATATATTATAGAATGCAACATAATTATCAAAATAACTTGTTGCCTAAGTGGTAAACACACAAGTTATTTAACAAACCAACCAAGGTTCAAACCTTTTATATATATATATATATATATATATATATATATATATATATATATATATATATATATATATATATATATATATATATATTCTAACATTTCTAGGACCAACGAATTCATTCGGGCAAGACATCTTACGATGTCATGATGCGCCCATTCCTATGGCCATTCCTTTAATACTTCTGGCTCTCGGGAGTCTCTTTGTAGGATACTTGGCTAAAGTGTGACTTGTTAGCCCATAAGTAAATACTGTGACGAAGCGGCTGTTGATCACCCGACACAATTGTACGAGGTCATAATTCACCCAACACGATATATATATATATATATATATATATATATATATATATATATATATATATATATATATATATATATATATATACATATATATATATATACATATACATATATATATATATACATATATCCAAATATATATATATACATATATATATATATATATATATATATATATATATATATATATATATATATATAATATATATATATATATAGGCTCCGGTTCCATTGAGAAGGTTTTTATTTTGAGAAGATTGAGAAATCTTCGTTTGAGCAAATTGATTCATGTTTTTTATTTGATTCACAAGTAAACATCATGTTATGGTGAATCGAATTTATAAATCATAAATTTGATTCACATATCATTGTCAAAATTGAGTTATGATGATGATTCATTAAATTTGTACAGATGATTCAGTATTCTACATTTATCGCAAAATCGAGAGATTTTGAACATTGATTCAAATTTTTTTTACACATTTTGAATTTTAATCACATTAAAATGAGTTTTACGCTTGAAAAACATGAATCAAAGTTAAAAATCTATCATTTTTGAAAACCTTCTCAATCTTCTCAAAATAAAAACCTTCTCAATCGATCCGGATTTTATATATATATATATATACTAGCCTAGTACCCGCGCCTAACGGCAGCGGTGTATAGGCGAGTACCCGAACCTTGTGTCTAATGGTGAGGTTGTGTCAATTTGTTTGTGATTTTTTATGCATTTGTAGGGTCGTTAAAAGGTAACAACTGTTTATGTGTAGTTTTTTTTAGAATTTTTGTGTGTGCACTTTCCTTTTGTTGGTTAGGCGAATTACTACGGCGACAGCTACATGATAAATTAATAAAATATTTTTGCGTGTGTAGTTAGACTTTGTCGTGTGTTATTGTGTTTTATTTTGAAAGAACAATCCTGGTTAAATTGTGTATTTATATTATTATATATGTAACGTTGGATATTTTTTATTATTTCATGTGTTAATTTTTGTATTTTAACTTAGGTGACTTAATGCTGACAAATGCACAATTGCACTATAAAATGTCATTTAACTTTTGAGTTGCCAAGATACGACTATTATACAAGCAAGTGGGGTATCACAAAAAAAAACTGAAAGATCAAATGAAACAATATTAACTATCATCAAAATTTAAATATTCACTTTTTATTTTTATTTAAAAAATGCTTTGCGAACGATAAATCTTATCGTTAAGTGATAACATATAAATAATCGCAACACCTAATTTATCTTTCAATAGATTGTCACATTTTACTTTATTTTTTTATGTTTGTTAAACCAAACTCACGCGGATATGATTAACACCTATATTTGTTTTTTAGCAAACACGAATCTATATCGAGGAAAAACACTACTGATCATAATTATTTTCCGGGTTAATTTATGTGTATGGTCGCTTTTTGTAGATTCCAATTAATTGTTGTTTTTATTTTACCTTTTTAAGTTTATGTGTCCATTAAATGGTCTTGAAAGCCATCTTCAGATTTTTTTAACAAAAATATTTGAGTATTATATTGTTTAAAGAAAAATGGTTGTTGGACTTACTAATCATGCCTACAAATAAACCTAATGATTTGATTTTAAAAAATTGATTGGTGTGAATTTAGAGAGAGAAAGTACTTAATGCAATTGTACAAGTGATTTATGTATTAGATATATATTTAAGCTTTTGTTGTACGTCTAAATAACAAAAAACTTACGGATCTTTAAAGAAAGAGTAATTAAAAAATACGGATTTTTAAATAAAAAAAAATCAACAAAAAAAAATTCGGATCTGTAATAAATAAATTAAAAACTTACGGATCTAAAAAAAAGGACTTTTTAAAATAGCTTTAAAAAAATCTATCAAAAAAAATACAGATCTTAAAAAAAATCAATATATCTACAATAAAAAAACATTAGATCTACTAAAAAAATTAAATAACTTGCGGATCTTAAAAAAATAACAAAAAAATACGGATCTTTAAAAAAAACTAAAAAATATACGGATCTTGATAAAAAAAAAATTACGGATCTTAAAAACAAATTTAGATCTACAAAAAAAATTAATAGATCTACAAAAAAAATAGATCTACTAAAAAAATTAAGAAAGTTGCGGATCTTTAAAAAGAAAAAAAAAAGAATCTTTAAAGAAAAACGGAAAAACAAATACGGGTCTTTAACAAAAAGTAGATCTATCAAAAAAAATTACAAATCTTAAAAAAAATTTAGATCTATAAAAAAAATTAGATATACAAGAAAAACACTCATATTTATTAAAAAAACATCCAAAAAAACGGGCGTCGTTGGTTGTTGTTGTGGTGGCGGGCGTCGTTGGTGGCGGCAGTAGGGTGGTGGCGGCGGTACTGTGGTGGCGGCAGTAGGGTGGCGGCGGTGGGAGTAGGGTGGCGGCGGGTGGTGTAGGGTTTGGTTTTTGTGGAGAGTTTTTTTATAAAATGAATTTGTTTGTGAGACTGTTTTTTTAAATGAATGAGATTGGGGTTTGGTTGGGATGAGAGTGTTTTTTTGTGTGTTTTTTTGTGGAGAGTATGGCTTGGTTGGGAGATGAGAGTGTTTTTCTTTGTTTTTTTAGTGGGATGAGATTGTTTTAAGTGTGTGTTTTTTAAATAAAAAATTTAAAGTGAAAGTAAATAGGATTGGAGGATGGGTTTTTGTTGGGTATTGGTTTGTTGGGATTGTAGGTTGGTTGGTTTGGTTTGGTAATTTTTAGGATTGTATGTTGGTTTGGTGTGTGTAAATTTAGGCTTGGAGGTAGGTTCGGATGGCTGAATCTTAAAAATAGAGGGTTGGGTTTCTGTTGGGGATATTGATTCTTTATAAGGGAGTATATATATATATATATATATATATATATATATATATATATATATATATATATATATATATATGTGTGTGTGTGTGTATGTATGTATGTATATATATACACTAGCCATTTAAGCCCGCCCAAGGGCGGGCACGACTTGTGATTTCTTGTTTGTTTAATTCCAAGTGTAATTTAGTTTAGTATTTTTTATGTTTACATAGAGTTATATATATAGTAACAAACAGTTGTTTTGCTAGTTTAATTGTGATATGATTTTTATTATTTTAGTGTTAAATTGTTTGTACATGAACATTATATACTAAATAGAGATTATTTTAATAATATGTTATTTGGCGAGCACGACTTGTGATTTCTTGTTTGTTTAATTCCAAATGTAATTCAGTTTAGTATTGTTTATGTTTACATAGAGTTATATATATATTAACAAACAGCTGTTTTGCTATTTTAATTGTGATATGATTTTTATTATTACAGTGTTAAATTGTTTGTACATGAACATTATATCCTAAAAAGATATTTTTTTTAATAATATGTCATTGTTATTTTAATTGGATTATTCTCATTATAATATTATTAACACCTAACAACTACTAATGTTTATTATATTGACACAAAGCGTATGAAAGAAGCTGATAGAATCAAAGCGACACCTTGGATCACCAACTGTTCATCTTCTCCAAGAATCTATTCGATCTTTTTGCTATTGTACAATGTGAGTTAGTTTATGAACTTCGATTTTGGTTACTTGTTATTATTTTAGTTAGAGTAAAAATGAGTCTTTTTTAGTATCCGATTATTTTTTTGGACCTTTAGTGTGCATGTTTAAGTTAAATATCATGTATTTGTTTGTTGGCATTTGTATTTTGATATACATGTATTTGTTTGTTATTGCATGTTGTTATTGTTGCGAATTTGTAAAACCCCCTTTTGTTCTGTTTGATGTATGTGTGGATTGTTAATAATGATATTTTTTATTGTGCAATCAAAGTTTAGTGTATATAGGTTCAAAAATGCCTACTCCAATGCTTGTTTGCGATCAATTAGCAAGGGTTGTTAGTTCTAGGCGGGCAAAAGATATGATGCTTGTATTCTATGCCAATGAAATTGAAACGACCAAGCGTGCAGAGGTGGATTTTAGAAAGAGAGCGACAGAGATTCAAGGACGGGTTCGCAGAATGGGTCAGCTGGTGACGGAGCTGGAGATGTTTTTCTGGGAGGGATCTTTGAAATGCATTTCACATCTCTTGAAAGTCCAAAAAGAAGATTTGCTGGAAGCTACTAAACTCCTGATGGATGTTATTAAGATGCAGGAGCGTCTTGAAGAATTTTTTGTTATGGTGGAGATGGTGAAGGCGTTGGAGTATTAGTGGCGTCCGCTTTGTTGTTATGGTCGTTTATGTGTTTTGGTTTGTAGTATTTATGGGTTAGATGTGGGGTTTAACTATCTTTTGCTTGTGGTCTTTATGTAAGTATGATGGTTGTTTATTACTCTTGATGATGATCTTAATATATATATTAGATGTTTAGTAATGTGTTGTCACTTTTATGTTATTTTTAGTTTATGTTATGATTTTGTTTAGGATTGTTAGTGTTTGTTATTGTTTAATTTGATGCAGACGTATGTTTTATGTTATTTTTAGTTTATGTTATGATCTTTTTTAAGATTGTTAGTGTTTGTTATCGTTTAATTTGATGCAGTCGTATGTTGCAAAGGGTGTATTCCATATTCTTTTTATTTGTTATTTAAGCTTTATGAATCAATAAAAGTATTAGGCATTTGTTTCTTTGTTTTGACGTTGTGTTGTTTGATTGGTTACTTAACATTTTCCATTCAATATAGGTGGCCGTTGAATCCATATATTATGTAAACAAACTGTTGTAGCATGACATTGTGTTGAATCCAGGTATTATGTAAACAATTTGTTGTGGCAAATCTGTTTTTTGGCGCATCCAATCATTAGTAATATTATTAAATCATGTTGAATCAACAATAGATTAGCAAAAAATGTCAGGGAAAATATGTGTTTAGGCGCTCTGCATTATTAGTACTATTCTTAAATCATGTTGAATCAATAATAGATTAGCAAATTAGAAATCATTAACGAAAGTAACAATTTGTTTAAACTAAAATACATAGTTTCAACAATATCTAAACAAAAACTGAAAAGATCCTAAATGTTGTGTCTTCAAAAAAGAGGTTACAAATTTGTAAATGTATGTGCAATACACAGCTACACTGCGATTGTATATTAACAGACATGAAATATAGCTACTCGTTGGTTGACACCGTCGATAACCTTTGTCTGATAACACTTTAGTTTAATGGGCATCACCTTGTGTTCTTCAAAGCGACAATCTTTTCCAAATTGATACCGATTTCCTTCCATGACCAAAGATTGAATTTGAAAAGGGTTTGTCTGTTTTAAAAGCACTTGTAAATTGATTTCATATACGACATTCATGTGGACAATCTCTGCTTTTCTATACTTGTGCATGTCCAAGTCATCCCAGATTGGTGAGTTGATTATCTGGTTGGTCACATAAGATTTTGCATATGTTAGAATGTTGTACTACTTAACTTATATGTAATGTTTGTTTTTTGCGAAATTATTAGTAGTATATTACCAGTTTGTAGTAGTAGCCAATATCTGGACGGAAGGGTGTGTAAAAAACTCTGTCTTCATTTATGTGAGACGCGTGATGGTACCATGTGCTTATGTGCTGCATTCTCACGTCTGCAATAATAAATTTGGTGTTAGTTAGTTATTTCTTTATAGTTCTCTTTTCCCAATATTTTATACTTTGTTAAAAGTTTAAGTTATTTATAAAATCAAATACTTACCATGTCTGTCGCGATACATAAGTGGTCTTGGTGGTTTTTTTAACAAAGTTGCTCGTATATCTTCCCTGATCAATCCTAGTCCATCATATCCTCCTATTATGACAACTGATAAGGTATATTTGCCTAGGTTTTTGAACACAAGCTTCTGACCACACTCTATTCCTGTTGTTACTACAAAGTTGTCCCAACCGGATCTTGTGAATGCATTCATTCTAATGACTCTATCTTCCCATGGTTTTACTCTCTTGTGGCGAACTTGGAATGTCAGAGCATCGTAATGGAGTGTGACGGTGTTTTTCCAAATATCTTGTAAGAAATCCCCTGGCAGTAACTGCAAGTAATTTTAGGAAATTGTAAATTTAGATAGTTTATGAAATTGATAAGTTAGATATAGATCGTGTTTTTTACCGTGATTCTTGGGGTATATGTTGACAAACATGTGATCATTCTTGGTCCTATAGTACGCCTGTCATACCCTGGACACTCTGATCCATTTATGTCATATACCGTAACATAAAAGTCTTCTTCTCCTTGCCTTATAAAATGGATTGTTGCTGTGTTGAGAGGCACATTGGATGCAACAAAGACAATCCATTCTTTGTCTGATAGTACCCATTTTCCATCTATGTTTGTGATCTTTGTTTTGTAACGGTACCTGTCATGGCCGTTCAAGTACAACATGTTGTTTGGAGTCTTAAAGTACCCTGTAAATACGCTGGGGAGAATCTGTTTTGGTAATTGTAAAGTAAGTGATATGCAATTATTCCTGCATTCATAAATGCATTGTTTCTATAGCTTGTATATAACGTAAAATTTGATGGTTTAGTTTTACCTGTGCATTTTCCGGGGTGTCATGAATGTATTCAAAAACAATTTATTGTGCCATCCTGTTTCAACACTAACAAATCATGAAAGTGAATATAAGTTTTTGGTTGCTAATAGTAATTGCTTATGGTGAAGGATACGTTGACTTCAGGATAGTAGTTTGTTGATTTACAACGGCAAACATTCTGTAAAGCAAGGTTAACCTATGTAAAGCAATTCCTAAGTTTAAATCTAATATTACAATATGAATATGAATATTGTGAGAATGATTATTGTGGTATGTTAGTGGATGATAGTTTTTACACTCAAACACATTAACAGAGCATACTTATTATATGAATATTTAATATAAACTTTAATGATCATGATAGGGTTTCTTCAAGTTATATCATATATCATTGAAATAATATCAGGGGATTCATAATCAATGGGGCAAAAAATGTTATACATGATTCTAAGTTGATTTTAATCCTATCATGGATGATCTATACATACACTATTAGGTTACAAATCGAATATAGAGATAATTCATATTAAATTATGGTTAATTTACATATAAAAAGTGTGTTTGTGATTATCTTTAGATCTTTGAAGGATTTCATTATTGATTAACTTGATTTGGTAGGTGTAGCCACCTGTAAAATTTCACTATCATTAAAAAATTTCACTATCATTAGTTGTCATATCAATAAACTAGATTGTTTATCAAAAATTATTTGAGCTAAGTTAAGCATTTTAGCGTATACGTTTCATTTTTCTTATATAAAACTTTATGCATCCCCGAGTAGCATTATTTAAACGAATGATGAAAATTTGATCATCCCTGATATTTACTGATAACTAAATCACGCTCACAAGAAAATTTCCTTGTCTTACGAGTCCGCACGCGCACCAGTATCATAAAAGAAAAACATGAAAAATGAAAACGAGCTAATAAAGTCAAAAACTATATCATCATATCAGTTTCTCTAAAACATGTCTGAAAATATAAGTATTATATTTTCCCGTTTCGGGATTATACGTCTACGAACCAAACAGCGGGACGCGAAATACACTTAATACTCAATTAATACCTAAAATATCTTACAAATACATTTTACAAAATAATAAAATAAAAATAATCCACCCACTACCCTAAAAACCCACGCCCACCTTCCTGCTTTCCATAGCAAATCGTTTTCCTTCTTTTCTCTTTCCCAATACACGGCTTCTTCATCTCTTCCAAAAGGTAAACCCTCCAAAACACTTTCTCACCTCAAACTTCAACCATAACCTAATCTTGATATACATCTTGAAGTATCCCTATCCCACCCTCAATTTTTCCCATGGAAGAAAATCCTGATGATATCAAAAGTCTCCATCGAGTTTATTGTCCCTATGGGTCACGGTTGGAGACAAAACAAGAGAAGACAAGTGAGGACTGAGCACCATGGTGATATTACTCAAGAGAGGCTTTTACCTCATCCCCAATATTGAAAGCCAAGTAAAAAACTTCCTCAAATCCTCCTTTATAAGGCCACGAATGACCAGGGGTTCAACATGTTAGTGCAAATATTACGATATTTAATCTATACAGTCTCGTTTGTTTTGATTGATGACAAACATGTAACTTGTAATACATAACGTAAAATGTACAAGTTACTTGTAATTACATTTGTCTCAACATACATTCAACACCTCTTGATGTCTCAAGTCCTCGTATGTTACAACACAGGTTCGTACATGTTTGTTATGTGGCATTATGATCAAACCCATTAACAAATCATTTAGAATGTTTAAAATACGTTTAGAGTCACTAAGTATTTTAATAGGTTAACCATTCAATTTCGAACCTCATTTTACATTTTGCATTCACAAGTATTTCAAAAGGTAACTAGACATTTTATCAACTAGTTACATAATACATTTTACAAGTTTACTTTGATAAACCTTTAATCTAAAAATGGAAATACATGTTACATCATGTCATGCATCATCTTTGAAATCCTTGGAAGATCACTTGAATATTTTTGTTAGATTGACACTCAATATATCAAATGTGATCTTAGTAAGATTTGGTAATATCTTGGAAAGATTTGAAGAAAGATTTTTTAGATTTTATGTCAGGTACCCACGGCACCAAATTGTATAAAGGACGGAACCCTTTTAAGGGGTCCGTGGTCCGTGGACGCTCCTGTCCACTTTTGGCTATAAATAGAAGCCCATTGTTTTCCCATTTCTTCACCACTTAAAAGCACATCTTCTCCACCTCCTTGCATACATTTAGATCAATCATTAACAATGTAGTAACACACATTAAACACCCTAATGATCATGATCATAATGCTTCTAACATTCATCTTTGTTGTAAGCATACTCTTTGATCAACCAAGGAAATCTTGGAGATCTAGCCATCCCCACTCACCACAAGTTGAAGATCTATCACAAGAGGTTTAGGGAACTTGTGATCTTCATCATGAAGGCTTCCTATCAATGGAAGTTCATTTAGAAGTAGTTATTCATATCCATTAGACATTTATGTCATGGATCATTAGTGTAAACATCATGCATCATAACAACACTTTCACCAAACTAGATTAGATGGTTTATGTGTTTGTGCCATAAAACACAAGGTTTATTATGTTGGGCCATAAAACATATTGGGAGTGGTTGTACCCTTGTAAAAGAACTCGACATCTAGCTTAGTGTCGGAAATATTGTATAGGCGACGTTAGGTTGGTTCTACCTCGAACTAGAACCCGGTATTTAGCTTTGTACCGGAAAAAGTGTAAGCGACGATTGTAAGGTTTTCTCCGCCGAGAAGGGATCTTGTTGATTTAGTGAAGTAACTCTCGAGTTGGGTACTCGGGGAGTGGAGTAGGGCGGAAAGAAGATCCGTGACCGAACCACTATAAATCCTCATGTTCGGTTTGCACTTTCCTTTCTTTATCTCTTTACTTTTATACTTGCACTATACTATTGTTTGTGATGTGGTTTGATGTTCATGATTGTGTGACAACTTGGTTTACCATGCTTTATATTAGTCACAAACAATAATTGGTACTTTCATATTATAACAAGCTTCATAAGCGATTTGATGCTAAAGATCTAAAGTTTTTAAACGGTAACGTATTCACCCCCCTCTACGTTTCCACAATTGGTATCAGAGCCACGTAGCTCGTATTTTCAAAACAAATGGTTTTTAAAATAGAGTACGATCCATGTATCAAATTACCATTGAAGCAAAAAATAATATGAAAAATGCTTTGCTTGTTATACTTAGAAATTTTGTTGTTAATTGTAACTTTGTATACAAGCTTGAAGGTTTTCTTGAAAAGTAAAATAAAAAAAAAAAAAAAAAAAAAAGTTTGTTGAAAGAACTAGTAAGTATTGTATTGTGTGCTCATAGAAAATTTACGAAGAAATATGATTTTAAAGAAGTGTTTGGGATAACTATAAATCTAATTGAAAAATCACCTCCGTAAATGTTTAAGATAAGTTACATAAGTAGATATATTGTTAAATATGTGCATTATATGTTTACTATGAAATCTAGTAAGTCGCACACGTTTTCTCTATGTCAAATACTAGTTTTGGTGAATCTGTCTCAGAGGACCACGGCACCAAATCTTATAAAGGGCGGATCCCTTTATTTGGTTCCGTGGAATCCGTATGTACAGTATGCAGTTTTTTGGGCAACTTCAAAAAATCATAACTAATTAACCGTAAGTCCGTACGAGTCGAGCCACCTATCATTTTAAAGGGAATTGAGTCTACTTTAATTTAAAAATACTCTCATGGCCTGAGTCTTATTTTAAATAAGTGAAATAGACCAAATACTACAGTATGTCTAAAATATTGAGTTTCGCTTTAACATAAAAAACTCAAAATTTTGAATCAAGCAATTTAAGTTGGTATTCTTAGAACTTTGATACAACTTCCTTTGAAACTAAATAATTTGGTAATATGTTTAAAGGAAACTAATCAAGGTTGGTATACATCGTCATATTTAAACGCAAAATGACGAAAAGTGTCTTTCTTGTTATGCTATGCTAAATGACCACTTGTTTATGTTGTTTGCATATATGTTGCTTGCTTATTTTTCAAATTGTTGTTTACACTTGTTTGTTTGCATAATATAAGTATCAATCTTACCATGTTATTTATTCACTTGTTTGACGATTTCTTGTTTATGCACAATAGGTTATTTGCTAGATTTTGTGCACTAAGTTGGAAAATTATTTTACCATCGCTTGTAGAATTAGATCACTTCGTTTGCATAGGTTACTAACATCTCGCATAACTTATGAAATGTCATAACTCACTTAGCAATGAGTACTAAGTAAATTAGTCAAGTACTTTGAAAAATGAAGGTGTTAAGAGAGTGTTTGGTACAAGGACAAAAACAATGTTGTATGATGTAATTTATTTGTTTTTACTTTGTAGGATGATAATATGACTTAAAACAATGTTGTATGCTAACCGGTTTATGCAGGTGGGTAGCACAAGTGTGTTATCAAATTTTACCCATTTTCACTTTTATGTGAAAATCGTTAGCCCTTGATCAAAGTTTATGCTCCACTATATTTGTATATGTGGTATCGACTTTTCCTAACTAGAAGTAATTAATGTCACATGTTTTAAGCAAAATTTCAGGTTTCGGAAAACTCCCCGACACCTAAAAAATGGGTCTGTGAACTTTTCTGATGTCCACGGATCAGACGGCACCAAAATGTTGGTACCGTCTGTTATGTATTTTGGTACCGCCATACCTGTACAGGCGGACCAGGCGGCACCAATTTAAGGGTTCCGGCTGTGTAAAGAAATGGTGCCGTGAATCCTACAGGTAAGTTATTGAATTTTACTAAATCCCGTAATCTAATTTACCAAACTTCGTTTCTAGGATAGTTGTTAATGCATATCTTTCATACCTCACTCAACACATCCTCAATGGATTAACTTAGGATGTTTGACATGATTTTAGACACTTCCATCTCATTAGAAACTACCATCTTTGTATGGATTAAGATCAAATCCATGAATCCTTAGTTCCATAAATCAACACATTCAAGATGATCATTTTCACACCTTCACTGTTACTTTTCCTCAAGCTTAGCATTTCTTAAAGTAAAATCAAAATGACTAAATCCTTAACCTCAAATAAGCCACTTAAGAAAAACACTAGGATTAGCATTCGATCTTGTTGCTTCATTAACTTGAGCTCTTCATCCTCAGACTCATTACCTCTCAACATCTTATCACCCATTCAAGATGTGAACTTTCTAAACTTGAGTACTCCAACTCCACCACCAAAAATCACCCACCATCATCCAAAACAACTTCACTACCAAAGTCTCCAAAGCTTGTTCCTATCAAACTTTGTGGAACACCACCAACATCTCCTCACCCATTTGCGGATGACTTAGATGACTTACCGAGACTAATAAACCTGGACTCATTATTTGCAAAGATATCATACACAAGTCTAACATATAACTATAGATATTGTTTTGTATCTACATGTATTGCCTCACCTGGTTAACATGAAAATAATGTGTCATCCTTCAAGACAATAAGTATTTACATCGAGTCATAACTTACACATATGTTAAATACATATTATCAAGTCTTGTTATCCTTGAGTTCAATCTAAGCTTTATAACCTCAACAAATTAGGATTGACAACTTAAGTATTTCATCCGAAATATTCAAGTATATGCGACTTACGATTGTAGTCATTAAAAGTCATATCCGAAAAATCAACACCCAAGTATTTTAACAAACACATGTTGAAACACTTATCCAAAGCAAACAACCCACTGTGCCACTTATCCCTTTTTGACACCGACTATCCCTCTTCCATCTTTTGGCACCATTAACCGTATTGCTCATGAACTTTCAAGAGTATACTTTAAATCAAACGTGCCCTTTCAAGGTGAACCTATACTTCAGCCCCTAAGCTTCATAGACATAACCAAAACTTCAAGCACTTCACCCGCTAGTTGTAGTAACCAATGAACCATAAGAATTAGTATCCGTACTTTTTGTGTTCAACATCTGTAGACAAATAATCAACCTAAGTACTCCCATAGCACAACAAATCCCTACATCACCGCATCCTTATTTAGACACACTAGAAGACCTACCACCTAGATCAACCAATCCACCATCCTTGTCATCATTTGAATTCGTTGAGTATATTGCTCAAAAAGCCCTTGTGTCCAACACTTGTACTGAATCAAATGCACGTTTGAACAAACTCAACCATCCTTTCCCACATATAAGGACTTAGATAATTCATTATGGCTAGAACCTCAACTATCAAATAAGCATGGTGCTCTTGGTAATTGTTGTCAATTTCCACTAGGTATAAGTAGTACTACTTTCACAAATAATCAAAGTATTAGTAATACTTTGTCGTTATACTTCTGCATAAATTTCGTTAAACTTCAAATCAACATTTTAACAACATATGTTAAAATGCAATCTCAAAGCCAACATCATACACCCCAAGCAATAATGACTCTTGAGGAGTATACATAAGAAACTCGAGTGAATTCCTCTTGTCATCATCTAGTGAATATAATCTTGAGACCAAGTTTATTTAGATGGGACTATCCGATTCAAACACTTTGGCTTCATATCTTCATTTAGGAAAACATGATGTTTTGAAGAACATTATGACTAAGATTCATGCGTTAAGCTTCCATTTTGTTAAAAGGATATTGTATATCCTATGCATCACTCTTGCGACATAAATAGTTGTGTTACAAGAGATTTAATTACACCTCATTGGCTAAATGATCTTGAAACAAACATCTACAAGTTCTGTGAACTAGCATATCCAATTCATCTTGTCATACTTGTTTTCATAAGCATGATAACTTTATCCCATGGGATAATCTCATTTGTTGAAAGATACTATTTGTATCTATTTCCTTTCAAGTGTACATCATAACCTAACCTTGCTCAAACCGAGTGCACATCCAAGGTTAAAACTACACAATTTTAGAGCATACACAAGATCTATTGAAGTTGGTAACCTCACTTAGCTTCTTGTTAAATAATGTTCCAAAGAGCTTTCTTGAGAACGTTCTTAGTTTAACATATTCCATTCTCTAATTTAGATGATCAATTCACATTTAAAGTACAAGATGTCATCCATTAGATCATACAATTAGTTGTGTAATTTGAACAACTTTCGATTCTAAACACAAGATTAAAACACATTGTTTATCAAACACACCATTGTTAAAATTCATGTGTATAACATAACATCTTCATCTCCTTAGTTATATTGCATATTAGTTGTGTCACATTAAGCCAAGTATTGGTAAACTATCATCTTTTATACACTTTAATAGGCAAAAGTAGGAGTTCCCATCTTTCTAACATGAGAATGATTACTGGAGAATCTATTGCACTAGAAACTCAATTTGACCTAACGGTTGAATTGCTTCCTGGAGAGAAGTTGGGTTTGTGGAATCACCCGTAAAAATGGTCGTGTTTAGCCTTAATTGAGCACCGCTAGTAATAGTATCATATTCATTCTCCAACTTGAAAAATATGTTCTCCTATACTTGCCTAAAGTAAGTGTTAAAACATTGATAGTTTGCCTCGCCTTAGGAATACTAATCAAACAAGTAGTATATATGACTTTTCTTTTAAAACCACTTGCATTGCACTTACATGTGTTGATTACATGTTCTTGTTTGATACGATAAGTTGATTTGACATTATCTTAGTGTTTGATAACTAGTCGAATGTGTAAACCTTAGTACGGTTTTATCTTTATAATGCTTGTATTCTTGTTTCATGCTACTAAACGTTTAAACCTAAAACTCTATTTGCATGATACTTACTTTTGAATTAGTTTTAGCATGATTAACATGTTACTTATGAAATCATATTATGTCATTTTGATACGTGATAATTCTGATATGATAAGTTTGTGTTTGAAAGCTATTAGTTGGCATTCATTATATCTATGTGTAGTACGTTCCAAATGATACATGCTCCAAATTGTTATGTCTTAAACATGGCTTGCATGAATCTTTCATCTTGTTTCTTTTGCTTCTTGTCACACTATTTGTTTGCCACATGTGCACATATAATATGTCAAAGTGCTTTTGGTATGACAAACTTTTAGAAGCCTTTTTATCTTACAAATTAAATCACATAGATTGTTGTATAGCCAAGTGTGCTTAAGTGTCTAATTCTAACGACAAAACAATCTCAAAATGAAATGTCTTGAATAAAGTCGTATTCTTGCATAATATGATTATCTTGATGCTATCTTGTGTGGTGATTTCTTGTCTACTAAGTACAATGTGTTGTTTTTGCTTATAATATGTTATCATTTGATTTCTATCATGTTAACATCTTTTGTCACTAACAAATTTGTTTTGTAGGTTGATAACAAATTATTTGTTATCTCACTTGGTTTTAACTTTTATATGCTCATTTTGCATAATCCCCTTTATTGCTACATAGATTAGTAATATGCTTTATGGGACCCCTACACTTGCATATAGTTTAAAAGCATATAGAATTAAGTTCTAGCTGGTTGCCTTTGCATTTTTGTCTTTCAACCGACCTCTTTCCAAATCTCATTTTAGCTTCCGCTTTCCGAAAATCATCTCCATCATTATTTAGTTATAACAATACTCTGATCCTCTTCACTTCCTATTAGGAAACCACATGCCTCATCATACGATCATCTCATATTAATCGATAAGAGGTACATGACTTTAAGGATGAAGCTCATTGTATGCTAACCATCATCCAGAAAAACATTACTAAGCTCACCTCCTTCGTTAACCCGAATAACCTCCTAAACACTTTGTTGTCATTCCTTATTTTATACATTGCACATTATGTTGGATGTCCACCAATTAAGGGGGAGAGAAATCCATTCACATAATTGTATTTTGTCAAAATTTATGTCTCTTAGACTCTTAAATGCCAACACATAGATAAACACCACTTAGCTAAAACCGGTTCACGAAACCACAACTAGTTCAACCTTTTTAATTTATATCACAAGTTTACACCAATACCTCATCAAGTGAAAAACATATCATGTGTTTTACAAACTTCTTCATCTCCACAATCAACGAATCTAGGATTTTCCTTAACCTAGCACCTTACAACTTCACTAACTAGAACACCATCATAGGATCTTATCCTTTTCTCGCTTGACATATATCATGCATGTCATTGTCAGTGCAAACGATATATTAATCAAAACAGCCATTTCCAACACGTTGGTCCATCCAACTCTCACTTATATGATGTCATTCTCATCCTCATATAGGTACTCATTATTATTATTAGTAGTATTTTCCATATTGTCTTCACTTCTTTTTCAAAGTGATAATCATCCATGTCGGTCAAAACCATGCTAATACTACCTTTCCCATTGTCACCTAGAATAGGCCATTCTTATAATTCGTGTCAATCAATGAACGAATTTATCTTCATGATTATCACTTTTATATATTCTTAGATAGAACGCATTATTGATTACTCTTGGGTTGAAGCATATGAGAACTTGCTCAAACAATAGGTTGTTAGCATCAATAAATCATTCAAATCATAACCCTTATGCATCATTGAAATGCAATGTCCATTCATATTTTTTTTCCTCTTAGCTTTGGTCACTTGACATGACGAAAGGATTGCATGAATCCATATTTTTATATTTGCTATACATACGAGTTTCTAACTCCTTAATAGCTTCTTACCTAGTCACCACCACCTTCCATCACCACTTTCACTAATCATCACCACCATGGATTAGCGAAAACTTACTTTTGTAAATCTCGAGTCATCTACCATCACCACATGATTCCTACAAGTAAACCGACACCAACACTAGCACCACTAGTGGCACACCCGGTGGGAAACTTCATATCTTCTTTCTAGGAACTATTTTGTAGTTTTTTATCACATTATATTCTCACTTTTCTTATGATTGTAATTAGGAGACTACACTTCATGAGATCTTTGATTATATCATTTATCACATATATACATCTTATTTTTCTTTGTGAAAAAGATGAAATATATTGCACTAATATTTTTCATTGTAGGTTCATCATCATATACACTTGATTGTATATAATTTACTCATCTAAAGATGAAGTTTGGATCAATTATTTTTCTTATTTTAGGTGCTTCTTGACACCATAGAACAAGGAGGAATGTCCTTTAAGCACTCATATTGCATCGTCTATACACTTGGTTGTATATGACATATTTGTCTAAAGACAAAGCTTCTATTATACTAATATTTATTTTGAAGGTTCATCTTGACGCCCTAGAGCAAGGGGAGCTTCCGTCAAGAATTTACTGAGTGCATCTTATATACACTTTGTTGTATATCACTTACTCGTCCAATGACGAATATAGTTTTGCACTAATATTTGTTTTGTAGGTTTTTAATTATACCCTGACGCCTCAAACAAGGGGGAGCGACCGTCAAGGGGGAGCATGCACGCATTTAGCATCATTCTCACTTTTCAACAAATATTTGTGCTTCGATAAAAGTGGAGAAAATAGGCTAATATTGCTATGCATTTTTCTTTTTCATATATTTCTCATAATTTTTGTTGCATAAAACTAACCTTGATGTAGGTCAAGCCTCTTAATTTGATCCATGGATCCGCTACCTAACAAGGAACGGATTGAAGTAGACGATTTAACTTCACTAGGGATGATGCAAGCTCGCCTTTTTGGGGAGAAATGAAGTTAAACTCCAAGGACACGCCCTTTTTGTTTCGACAAAAGGGGGAGAAGAGTGTAAACGGAGAAGGTAATGTAAAGGTAGTAAGGATACAAGTAACCTTTTACATTTTACTTTCTATTACGTTTACATATATTTGTCATCATCAAAAAGGGGGAGATTGTTAGTGCAAATATTACGATATTTAATCTATACAGTCTCGTTTGTTTTGATTGATGACAAACATGTAACTTGTAATACATAACGTAAAATGTACAAGTTACTTGTAATTACATTTGTCTCAACATACATTCAACACCTCTCGATGTCTCAAGTCCTCGTATGTTACAACACAGGTTCGTACATGTTTGTTATGTGGCATTATGATCAAACCCATTAACAAATCATTTAGAATGTTTAAAATACGTTTAGAGTCACTAAGTATTTTAATAGGTTAACCATTCAATTTCGAACCTCATTTTACATTTTGCATTCACAAGTATTTCAAAAGGTAACTAGACATTTTATCAACTAGTTACATAATACATTTTACAAGTTTACTTTGATAAACCTTTAATCTAAAAATGGAAATACATGTTACATCATGTCATGCATCATCTTTGAAATCCTTGGAAGATCACTTGAATATTTTGGTTAGATTGACACTCAATATATCAAATGTGATCTTAGTAAGATTTGGTAATATCTTGGAAAGATTTGAAGAAAGATTTTTTAGATTTTATGTCAGGTACCCACGGCACCAAATTGTATAAAGGACGGAACCCTTTTAAGGGGTCCGTGGTCCGTGGACGCTCCTGTCCACTTTTGGCTATAAATAGAAGCCCATTGTTTTCCCATTTCTTCACCACTTAAAAGCACATCTTCTCCACCTCCTTGCATACATTTAGATCAATCATTAACAATGTAGTAACACACATTAAACGCCCTAATGATCATGATCATAATGCTTCTAACATTCATCTTTGTTGTAAGCATACTCTTTGATCAACCAAGGAAATCTTGGAGATCTAGCCATCCCCACTCACCACAAGTTGAAGATCTATCACAAGAGGTTTAGGGAACTTGTGATCTTCATCATGAAGGCTTCCTATCAATGGAAGTTCATTTAGAAGTAGTTATTCATATCCATTAGACATTTATGTCATGGATCATTAGTGTAAACATCATTGCATCATAACAACACTTTCACCAAACTAGATTAGATGGTTTATTTGTTTGTGCCATAAAACACAAGGTTTATTATGTTGGGCCATAAAACATATTGGGAGTGGTTGTACCCTTGTAAAAGAACTCGACATCTAGCTTAGTGTCGGAAATATTGTATAGGCGACGTTAGGTTGGTTCTACCTCGAACTAGAACCCGGTATTTAGCTTTGTACCGGAAAAAGTGTAAGCGACGATTGTAAGGTTTTCTCCGCCGAGAAGGGAGCTTGTTGATTTAGTGAAGTAACTCTCGAGTTGGGTACTCGGGGAGTGGAGTAGGGCGGAAAGAAGATCCGTGACCGAACCACTATAAATCCTCGTGTTCGGTTTGCACTTTCCTTTCTTTATCTCTTTACTTTTATACTTGCACTATACTATTGTTTGTGATGTGGTTTGATGTTCATGATTGTGTGACAACTTGGTTTACCATGCTTTATATTAGTCACAAACAATAATTGGTACTTTCATATTATAACAAGCTTCATAAGCGATTTGATGCTAAAGATCTAAAGTTTTTAAACGGTAACGTATTCACCCCCCTCTACGTTTCCACACAACACATGTTCCATTCACTCTCACCACAAAAAGGATTTCGTTTTGAAGCTCTTAGTATATGGGTTGCTCAAATTGGGTTTGGAGTGAAGGTCGTGTGAATCCCCAAGAATCAGTCTTCGTCGGCATCATAAGGTTTTTGCAAGTTTTTATTTTGTTTTGAGTTGTAAAATTTTATTTGATACTAAACTGCCTTTGAATGATTTTGTTGTCGAAAGTTTATTTAAGTTGTGGAAATAAATTTATCAAGTTGTGATTTTGTTGCTTGTCGATGGAATCATAGAATGAATAATTGAGAATGTGAAATGGTAAAATTTTTAGTTAAAATACATTGATACATTGGCTTAATTAAATGGAAGTGTTAGGATGTTTCACCCTAGATGTCCTTGTGTAGAGTTAGTTGGAGCCAAGGTGGCTTGATCAATTGTAAACGGAACGACCACACTGCGGGTACTAGGTCGAGCCTAGCCATACCCATCAGTTACTAAATATCGTGGGTTAAGGGAGGGGCAATCCCCTTTTGGAGCCATGGTAACCATGACTTGACCATTAGGCCATGACCGTAGCTTTCGGCCCCCAAATACTACCCATCTCACATCTATGGTTCGCCCTTGTGTCATCTTTTGTTACCCCTAGGTGTCGACTTGAGTGAGGGTTGCACCAAGTACCCACAAACTCGAGTCAACTCGAGTCGTGGCAGCCATGGTATATGCATACTAGCCTCCATATCGTGCCTTCGAACACCTATATGTAACCTTGATGACCATCTATTTTAGCTACACTACTCCTTTGTACGACTACCTTTGATGCCTTCCTAGTCGTGTTAGCCTTACCTTTCTCACCCCTAGTCGAACAACTCTCACACCCTCTTATGTTTCGAAGAGTTATGAGCCATCTCTACAACTCGTTTAGTGTCCAAGCCGGGAAAACTAGTGTTGATTTACTTGCCTGCTAAGATTAAAAGTTCATCCATATTCACCCAATTTGACCAATGAAATTACTGTTAGGCCACAGCCCGTACTCCCCATTCGATTCAACCCATTGCTGAGTCCAAGACCATGTCGAGAAGCCCAAAACCACATCATGGGCCGAAGCCCGTCTCTTTGGCTGACCACTCAGCCTACATTGAGCCCAGATTCATCCCCCCCCCCCTGTTACCATTACTCGCGTCTATGACAAGCTCCCAAATAAATCTGAACTCGTTAAACACTTATAAAAACCTATGTTAGATTGTAAAACGAAAAACTTATAATCTTGAATATTTAAACAAAACATTCTTTTAATAATAAACAATAACTTTATATTTTTTATATAGTTAATAAATAATAACTATTTTTGAAACAACGATTTTATAAACTAAATTACGATAACCGGTATTAATGAATGTTAGGAATTAGAAAATTCAGTCATTAAAGAGTCGGTCACCTCAAGTATATGTATTCGTTAGAAAGCTCGTAGTCGTAGTCAAGTTATGTTATTTAGTAGTTTATTAAGTAACACCGTGGAGGACGGACGGGTCTTTACCCAATGTATGCCTGATCCACAGCCCGTAGGTGGCGTTTATTTGTAAGACACTATAAACACCCTCTACCTCCCAAGGTAGAGGGTTGGAGCTTCAATACCATTTTTCTTTGTTTCACATAGTTCCCAACTCTCTTCCCTTTCTCTCTCTAAAACTTTCTCTCTCTAAACCTTGTTAACGCCCCATATGATTATGGTTTAATGTGTTTGTGAAATCCTATATCTTACAATTGGTATCAAGAGCCATGGTTTGATCACTCATCTTTCATGCTCTTTGTTTTGGTGGATTTCATAAGGTTTTTGGAGTTTTAAGTGTTTAGGAGAGTTTGAATCATTTGGACAAATTCTAGTGTTAAAGTTTGAATTTTGTTTGTACTTTTGTGTTTAGGATCATCATATGTGTTTAAGTTTTGAATTGGAAGGCTTAAATCATTGTGGTTTGGTTTTTTATGATTGATAAAGTGGTTGTTTATGAAAGTTGTACGAAGCGAGTTGAGTCTCGGAGTTGTGTTTCTTCGAAGCGAGTTGCTTTGTTATTGCAAGCGAGTTGGTATATGCGACTTGGTTATTTAGCGAGTTGTCTCTTTATGCGACTTGGGTTCTAAGCGAGTTGTTTCTTTAGGCGACTTGAGTTCTAAAGCGACTTGGCTATTAAGCGAGTTGTACAGCTAGCGAGTTAGTTTAAGCGACTTGGTGGTTAAGCGAGTTGTCTTTGTTTGCGACTTGGCTATTAAGCGAGTTGTCTCTATATGTGACTTGGCTATTAAGCGAGTTGGTTCTTTAAGCAACTTGTTTCTTTAAGCGAGTTGTCTGCCTAGCGAGTTGATATCTAAGCGAGTTTACTGTTTAGATACTTGTCTATTGAGACTTGTCACTTCTTCGTGCTACATTTTTACGGTTGTTCTTTTGGTTTAGTAAAATCCCGTGAAAGAATCAATTTCTTGGTTTAATCAAAGAATAGTAAAATCCCGTAGAACTTGTAATCATGTCAAACATCGTACCTACTATTGTTTCTTCTGTAGCTGAGGACGTTCAAGCAGCTGGATCAGATACTCGTCCACCTATGCTTGACAGAACTGATTATGACTCATGGGCTTAACGAATCCGATTGTACTGTTTAGGAAAAGAAAACGGGGTCAACATTCTCAAGTCCATTGATGAAGGACCTTATCAGATTGAGACTACAAGAGACTTAATTGATACTGCTGCAGATGGAACAATGATCTATGGAATGGACAGACCAAAGATGTATGATGAGCTCAGTGATAAGGAGAAAAAGAGATTCGATGCTAATATCAGGGCTTCAAACATTATACTTCAGGGTCTTCCAAAAGACATCTACAAGCTTATCAATCACAACACTGAAGCAAAGGCTGTTTGGGATAATGTCAAGATGCTTCTCTCGGGTTCTGAATTAACTAAGGAAGACAGAGAATCACAGCTGTATGATGAATTTGAGCATTTCAAGATGAAACCTGATGAGAGTGTCTATGAGTATTACGTGAGATTCCACAAACTTGTGAATGATATGAGGAATATCAAAATGACTGTGCCAAATATTCAGTTGAACTCAAAGTTTGTGAACAACATGAATCCCGAATGGCACAAGTTTGTCACCTCTGTGAAGCTAACCAAAGGATTGAAGAATACAAACTATGAGCAACTGTATGCTTTCCTTCTTCAGAATGAAAGACATGCTATGTTTGAAAAAAGGATTCTTGACCAGTTCAAAACCAACCAGGGAGAAACAAGCTCATCAAATAATTCAACAGCGTTCTACACCAATGTTGGTATTACCACCAAAGCTTCTCAAGTCATACCCATGGGTAATGGTAATTACAAGCTCATCCCTGATCCATTATGTAAGCCTCCCGACTCAAACACACTCATGGAAAACTTGATCAATCAACTGTCTCTCATGGTTAGTCAAAACATGAACTCTCTTCCACACACCAACAATAACCTCAGAACAGCATCCAATCCACACAATCAAGCTACTGTCAGAGATGGGAAGGTTATGGTGCAACCAGTTCAAGAAAGGCAGTATGAACAGGGAAGAGGTGGAGTTGGTAGAGGATATGTAGCAAATCAGAATCGTGGAAGGAATCAAAATCAAGGACAAGCAAAGCCAGTCAAATGCTACAACTGTGGTGGTGAGGGACATATTGCTAGGAACTGCACATCTCCAAAACGTCCACAGAATGCAGAATACTTCAGAGACAAGATGTTGCTCGTGCAAGCTCAGGATAATGGAGCAGCTTTGGATGAAGAGGAGTTGTTGTTTCTTGCTGAGGGAAATGCTAGAACCTATGATGCTGATGTTGATGAACAGCCAATTCAGGAGATAGGTCACAATCATAAGAATGACTTTCAAGTCGCTGACTGTGATGCATACGACTCTGACGTCGATGATGAACCTACTGCACAAACAATTTTCATGGCTAGCATCTCTCCAATGGTCTCTCCTAAGGTCTCATCATCTAAGCAAGCTGGTCCATCTAAAGACACAATCATCTCAGAGGTATTAAAACTATATGATGAAGTTGATGAGCAAAAGATACATGATAAAGTTCAATTACATGAAACTTGTGAATCAGATATTGTTAATATGGGTAATAGTAATATTGTCCCATATGATCAATATGTGATCCAAAGTGAAAGAGTGATTGAACCAAGTGATGCATCTTCTGCAGTCAATGATGACTATGTTTTTTATGAATACACTGCATGTGCTCCTGATGAGTCTGTTATCTCTGAACTAAATGCCTATAAAGAACAAGTTGCTATTTATGAACAACGTGCTAAGTTTGAGTTAACCACCCGTAAGCAGGAAATGGATGACCAAATGCGTACAATTATTAAAAAAGTAATTTTAGAGAAGAAGTATTAAAACAAGAGTTAAACTCCTTACAAAAAAAGCTTTCTAAAACTGCTAAGCAAAAACAAGAACTTCAAGAAAATGTGAAAATGCTTAAGCAAGAATTCAATGCTAAGGAATCAAAACTTTTGAATGATTTTTCCAATCTAAAAACTTTGAAAAACAAGCTTGAAAATAAGTTGTACGTACAAGGGAATACCATTCAGACTGCTCAGTTGATCACTAAACACAGAGTCTTAAGTGATAAGCATATTATTCCCCTTGTTGAGGAACCAAATCCAGAGGTCATTAAAAGGGCTAGAGCTGATCATAAGGTACTTTATGATGGTAATGAAATCCTTAAGCCTAGGCAGAAACCTAGTTGCGCTGAGTGCACTGAGGAAGATAAGAAATCAGATGAAGTCACTAGGGAGAAAATGGATAAGAAACTTAACAATCCTGCATGTAAAGAGAAAAACATAACTATCAAACCTCATGATTACACTAAGGAAAATTGGATCTCCCTTAACATGTTTAAGCCTCAAACTCAATTAACCCCAGAACAGATTTTTTGGAAGAAAGATATGGATATGCAAAAAGCTGAAAATCTTGTTGAAAAGAATCCCCCCTGTAGGAAATTGCCTCAAGCAACTGTGTATCCTCCTAATGCACCAATGCATTTAGTTCCTAGAACTATTGCCACTAATAGCAAAACCTTAATCAGCCTCTATGTTGTTTATCAGCTGTTTGTTGATTTTGAGAAAACGTGTAAGAAGAGAATCACACCTACAGGGATAACTGAAGGGGAAAGGGGTTTTGAGCAAACTAAAGAATGTTATTTAACTGAGGTTATGCCTTTCTTTAAACAATTAAAAGGTCAATTTGAGAGTCTTCAAAAGGGAATAAATTCAGATATTAAAGAAATGGAAAAGGAATTTGATGCTATGATAGTTGAGGTCAATGATTATGAACAGGAACTCAAATACAATGAAGTTGAAAGGAAGAACTTGCATATCTTAAATGAGAATTTGATTTCGAGTTGTGTTGCTCAAGAGGTGTTTTATACTGTTACTAAGCACTCTATTACTGCTTCTCGATTTCATGAATTATCTATTGCATTGAAAGTTTCCCATGATCGTGTCATTGAGCTTGAAAACAAAAACTCATAACTAAATGAGAAAATTGATCAGGATGATCACGATAATTTGGTAAAACATCTTTCTAAACTAGAAGTTGAACATTTTGATTTGCAACTAAAATATCAACATCTTAAAGAAAATGTTAAAACCTCAAATATCAAGACATCCTCAGATGCTCCAGAGTTTGATGCAGTTTTTCAGATAAACAAACGTGACGAACAGATTCAAGCTCATTGTAACACGATCAGAAAGTTGAAAGCCCAAATTTCTCAATTAAAGGGTGAAAAGAACAATGTGACTGGCTCCCAAATGCCTCCTCCCTTAGATTCTCAGTATTCTCAAACTTTTCATCTTCAAAACTTGGTTAATGTTTTACAAAAGGAAAACGAGAGTTTTCTAGAAGAAAATAAAAAAGTTAAACGACACTTTAAAGAGTTATATGATCCAATGAAAGTCACTCGTGACAAAAACAACAAAAAAATAACGTCTTTACAAAAGGAAATTGAGAATCTGAGGAGTCAGGAAAAATGGAAACTTCCACTTGTCTTTAATGAGAATGTTGCATCAAAGTCATCCTCAGACTGCAAATATATTGTGACTATTAAATACATTCCTCCTCATCTTAGGAATAATGAACTTTTATTTCATAACTATTTTGCTCGCCTTAAGGATAGTCTTGAATGTCTCTGTGAGATCGTTGAAGAGGATTTCATAAATAAGCCACTTGATAGTGAAATTAGGTTTGCTTGCATTCAGGCCAAACGATCTCAGGAACTGCTAGAATGTTTAATAGCAACATGTCCAAAAACCTTAGGTGCAAAATGTAAAGCTGTGATGCCTTGTTCTATGCCTAGTGCCAAGTATACAAACCATTCTATGCCTAGTAATATGAAAGTGAACTCTAAGGTGCCTTCTAGTAGTTCAGATCCTTGCACGTCTAGTTCAGGAATGCAAAAAGTAGCTCAACCCACTAATGTTCCCATAATTCCCTCTACAGGAGTAATCAGTGACATAAAAGCAAGTGGGTCAAAGCCTCCAGGCAATACCAAGAATGATAGGACCTTGCAAGCTAGGAATGTTCAATGGAAGAAAGTAGAAGATCACCTTAGGGAGAATTTGAATAAAACGAATCGTGTTGATTCTAGTGTTAGCTCTAAGCGTACTGTAATTAATGCGAATTCTGCTACTTTTGGCAAAACATGTAATGATGATTGCGTTGTTTCTGTTACTAATCATGAATGTGGTGTGAATGATTTGTCTAATGCTGTTAAATACCCTGTTAAGATTATTAATGCAAAAAATCGAGCTAAGAATGCTAGAAAGCAATGGCGGAAGAAGGTTAGGAAACATTAGAAACCCACAGGGAGGAAATTTAGCAACATAGGTTATCAGTGGATACCTATTGGGCGAAAACTCAATCTTAATGAGATGTGCCCTAATTTATCTAGATCAATGCCCATTAGGAAGTGGATGCCTACTGGTAGAACTATTCCCTTAAGAAGTGAACATACTTTGAATAGGTCTTATACGGACACTAGCACTGCATATATCCCTAATGATTTAATTGCTCCTATTTCTGATGTGGGTGTTCCAACCACTGTTACTAACCAAATAGAACCCATTCTTGCATGGGGATCCCAATTATCCAGTTATCCATTCTTGTCTGTGTTCAATTGCAGATCGTTCAAATCGTTCTGTGGTACCTGGACTCAGGCTGTTCCAAGCATATGACTGGAGACCGGTCGCAGCTCATGAACTTCGTGAGTAAATTCATCAGGACTGTTAGATTCGGGAACGATCATTTCGGTGCAATTATGGGTTATGGAGATTATGTTGTCGGTGACAGTGTTATCTCCAGGGTATATTACGTAGAAGGTCTTGGTCATAACTTATTCTCTGTCGGTCAATTATGTGATTCTGATCTTGAAGTGGCCTTCAGAAAACATACTTGTTTTGTTAGAGAACTTGATGGTAAAGAACTTTTAAAAGGAACACGTGGTTCAAATCTATACACCATCTTTATCGAAGATATGATGAAGTCTTCTCCAATTTGCTTGTTGTCAAAGGCTTCGAAAACAAAGTCATGGTTATGGCATCATCATCTCAATCACTTGAACTTCGGCACCATCAATGATCTCTCCATAAAGGACTTAGTTGTAGGTTTACCTAGACTAAAGTATGAAAAGGATCATCTTTGTTCAGCATGCCAATTGAGAAAAAGCAAGAAGTATGCCCACAAACCCAAACCTACAAATTCAGTTACAGAAGTTCTTCATACAATTTACATGGATTTATGTGGACCCATGAGAGTGCAGAATATCTTTGGGAAGAAATATGTGTTAGTTGTGGTTGATGATTACTCTCGATTCACCTGGGTTAAGTTCTTAAGGACCAAGGATGAAACTCCAGATATCATCATCAAACTTATCAAACAGCTGTAGGTTCGACTTAACAAAACTGTCAGAATCATCCGAACAGACAATGGAACTGAGTTTGTTAATAAACAACTTAGTGAGTTTTATGAAAGTGTTGGAATCAGTCATCAAAGAAGTGTTCCACGAACTCCTCAACAGAACGGTGTAGTTGAAAGACGAAATCGAACTCTTGTGGAAGCCGCAAGAACAATGCTGATTTATTCAAAGGTTCCAATGTTCCTCTGGGCTGAAGCCATTGCCACTGCATGCTACACTCAAAATCGATCCCTAATTCACACTGCTCATGGAAAAACTCCATATGAACTTGTCCACAATAGAAAACCTAATCTCTCATTCATTCGTGTGTTTGGTGCATTGTGTTATCCAACTAATGAGGGCCAAGACTTAGGCAAACTTAAAGCTAAAGCGGACATTGGAGTATTTGTAGGATATGCACCAAACAGAAAAGGATACCGAATCTACAACAAAAGAACCCGAAATATCATGGAAACAATTCACGTTACGTTCGATGAGCTGACCGGTCCAATGGCTCCAGGACAACCCAGTTCTGGACCCGCATCATCAAGTAGTCCCATTAGTTCTACTCTTGTTTATGACTCTTCGCCAGCAACTCCTTATGTACCTCCTTCAGAAGATGATTTGAAGAAATTATTTGATCCTATGTTTGATGAACACTATGAGCCAAGTGCTAATGATATGTCAATTCCATCAACAGAGGCTGCTCCTATCCATGTCAATGAAGTCAACCCTTCAGTTTCAATGTCATTAAGTCAAGAAGCGCCTGCTGCTGATCACTCTGTCTCATCAACAAATCATCAAACATCGAGTGTACATCATGGAATTGTCTCTGACACCATCGATGGATAGAATCCCTTTGCTACTCCTGAAGATGTACCATTTGAAAACATATTTGCTCCTGAATCATCATCAGAACCATCTTCTTCAGGAGATATCGACTCTGCTACTTCAGTTCCTCAACAACAACCACACGAACACCTTAGAAAATGGACACATGATCATCCATTGGACAACATCATTGGAAATCCCTCTCGTCCTGTATCCACTCGCAAACAACTTGCAACTGATGCCTTATGGTGCTTCTTCAACTCTGTACTATCTAAGGTCGAACCAAAAGACGTTAAAACTGCAATGAATGAAGACAGCTGGTTCAATGCCTTGCAATAAGAAATTCATGAGTTTGATCGACTAGATGTATAGGAATTAGTACCTGCTCCTGATTGTGCCATGATCATTGCTCTAAAGTGGATCTTCAAAGTAAAGCTTGATAAGAATGGCGATGTATTAAAGAACAAGGCTAGATTGGTTGCAAAATGATACCGTCAAGAGGATGGTATTGACTTTGAAGAATCATTTGCTCCAGTGGCACGCATCGAGGCAATCAGAATCTTCTTGGCTAATGCTGCTAGTAAGAATATGGTAGTATATCAGATGGATGTAAAGACGGCCTTTCTTAATGGAGATCTTAAAGAAGTCGTATACGTCATCCAACCAGAAGGTTTTGTGAATCCAGAGCATCCTACTCATGTCTATCGCTTGAAGAAGGCTCTTTACGGGTTGAAGCAAGCTCCAAGGGCATGATATGATACACTATCAAAGTTTCTTCTATCTACTGGATTCAGCAAAGGAGCAGTTGATCCGACATTGTTCACCAGAAAGTCAGGCAAACATTTAATTCACGTTCAAATTTATGTTGATGATATTATTTTTGCCTCGACTGACCCCAATGAATGTGATCGGTTTTCAAATGAAATGGGTTCCAAATTTCAAATGTCAATGATGGGACAAATGTCATTTTTCTTGGGATTACAAATTTCACAAAGTCCCGGAGGCATTTTTATAAATCAATCTAAATATGCAAATGAGATTTTAAAGAAATTTGGATTTGATTCTTGCAACCCTGTTGACACTCCTATGATTGAGCGTACTAAACTGGATGAGGACCACTCAGGGATCATGGTAGACCAAACGAAATATCGTAGTATGATTGGATCCCTGATGTACCTCACAGCCAGTAGACCAGACATTCTGTTCGCTGTTTGCATGTGTGCTAGATATCAGGCTAAGCCTACCAAAAAGCACCTTGAAGCGGTTAAACGGGTCTTTCGGTATCTCCAAGGAACCATCAATATGGGACTTTGGTACCCGAAGGACACCGGTATGTCACTAACAGCCTATGCAGATGCTGATCATGCAGGATGTCAAGATACACGTCGAAGTACGTCTGGAGGTGCTCAATTTTTGGGTGATAAGCTCGTGAGTTGGTCTTCAAAGAAACAAATGAGTACTTCTATTTCCTCTACAGAGGCTGAATACATAGCCATGTCATCTTGTTGTGCTCAAATCCTATGGATGAGATCCCAATTATCTGACTATGGCTTTGAATTCAACAAAATCCCTCTATACTGTGATAATAAAAGTGCTATTGCTCTCTCATGAAACAACGTTCAACACTCAAGAGCAAAGCACATCGACATTCGACATCATTTCATCAGGGAGCAAGTGGAAAACGGTGTGGTGGAACTATATTTCGTGAGGACGGAATACCAGTTAGCAGACATCTTCACCAAATCTCTTCCTAGAGAACGTTTTGAGTTTATCCTTCCACGACTTGGTCTAAAGAGCCTACAACCAGAAACACTCAAACGTCTTCAAGAGGAAGAAGAGGAGTAAAAGGTTTTCCTTCATTTATCTCTTGTAAATATTCATTCGAAAAGCAAAATACAAAATTACAAAACCTTCAAAAAGCAAATAGAAAAATATAAAACTTTAAAATTCCATAAAAATTAGAAAATCTTGAAAAATTCCAAAAATATTGTCATCTTTGTCATGTTTTTCTTGGTTCGATAACATCTACGGACTTTGAGTTGTCACTCAAAGAATGGCACAGGTTTTTAGATGAAGTTCGAATTTAATATATATATATATATATATATATATATATATATATATATATATATATATATATATATATATATATATATATATGAGGCGGAGAAAAATGGTGGTTTATTGTCATTTCAGGCAGTAACCCGTTTTAAAGAGTAAAGAACAGAGCCATGCTTTATCTTATTTTTCAATTCTCATGCTCTGATTCTTAAAACAAATATTTGTCATCAAAAAGACAAATGTTTCTCTTTCCAAATATTTTTCCGTCTAACGATTCTTCTGAAAAATATTTGTCATCTAATGAAAACAAAAATTGCTTTGAAAATACCTTGTACTCTATCCTTGTTGAAAATCATCTGAGCTTATCATTTGTCAAAATCTCTCAATCAACAACCTGTGTCATTGATTGAGGGGGAGAATGATTTCAATCGAATTAAAAAGGTTATTTTGAAAGGTCATTTTTCAAACAATTGGCACGTAAACGAGCAAGGTTTATTGTTGAAAAATCAAAAAGAAAAAATGTTTTATACAGTTGATTCAAAACCTTTGCTAATGTTATGTTTTCAAAAGATACTCTTGCATGTTTAAACAATGGAGTTTAAAGTCTAAAAATCTGATCCTTATCAGTTAAAATGTTCTTTTTCAAAAAGCACGTCACTATTCTCCTCAAAAAGCTCTCAAAATTTAATTTAAATCAATAGAGATCACAACTCTCAAAGGATTTGGAAAGTTTAATCGGGGGAGAATTTTTGATTTAAATTGGATTTAAACTGATAACTTGATAATTGGTTTTATAAGTGTTTAGCAAACTCTCCTCCATTCATGTGCCAAACGATTTCAAATTTTCCTACGCACATATTGAGGGGGAGCTTCTATTTCAAACCGCAAAGAATTGAAATGTGATTGATTTATATCTAAGAGCAGATTCCTTATAATATGTGCAAAAATCTTTCTAACATCGAGGCACATATTGAGGGGGAGCAAACTTTTGAAAACCTCATCCTTCCCCAATATGCTTTATCTACTTGATTTAATCTGGGAAGTGATGTTGATATCTTTTAGAAAATGGTAATCAAAGAAGTTAATTCTTCCTCTTGCCTTCGTGTGCTAAAACGATTTCAAATACATGATGCACATGTTGAGGGGGAGCTCTTTTTTCTAAAAATATCAAAAACAATTCAGGTACAAAATGCTTTGATAATATATCACGAGTATCTGGATTGATTTTCAAATGGTTTTCAATTGGTTCCAATGGCTGATGAACAATACCAAAAGACCGACCAAATTTACTTTATGTATGGCGATATAAGGATGGTTAGGTTAGGTATCTGTTCCCATGATCCGCCAGAACCGGAGGGATCTACCCAGGGACAATCCACTAGATATTGTAGATGTTCTTAGGTATGATGAAAAAAGGAGAAAAGCGAGATATGGGAAGAGTGCGGACTGAGACTGTGCTAGCACTGGAATAAACCCAACAAGGTTCTAGTTATGAAGTCTCGATAAGCACTAAAGGGGTTGAAGAATGTAAAAGAAATGAATGACAAAAGGGTGAAAATAAATAGCCCTCCATTTGTTCAACCTTAGGGCAGAAACCGGGTTTAATTCATATGCTACTGGTGGTTACCAAGGTAACATCGGTATTGAAGACAAGACGTCATGGACCCAGTGATGCACTGCACTACAACTTCCCAAGCCACTCAAGTTCCTCTTAAAAGGGCTTTTTTCATTCTCACGAGGAACCTACATAATCTATCGACTTTCTCTTAGAGTTTGTTGATATTGAAGAAGGAGACCCTCTCCCTAGTCTCCGGCATAGGAACCAAATATGCACAATTGAGTCTAGAACCACGATATCATCAATAAATCTCATTAGGACACTGTTAATGAAGACTGTCTGTTTCACACAATGTGGAAAGAGAGATTATATCTTATGAGTCCTACGCATTATCCTTGTGGTATTGCCAGAACATCTGAGTGATATGCAAACATATTCACAATGAAGATGGAAAGCCTTCTAGAGCCAACATCAAACAAGCTCCTGGTGGGTGGCATGTAAGATCTATTCAATAGATCAACCATGTGACAACTGAACAGAAACAATGGGGCGATTCAATCTTTTGAATCAATCCTGGTTCAGGTTATGGATTGACGGATACCTTGAAAAACGGTCGTTGTGCTTAAAAAACTCTTTTCTTTAGCACATCGACTGTGTACTCATATTTCAAAATAAAAAGTGTTTATGATTGATAATTGATTTTCATTAAAACCATCGTTGTATTGCAAAAACAATTTCTATTGAGCAGTACACGATTGTTTTTCAAATCTCTTTTCATCAATCAGTGAATCTCAATTCGCTGGTTCACTCACTCCGTGTTGTCTTCTTTGAGACGTTCCGGTTTGAGAACAGCTAGAGCAGCTGCGAAACCCTGTCAAGGAAATTCTTCATAATTATACCTGATCGCAGGCAGTATTTGTACTGATCAACGGGGAACCGTGGGCCGTGTACCTCAATTCAACGAAAGTGATCAAAGACACTTTCGTGCACTTTATTGCTAACTGTTGTATGCAGGTACGCCCAACGTTTGCAGCTGATCAGAATGAAGCGGTCAATCCATAGCCGCATGCTCACACTACACATTCATCTCTAAAGAAATCATGATAAGTGCTTCAATGACTCTGATACTTTCACTCCATGCTTCTGCTACGCTGCTATAAATATAATGAATCAGCTAAAGCTTCCGCTACTCTGATGAGAATATATCATGATCCAGAATGTGAGCATGTCGGTCCAAATGTCACAACATCACATAATACCAACACTAAAATGGATGAGTCAGAGATTTTTGTTAGCTGATGATCTCAATGCTGGCTCAAAACTCATCATTACGTGGATCAGTTAAAGACCTCTACTTGAATTATCCAAAACATGCGGAACTTGAAGAATCAAATACTACAAGCTACTGAGCAAAGAACTTAATCAAGAATCCTAGAACAATATAATGTAATATCTGTTTGTATTCATTGTAAATTGAGGTGACCTCCCTTAGGGGGAGATTGTTAGGAATTAGAAAATTCAGTCATTAAAGAGTCGGTCACCTCAAGTATATGTATTCGTTAGAAAGCTCGTAGTCGTAGTCAAGTTATGTTATTTAGTAGTTTGTTAAGTAACACCATGGAGGACGGACGGGTCTTTACCCAATGTATGCCTGATCCACAGCTCGTAGGTGGCGTTTATTTGTAAGACACTATAAATACCCTCTACCTCCCAAGGTAGAGGGTTGGAGCTTCAATACCATTTTTCTTTGTTTCACATAGTTCCCAACTCTCTTCCCTTTCTCTCTCTAAAACTTTCTCTCTCTAAACCTTGTTAATGCCCCGTATGATTATGGTTTAATGTGTTTATGAAATCATATATCTTACAATGAAACAAGAATTTGACACTTATATATATATATATAAACTAAAGTTACTTTTACGATGATGTTTTATTTTCAAAAACCATATAATAGAACACATAAACGAAACCATGCCAAATTTTCCTAAAAATCAACTCTTTATATAATGTGTTATAATCATATGTTAAGTAGCTAGTTTATAATTATCACATACAAATATTATTTCGTAGAAATAGTTATTAAAAACCAATATTTGAAAATATAAATAACGTACTTTTATACATATACGTTCTAAAAACGACACTTGATGCCCGAGATATATTACTACCTATATGAAACCCCTCTTCGTATAACGTCCTTTATTGATCATCGAATCTATGACATGATCAACTCGATGTCTCATCCTTCCATATGTATACCCGCACTTCCATAAGCCAATGTTCACCAAACATAAATACATATCGCACAAGCAACAACTTAAACTTTTGATATATTTAAACATTACCGAGTCAAATATAAACGTAATAATTAAAGTATTGTTATACTAATTATAGGTCACGTGACGGTACTTCGTGCTTCCACTACTTGATTTTACACTACTCAGATTCTGTTTGCTAAGGTGAGTTCATAGTCTCGCTTTTACTTGTTTTTCAACCCCCACGAGGGAGATACATGCTATAAACTAGAACACAAGTCTTTTCATAAAATGTATGCTTGCGTGATTATTATTACTGCCTAAGTTGCTAGCCAAAAGGCCCCTTCACCATGAACCATTAGTCACTTACGAGTGAACGCAAATATTGTGGATAGTACTATGGGAATTAACGACCCCTTCTCGGTTATCGGAAATAACTAGGGCGCACCATATTTGAATCTCTTAGGTAATTGGCTATTACCTCCTGGGGGAAAATTTATTACTTACACCAGTAATTAGGTGTATGCAGTTGAGTGTTGGTGTCATGAGCTTAGTGCATAATAATCTCTGTTTTCTCTATGACTAATTGTCTTCGAAGCAATTATCATCTTTATCTTGTGTTCAACCATTTACTAAACCTATAAATATCACTCAACATTTTGTTGATCTTTTTAAGCATGTTTATCTCAAGTACTAACTAAGAGATCTTGAAGGCACGGAGTGGACGGAATGGGATGTTGGAAGTGGTGTTTAAATAAAGTTATCATTTCTCAAACATTTGAATTATCTTTTGTGTAACTTCAAACTTGTTGTATTTCTTTTGTGATCAAAATACTGAGTTTTCATGAAATGATAACAATCTTTTATTAAAATGTATACTTTAGAGTTGTTTTCTATGACTTATGACTGTGATCCTCTAGGTAATACCCCAAATAGTCTTCCACCACTGTGCCCGTGGCACCGGCTGTTCCTGTACCTATGTCTCCGGCTGTGGCATCTGAGGAGACTGAGCCCTTCGAGGAGGGTGAAGTCGCCTCTACACCACCTGTTCCGGTCATACCTAAGCGTTTACCTGTTTCTGGTCCTCCTACTTATGACTAGTACCTCGAGTCACTTCAGTGGTTGTCCCCATCGGATGTTGTATCCGAATCATCCTTGCACACTACCTCTGTGTCCTTTAACACCTCTCATTCCTCATCGATTCCCATTCGTTGTAGACGAAGGCGAGCTAGGGTTCTCAAACCCTATGAGGCTAAGCCTTTCGGCGTGCCATTTCGATATCGTAAGACTGGCGCGACTTTCATGCATACCGCTCGGAAACGAGTGCGAGTGCCCACTACCTTTGTCTCACCCACTGACATACCTTCATCTTCGGCTTTTCCACCATCAGCTTCACCCACTTCTCCACCCATTCCTACCCCACCACTACCACCACCGACCACTTTCTTCTACCAACCCACCACTGTGCCAATTTCATCTCCATCCCATGCATCATCCCCACTGGTGGTGCATAGTGAGCCCCTATTACCCATTAGTGAGAGGACCCGTTTCTTACCATCATCTTCCGACCCATATGTTCAAGTTGCAACCTGTGACATTCAGTCGGGGCCTCGTGTGACAACCCGAACTTTCAGGTCATTTCTCGAAACAATTCATGCTTTACAATTTCAACATTTATCGTAAACTAGGTTTGCGTGTTCCAAATTCGCGTAACCTTTATGGTTTAGCGGCGAATTCATGATCATATCATCACGAACATTTCATATGGACTAAGTTTAGTCTACATTTCATTAACATCATTTGCATCATGTTAGTTCACTCATGATATTGCATTTCACATTAAACGCGTAAATTTTATATTAAATAAACGTTATCGCGTGAGTTATTATTTGGAATATTTAATCCGTTACTTCTAAAAATGATCCCGACATATTTTTATACTTACATTTAGTTTATAAAAACTATATTTTGAGTTTACCTAGTGCTTTAAATTTATTTAGTATATAAATCGTTGAATTTATATTATTACGACGTTTTTCTTGAAAATTATACGATAATTATTATATCACTCAATTTTTACAAGGAATGTATTTTTACAATTTTTAGGATCTCATTATACTTTACTTTGATCTATTAAAAATTTCTTTTACCTAAAAGCTACCATTTACCTTACAAAGTTATTACTACACAACATTTCATTTACACTTTTTCTTACAACTACACAAGTATATACAATATATATATAAAAAAAAATATATATATATATATATTTTGGGAAACAATATCCCCCTAAAATCCGGTCCAAGGGGGTTGCCATTAATTAGTTGGTAGCAATTTATTGAATGTATATATTTTTACTCAAACTTCAATCACCTCATTATTCATCACAAATAATTCAAAGAGTTAGTATTTTTCTCTCTTCTTGTTCCTCCTCTACAACCGGTTCTACCAAGAGTGTTACAAGGGATCACACAAATTTTTTAAGCTCAAGTTAAAAACAATCTAGATACACTCTTAATCAAGGTTTTGAAATAAAAACCTAGGGTGTTTAGGTTAATCCTTTGTTCTTTGCACCTCATCATATAAGCTTGTAAGCATATTTCTTTCATTTTATATATTTCATCTTCATTTCATATTCATCTCTTCATTTTTGGAACAAACATGCATGACTTATGTTGATTTATACCATTTTTACATGATTTTAGAGTTATATATATATAAAGGTCATCCTATAATTATCCCCTTGGTATATGTTGGTCTTGATGATGTTTAGGAAACCATGACACCCTAAGACGGTGTATGGTAGGATTAGATTAGCTTTGGAGTTGATTTGAAGGGATTGGAATAGGTTTAGTACGAGAAAAACTATTTTCGACTAGTATAAAATGTGTTCTGTCCTTGTTTCATTTTTCTGGAAAATCCGACAGTAGGCACGAAATTTTGGCCTTGATATTTAGAAAATATACTTTAAAACGAATCCGTGGCCGCTTGAACGGAATAAAACGGAGTTATAACGAAGAAGTTATGAATTTTTAAAGTTGACGACGAAATATATATTTTTCAGAAATTTCAGCAAGTTATTTTTACTTTATTCGAGTCAAAAACGAGCCTTAAGCTTTACAAATTATTTCGACTTATCAAAAATATATTAGTATACTTTGATACGAAGCTAAGGACATATAATACGTAGAAAACGGACTTGAAACGACTAAGATATGCACGTTTTCATAAACTTGCCGTAACTATTATTTTTAAGAAAAACTATATTATTTTTACGAGATAAGTGTTACGGTAACTAAAATGACCATGTTGACGGCTGTTTTTAACTATGATGTAGAACTTTTTGGAACGAAATGTCTTCTAATAAAATCGAGATCACCAAGCATATTTTTCAAAACGATCGACCGTTTGTATAGCGGAGTTGTAATAAATTATTTACGGATGCTTAAAATTGGCCGAAACTCA
>BPTQ01000009.1:27809770-27952396 GCA_019973895.1 Chrysanthemum seticuspe | reverse complement strand
ACTTCACTAGACTGCTGTTAAACATATTCTAAAGTATCTGAGGAATACGAAAGATATGTTTTTAGTGTATGGTGGAAATACAGACATGGAGCTTGGTGTTACAGGTTACTGTGATGCGTCCTGACAGTGTGATAAAGATGATACGAAGTCTCAGACGGGTTATGTCTTTGTCATCAATGGAGGAGCAGTTGACTGGAAGAGCAAGAAGCAGAGTACGATTACGGATGTCTGCGACAGAAGCCGAATACATAGCTTCTTCGAAAGCTGCAATGGAGGTTGTTTGGATTAGAAAATTCATTTCAGGGCTTGGTGCTATGCCTTCAATTGAATCGCCTATTGATATGTATTGTGTAATACCTGAATTTCTAAAATTCACAAAAAGACCAAAATAACCCTACAATTAAAAGTATGAAAATTAATTCAAAAGAATACCAAGTAAGCTATGTAAATTCAGAGAATTTTAAGAAATATCCCACATGATCTAAATAAATATTAAACACTTTGTAAAGGTAATTTTTATAGTTTATAACTTTATAAAAATTAGTTTTGTATTTTTATAATTACCGAATATATTTAATTAACTTTATAAAAGAAATAAAACTAAATAGAAGCCCAATATAATTTATATTATTAAGAGTCCATTTATTTTAAGTCCAATGCATTATAAAGCCCACAAGAAAAATAATAAAACCATATATAAACATATTATTCGGTTCACTAAATCCCTAATTGCCGATTATACATTAACCGACCCCAAAACCCTCAACAATTCGAATTCCAGTTTCCAGAGGTTGGGACCATTTTTCTTGGAGAAGATTGAAGGTAAAGAAGGTGGGAAAAATAGTCTTCGAAGTCCTAAGTTGCTGTTTTAGTCGTGGGTAGTTTTTGGATGAATTAGGGTTTCGACAAGTGCTAGTTTTGGTTTCTTTTGTTCCAACGATTCAAGCTCATCAAGGGTATGTTTCTAATGTTGATTTAAGTCCTATAAGTCGTATATAACACATAAAAAATTGGTCATGCATGTTTAAGATGTCGAATGAAATTATTTGGAATCTAAAACCCTAAAAAGCGTATACAATTAACGAATGAGCTTAAAATATTTTTAGAGATCATGAATCTATTTTTCCAGAAGCTATTACATGATATAAGACCTGAATAAAATATATGTTTGTGAATTCGAAGCTTGTATGAATTGTTTTGAGTTTTAGGGTTCGATTATACATGGAAAAAGGAAAGAATTAAAAGGAACGATTAGGGTTTATGAAAACTAGGGTTTTATTGTAATCATTAAAGGTAATTAATGAACTAATAATGAGGAGCTAA
This sequence comes from Chrysanthemum seticuspe, assembly GCA_019973895.1. Lineage (NCBI taxonomy): Eukaryota > Viridiplantae > Streptophyta > Magnoliopsida > Asterales > Asteraceae > Chrysanthemum > Chrysanthemum seticuspe. The sequence continues at coordinate 27,951,073 of BPTQ01000009.1, read as the reverse complement.
TGATTGGTGTAACTTAGGTTTAGGGCTTGCTTTTGAATTATGCCCTAATCGGTTTTACATAAAAGTTGTGGGTTGGTTTTGTAAATATTGGAACTTAAAGGTTATTTTGTAAAACAGTAAAAGACATGTACTAAACGTATAAAATAAGTGTGGGGGTTAAACGTGTGATTTTGGATATTTAGAGGGCTATTCGAATTTTATTTAACTAAAAGGGTATGTTTTGTAAATTCTAAAACCTTTGGGCTAAAGGTGTAAAATCTGATAATAGAAGGTTAGGTCGTATAATTAAAGATGTTAAAGGTGCAACATGTAATTTCGGGTAATTATGGGTCAACATGTGTAAATGAATTACGTAATGACATGCATGAGTTTTGAGATAACTTGGGTTGTTTTCATGTACGTTCTAGGTCAAAGTGGAAATCATTAAAAGAAGTAACCTATGATTTAAATGCGTATTAGGTAATATTAAAAGTATGGAAACTCTAGAACTTTAATAGGAAGTGATTAGGGTTGAAAGCTAAGTGTGTAACTTCGTTAGCTCATGTGAGTTATAGATTATGTAAACTATTTTGAAAGAGAGTCTTAAAATCCGTCTTTGACATTTGTAAACCCTATGCTATGAATAATGATCCTAAAAGCTCTTAAAGAAGATATTTATCATATTAAACCCTTAAGTTACCATTTGTCATTTGCAACCCATAAGTTAAACTAATTTATGATTAAGACTCTAAAACATTGTAATTCCGTCCGTTACTAAAATGGGAATTATCCGAAAACTCTAAAAGTATTAATGAGATTAATCCGTTATACTAATAAGTATTAAATAAATCATAATCCCTGTAGATTCGTTGGAGGAGACGCGACGTTACATCTTCGTATTCACTCATTCGTTGCTTTTCTCTTATTTGCTTTAAGGTACGGATATTCTGTCTTACTTTAAGACACTTGTGTTATCATACAGATATTCTGACCTTTTCAGTAAAGGTTCTGTATGATGTTCTTTTCGTTCGCTTTCCTATTATGTTTATTAGGATTTCCAATGCCATTGCTATGAACCCTTTTCTGAATGTTTGATCTGTTACTTATCTGAACTATGTTCTAGTGAACTATGCATTATCTGATGTGAACTTATGTTAGGAAGACTTTGATATATACATTTGTTGAACCCTGCTATATATTGGATTATGAACTTATGATTATGAATATATGATATGCCACTATGTTATGAACTTATGATTTCCGACTATCTGAATATGAACCTTATGATATGAACTATCTGATATGATTCTGTGACCTTGTGTGTGATTATGATATGTGCTATATCTGAAATCTGTTTGACTTAAGTTGGTTGACTATAACCAAATATTTAACTAGTCATGGGGGTTCCATGTCCGTATCAGTGATGCACCTCTGATATGACTCTAGGGCAGTAGAGTGATGTTCTGCCACGTCTCTGGATGGTGAAGCATATTTTTGAATATGTAGGAAGGGGCGTATGGATGCATCCTAGATCTGATCTGTTATCTGATATGTTATCTGGTGAATGATGTCGTGTGCAATACGCGTCTTCACAATAATCTGGGAGCTAGCTACTCCATATGTATATTTTCTGATGTTACCTTTTGAAGAAGAAAGATATTTTGATATGATATGTTTGTGAATGTGTTATGAAGTATTTGTTTAAGTGATTATTAGTTGCCATGCGAGGATAGGATTAATACGTTAAAACCTGATTCGTATATCTGAAATTTTGATTTGTTATCGTTATATGAATGCTTTGATCTGTGAGATGAATGTGCTAGTGTATAATTGAGTATTTTGAAGGTTAATTATCTGTCTACGTATGTGACCTGCCATGTTAAAACTCTGCTAAGGTTAGGATTTGATATGAGAACTGGTTTAGCTATTATGTCTGCCATGACCTGTCTGCTATTTTCTTCCGCTGCTATATTATTGAATTAAGTGCTTTAGATGTTTCTTCATTGATTTGTATGAATGCCATGTTTATTTATTAGAAAGTGTTTTCCGTTAGTTTGTAGACTTTCCGTTTGGCTTATACGTAATCTGTTATTTTGGTATGCTGTGTGTTTGATTGTTCTGAGGTGTTTGTGTTTTGTGTCATTAATGTGCTATGTGATGTCTAAACTGTTATGCGTTTGTTTGGATTTCTGTATATTTGTGCTTCCGCAGAATCCTAAAAGATCCTTCGTCATTATTTCATTTTATTTTCGTTCTTCGTATTTATGTTCTGTTTTAGCTTTTGTTTCGTTATATCCGTTCACTGGGCTTTGTAAGCTCAGCCGCACTTTTCTTTTCCTGCGGCAGGTATTAAGCATTTCAAGATGAGCTTATGGGATAGCTGATCTGGGTTTGAGAGTAGAGACGAGAGCAAGATTTTGACCATAGAGATCTTAGATTTATTTTTGGAAGTTTAGCTATTTATGTTTTCTTTTGGAATATTTTGTAAAGGCTTCCGCTATTGTATAGTTATTAAAGTTCTGATATGAAACCGTATTGTGATATCTTTACCCTTGTCGGGTCGGGGTGTTACAATTTACGTTATGTATTACAAGTTACATGTTTGTCATCAATCAAAACAAACGAGACTGTATAGATTAAGTATCGTAATATTTGCACTAACAATACTGAATTTTGAAAGATTAAAGTGTTGACGGAAGATTTGTACTTGCCATGTTAAAAGAAATATAGATAGAAGAATATTTTTGTTGTTTTATCATATTTTATAATTTTGTATTTTGTTTTTGAAAAATATTTACAAAAGAAGTTTTGGTGTTTGACTGGTTTTAATAATGTTTTAAAAGTTCATCCAGTTCCTCTGGAGTCAAACACCGCATACCAATCCGGTGGACCAACTCATTAAACCTTGCAGGAGCTAAGGCTTTGGTGAGAAGATCTGCCAGTTGGTATTCAGTACCCACAAAGTATAATTCGACAGTACCCTTTTCCACGTGTTCATTGATGAAATGATATCAAAGATCGATGTGCTTTGATTTCGAATGTTGAACAGAGTTGCACGAGATCGCAATAGCACTTCGATTGTCGCAGTACATCGGGATTCTGTCAAATACGTAACCATAGTCTTTTAGTTGTGTTCTCATCCAAATGACTTGAGCACAACATGCCGACATGGCTACATATTCTACTTCGGTTGAGGACAGCGATGTACAATCCTGCTTCTTCGATTGCCATGACACCAGTTTATCACCAAGAAATTGTAATGCTCCTGAAATACTTTTCTGTGAATCTAAGCATCCTGCGTGATCAGCGTCTGAAAAAGCTATTAGTTCAAAACCAGAATCCTTCGGATACTAGATCCCCAAGTTAATGGTTCCCTTGATGTATCAGAGGATTCTTTTAGCCTCGGAGAGGTGGGTTTCAGTTGGTCTCGACTGATAACGGGAGGAAAGATATACGGCAAAAACAATATCAGGCCTGCTAGCTGTTAGATACATGAGAGACCCAATGATACTATGGTATTTGGTAGGCTCCACCAATTTCCCATGTAAATCAGCGTCTAGTTTATTGGTATGTGCCATTGGTGTGGCATAGGTGTCACAGTTTTGCATTCCAAATTTGTTTAAAAGTTCAAGGGCATATTTGGACTGACTCAAGAAAATACCACGGGGTGATTGATGAACTTGTAGTCCTAGAAAGAACGTAATTTCACCCATCATTGACATTTCAAAATGTTTTGTCATTAGTTTTGCAAAAGCATTTAAGTATTTTAAATGTGTTGACCCAAAAATGATGTCATCCACGTAGATTTGAACGATTAAAATGTGAGCCCCGTGATATTGTATGAAAAGTGTAGGGTCGACTGAACCTTTGGTGAAATTATTGGCAATGAGAAAGGATGATAACTTATCATACCACGCCCGAGGGGCTTGTTTGAGACTGTAGAGAGCCTTGTTCAGTTTGTAAACGTGGTTCGGGAACTCTGGATCAACGAAACCTTCTGGTTGGCTGACATAGACCGTTTATTTCAGTTTCCCATTCAGAAAGGAAATTTTGACATCCATTTGAAAGACCGTGATGTTCATGTGAGCAGCGAATGCCAGAAATATCCGAACAGCCTCAAGACGAGCAACCAGAGCGAATGATTCTTCAAAGTCAATACCCTCTTCCTGTCTATAAACCTTAGCCACCAGACGTGACTTGTTTCTGATTACGGTTCCTTCAGCGTCCAATTTGTTTTTCCAAATCCATTTTAGACCAATGACGAAGACCCCTGTTGGTCTTTCAACCAATTCCCATACTTTAAGACGTTTAAACTGATTGAGTTCTTCTTGCATGGATTCAATCCAGTTGTCTTTGGTCATTGCATCTTTAATGTTTTTAGGTTCAGATTGGCAGACAATGAGTGCATAAATGCAATGTTCACCGTCTGTGTGAAGACGTTGTCTTGTTACGACTGGTTGATTCGGGTTATCAATAATATTCTCAAGAGGATGGTCTTTCATCCAACGATGTGTGGAAGGTTGATGTTGATATACATTGTGCAGATTGGGAGGATTCAAATGGTTTGTAGATGATTCCGCAACATCTGGTGCAGCAGAGTCATTAGCAAACGAGTTGAAGAACGCATTTGGATCAAAATCTGCAAGTGGGGGTACTTCATTGTTTAGAACATCATCAGCTGGTTCTGCGTCATTGGATGCAGTTTGTTCAACTGTTGTTGTAGAGTCAACTGGTGGTGCTTCTTCAACAATAGTTGTTGTAGCAGGTGTATCAGGTATTGAAATATGATCAGGTTGAGCAGCGGAAACATTGGATACACCTGGAGCACGTTCATTAATATCATCACTAAACAACGGAGCAAATAGCTTTTCCATTTGTTGACGAGTAAGCTAGGGGCTTGGTTTAGCTAATGATGGGGTTTGGCGGAAGTTTAGACTGTTGTGACCGGGTTCCAAGCTGTTATGCTCATAAGCCATTTCTGTAAGTTCATCGAAATTTGCATGAATCGTTTCCATAACCTGCTTTGTACGACGATTCCAGATCCGGAAACCCTTAGAATTTTCACAATATCCTATAAAGACTCGAATGTCAGCTTTGGCTTTGAGCTTACCAAAGTCATCACGATCATTATTCGGATAACAAAGGGATCCAAATACATGAAAGTGTTTAAGATTCAGTTTATGGTTGTGGATAAGCTCATAAGGTGTTTTGTTGTGGCGCTTAGTAATCATTGAGCGATTTTGAATATAGCATGCAGTTGACACGGCTTCAACCCATAAGTAATTCGAAAGTTTAGCATTGATTAACATCGTTCTTGCAGCTTCCACTAACGTTCGGTTTCGTCTTTCAATAACTCCGTTTTGTTCTGGTGTACGTGCAATAGATGTTTGATGCTCAATTCCCACTTTCTCATAAAATGCACGAAGAGTTTGATTCACAAATTCAGTTCCTTTGTTTGTTCAAATTTGTCTGACGGTGTTCCGGAGCTGAACTTGAATTTTCGTGAGAAAGGTGATGATCATCTGTGGAGCTTGATCTTTACTTTGTAGAAAATAAACCCAAGTCCATCTTGAGTAGTCATCTACAATTACCAAGATGTAGCGTTTGCCATTAATCATCTGCACGCGCATCGGGCCACACAAATCCATGTGAAGAAGATGAAGCACATGCTGTGAGCTGTGTTCCACCTTTGAAGGAAAATGAGCACGAGTGCTTTTCCCTTGTTCACAGGCTAAGCATAGGTGATCTTTAGAATACCGAAATCTTGGGAGACCTTCAACTAGTTTGTATCGAGCAAGGTTGGTTATGGTTTGAAAGTTTAGATGTGAGAGACGACGGTGCCATAGCCAGGATTTTGTAGATGTAGCCTTAGAGAGAAGACAAATGGGAGAGGAAGCAATCATGTCTTGCATTGAGATTGTGTAAAGACTTGATGTGCGTTGACCAGACACAAGATCGTTTCCTTGTAGATCACGAATGAAACATGTTTTCTCCCTAAAAGCAACTTCCAAATCTCCATCACAAAATTGACCGACTGAGAAGAGATTGTGACCGAGACCTTCCACATAATAAACTCTGCTAATTTCGATGTTGCCATTGATGTAATCTCCGTATCCCATGATAGCTGCGAAGTGATCATTCCCAAATCTGACAGTGCCAATGAACTTTGCAATAAAGTTTGATAACAGTTTGAGATTGCCTGTCATGTGTCGAGAACATCCGCTATCAACAACCCATAGGATAATCTATCACCTGCATTCAACACAGACGACACAAATGGAATAGAAGTAGATGTGGAACCTGAAGAGTTAGAGGGTTCTGATGCAGATATAGATGAAACACACATGTTCATAAGTTTAGGTATCCATGTAAAGCCAAGTGTATTATGTAACCATTTCTGCCATCTCCAACTAGTCTTTGCTTTAGTCTTAGTGAATGCACTAGGTGGTACTACGATCCTTGGAGGTGATAATGGAGCTATAGGGACATCAATGCTTTTCTTAGAATATAAAGAGGGCGGTTTACCAAGCACAGACTTAGAAGCTTTAGTGGGCCTAGAGGTATTTCATTTCTTAGGATTCCGTAAACGAGACAAGATATTTTTAGCAACACATTTATCATGACAATCAGAAAGCATACTTTTAAGACATATAACACAAGAAGCTTCAGACTTAACATCAAAAGTACTTAAAGGTTCAGCATTCGTTACATCACTTTTTCCATTACATTTGTCAGAAGGAATATCTAAAGTGGGAGTAACTTGAGTTTTATTCAAAGTCCTAGGGTGTTCTTCTACTTCAGCATTCTTTATTGTTCTTTTCTTACGTTGCAACTTCCTATTCTTCCTTGTATTGCTCCTAGGCTGTGAAGTGCAGGCGTTGGGAAAAGAGGCAACTATTCCTATTTCAGTAGAGGGAAGCACATTAGTTTCTTGTGGTTTGTCATTAGATGTTCTAGAGTCATTTTGAATCTGTTTTGGTGCAGTTACATTTGTGTTACTATCCCTATCTTGCTTAAGTAGCACCAACTCTGCCTTTAGATCATGGATTTTGTGTAACAAATCTAGATTTTCCGAACGCGTGAGTCCGTCTAGTCGTAAAACATCTTTGGTATATGCCAGATGATTATCAACATCTTTTGACGCTTTAGCACGAGTCTTTTTGAGTAAATCAAATATGACGCTATATTCCTTTTCACTTTTGAAATTTCTTATTCATATTTTGAGATTTGACACTTCAAAGACACATTTTGGTCATCCAGTTGCTCAAGTTTAGGACAAAGAGTTTTGGTATGCAACTGGTTGATCTTGTTTTGCAAAGCGAGTTCACGATTATGACAATCTTTTTGACACCATTGAAGACGATGTTTTGCGTTTGAAAGTTCGTTTAACAATCGTTCATTTTCATCTTTTAAGGATTTGATTTGTGACACAGTATCAGTATTCTTAATAATTTCAACATAATCAACAGTATCAGCAGAGATATATAGAAATGCATATGCAAAAGAATGTAATAACACAACATTATGGATATCAGCAGAGAGAACATCTTCCAAGAGTCGGTCAACATTTTTTCGTAACATTTTATTTTTACGTTTTGTATTTTAAATTGATATTTCTGTTTGTTCGAAAACTCTTTTCATAAGTCCAAGCTCCTTGTGAAAATGCCTTTCCCAATATATAGCACAATTTTTCAAATTTCGGACATGAGGTAAAATTCTTTTCTGAAGAATATCTCTTTGTGCACGCGCAAGAGGCGATTGAAAATGTTCAACTTTTATTTCAGAATGAAATTCAATTTTACGTTCCAAGATTTTGATGTCCGAAATGAATGTTTCAAAATATTTTATAACTTTACATTTTTCGACTAATGGTTTTATTTCACTGAGTGAAGGTAAAGAACCATTAATTTGTACAATATTGGAAAGGGGACCCTCAGAAGTATGTGTGATAACCCAAGGTGTGTTAGAAAAATCCTGTTGTGCAACGAAAGTGACGGCTTTTGAATAGTTAAATGGTTTGTTATAAACAACATTTTCTAATTTTGATCGACTCTCGTCTTCTGCATCTAATTCCTCTTGACGATTATATTCAACAACACTCATAATGGAATCATCAATTCTATGTTCTGCACTGTAAACTTTAGGATTTGGTTTGAATGCTCTATTTGAAACTTAGGTTTATAACCAGCAAGATTCGGTCCATATCCATTTGGATTTAGTTTAAAAGTTAACTTTTGAATCGTTGTGATTGATTCACCATGTTTATAAACAACAGTTCGAAACTCTTTGATTTTGTGTTGTAAGTCGACAATTTCCTCAAGATAGTCATCTATTCGTTTCGTGGAATGCTTTTTGTACTCAGAGATATGTTTTTGACAAGTTAACAACTCAGCCTTGGCTTTTTGATTTTCCAAAGTGAGAGCGTTAATTTGTTTTGTATGATTATGTTTCAGTTGTTCTATTTGAGACACCAAAGCATTCTTGGATGCGACTAGATCACGTATCTGTCGTTCTTGTGATTTTTTGTTTTGGGAAGATTTAGCAAAAGCGACTTCAAAACCTTGTTCACTTTTTTCTTGAGTTTTAAAAACGTTGAGTTGCCTTGTTAAGCATTCATTATCCCTAGTCAACAGTGCATTGTTTGCTTTTAATTGCTTGCAAATTTCCAATCGAGATTCTTGGTCTTTAATTAAGGTCATGAGCTCAATTTCTAGATGAGACGAAGGTTCATCTTGTTCAACGTGAGTCTCAACATGATCATTAGTCAGATCCTCAAGTATAACCACGGAGTCAACTTGATTATCAATGGTAACCATAAGGTCATCTTGATTATCAAATATAACTACGGGGTCTATTTGATTATCTTCGGAATGAGATGTAGACGACGCATGTTGAACACTCTGATCCTTGTCGGATGTAGATGTTGGCTAAGATATCAGATCATTAATGAGTAAAGTTTGATCCGGTACCTGAGACAAACCGTCAGTGTCATACACTAGGCATGTGTCACTCATGTGGAGAGCTTGCATGTGTGCCATCAACATCACTGCTGCATTAGCCTGCAAGTCCTCCATGTCATCATCAGAATCTGCATCTGCCATGAAGCTATGTTCCTTGTTGGTAAGAGTTTTACCAGCTTCATCCTTGAGAGCCAAGAGTAAAGCCTCTTTGTGATAAGCGCTGCCTCTTGTCCTCGGCTTGGGGCATGCATTAGCCAGATGACCCTTCTCATTACAGTTATAACAACGAATACCATTAATCCCATTCTGAGCAGTACCCTGTTCAACCACTTGAGCCCATTGTTGTTGTGGAGCACCCATGTTATTCCTTCCCATTGTATTAAACCCTTGACCAACACCCATCTGACGAACATTACCACAATTCTGAACTTCAACACGTCCATTGTTAACTACAGCCTGATTTCTTGTGTTAGATAAGGTACGAATGCGATTGTTGGATTTGTTAGAGTATCGGTGATTGGTGCAAAACCGTCAAGTTATCTCACGCAAGCTAGCCACTTGTGAATGACCAACCGTAAGAAACTCGAAACAGTTCACACACCAAATGCAATTAAGATCAGAGAAATACAGTGGATTCCTGGGTCGTTAAGTCCCACGGAGGATGAATTGGTGTATAAACACTTGATCAGATGATAGAATGATCACTAAGGATAGTGATCAGTAAGGTTTTTGATGGATAATTACCTAAAGAAAAGATCTACAAATTACAGCGACTTAAATGCAAATTAAAAGAAATAAAAGATAAAATATATTAAATAAACGCTATCACTATTTTTTAAAATGATGAACGTTTAAAACCTAAAACGTACGTTTAAATAAAATTACATAAACGTACAAAATAAAACGTGAGTTTAAAGAAATAAAAGGCTTACAAATATAAAAATGACATTTTTATAATCCTAATAATAAAAGAAAATTATTAGAAAAAGAAAATTATTTTTAAAACTATTTATTTAATTATTATTAATTAAAAACTATTTATTAAGTATTTAAAATGCACTAAAATATAAGAAAATACAAAATTAACCTAGAAAAATGAAATTAAAACTTAGAAAAATCTAAAATATGATAAAACGTATTTTAAAACTGAAAATATATTTTTTAGACTTTTTATGTATTTATTATTAATTTAATACTATTTAAAACTAATTAAAATGCTAAAAAATACTATTTAAACCAAGAAAATTATGGAAAAATACTTTTTATGACTTTTATATTTATCTTAATCTATGAAAATTGAAAACATATTTTTTTAAGCTTTTTCTAATTTATTAGTATTAAAAGCTATTTAAAAAGGATTAAAAACTATTTAAAATAAAGAAAAATACTAAACAGTGATGGAAAAATCTGAAAAATTCAGGAAAATGCTAAAATATTATTCTAAGTTTATAAAAAATATAAAAACATATGCTTATTTGTGAGAATATGAAACTGTAGAGCAATTGCTTATAAATAAGCTAAAGTCCACAATTGGACACCAAATAATCACAGAAGCTAGGTTATGCTATATTAACTAAATACTAACCTATTCCAACCATCCTAAACTTCTGAAAAGCAGTTTAAGCCAAAATTTAAGCAAAGCAAAAACTATTTTTATTTCAGAAATGGGACAACATTGGGGCTGATCTAAGAGTGGGGTCCACAGAGCTTAAGCTCAAAAGCTTGGCTGCAAATGATAGTCAGCTGGGTGGTGAGTGGTAAGGAACCAAGAACCACCAGTGGGGTCCACCGGTGTGGCCTGTGGGACCCACCAAAGTGGTGGTTATGTCCACTGTTGTGGAGGTGCAAGGCTGCACAGGGCATTTTTCAAAAAGGGTGCTCAAAACAAGCAAAGAAATAAGCAGTTAATAAGCTGATTGGGAGAGAGCTACTATTTTTATAATTTAGTTAAGCAACTAAATATTGATATCCCAAAAGCTTAAAGGCTAAATCTTAGAATTGAGTCCTACATAAAATTATTCATTTTATTCAAAAACTGACCAAAAGAAAATTTTGACTTTTTAAGATATTAAGCAGTTTGACTTATTTGAACTTGTGATCAATGCTATGGACTAAATAACTTATATTAAGCTATATTAAGATGATTTTAAGCTAAAGTATCAAGTTATAAGCAACTATGATGAGTTTTGCAATCTATTGGTTTAACAGTGAACTGGCAAATTGAGTTAGAAGCTATTTTGACTTTTACTGTTATTGAATGCAAATGAACAACTGAGATTGACTAAATATTACCAAATACAACTACTGCAACAAGAACCTATCACTATAGAATCCTTAATCTCAGAATCAAGACCAATCCAAACACTACTTAATAAACTGTCTTACTAATTTAAACTAGAGAATCAATCTAATATCACTACCATTACTTAAAAGAGATCTTAATATAAGTCTATAAGCTTAATAAAACAAGGATCAAGCAATTATAATTAACTAACATCACTTGAACTATGTATGCAAATTTAACAGTTAAGTAGAAAAAAAAAATATTTGAACTCACAAATGATCAAGCTCATGTGCAGCTTATCACAGAACCCATTCTACCACTATTTCAAACCAAATTCAACCCAAGTCAAGCTCTGCATCAAACCAATTCCATAACCAAATCCATTTTTGAACTCTTCAGTTGACCTTTGTTGACTGAGATGATTTTTAGAGTAAAATCTGAGTAGTGACTTTTATGGGTAAACAATAAGTAAAAGTGAGCTTATAAAAGCTTATTGTGAGCTTATACGGGCTTATAATTGCATAACATCAAATACAATCAACATTCACATGAACTTGAAATTTCAAACTTGAAAATTGCATAAGATAAATTCGTATTTGAAAATTAAATACTGACAAAGGTTTATAAAACACTGAAATTACATAAGAGAGTACTTTGAAGCTTAATTAAACACTGGAAATCTTAAATTTATTAAAACGACATTACAAAATTAAAATTACACTACTTAATCTTCTCCTCTGCTTCTTCTTTCTTATTTATTGACTTCATTCTGTTCCTTGTCGACTTCTAAACATTTCCCACCTCTTTCCAGCCCTTGGATCCTTGAAATCATCACAATCGTACATGTGTTATTTTTGGCGGGAAAAAGTCTTGAAGCAGGTTAACTACATTTAATGATATTTGGGGTATGTGGAGGTGGATAAGTGATGGTGATGGGTAGGTATGAGCTGGAGAAAGTGGGTGGACAGGTGGTAGTGAGCAGGTGGCGGGGAATGAGTGGATACAGGTGTTGGGGGGAAGAAGATGAACAGTGCACGCGCTGTTTTTATTTTTAAAATATGGGCTTGGGGAGATTGGACTGGGTTTGGGCTTTTATATTGGATTGGATTTGGGATTATTAATAACCAAGGGTCCATTTGTTATAGTTTATAAACCACAAGGACCAATCATGTAATTCTGCCAATCATGAGGACTGAATTTTCCAATCTTCCAAAGTTAACATAAGGACCATTCTTGTCATTTATTAATAGTACAAGGTTAAAATTTGATAATTTTCATTTTTTAAATTAACCAAGGACTATTTTTGACAATTTTCAAACTTCAGGGACTAAAATTGTAAATTGTGATTTTTAAACTTTAAAGGGTTTATTTTGACAACTTTTGAATCCCATGGACCTTAAATGACATTTTACAAGTTTTTGAATTACCAGGGACTAGTTTTGACAACTTTTGTAACTTGGGGGACTAAAACTGCCAATTATGCAAACTTGATAGGTTTTTCATCTGATTTTGGTATTTTTGCATTTAAAACACATAAAACACTTGTTTGTGATATTTCTATCATTTTGATGCGTTTCTGAGTGTTTTCAGATGTTTTTGCAGTCTAGATGGTACAAAAATGATGAGTATTTAGACACTCATCAATCGGCCGAAGGCTCTAGCAATCATGACAAACCCTTGTTGCAATGCATCGAAAGCTTTTGCATCTTCATTGGATTCACTGTAAAGTGCTTGATCATTGTTGTTGTTGTATGGAACCAATTTATTTTCTTGATATTGTTGCTTTGATTGATCATATGGTGTGATTATTGCAGTTGGTTGAGCAGTGGGTAGTGGGGGATTCGTGAGTACAGTTTGTGAGGTCGGGAATTGAGGATAACCAGCTTGAGCCCACAATGCTAATTGTTGATTGTCCGGAAGTGAAGGTGAAACAGGTTGTCCACGGATAACTCTTTCTCTGTCAACTTCTTTTTTGTGGGGCTTCAAATAGTCGTACAACAATCCGTATGAAGCATGATGAAGAGTCTTAGCTTGCCGGATAAAAATGACATACTTTTCCCAATCAGGACCAAGACTACTCAGGAACTTAGTGTTGACTGCAATTCTTGGCATGATGATGTTGTGTTTATCCAAGTCATTGATGATGTCTGAGAAGCGATGATGATATGACTCTAATGTCTCTTCGGGTTCAATCATGAAGTGTTCATAAGCCAAGTAGATTTTGGATTCCATGTCTTCTTGATTAAGTGCAATGCCTTCCATGAGAAGATGAATATGTTCCCACATTACTTTAGCAGTCTTTTGAGCATCAACACTTCGAAGGATTGGATTGGGTAATCCCAAAAGGATGTATTGCATTGCTAGCTCATCAGCTTCGAAATGTAGAAGTTCATCAGCAGTGAGGTCAGAAAGAGTTGCAATGTTGGTGACATCATCTCTTGGTGGAGTAGCATTTGGATCTCCGGGTGTAATGACAGTAGGCATCTGAAATGGACCTTCCATGATTACCTTCTATAAAAACTTTCCATGTGGCTTCTTTAGATCACAGAAGCTAAAGAACCTTATCACCCATTGATCATAGTTTCCGGGAGTGAGCATTGGAGGTCTATCAAGTGATCCTGCCTCATGAATGGATTGTTGGCTACTTAAAGCTTCACACATCTTTGCAAACCAAGACGGTTCCTTTATAGTATTCCTTGATGGATGTTGATTGTAAAAGTTTGTGTAAGGTTGTACTTGAAGACTAGGTGGTGGTTGAACCATTTGAGGTGGAATTGCTCCTTGTTGTGGATAATGGTGTTGGTTAAATTGTTGTTGATAAATTTGTTGTTGTTGATTGAATTGTTGATGTTGTGGACTGAGTTGTTATTGTTGTTGATTATACGTATAAGGACAGTAGTTAGAGTATGATGGTTGAGACATGTTGAAAACTTGTGTTGTAAAATGGATCTTTTTAGTCGAATGAAACGTTGTTGATGAAGTATCCTTAGGCGTAGAAACCAAGTTTAGGCAAAATAGTACTTAGGCGTAAAAACACCAAACTTACGCGTAAAAGTAATATTTACACGTAGGATTAGCTTACGCGTAAGAATTGAGAAACACTAAGATTAGGCGTAAATTGAAGGTTAGACGTAGAAAACTTATGCGTAAGACAAGGCTTAGGCGTAAGAAAATGCTTAGGCGTAAAGAGTTCTACGCGTAAGTTTAAGCTTATGCGTAAAATTAGGGTTTTGCCCAAAAAATCCTTTACACTAATCTCAGTGTAAAAGATGTCCAAAGTCGAAGTGTTTTCAGGCTTATCCAAGCAAGAAAACACTGAGTAAACCAATTTCACTGAAGATCAAACCAAATAAAGCTTATGCGTAACTTTAGGGTTTTGTTATGCGTAAAACTTAACCAAAACTGATTTTTAGCCCAAAGTGTTTCTAAACCAGATTTTTGTGACGAAACAGCTTCAATATCACCAAAATAACGCAAAAGTGTGAAACTTGATGATCTAAAACTTGCAGACACGTTACGCGTAGAAATGAACACACGTTTAAAATCAAGCTTAAAACCAATGAAATACACGTAAAGTTCGAAACTTTTTGCCAAAAACAGAAATTTTAACACCTAAAAACCTTGAAAGTACAAGAATCTTGGATTGTAAAGTGTAAAAAATGAGTTTTTATGCGTGAGAAAGTTTATGAACCGAGAGTTACACGTAACACTAAAAACTTCAAAAACAAATTCTTTTCACCTAACTATTTGGCGATTGATACCACTGTTAGGTCACCATGTTTGTAACACAAGCATCAATATAAGAAATAAAGACAAGATGATCGATGAACACTACCAAACACACACGTATGAATAAGATAGAAAGGTTATGCGTAGGTGTATTGATAAAATGAACAACCAACCCTCAAGTGAGGGTTTACAAGGATTATTTATAGGGCAAGGAGTTAGGGCAATACTACTAGCATCCTTCCCTTCTTATGGGCTTGGGCCAAGGCTCATGGGCTTTCTACATAAGCTTTGGCATGACAACTAACATAAAAGTCATAATTAAGCTAACTATTACATATTAATTACTAACACTTGAATTCTAGTTTAGGAGTGATTCCAACACACGCACTCCAACTGCTTGATTTGCTCGGCCCTCACAGTGAAACGACGAGTTAGGTCGATCACCTTTGCATGCATGTCACTTAAGAACTTGGAGTCACGTTCATTGTCACGCACAAACACGTTGTTAACCATGTCTTTAAGTAAGTTATCCATTTCTTTTGTAGTAAATTGTGCTGTGGCTAGTGTGTGTCCCCTGACAAAAGTTGTATGATATTGGGATATATGTTGTCCGTTTATATAACCCAAATGGGGTGGGGTGACATGGAGTTTATTTTGAATTGAAGTCTATCTGAATTAATGTGGATAGTCAAGTGGTGAATAGTTGAGTCATGTCAAGTAATGACTGTTGCACATTAGGCCAAGTTTAATTAATGAAGCTTCTGTTGTACTCAGCCGATTCCTGGCCACAAGATAACCATTTTGGGCAACTAGTTTTAGTTTGGGGGCAACTAAACCAGTTTGAATTTTGTTTAGTTCCAAATGCAAAATTTTTTTACGTCCCTTGGGATAGAAAAATTATTAATTGAGTATGTTTTGTAAATAGACGCCATTAAACAAGTTTATATTGATTACTTTTTGGTTACATCAACTAACACACATATGCTATTATTAGATGTACATATCCTTTATATTTTATGTAATAATAGACTACCATAATATAACTCAGACTTTTATATCATAAAGTCTGAGTAAGTGTGCCCTTGGCTGTGCTATTTCAATATTGAATGGATATTTTGTAAAAAACCCGGATGCACATAAGTAGGACAAACTTTATTAATGAGGAAATGACTTAATGAAATGATGGTGGTAGCTAGTGGCATGTACTTGAAGGGAACTAGTCCATTAATTTTTCAACTTTAACTATTGCACAAAAAAAGCACAAAGAAACTTGTGTCCAACAAGTTAATTATTTTTGGGCAAGCACATACATACGATGGGCAACTAAATCATATGTGGCCCTATTAAATCATAAACCTTATGTGCAGTTGTAAATTAAAAATCAAGCTTGGTAGCTAAGTATATATTTCCTATATCATATTATATGTGCGGGACGCAATGTAAATTAAAATCAGGAAAATAAATTGTTAAAATACGGAAGCAAGCATATTTATGTACTTTATTTTTGGTTGATTCTAGTTAATGTACAGATATTTTAGATAATCTGTTGTTGGTTGTGGTATTCGTTTGATGTTACTACTATAGAGTATAGACAAGTAAGTATAACAAATGTTTATGAGAAACTATGTTGTTGGTTGTGGTAAATAAAAATTGGGATTTCAAATAAGAATGACGGTTTATTAATGGTGAATAGATGTAAGGAAATGATGGTGGTACATAGTTGCATGTACTTGAAGGGAACTAGTGTGCACAAAACTCAAAGTCAAACTGCTACAACACAACACCCAAGAAACTTTGGCCAACAATAAATTTGTTCTTGGGCAACTAGACACAAATAATGGGCAACTACTCACAAGCATGGTGTATTCGTGTCTGGTCACAAAGTATAACAAATTAATGTATAAGTTTATTTATGTATGTGTTGTCCGTAATTGTATTATATATGTTGGTTATAAGAAGCATGGTGTCTGGTCATAAAGTATAACAAACAAGTAATAATATGAGTGGGTTATAATAAGAAGATACCTGTAAGCACTCCCTAACACGGACATACCATACACGTAACTCATAGTCACACGTGTCGCCGCTATCATAGAATGTTACCACTCCCGTAGGTATGTTAAATTGGGCAAGACACCAGTGTTTAACAGTCTCGTTGAGAGAAATAAAAACCTAAAAGAAAGTTGGTTGTGTATTAAGATATAGTTAGTCAATGTCTGAAATTAATAAAAGTGACTTTTTATTTATGTGGTCAAAGGTAAATACAAGAATACAATTGTCGTGTTTGTATGTGCTGTTGACATGGCTTACGGCTGGTAAGCAATATGTTACTTACTAATGGACGTTTTAGATAATGGAGAACGTTTTCATGCACGGTCTTGGGTTGTATAGAAACTACTGCTTTTGGGAAATTCATCTGCTTATGTAGTTCCTGATATGTTGCTCCAACTGTTAACTACCGCTTGTGTTACCATAACTGCTGCTAGGGTAATCAATATACTGCTGGGATCGAACGATTACAAATGGAGGGGCTCAGTTTTTGGAAAGCAGACTTATCTCATGGCAGTGTAAGACGCAAACAATTATGGCGAATTCCACCACTGAAGGTGAGTATGAAGCTGTTGCACGTTCTAGAACTACGTTGAAGGCTCGACTAGTCATTCAAGGCTTTAAATCAACTAGTTTTGGATTGTAAATTTCATGCATACTTGGTCTCAAGTCTCAAGATGTTTTTTTCAAAACTTTGTAACAAAGGTAGTACTGTTGTTGGAAATCTTAGTACGACTAGTGTGTATGATTCAACTGCTTGTTCTTTTTGTTAAGTCCTGCTAGTGGATATCATGTTTTTGTAGTTGGGTTACACTTATAAGTTATAACTACTATGTTTATGAGCCCTAGGATTTTTTTGGGCTTTGCTTCTGGACCTTTTAGTGTAAAAAAAAAAACAAAAAAAAAACAATGAATTGAAACGTTAAATAAATAAATAAATAAATAAATAAATAACAAAATAATAATAATAATAATAATAACATTGTGTAAAAAAATTTATAATAAATTGGTTGGAAGATTGGAGTGCAAAACTGTTCCAACTGCTAGCTTGCATGGAGAAACTGCTAGTGTTACGAAAACACTCCTAGTTAGGTTATCATGAGGATACCATGAAACTTATAAAGGAATTGACGGATAAATGTACTACCATGGAGTGTAACATCATTGGCATACTGTGGATAAAGTTTGTGAGTATCAAGTTTGTTAATAAGTAAAGGAAAGTTTATGATTTGAGGGACAAATATTAAGTTTGTTCATACTTTAAAAGATGTCGTTTTTAAAGTTGCTATCATGAACTACCTGATTATTGAGTGACCGTAAATGGTAAAAATAAGAGGAGATGAAAAGTAAATGTATTACCTCTTCAACATCATTCCAGGGCATGGGATACCTCGTCCCGTCTGCATAAAACACGGGCATGCCATTTTGAAGAAGAATCTGAACAAAGTAACTACTAACCATCGCCCAGTTAGCATTCTGAGGTCGTACGTGCCACATGGTAGTCAACCCATAGGTCTATATGCTGCGCATTTGCCGCAAATAAAATACCAATTTAAGAAATGGCGAAAATCAACAACAGGGTAAAAAAGAAAATCTGAATAAGAATGCGTATATAAACTAACCTCCTCAGTTAGCCAACCTTTTCTAGCAGGGTCTAAGCAAACTAAGTGAAGCCAGAAATTGCGGTCTACAATATAATCATCTGACCATGGAAATTTACACTGGTGTCTATCAGGATCACAGAGGAATTCTTCAATCTCATCACACAGACAAAGAGTTTCGACAGAATGAAACCATCTACTTAGATCCTAGAAAACAGGTTCAATGTATTAGTTTGACATAGCATTATTGATAAGCAAGTATATTGACAAGTTCGTAAAAAGTATCACAATACCTCTACCCAAGGTTTCACTCTGTTAAGCTCCTCAACAATAGTTGGGTCGTTCATGTTAGGACCGTGTTTTTTTATTTTACACCATTTAACTTGCAGATTGTTTTGTGGCGAAACATGTTCCATGAGAATCCTCTTGTCGGGTGGTAACCGACTTAAAGCCTTTTGAAAATGTGACGAATTCATAAACGCGCGTCGTTTTTTCTTCTTCTCCTCCTCCAACTTCAACATGTCAGCTTCTTCCAACTGTAGCCTATTAGCCTCTTCCAGCCTTAAGATGTTGGCCTCAGCATTCAACTTCTATTCTTCCAACTGTAACCTTTCTTCCTCTGCCAACGCGAATCTCAATTCCTCTAAAAGGAGATACTCCTGGAACAGACTAGCACTGATGACATTTGTATATAACGACCATACAACTAAATGCAAAGAAGAAATATTAACCTGAGCAACGTCCACGTCAGATTCCGGCAAGTCGATCAGTTTGAGATAAATGCTGTTAAGTGAATCGGAAATGGCAGTCCTTGTGTTTGGAAAATGTGACTCAAAATCAAGTTTGTCCTGTAAAAAAATATGCATGAAATTTCTAAAAATAAACAATGGCAGCGAGAAATAACTATAGATTAGTTGAAAGGAATACCCGAAGACCACCAGTTCTGTCATTTGCAAGAACCTGTGAAGGTCTAAGTGTTAGGAAATTCCGGCAGGTGATGTTAAAAAAAAGTGAATCTACTATTCATATATTATAATGAATATAAAGAGAACCTGAATAATACACTCAAGTTTAAAAACTTGGCGATTCAGACTGGAAATTACATGATCCTTAAGGCTTTTTGTTCTGGAACTACTTCCACTCTTGCATTGTTTTGAATTTACTTTCAAACCATTTTTCGCACGTTGCCGTGACTTTTCCAGCCTCGAAAAGTAGGTATCAACAAGGCTGTGCTGGGTCCTGACCGGCGGTCTGGGAACGTAGTCATTGAAAAAATCTTGGCTATCTATCCACCATGCACATTGGAACTCATGTATAGTAGGTCTCAGATCAATAATTGTAGTTGAATCCTAAAGTTCAGTAATGGTTGAAAAAAAATATATGGTTTAGTTAATTACTTTGAGATACATACGACACCATTTTATAAGGGATTCGTAATTAAAGTCATAAATTGCTAGTTCCGGGCAATCACTGCAAATAATATTTCCACTGCTAGCTAGCTAGCTTGAAAACACTGCTAGTTATGGGCAATCACTGCTAGTTAGTTTCTGATGATTGTGGAAACTATAAGAGTTGTTTTATAACTTTTTGGTGATAACATATTTATTTCCCAAATCACTGCTGAGGCAGGGCAGTGGAAACGTAAGAACGACCCAACCAATGGCAACTCCTAATGTGAATAGTTCTTTGCAATTCAACACAGGTGGAGGAATCCCTAGACAACTGGCTAATTTGGGGGACATAGATGTTCAGGCTAGGTCTGATGCAATGTTAGACACATCTCGAATAGATGAGGGTAGTTTGGAACACCAACATGATTTGACGACTAATGGCTTTCTACATGATGACAATTCCAATGATCCACTTCTAGGACCAAGTTACACAGGTCAAGGTGGTGAGGATAATATGAAACTCAATCTCAAATTGACGGATATATTCACAAGTATGGAGTCAAAGATCACTGGTCTTAAAAATTCGACAACAACTCGCGCTGAAACAATCAGGAGGTTCAAAGCATAGGGTAAGTGTTTTGGAGAGACTAAGAAGGCCAAGGTTCCATGCATTCAGGAAAGTGAAGAAACTGGGAAAGAAGGCAAGCTGCAATATGATTAAAAGTTTAGATGATGCATCCAAACAGGGGAGGAGTGAGAGTACAAATTCAGGCGACGCATGGAAGGTAAAGAAGCAGTACTGGATGATTCTTTAAAGGCTGCAGTTGAAGAAAAGGATAAGGAAGTGGTGCAGGCAATCAGTGCCAGTGTTGCTGCATCCGCTGATAGTATTGAAGTAACCACTGCTGCAACAACTGCTGGTATTATTATAGCCACTACCAATTCATACGTTTCAAGCACAGAGGCAACATCTGCTACAATTATAAGCACCACAATAACACCAGCACCAAAACCAAAATAAGCCTGAGAATGAGGTTGCCATACAATTGCTCAACATAAAGCAATCTGACCCTATCCCTGCACCCAAACCTATTGCTAAGAGTCTACAGATTGGTGAAACTGTGCAGAAAGGTGTAGTTACTGAACCTGATATTGGAAAGGGTAAAGGGATTGCAGAGCCAACATTGAAGTTTAAAAGTAGAGAGGAGCATATAGCCTTAATTTCAGTGTACAAAATCAACTAATCCAATTGTTCATCCACTGCTGAGAAAGATTGAGAATATTGCTGATTATGAAATTCATTTAGCCATCAAAGGCAAGCCTCAAGGTAGAATGAAAAGAAAGGCAGACAGATAAAAAGCATTTGATGAAGAATCTGAGTCTGATAAGATATTGTGTGCTTAGATAGGTGGAAATGGAACATCTAATTTTGTGTGTAGGTTTACTTTTTTTACCTATAAACAATAAATAAATAACAACAAAGTTTAACTGGCTTACGTTTGAAAAAAGGTTCGAACGATCAGTTCTTTTAAAGATGGACTTCCTAGACCAGGCAAGTGCTCTTGGTATCACATTTGGATGTTTAATCCACCAAGCATGAGATTTTTCAAACGACTCAAGGATCCACACTTATGAGAATAAAAAAATAAAAAATGAAAATAAAACATAAACTTATATACAAATCAGTAAAAATGTTAAGTTGGAAAATGGATACCTGAAACCCAAACACAAATCCAGATAGTGTGTATGTTGGACAATGCTTTGGATCTTTCTTCAATCTTAAAAGGTGGTCATCCGCGTGCTTATCAAATACATTATGAAGTTGGTCGTATAAATGAGTCCAAATATGCTCACCCCATGGAAAAGCATTCCAATCATCTAGATTATCAACTAACCTCATCAGTGTATCATCCACCTCGCATGTCAACAAACGACCCATAAAGATCACCTCTAAGGCTAACAAAAGACAAAGACGTACAACATCTTCATCAGATATCTGTCGAAACCGCTCTTCATCCTCGATAACACACCTAACATCTAAGTTGGTTAGAATATACCCTTTCTTGTCAGGAAATACCCTGTTATGAAAATTTAGAGAACCAGGTGTATACAACCCAAAGCTTACAGATCCAAACCGCAGACCGGTCATTAGACAAACCTCACGACGACCAAAATGTAAAGCATGCCCTTCAATGTAAAAAATGAAGGGCATATCATAGTGAGAATCGTCGACTTTATGCTGTTTCCTTAGCATATAATCTATGATGTGCGTTTCATGTTCAAAAAACAACAGATCAATCCATCTTCCAAAGCAGGTATTCCTAAACAAGATGCGGCGTCTTGCGTCTAACTTTTGCTTTATCAACCAAAAGTAGTTGAGTTTACTGGTAATGATTAACTTAGCTTCATAGTCCTAAAAAAGGTCAACAAAAAAAAATTTAAATCAGACCATGGATGGAATCTATACCAACGTCGTAAACAATTGCGTATACGATGCATATAAACCACTCCTTATTAGTCTAGAGAGTGCCACTAAAATTTTTAATGAACCAGGTTATGTTACATACCTAACAGACGACATCTACCGTATTATACCCTACATAATTACGAATCAGACAGACATAAAAGAGGAGAAATCAAAGGTATTAATCGAATAACAACAACGATTTGTTGAAGCATATAACCAATTGGAAATAAATAATGTACAATAAACAACGAGAAAAATATTTACTTACCATATTTGGCCACATTTTTTAAACAAACTTGATCAATCCAATGTGGGTTGCACTCAACAGTGTACCTTTATAGCTGGTGACATAACTGACAATACAAGAAAAAGAGGGACTGATGAAGAAGACGGTCTCATTTGTGAAAACAACTTAGCTACAATGTTTTTATGCGAGAAGCAAAAACAGAGAAAAACGGTAACTATTAATGCTTTTGTGCGAGTGGGAAATTGATATTGAATACATATGTAATGTACTTTCACTATTCAATTGTGTACGTTCTATGTAATGTAAAATGACAAAAAAATCCTTTTTAAAAAATACGGTTGCCCAGCGCTATTTGGTTGGCCAAAAAACAATACCTTACACATACGGGACACTTGTCACAATTTCGATGAGTTGCCCAATGACAGCGGTTGCCTTCGGTCTATTTTCAAATTAAAAATAAAAGTGGTCCAGAAAGTGATAAGCCTCAGGGCGCGCGGTCTATTTGCGTCATTTTCCCATTGTTTATTGAACGGGGAATTGCATATATACTCATTAAAACTAAAAATTTTGCATATTTTCTCATAATAAAAGGTTTTAATGCATAATATACAATGCAACTTAAGCATGTTTTAGGTATATATGCAAATATGCAAGTTTTAGTGGGTATATATGCAATTGCCCTTTATTGAAAATAGATTATGCGTTTTGAAAACGGATTATCAGATAATCAGTTGCTATAAAACGTGATTCTAAAACATAGTGTTTGGATTTGATTATGTTGTTTGATATCGAAATAATCATATAGTCAGTTTATTTAGCGTTTGGAAAATTAGATTATTTATTGTGTTTATAGGAGAAATTATCATTAAAGACATCATTATATATGAGGTAAGCTTTGTAAATTCAACAGTGAAAACTCAATATATGTATGATGAAATCTAACACATAACTTTTATTTGTAGACCATTTACTCATACGTGTATTTAAGAACTCTTATATGCTACAAGATTTTCACCTACCTTACATCAAGTAAATTGAGTAAAATAAACCAAGACATCATTTATCACAAGCATTTAGGGTGTGTTTGGTTAATGTCTATGGAAATAAGGGAATGGAATGATATATTTTACTGGAGTAACTCTTTACCAAAAAAATAAAGGAATGGAATGAAAGTAATGAAATTTTCTTTGGTTTATGTATATCGGTATCATAAGTAAATATTCGTTCCAAAATATTGGGTTTGCTCATAGGAGGCAAGAATCCCTTCTTTGAACCATTCATTCCATCACTTATGTCTTATTTCTTGAAAAAAAAATTGGGTTGAAACGAGAAAACACAATACAATGAGTTTACGATAAAAAAATACACTAGTAAAATACTAATCATTTATAGTTTTAGTTATTTTTTTAGTTAGAAGAATAATCAAACTCAAATTTTATACCAAATAATACTTTTCAAACTATCATATCCATTCTTATTATACCCTTTAATCAAACATATACCATTGTCATTCCATGAACAAAACCAAACGGCACCTTACTATCCAGTTATTCACCTACCTTATCTCATACATTCACTTCATCGCCATCCCATATTCATTCCCAAATTAAATTTACCTACATCCTCCAATTAATCTTCTTTCTTCAATAGATTCATAAGTTGTTAACAACAATACATAATCGTTTATCACAAAGATGCTCATAATAGATCACAACTATATAATTGTAGATTTGTTGGCGTTGGCGATTGTTCACCAGAACAATTTCATTGAAGTGAATGATGATAATGGTTGAGAATTATCAATTTGTTAAAAGGCTGATGATGTGCTATTTCATCCTGCTTTTAATATTTATAAAACTTAGATAACTTAGGATAAACACATACTAACGGGCAGAGAACCCGATCAGAAGTAGTAAAGCCTTAGGTAAATCCGAGTATCGTCCCAAGAGAGTTGTGACCTTGAAAGAACTAAGAAGATTAAAGATAATATTGATAATATATTGGTGTGATAAAGTTGGTATAATTTATTGATATGCTATTATTACCCACACACAGACACCGGAAATTTATGATAAAGAGATAGATAAACGAAGCTTAACGAAGAATACAAATATGAAATGATTCTCGATATAAAGGTTCAATATAGTGGTTAATTATTACCAGACTCCTTTGGTCAATTCGTCATGGCCTATTGTTCTTAGATTCCTCACCAAGATGAACAGGTCACCCGGGATCATTCGGCAACCTAATAGCAGTCATTAAGTACCAAATCTGCTTGATCTAGTATGTGGAAACCCGACTGTTAGGAACTTAGATTTCCCCTAACCTCTTAAATACCTCCACTTGATAGGTGATCATTTGGTCATTTCGCACACGAATAGTGGTTGTACTATGGCCAATTCCTCCTATACTTCGCAATCTATCAGACTGGGGTCAGTTGGTCATATCTCTCAGCCCTTTAGATGCTACCAAGCTTATAATATTACCAAGACTAGCGATCTATGATAAGACTAGAAAATGTCTATAAAGAATTAAAGAGAATATCAATAACAAAAATGCAAACTTCAATTAATAACATGAATTCATAGAATAAGTCCTAGAAAAATAAAAAAGGAATTCAAACTCGAATACAATGGAAATCGTAGACGAGAACTTCGTTATTCGATGCTCCTAAGACATGCTTCTACTTCTGTGTTTGATCTCCCCAAACCCTAGAAGGTTTGGGAAAGGAGAGATGATTAAAACTGGTGAAACCTTCGACTATTTATAGGCTCCGATACTAGTTACGGCGTAAAATTTATTAAGTAGTTACGCCGTAACTCTCCAATTCTTGTGTTTATCCATGGTTACGGCGTAACCTGAGCTGGGGTTATGCCGTAGACTTTGTAAATCATATGCATTTCTTTATTACAGCGTAACCTGAGCTGAGGGTTACGTCGTAGTCTTTGTTATTTAGATGTTTATCCGTTGTTACGGCGTAACCTGAGCTGAGGGTTACACCATAGTCTTCATAATCATAGTTACGTCGTAACTTCATCACTTGGTTACACCGTAGTTGAGAGACAACTCATCCATAGGGCTTGAAAACGTCCAATTACTGCTTCCTTGCATAAAATAGGTCCTGAAATGAAATAACAAGGAATAAGAATGTTTTCACTAGCATTTTACTCAAAATGTGATGATAAAGGGGGAAATTAACGCTTAAAAAATCAGGACTATTTGATGTTATCAGCTGATTTGACAGTTGAATGCATATAACAGTTAAGGAACTCGTGGGAAATAAGATGAAGGTATAATATGAGGGTATATTGGTTACGGAGTATTTGACAATTAAACTTTTAGTTTTCTAAAATCACGTTTCCCAGCAATAGGTAGCAACTTGTTTCTTCAAAACACGTTTTGAAGCCTTTAAAACGCATAAAATCACTTTTTTGCTTTTCTCATCCAAATTCCAAACACTAGTTTTATATTATCTGCGATTTGGAAACTGAATAATCAGATAATCTGGTAACAAATGCAAAGCTAAACACCCCCTATTTGGCTTAACTAAAATGGATTAGAGTTGAATTCAAGATATTAAAAAGAAGAAACGCCTTTATGGATTGAATTTTCACCCGTGAAATCGTCGGTTCACGTGTCAGAAACAGTTACATGCTTCTTTAATCACGCGTAGGGCTACAATTTAGAGATGGTTTAGTCATGTTTTACACTAAACCTTTTTTTTATTATTATTATTATTATTATTATTATTATTATTATTATTATTATTATTATTATTATTATTATTATTATTATTATTATTTTAATTGTGAATTTGGAGTATATTTTTATTTAAGCAGGTATTTTTATGTGATGTAGTTGGTGGTCACACTACGAGGGTCTAATGATTTGGTGATAAGAGTGGGTTCTTATGTGGAGCTCATGTGGTGTGGTGGATTTAGTCACCTATTAGAGGGAAGGGTATGGTGGCATGCCATTTTGCCAAATCAGCGCCACCTGAGCATTTCACATTTCACATACATACACCAAAAATACCTCATCTGCAGTGGCTCAAGCCACTTGTAGCCGTTTCGTAGTTTTTGTGCCCCACCATTTTTTAAACAAACTAAATTTTAATTCATTCAAATAAAAATACAAATTACAATACGAAAATAAAAAAAAATGAAAATGAAAAAAACATTACGAAAATATGAAAATACATCAATTATCAATAAAACTAGTTTTCTTCTTCTTGTTGTATGACGAAGATTATGAAAAACATTACGAAAATATGAAAATACATCAATTGTTGTATGAAAATACATCATAATAGATCACAACTACGAAGATTAGTAATTTCATGGCTTGGTTATCATATAATCAATATATGATTGTATAACGAATTAAGATGTTAAGGGGTGAGCTTATGGTTGTATGAACCATAGCTATAGTATTTTTAATGTAAGCTTAAGTGTTTATACCTGTGTGACTTTGGCTTAGGATGCAAGAAGAATGATGACGATGATGATGGTGCTTTGTTAGTATTATATTGGATTTGAGGTAAGTAAAATAATGAAAACATATTGTTATATCGATTTCTAACATATATGTGTTACGTATGTTTTGTGTGAAGTAATATGAGATTTGAATTATAGTAGTTTGGACTAAGATTTATTAAGAAACTAGTTTGGTGATGATGCTATAGCTTGGATTGAAGCTTATATTCGGAAGACGGTTTAGAAGGTTTGTTTGTAAGTAGGAGCTTAGGTAGTATACTGGGCTCAAAGTCAACGTTGTACCCCCGAGAATTCTAAATGATTTGTATGTATGTCGTCTGGTGTCAAATTTTATGTTGTGGTCGTTGTAGAAAACTAGAAGTGGGTTGAATAGTTTACCAATTAAAAACTTTGTTTTGAATCTTATTGAAAGATCAATTGATATTTATCTTTGATATGTTAATGAAATATGTAAGCAATATGTAAAGAGTAAATAAGGAAAGAAATGATCAAACCACAACAAGTTGTTTATAGTGGTTCGGTCTACAAGGACTCTTTCTCCTTGCCCTACTCCACTCCTCGAGTCTCACACTCGAGAGTTTAACTTCACTAGTCAACAAGCTCCTTTCACCGGTGGAGAAACCTTTACACTTCGCTTACACTATTTCCGACACTAAGCTAAATGTCGAGTTCTTTCCAAGGGTACAACCACTCCCACACACAATGTATTTTGAGGACTAAAATACTAACCACTCACACTCACAAGATTATGATAGTTTAATGCAACAATGAAGTATGAATCAACACAAGATCATACAACACTAAACAAACGAGACTTCCAACTTCTCGTTGAAGCTTGAATGTGACTTGATCTTCTTTGCTACAAAAGAGATCACTAATATGATATGAAACTGAGTTAGAAAGGTTAGAGAGAAGATATGTATGAGAGTATGATAGAAAGGGATGAAAAACTACTTGGTTTGGCTTTGCTATTTATAGCCAAAACCATCAGCAGCCTCCACGGACCGCGGACCCCTTAAAAGGGTTCCGCCCGTTATGGCTTTTGGTGTCGCCGAGGTCTGACAACAAGATATCAAGATCTTGCCAAAGTCAACCATATCTATGCAAGATTGTGTAAGATATGAAGAGTACAAATTTACACAAAATATCTAATGAAATCTTCCAATGATTTCCATGATGCATCGCATGATGTCATGTGTTGTTTTTCTATTTTTAGAAATATGCAAATGCATAAGTAATGTTTAGTTTTTAAGAAACTAAACCATTCTAAAAAACTACTATCATACATTATGGTTAGAGTCACATTAAGATATGATTAATCACAATGTAAATGCTAGAGTGATGAAGATATTGTTTGAAAAAGCTTGTTTTAATATCTATTAAACTTGACAAGCTTTAAGCTTTATAAAAATTAAATTTACTTTTGTCGTTAACAAAACTTAGGTAAAGATCAAAAATATAAATAACGTTTAATGACGATATTTGTATTAACAGTCGTTCAAGTAACTCCGTTGTCAAATGGTATTTTATAGAAAGGGTTAGAGTGTAAGTGTTATGTTTTAATGAAAGCGTCTATTTATACCCATTTTGGAGCCAAACGAGTTAATTGCCGTGTATTATAGTTATGAATGTTAAATGAGTGTTTTGGTACAAGTTATGATGTACTATTGAAGTCAAAAGGTTTGGAATGTGGGAGAGTGTTGAGTTTATGCAGGTTTTCTGCAAGTGTTTCTGTATCAGATGGGTAGATATGGTATATCCCATTTTTGGGATATGGCATACCAATTTCAGAGGTGATACGGCGTATCACTGATGTGCTACGATGGTGCAAGTTTTAAAAATTTATAAACACGATTTAACCGTCTAACCTATTAACACATACGAGCAAGTATACTCGTCCGTAATAGCAAAGTTTGGTAAGTCGAGATCGTCCCAAGGGATTTTGTGTATGAAATTTATTTGTTTGAAAAGATCCAACAAGAAAGCTTGTCAAGGCTTCCTCAAATAATTATGTTCTAGTGAAATTCAATAAGAAATATATATATACTTGTGTGTAGTCTATAATCAATCATAAATAGTATTCATGAAGGTTTGGTGTATACTCTTAATATGATGCACAAATCATAAGCAAATGATTCCCCAACCATGGTATATGTTTGTAAAAATCATTCTAAGAACAAAAACATTTAGGTAATCCTTTCGGTCCTTATCCCAATGATTATCCTATAGAAATTCCATTTGTTTGCAACATGTTCTTATTAAATTTGTTCTTACGAATCTTTCGACCCTTCGTGATGAAAATGTTCCTAGTCTTGTTTTAATAAGCAAACATGGTAGTTGTCAATCACCATATCCCCATACTAGTTTGTCACTTCACTTTTTGGAATAAAACACAAGAGAAATCCTTTCGGTCCTTTTTCTTAAAACATGTTTTATCAACAAATCAAACCAAGACTAGTATTTTTCCAACAAACTCATTTAAACAAGATCATATGTACATGCATCACATTTTGAGAACACTAATATGATTAACTACATCCCAACACACAAGTATATCCCAAAACTACTCCATGATAATAATAATAATAACTAAACACAAATAGTAACAAAGTAATTCCAACAATTCAAGAGAATAGAATTCCATAACAAAGTTCATAGAATACCTAAACTTTTGTGATTACAAGAATTAGAATTCGTGGATTGTAGCAACCACGCGCCTCCAATCACCTAGATTCACCGTACAACTCTGTGAGATATAACTTTTCACTTACACATCAAACCATAACACAAAGTAGCATATAGATGGAATTCTAGAGAGAGAAAGTTAGAGGTTTAGGGAACTTAGTGAGAGAAAGTGAAATTATTATTATGAGCTCCAACTCTCTACCTTGGAAGGTAGAGAGTATTTATAGTCTTACATAAATCGCCACACAACGGGCTGTGGATCAGGCATACAGTGGGTAAAGACCCGTCCGTCCTCCACGGTGTTACTTAACTAAAATACTACTTAACTTAAAATAACTACGACTACGAGCTTTCTAACGAATACAGATACTTGAGGTGACCGACTCTTTAATACCGGGAATTTCTAATTCCTAACAATCTCCCCCTAAGGGAGGTCACCTCAATCATGTACCAAAATTACATTGAATACAAATAGATTTTACATTAGCAGTTGTTCTTGCATTCTTGATGTAGTCCTTTGTTCAAAAGCTCGTAGTCATTGATTCTTCACATTGCATGTTTGGTTATTCCAAGTGGAGGTCTTTTACTGATCCACGTGATGATAAGTTTGAGCCATCCTTGGAGATCATCAGCTATCAACAATCTCTGACACATCCTTTGTGGTGTTGGTATTTTGTGATGTTGTGACTTTAGGACCGACATGCTCACATTCTGGTTCATGAACTCTTCTCATCAGAGTAGCGGAAGCATTTGTTGAATCATGATATTGGCAGCAGCGTAGCAGAAGCATGGAGTAAAAATATCAGAGTCATTGATGCACCAATCATGATTTCTTTTGAGTTGAATGTGTTAAGTGAGCATGCGGCTATGGATTGACCGCTTCATTCTGATCAGCTGCAAACGTCGGGTGTACCTGCATACAACAGTTAGCAATAAATCGCACGAAAGTGTCTTTGATCACTTTCGTTGAATTGAGGTACACGGCCCACGGTTCCCCGTTGATCAGTACAAGTACTGCCTGTGATCAGGTAGGATTCCTAAGAATCTCCTTGACAGGGTTTCGCAGCTGTTCTAGCTGTTCTCAAACCGGAACGTCTCAAAGAAGACAACACGGAGTGAGTGAACCAGCGAATTTAAGTCCACTGATTGATGAAAAGATCTTTGAAAAACAATCGAGTATTGCTCAATAGAAATTGTTTTTGCAATACAGCGAAGGTTTTAATGAAAATCAATTATCAATCATAAAACACCTTTTGATTAGAAAAATGAGTACACGGTCGACGTGCTAAAGAAAAGAGTTTTTAAGCACAACGACCGGTTTTTCAAAGGTATCCGTCAATCCCTAACCTGAACCAGGATTGATTCAAGAAATTGAATCGCCCCATTGTTTCTGTTCAGTTGTCACATGGTTGATCCATATAATAGATCTCACATGCCACCTACCAGGAGCTTGTTTGATGTTGGCTCCAGAAGGCTTTCCATCTTCATTGTGAGTGTGTAAACACATCACTCAGATGTTCTGGCAATACCACAAGGATAATGCGTAGGACTCAAGATATAATCTCTCTTTCCACAATGTGTGAAACAGAGAGTCTTCATTGAAAGTGTCCTAATGAGATTTATTGATGATCTCGTGGCTCTAGACTCAATTTGTGCATATTTGGATCCTGTGCCGGAGACTAGGGAGAGGGTCTCCTTCTTCAATATCAACAATCTCTAGGAGAAATTCGATAGATAATGTCGGTTCCCCGTGAGAATGAAACAAGCCCTTTTAAGAGGAACTTGAGTGGTTTGGAAAGTTGAAGTGCAGTGCGTCACTGGGTCCATGACGTCTTGTCTTCAATACCGATGTTACCATCAGTAGCATATGAATTGAACCCGGTTTCTGCCCTAAGGTTGAATAAATGGAGGGCTATTTGTTTTCACCCTTTTCTCATTCAATTCTTTTTAATTCTTCAACCCCTTCAGTGCTTACCGAGACTTCATAGCTAGAACC
The DNA here is from genome assembly GCA_019973895.1 of Chrysanthemum seticuspe. Taxonomy (NCBI): domain Eukaryota; kingdom Viridiplantae; phylum Streptophyta; class Magnoliopsida; order Asterales; family Asteraceae; genus Chrysanthemum; species Chrysanthemum seticuspe. The sequence continues at coordinate 27,919,189 of BPTQ01000009.1, read as the reverse complement.
TTGTTGGGTTTATTCCAGTACTAGCTCAGTCTTAGTCCGCACTCTTCCCATATCTCATTTTTCTCCTTTTATCATCATACCTAAGGACTTCTACACTAACTAGTGGATTGTCCCTGGGTAGATCCCTCCGGTTCTGGCGGATCATGGGAACCAATACCTAACCTTAACATCCTTATATCACCGTACATAAAGTAAAGTTGGTCGGTCTATTTGGTATTGTTCATCTGCCATTGGATCCAATTGAAAACCATTTGAAAATCAATTCAGATACTTGTGATATATTATCAAAGCATTTTGTACCTGAATTGTTTTTGATATTTTTAGAATGAAAACTCCCCCTCAACATGTGCATCAAGTATGAAACTGTTTTGCACACGGAGGCAAGAGAAAGAATTAACTTCTTTGATTACCATTTTCTAAAAGATATCAACATCACTTCCCTCAACAAGACAAGTAGAAATAGCATTTCCGGGAAGGATGAGGTTTCCATAAATTCGCTCCCCCTCAATATGTGTCTCGAGGTTTGAAAAGAGTTTTGCACATACTAGAGGGAACTTGCACATTGGGATAAATGATCACGTTTCAAATCAAAGGTTTAAGATAGATGCTCCCCCTCAACATGTGCATGAAAATTTGAAATCGTTTGTCACATGTGGGCGGGATAGCATGTACATCCGTTTATAACCATTTACCTGATTATCAGTTTAAATCTAATTTAAATCACACATTCTCCCCCGATCACAATTATCAAATCATTTGAGATTTGTGATCTCGTATAGATTTAAATTGATTTTGAAAGCTTTTAAGGAGAATTGTGACATGATTGTGAAAGTGTTTGAACTGATAAGGATCGGATTTTAAGACTTTAAACTCCATTTATAAAACATGCATGTATATCTTTTGAAAAACAATTTAATGCCAAATAACTTTTTAATTTAATTGAAATCATTCTCCCCCTCAATCAATGACGTAGGTTGTTGATTGAGAGATAGATGTTTTGACAAATAAGTCCTGATGATTATCAAAAATAGAGATTGAGTTATTTTTCAAAGCATTTAGTTTTCAGCAGATAAATATTTATAGAATCAGAGCAAGGAATTTTGAAAACATGATAAAACATGGCTCTGTTCTTTCTTTTAAAACCGGGTTATTGCCTGAAGATGACAATAAACCATCGTTTCTCTTTCTCCCAAAAATATTTTTTTTTTTTTTTTTTTTTTTTTTTTTTTTTTTTTTAAGAATTCGAACAACATCTAAAGTCCCGTATCATTCTTTGAATGACAACATCAAGACCGTAGATATTATCGAATCGAGAGAAACAAGATAAATTGACAATATTTTTTGAAGATTTTTCGAATTTTTCAAATTTTTATGGGTTTTGAAAGTTTTATAATTTTCTATTTGATTTTTTGAAGGTTTTATAATTTTGTATTTTGTTTTTCGAAAAAAATATTTACAAGAGATAGATGAAGATAGACCTTTACTCCTCGTCTTCCTCCTGAAGACGTTTGAGAGTTTCTGGTTGAAGACTTTTCAAACCAAGACGTGGAAGAATAAACTCAAAACGTTCTCTTGGAAGAGCTTTGGTGAAGATGTCCGCTAACTGATATTCAGACCTCACAAAATATAGTTCCACCACACCTTTTTCTACTTGTTCCCTGATGAAATGATGTCGAATGTCGATATGCTTTGCTCTTGAGTGTTGAACGTTGTTGCATGAGAGAGCAATAGCACTTTTATTATCACAGTACAGAGGGATTTTGTTGAATTCAAAGCCATAGTCAGATAATTGAGATCTCATCCATAAGATTTGAGCACAACAAGATGACATGGCTATGTATTCAGCCTCTGTAGAGGAAATAGAAGTACTCAGTTGCTTCTTTGAAGACCAGCTCACAAGCTTATCACCCAAAAACTGAGCACCTCCTGACGTACTTCGACGAGTATCTTGACAACCTGCATGATCAGCATCTGCATAGGCCGTTAGTGACATACCGGTGTCCTTCGGGTACCATAGTCCCATATTGATGGTACCTTGGAGATACCGAAAGACCCGTTTAACTGCTTCAAGGTGCTTTTTAGTAGGCTTAGCCTGGTATCTAGCACACATGCACACAGAGAACAAAATGTCTGGTCTACTAGCTGTGAGATACATCAGGGATCCAATCATACTTCGATATTTCGTTTGGTCAATCATGATCCCTGAGAGGTCCTCATCTAGTTTGGTTCGGTCAATCATGGGGGTGTCAACAGGGTCACATGAATCAAATCCAAATTTCTTTAAAATCTCTGTTGCATATTTAGATTGATTTATGAAGATGCCTCCGGGACTTTGTGAAATTTGTAATCCCAAGAAAAATGACATTTGTCCCATCATTGACATTTGAAACTTTGAACTCATTTCATTTGAAAAACGATCACATTCCATTGGGTCAGTCGAGGCAAAAATAATATCATCAACATAAATTTGAACATGAGTTAAATGTTTGCCTGACTTCCTGGTGAACAATGTAGGATCAACTGCTCCTTTGCTGAATCCGGTTGAAAGAAGAAACTTTGACAGTGTATCATACCATGCCCTTGGAGCTTGCTTTAAACCGTAAAGAGCCTTCTTCAAACGATAAACGTGAGTAGGATGCTCTTGATTCACAAATCCTTCAGGTTGGCTGACGTAGACGACTTCTTTAAGATCTCCGTTCAGAAATGCCGTCTTTACATCCATCTGATATATCACCATGTTCTTACTTGCAGCATTAGCCAAAAAGATTCTGATTGCCTCGATTCGAGCAACTGGAGCAAACGATTCTTCAAAGTCTATACCCTCCTCTTGACGATATCCTTTAGCAACCAATCGAGCCTTGTTTTTCAACACATCACCATGCTCATCAAGTTTTACTTTGAAGATCCATTTGAGAGCTATAATCATAGCACAGTCTGGAGCAGGTACTAACTCCCATACATCAAGACGATCAAACTCATGAATTTCATCTTGCATAGCATTGAACCAGCTATCTTCATTCATGGCAGTTTTAACGTCTTTTGGTTCGATCTTAGATAGTACGGAGTTGAAGAAGCACCATAAGGCATCGGTTGCTAGTTGCTTCCGGGTTGATACAGGACGAGAGGGATTACCAATGATGTTGTCTAATGGATGATCGTGAGTCCATTTTCTGAGGTGTTCATGTGGCATTTGTTGAGGAACTGAGGTAGCTGAGTCGATGTCTCCTGAAGAAGATGGTCCTGATGATGATTCAGGAGTAGCAAATATGTTTTCAAATGGAGCATCTTCAGGAGTCGCAAAGGGATTAACGTCATCATTGATGCCAGAAACATTTCCATGATGTACATTTGAAAAATGATGATTTGTTGATGAGACTGAAGGATCAGCAGCAGGTGCTTCTTGACTTACAGATATTGAAACTGATGGATTGACTTCATTCACTGGAATCTGAGCATTCTCTGTTGAAGGGATCAGCACCTCATTAGTAGTAGACTCATACAGTTCATCAAACATTGGATCAAACAATTTCTTTACATCATCTTCAGATGGAGGTACATATGGTGTTTCTTGAGAGGAGTTTGGAACAAGGGATGAACCAATAGGACTGTTTTGAAGTGCGGGTCCTGAGCTGGAGTGTTCAGGAGCCATTTGACCGGTCAGCTCATCAAACGTAACGTGAATTGTTTCCATGATATTTCGGGTTCTGTTGTTGTAGATTCGGTATCCCTTTTTGTTTGGTGCATATCCTACAAATACTCCAATGTCAGCTTTAGCCCTAAGTTTGCCCAAGTCTTGACCCTCATTAGTTGGATAGCACAAGGCACCAAACACACGGAGGAAAGATAGATTAGGTTTTCTGTTGTGGACAAGTTCATATGGAGTTTTTCCATGAATAGTGTGAATCAGGGAACGATTTTGTGTGTAGCATGCAGTGGCAATTGCTTCAGCCCAGAGAAACGTTGGAACCTTTGAGTAGATCAGCATTGTTCTAGCAGCTTCAACAAGAGTCCGATTTCGTCTTTCAACTACACCGTTCTGTTGTGGAGTTCGTGGAACACTTCTTTGATGACTGATTCCAACGCTTTCATAGAATTCATTAAGTTGTTTGTTGACAAACTCAGTTCCATTGTATGTTCTGATAATTCTGACAGTTCTGTTTAGTCTAACCTGCAGCTGTTTGATGAGCTTGATGATGATATCAGGAGTTTCATCCTTTGTCCTTAAGAACTTGACCCAGGTGAATCTAGAATAATCATCAACCACAACTAACACATATTTCTTCCCAAAGATATTCTGCACCCTCATTGGTCCACATAAATCCATATGAATCATATGAAGAACTTCTGTGACAGAGTTAGTAGGTTTAGGTTTATGGGCATACTTCTTGCTTTTTCCCAATTGACATGCTGAACAAAGATGATCCTTTTCATACTTTAGTCTAGGTAAACCTACAACTAAGTCCTTTCTGGAAAGATCGTTGATGGTGCCGAAGTTCAAGTGATTGAGACGACGATGCCATAACCATGACTTTGTTTTTGAAGCCTTTGATAACAAGCAGATTGGTGAAGCTTTCATCATGTCATCGATAGAGATGGTGTAAAGGTTTGAGCCACGAGTTCCTTTCAACAGTTCCTTACCATTAAGATCTCTAACGAAGCAGGTATGTTTTCTGAAGGCTACTTCTAGATCAGAATCACAGAATTGACCAACAGAGAACAGATTATGACCTAAACCTTCCACATAATACACTCTGGAGATGACACTATCACCAACAACATAGTCTCCATAACCCATAATAGCACCGAAATGATCATTACCAAATCTAACAGTCCCGATGAATTTGCTCACGAAGTTCATGAGCCGTGACCGGTCTCCAGTCATATGCTTGGAACAGCCTGAGTCCAGGTACCACAGAACGATTTGAACGATCTGCAGTTGAACACAGACAAGAATGGATAACTGGATAATTGGGATCCCCATGCAAGAATGGGTTCCATTTGGTTAGTAGCAACAGTTGGACCACCCACATCAGAAATAGAAGCATTCATATCAGACAGTGAGGTAATGGAGTCATTGTGAATAGATGCAACACTAGTGTCTATATTAGCCCTATTTACAGTGTGACCACTTCTTAAGGGAATAGTTCTACCAGTAGGCATCCATTTTCTAGTAGGCATTATCTGATTAGTCTTATGACCAACAGGTATCCAATAAAAACCTATTCTGCTGAATGTTCTTCCTGTGGGTTTCCATTGTTTTCTAGCTTTCTTTCGTTTTTGCCTTTTAGCCTTTTTAGCATGAGTTTTAGCATTAACAGTATTAACTGGACACTTAACATCATTAGGCAGAACCGTAACATCACATTCATGATTGGAAACAGAATTCAAGCAAGCATCAGTACAAGGTTTGCAAATAGTATCAGAATTCGAATTAATTACAGTACGCCTATAGCTAATACTAGAATCAACACGATTCGTTTTATTCGATTCAAACTTAAGGTTCCTAGATTGTTCTTCTACTCTCTTCCAGTGCACATTCTTAGCTTGAGAGGTCCTATCATTCCTTGTATTGTCTTGAGACTTTGACCTGCTCCGCTTAATGTCACTGATTAGTCCTGTAGAGGGAATGGGAACATTAGTTGGCTTAACTACTCTTTGCATCACCTGTTTAGATGTACTGGGATCTGAACTACATGCAGGTGCACTAAGGTTCACTTTCTTAAGACTAGAGGTACTGTGATTTGTACTCCTAGAAGGCACACTTGAGTTCTCTTTCTTAGCATTGACAGATCTGGATTCTGAGCTGTTTAAAGGCACACTACTGTTCACTTTCAAAACATTGGGAATCGAATGCAAATCATACTTAGCTTTAGGCATTGAGCATGGAATCAAAGGGTTAACTCTCTCACCTAATGTCTTTGGGCATATTGTGATCAAACATTCTAAGATTTCTTGAGATCGTTTGGCATATAAGCATGCATGTCCAATTGCATTATCATGAGGTTTATCTAGCTTATCCTCTTCAACAATCTCACGCAGGCATTCTAAGCAATCCTTAAGGGATGAGAAATATGTTTGAATGGCTAGCTTGTTGTTCCTTAGATGAGGAGGGACATATGTCACAGACAAAGCATATTTATTACAGGAGGGAACCTTAGATGCAACATTCTCCCCATTGGTCATTGGCATTTTCCCTTTTACCTGACTCTTCAGATTCTCAATTTCTTTTTTCAAAGACGCTATTTGATCGTTATTTTTGTTTCGAGTGACTTTAATTGATTCAAACAACTCATTGAAATGACGTTTAACCTTTTCATTTTCTTCTAGAAAACTTTCGTTTTCCTTTTGTAAAGCATTTACTAGGTTTTGAAGATGAAACGTTTGAGAATTCTGAGAATCTAAAGGAGGAGGCATTTGGGAGCCTGTCATATTGTTCGATTGACCCTTTAATTGTGAGATTTGGGCTTTCAACTTTCTGATCGTGTTGCACTGAGCTTGAATCTGTTCATCACGTTTGTTAATTTGAAAAACTGCATCAAACTCTGGAGCATCTGAAGATGTCTTGATATTTGAGGTTTTGACATTTTCTTTGAGATGTTGATATTTTAGTTGTAGATTAAAATGCTCAACTTCTAGTTTAGAAAAATGTTTAACCAAAGTGTCGTGATCATCCAGTTCAATTTTCTCGTTTAGTTTAGAATTAGTTTTTTCAAGCTCAATGACGCGATCATGGGAGACTTTCAGGGCCACAGATAATTCATGAAATTTGGAAGCATTAATAGAGCAATTTGAAGCAGTGAAAAACACATCTTGAGCAACACATTCAGTAATAAGATTCTCATTTAATGTATGTAAGTTCTTTCTCTCAATCTCATTATATTTTAGTGCACGCTCATAATCACTAACTTCAGCAACCATTGCATCAAATTCCTTTTCCATACCCTTAATATCAGCTTCTACCCCCTTTTTAAGACTTTCAAAGTGATCTTTTAGAAGTTTAAAGAAAGGCATGACCTCAGTTAAATAACATTCTTTCATTTGTTCAAAACCTCTTTCACCTTCAGTTATACCAGTGGGAGTGATCCTTTTCTTGCAAGTTTTCTCAAAATCAACAAATAGTTGGAATATGACGTATTGGCTAATTAATGTCTTGCTTTTAGTGGCAATTGTTCTAGGTACTAGATGCATTGGTGTATTAGGAGGATACACAGTCGCTCTAGGCATTTTCCTAAGGGGAGGGTTTGTTTCTACAATATTTTCGGCTTTCAGCTTATCTATTTCCTTTTTCCAGAAGACTTGTTCGGGAGTCAACAAAGTCTGAGGCTTAAACATGTTTAAGGAAATCCAGTTTTCCTTCTTATAATCATGAGGAGTGATATTTATGTTTTTCTCTTTGCATTTCGGGTCATCTAGTTTTTTGTTCATCCTTTCCCTAGTGACTTCATCAGATTTCTTATCTTCATCAGTGCATTCAACGCAACTAGGTTTTTGTCTAGGTTTAAGGATTTCATTACCATCATAAAGTACCTTATGAGCGTTTCTAGCCTTTTTAATTACCTCTGGATTTGGTTCCTCAACAAGGGGAATGCTATGCTTATCGCTTAAGACTCTATGCTTAGTGATCATGTGAGCAGTCTGAATGGTATTCCCTTGTACGTACAACTTATTTTCAAGCTTGTTTTTCAAAGTCTTTAGATTAGAAAAATCATTCAAAAGTTTTGACTCCTTAGCATAGAATTCTTGCTTAAGCACTTTAACATTTTCCTGAAGTTCTTGTTTTTGCTTAGCAGTTTTAGAAAGCTTTTCTTGTAAGGCATTTAACTCTTGTTTTAATACTTCTTCTCTAAACCTACTTTTTCTAATAGTTGTACGCATTTGGTCATCCATTTCCTGCTCACGGGTGGTCAACTCAAACTTAGCACGCTGTTCATAGATAGCAACACGTTCTTTATAGGCATTTAGTTCAGAGATAATGGAATCATCAGAGACACATGTAGTGTATTCATCAAAGACATAGTCATTGTTGACTGCAGAAGATGCATCACTTGGTACAACTGCACTTTCACTTTGTTTCACGTATTGATCGTATGGGACAATATTGATATTACCCATATTTTCAATATTTGATTCAATAGTTTCAGTTGGTTGTACTTTGTCATGTATCTGTTGCACATCAGCATCATCGTATAACTTTAATACCTCTGAGATGAGTTTGTCCTTGGATGGGCCAGCTTGTGGTGAAGAAGAGATCTTGGGAGAAACCATTGGAGAGATGCTAGCCATAAAAATTGTGTGTGCAGTAGGTCCATCATCTACATCAGAGTCGTAAGCATCACAGTCAGCGACTTGAAAGGCGTTCTGATGATTGTGACCTATCTCCTGAATAGGCTGCTCATCCACATCTGCATCATAGGTCTTGGCATTACCCTCAGCAAGAAACAACAATTCCTCTTCATCCAATGCAACACCATTGTCCTGAGCTTGTGCCAGCAACATCTTATCTCTGAAGTACTCAGCATTCTGTGGACGCTTTGGAGATGTGCAGTTCCTTGCAATGTGTCCCTCACCACCACAGTTGTAGCATTTGATCGGCTTTGCTTGACCTTGGTTACCATTCCTTCCTCGATTCTGATTGCCCACATATCCTCTACCAGCACCACCCCTTCCCTGATCATACTGTCTTTCCTGAACTGGTTGCACCACGATCCTTCCATCTTTAACAGTAGCTTGATTGTGTGGATTAGATGCTGTTCTGAGATTGTTGTTGGTTTGTGGGAGAGAATTCATGTTTTGGCTAATCAAAAGAGCTAGTTGATTAATGAAGCTTCCCACGTGTGCATCAGCATCAGCTTGTTTGTACATAGGATCAGGAATGAGTTTGTGATTATCATTACCCAAGGGTATGACTTGTGAAGCTTTGGTTTTGATTCCGATGTTTGAGTAGAAGGCAGTTGAATCATTAGACGAGCTTGTCTCTCCTGGGTTAGTTTTAAACTGATTGAGAATCAATTTTTCAAACATGGCATGTCTTTCATTCTGAAGGAGGAAGGCATATAGTTGCTCATAGTTTGTGTTCTTCAATCCTTTAGTGAGCTTCACAGCGGTAACAAACTTATGCCATTCGGGATTCATGTTGTTCACAAATTTTGAATTCAACTGAATGTTAGGCATAGTCATTCTGATGTTCCTCATGTCATTCACTAACTTATGGAATCTCACATAGTACTCATAGACACTCTCATCTGGTTTCATCTTGAAGTGCTCAAATTCATCATAGAGTTGGGATTCCCTGTCTTCCATAGTTAATTCTGAACCTGAGAGAAGCATCTTAACGTTATCCCAAACAGCCTTTGCATCAGTGTTATGATTGATCAGCTTGTAGATGTCTTTAGGAAGACCTTGAAGAACAATGTTTGAAGCCCTGATATCTGCATCGAATCTCTTTTTCTCCTTATTATCAAGCTCATCATACATCTTAGGTCTGTCCATTCCGTAAACAGGAGTACCATCTTCATTAGTATCAAGTATGTCTCTAGTCGTCTCAACTCGATATGGTCCTTCATCAATGGATTTGAGAATGTTGACACCATTTTCCTTTCCAAGGCAATACAATCTGATTCGTTGAGCCCAAGAATCGTAGTCAGTTTTGTCAAGCATGGGTGGACGAGTATCTGAGCCAGCAGCTTGAACATCATCGGCAACAGTGGAGATGACAGTAGGAACGTTGGTAGACATGTTAACAGATTATACGGGATTTTATAACTCTATGATTAAACCGGGAAATAGATTCTTTCACGGGATTTTACTGAATCAAGAGAAAACCGTAAACAATCACTCAAGTCTCTAGAAGATAAAGTGCTAACTCGCTACCAAATAATGCACTAAGTCGCTAGAAATTAGTGCACTAAGTCGCTATAAATTAATGCACTAAGTCGCTAGAAATTAATGTACTAAGTCGCTAACCCTTAACTCGCTACACGTCTAAGTCGCTAGAGTCCCAAGTCGCCAACAGAAAAGCAAGTCGCTAAGTAGTAACTCGCTACAGACTAAGTCGCTAGCCAAATTTGTGCAGTAATTCGCTACACAAGTCGCTAGATATGCAAGTCGCTAAAGAGCAACTCGCTACAGACTAAGTCGCTACCACAAGTCGCTAACCGTAGTGGAGATTCCACTACTTGTACTTTAACTCGCTAGAACTAACTCGCTAGTTTTAACACTGTAACTCGCTACAAAACTGTGAAGTAAATCGCTACCAAGAAAAAAATCCGAGAGCTAAGTCGCTAGCTTGAAAAACCAAGTAACCTTCACTTTTCAATCCAAAAACAACCCAACCACGATGATTCAAGCTTACCAAATGAAAACCTAAACACTTTTGATGATTCTAAACATAGAAGTACCAACAAAATTCAAACTTTAACACAAGAGATCAACCAAATGATGCAAAAACCACTAAACTTTTTCAAACTCAAAAACCACCTAAAAACCACTATAAATCCAAAGATGTGCAAGATATGATCTAACCATGGCTCTTGATACCAATTGTGAGATATAACTTTTCACTTACACATCAAACCATAACACAAAGTAGCATATAGATGGAATTCTAGAGAGAGAAAGTTAGAGGTTTAGGGAACTTAGTGAGAGAAAGTGAAATTATTATTATGAGCTCCAACTCTCTACCTTGGAAGGTAGAGAGTATTTATAGTCTTACATAAATCGCCACACAACGGGCTGTGGATCAGGCATACAGTGGGTAAAGACCCGTCCGTCCTCCACGGTGTTACTTAACTAAAATACTACTTAACTTAAAATAACTACGACTACGAGCTTTCTAACGAATACAGATACTTGAGGTGACCGACTCTTTAATACCGGGAATTTCTAATTCCTAACAAACTCCAAACTACCAAAACTATGGATGAGAATTGTTCCCTCCTTGCTCCTGGACGTTTTTCAGTAAGAACTAAGCTTTTGGGCTAAATAATATGGTTGGTATTAGTTTTGGTGTAAACTAATACAATTTTGGTTGTGTCACACCTAGTATACTAGGACTAGGTTCTTTATATAGCCAAATGTGCTTGCTCAACTCTCCAAAAACGTTCCCAACAAGTAAATGTCAAGAAATGATCGGACTCCAATGATTATGGGGAGTTAAGGCAACAATAAATGCAACATTGTGTAACTGCAGCGTGAGAAACCAGATCGGTTTCTACTACAACCGAATCGGTTGTATTTTGACCATACGCCCAGCCGGATCCGGTTACGGGTTGTGACCGATCGGCTGGGTTTATGCTGTTTTGACTTTTTGTTGACTTTTCTCCTATGTGCTTCATTCTTTGCTCTCGCTGATGATTTCCAAGGCAAAACTTGATATTTCCTTGCCGTAGATACTTAGAAATCATTGCGTTTCTTAATCATTAAATCCAAAAGCTTCCTAGCTCGACTTCCTTCCTCGAGAAACTTCCAAATGTGCATAAAAACTTCATTTCTTCATTATTCGTGATACCTGGCTACATATACATACACAATAAGCATCTTTGCACTTTTGCAACAGTTATGAGTAAATATAGCCGATTATCATGCACAAAACTAACAATGACGCTACTAAAAACATGTTCATTTTAGGCGTTATCAAATTCCCCCACACTTAAGCTCTACTCGCCCTCGAGTAGGTCTAACATTTGCAAAGATTGATTTCAATGGTATTTGACACCATGGTTCTAAAAATGTAACAATTATCCCAAATGAGATAATCATCGGTTTGCTTATAATATGTGAAAATTTTAAAAATGAACCAAATACTTTAGATAACATAACTAGAACACCTCACGAATAATTTAGAAAAATCACTCAACACTCATATATTGGTGGGTATATGTAAATCACTCAATGCCCAGTCATGATCAATGTTTTTTACCATAAGCTTGTACAAGTATCAAAACAAAGAAAATAAATTCATCAAAGAGGGCTTTTATTCGGGTTAAAACGTTAAGGCTAAGGGTTCATAAAAGGGCATGGATAAGGCATGGGATAGTTTATGAAATTGGTGTTAAAATAAAAATAAAATCAAGTCTAAACCTCCATGTTGCTAGCCATCATACAAACCACAATCCCGAAAATGATTATTTCACCTCTTCTCATATCGATCTCCAAATACATATATCACGTCTTAGCACATTGGCTAATCGATATCTCAAACATACTTCATCTTCCTTCATCTTCATAATAATATAGCACATTGGCTATAACCATATATATATATATATATAGTGTATATTTATTTTGAGAACCCTGTTAAGTGCGAGAACTGCGAGAACCTCTTTTTTTACTCCTAATAATACATAATGTACATCAAGTTAATGCATAATGGCATTTTTGAAAATACATGTAACTTAATTTGATAGGAAAAAATTAATTAGAGGCAATTTGGGAATTCAACTCTTCCATAAAAAAAAGGATTAAATCACAAAAACAGTTTCTCCAGGTTTTACTTTTTTTTCAGATCTACTCTCTTCCACTTTTGATCTCTCTTCCTCAAGAACCCGAGCCGCCATCTTTTGAATAAATTTACCAATCAAAGACTACTACATTAATTTTTCAATCAGAAGGAGGGACGTAGAAAAAATAATAATGACTTGCGTTTGGCTGACCGATCTGACCGGATGGTTAGAATAGAGGCAAATCAGAATTTGTTTTTTCTCTTGAAGGTATATAATTCTCTAAACTTATAAATGCGATGTTTGTAATTGATTCCTTTAAATATATATTTATATATTGTTTGATTGAAACATTGACTTGTGGATTTTTGGATTACTCAGAAACAACTTAGATGTAACGGATTCGAATCACCTAAAGATCTAACTACATGATACTTTTATGTTTAAGATGTCGTTTATACTTATTTTCACAAAATATGCAAAATCACGGCAGTTGTTTGGAGCGTAAAAGCTTATCTGGCAATGCACTTAACAAACGTGATAAGGTATTTCTCATTTAGATTCCTCCCTTCAGCGTGTACTTACTCTTGCATATGCGTAGGTGTTTTGGTTTAAGAGTAAGCACTCATGTGTTAATTAAATGCATGATCTTTGGAGCCTTAAAACATTATAAAGGAATACTAAGATATATTATCATTTGTATTATTAATAGACTTAGTCTACACATGGAGTACAAAAATGAGCAATTCATCTTTAATGAGATTGAAACACAGCATTATCCGAGTATTAAACCTCTCGATATAGCATCAGAAAAGGTGAAAAACAAAAGTTAAATTATAAAGATATTTGGTATTATTGAGATACTTAAAATGTTGTTTATTAGTTTTTCATGGATCTCATGACGGGTAACAGATTAGTCAATCACATTATAAAACACATATGGTTACGTATAAAACATATATGTTTTGTGTTTGGATTATAAAACATATATGTTTTGTGTTTAGATTATATATGTTTTGTACATATAAAAAATTGGTTTGTTTATTTGTGTTTGCTAGTTTAAGCTTGTCCATGTGTGTTATATTATCTTGATTTTTTTTAAAGTATTTAATCTTGAATATCATTTTTTCTAAGCGTGACAATATGTTTTTTTGAATGCGTGCACATATATTTTAACGAATTTGATGAGAAACTTGAAGTGCATATATGTTCCTGGAAGGCGTGCATGTATGTTCTTGGAAGACGTGCAAACATGTTCGAAAGAATCTGATGAGAATCTTCAAACACATATGTTTTGTGCACATATGTTCTTAGAAGGCGTGCATATGTATATTCAAAATAATACATTTGATTTTGTATTTCATTTAATATAAAAATTTGTGTATTGTATTATGTTCTTTGTTTGTAATAAATCTAAAGGTCATGATTATAATTTATGTTTTTAGTTTTTATTTAAGAAGTTTATAGAATATACGGTAAAAACATATGTGCAATTACACTTTTAAGAGAAACCTATTTAAAGTTTAAACTATTGTACAATAAAAACACATGTAAATTAACATTATATAAAAAAAAACAAAAAACATATATGCACCTTGAAATTCTAAAAACATGCATGCTAAAATCCGAAAATTATGAAATATTTAAAAACGGGATTTAATAAAAAAATCTTAAAAAATACAAAAATTATCTTTTACTATAATACCCTTTAGATTAAATAATAATTTTTAATATTTAAAAAAATCTCATTGGTCTAGAGGAGTTCTCGCAGTTCTCGCACTTAACAAGGTTCTCAAAATAAAGTCCCCCTATATATATATATATATATATATATATATATATATATATATATATATATATATATATATATATATTTGGGTAAAGGGGAGTAATCCTGCACCCTGGTAAATATATTAACCAAATAAATGTTTAAGTACAATGTATATGAGTGAGATCTCATATATCAGCCCGTTACATAGGCATAGAGCTTACATAACAAGATACTTCCAATTATCTAAACAAGAAACAAAACACTACTCAAAAGATAACATATGACACAACGAAATAAGATTATTTCCTAGGACCTTGAAACGTTGTGCCATACATGGCATTAAAGGCATCCAAATTCCCAGGAAGATCACGAACCTGTTTCGCATAGTCGTCGAAATCATATTCATCATACTCATCTTCATACCCTTGGCCACCACCAAATATATTAGCAGACTCATCAAATGGGTTAGCAACAACCTCATCTTCAGAATCAGACACCTCAATCTCTCCCACTTTAGAAAAAGGGTTAGCTCTCTTAGTAGAAGAGGTAGACGGAATAGGTTGACCATCATCATCCACAAGAGTACCTTTCCCAGCAATAAGTAGTTTTTCAAGCTTACCAATTTTCTCAACTATGGGAGTAGAACCAACATCCATTGTTCCCATTGAATCACTCACAAGCGGAACATGTGATGTAGAACCAGTCTTAATTAACACATCCTCATTAACCTCCATTGTACGACCCTTATCCACATCTGCTTCCTTAGAACAACCAATAGAATCCCCAATCATCGCCTCCTCAGTATTAGAATCAACCACAGGACTTTGAATACCCGTGTCCTCATGCACCTCAAGTGTCCCAAAAGAGTTAGAAGTAGTAACAGGAGTACCTGTAGCATTAACAGTAGCAACGTCCGGCGTCTTCTTCTTTGGGATATAAACCTGCTTCCTAGGAGCAAATTTAGGACCCTTACCCATATTAATACCACTAGACAACTTCGGACCTTGGGGTTTGGCTTTCCGATTCTGCACCACCTTAAAACCATCATCATTCACATCCAAGGTCGAGGTGTGAGCATCAGCATGATGCTCCTTAGGAGACTTAGGACAACAAGCATTAACATGCCCAAACACTTTACATTCCATGCAATGTGGAGGTTTCCATTCATATTCAACCTTGATACTAGCCGTCGTAAAACCACTATCATCCTTCATAGGGATAGCCATAGTTACCACATGTTTAAAATTAGCTTCCGATGATAACTCAACAAGAGCACGAGCAAAACTAATACGACCCCATGAGTCAACGCACATGGAGCTAGTGAATGCATCTAACATGATCGGTTTACCCACCTGAGTAGCAATAAGGCTCAACCCGTCTTCCGAATATGCAAGTAATAGCACATTATGCAATTTAATCCACACAGGCACTTTGGTAACCTCACTTTTGGACAATAGCACGTCAGGAGTCCATTTAGTGAGAATGACGAATTATCCAAGGTCCTCGTTGAAGAACATTCTCAACACCCTCTTTAGAATCAAATTTAAAGAGAAATACACCATCATCATTCTTCATAAGTTTCTTTAAACCAAACTTACCCCATGTATTGGTGACATAATTCTTGACCAACTGAAATGCAATATTCTTGCCGACAAAGAAGCCAACAAGAGTATTATCATAGCGGTTAAACACACCCTCCATAGCAGCCTTAGGAAGAATTGTATCATGATTATCAATTCGATTCTCATTCACCAATGAACGGAAGTTAACTTTCCTAGATACACGTTCCGAGTTTAACACATTAGCAAACGACCTCACTTCATTGTGTGTACTATCACTCACATTAAGACCAGAAGTAGAAGCATTCTTACCATCCATCGAAGCATTAAGATCAGAAGTAACACTATGATTAGTACCATACATTTGGGATTGCATAGCCACATCAAAACTCGATAGAGGAGTATTTGCAGAATAAACTTTAGTACCATTAATACCACTCGAGTTGTTCACATCAGAAGATGAAGCCATCTTAGCAATATCACTGTCAATTTTATTCATTGCTACATCAAATTTCTTATGCGCATTAGCAATCAACTGCTCCACATTAGGCTGTTTTGAAACATTAGAGGCCGAATCAGAAGCAGGTATATCATGACTAGGGCTTGAATCAAGTGAAACCGGCTCCACTTGTCCATCAGTACCAACAAGAGGTGAACCTTTGTCGGACGCAGCAAAACAATCAGAATCCATACCACCAGCCACGTTAGCACTAGCAACATCACGCATTGCTTCCTCAAAACTATTGCAAGTATGCAATACCGCCATGCTGGTCTTAGGGTTAAGACTAGGACCATAAGGCAAATCAGTAATACCCTCTCCCTTACTCACACCAGCTTCCTTATTCATAGTAAGGGCTGCATCATCCCCACTTACAGTCGACACCCTACTTTGATCAGCCAAACTAGGTGCAACAACCTTATTCCGGTCACCACCCTCGTCCAACCCATTGCCACCATATTTCAACGATTTGGATGCACTAGTATTATTTAAAAACCCTTTTTCCATCTCTCTAAACCCACTAACAAAACCAAGAAACACAAGAAGAACCCAGATTCAGCAAACAGCATAAAGCAATGACAATAACTAGGAAGAAAAAACCCTAACGCATGTTAGGGTTTAATAAGCATGAGAACCAAAACCTAACCCATCAGAATCAGGACCTAAACAGGTAGATATAGAATCAACTTTAACAAACCCCAACCACCGATTAGGATAGAACAGAATCACGAGGTGGTGCGATCACAAGAGCCAAGTCGGTTTGAAACAAAACCCTAAAAAACGATTACACAAAAAACACAAAGAACCTGCGTAACAAGCACCAATCTGATCAGGATACTAATTAACACGAACGTTAATTACTAACTATAACAAATTGATGAACGAAACACAAGGATTTTAGCAGATTTAGTGAAGAACGATTAGAAAAGTTAGGGTTTTATTTTTTCGCCAAAGGAGAGTATTAGTGTTTATATATATATATATATATATATATATATATATATATATATATATATATATATATATATATATATATATATATATATATATATATATCTATACTACTTATAAAGCATGCATATCCCCCTCCTAACTCCAAACCTGAAAATTAAGATTCAGCCATCCGCACCTTAATCCAAGCCTAAATTTACACACACCAAACCAACATCCAATCCTAAAAATTTACCAAACCAACAAAAACACATAAACCACCAAACAAACAAATACCCCACACATACTTTACCAAACAAACAAATACCCCACACATACTTATCCTCCCATCCCTTTATTTTAAAAACACACACACATCTCATCTTCCAACCAACTCTCTCACACATACTCTCTCATCTCTACACACATAAAAAAAAACTCACACCATAAAAACTCACACAATAAAAACTCTCTACCGCCGCCGCCACCACATACCGGCGCCACCACATACCGGCGCCATCACCATACCGGCGCCACCACCCTACCGGCGTTTTGGTAGGTTTTTTTTATACATCCGTAATTTTTTTTGTTAAATATGCGTTTTTTTTATCTTTAAAAAAATAGTTCCGTAATTTATTTTGTTAAATACGTGTTTTTTAGTCTTAAAAATAATAGATCCGTAACTTTTTAATAAATACGATTTTTTTTAATAAATACGATTTTTAAAAAATATTATTTTGATAAATTTGCGTTTTTTGGTCTTTAAAAAAATAGATCCGTAATTTATTTTGTTAAATACGCGTTTTTTGGTCTTAAAAATAATAGATTCGTAACTTTTTTTTTGTTAAATACGCGTTTTTTGGTCTTAAATAATAGATCCGTATTTTATTTTTAATAAATACGTGTTTTTTTGTGATAAAAAAATAGTTACGTAATTTTTTTTTTTCATAAATCTGCGTTTTTTAGTTTTTTTTAAATCTATATTTTTTTTCATAAATTTCCGATTTTTATTATTAGATCTATTGATTTTTTTTTAAAGTTTCGTATTTTTAAGTTTTTTTTAAAAAATCCGTATTTTTTTTTTTATACAACCGTAAGTTTTAATTTTTTTTAAAGATCCAAATTTTTTCTATATCTCTTTTTTTAAAATACGTATTAATTTAATTACTATTTTTAAAAGATCCGTAATTTTTTAGATCTAATGTTTTATTTGTAGATTTATTGATTTTTTTGTAGATCTATTTTTATTAAAATATCCGTATTTTTTTTTTGACAAATCTATTTTTTTTAAGTTTTTTTAGATATATTTTTATTTGTAAAAATCCGTATTTTTAAATTTTTTTTTTCGAGATGATAAGAAGCGTGTATGGTTTCGAGATGTCAGATGTGAGAAAGTGAAAAGGACAAAGATAATTCAAAATCTTGCACAATTATTTTACTTGACAAAAAATGATTAAAAAAGTTACTACATAGAAATGAGGTTACATGAGAGTAACGAAACATGTAAATAAAATGAATACATCTGTTAGAAATCTGAGAGAGCCACGAACGGGTCACAACTATATATAATATTATAAAGGTTTGGCCTTTGAAAGTTTCAAAGTTTTTTCAAAAGCTTCCAATGTTTTAGAAAGTTAAATTTGAGATTTATTTGCGTTTTCAAAACAAGTTATTTTATGAAGCCATAGATCATAGCTAATTAGCTTTATTGTAAGCTTGGTTCTTTGAAATTAGCTAAACATAAAACATTAGGAGTAGCATGGACAATAATGGACTTATAGAGCTAGGTGCCAATGAATACATATAACATTAATTGGATGCTATTTCAAAATATCTACAATAACACAAATAAATAAAGCACATCTTTAGAAAAAAAAAACCCCAATAACATTCATTGTTGAATGGGAGTATAAAATAACTCATTAAATATTAATTGGGTGCTATTTCAAAATATCTACAATAACACAAATAAATAAAGCACATCTCTAGAAAAAAAAACCAATAACATTTTTTGCTGAATGTTAGTCTCGCAAAATACCTCATTAAAGATACATTCACTTACTCAAAATAATAATAATAATAATAATAATAACTACCGACAACGCAAGTTGGGCGAATGGCGCGTTTGGCCGGTGCAGAACGCAGCCAGGGCGGCACCATCGATTGTTCTTTTTGCGAAAGGCGGGTAACATAAAAAACTATTTAAAAAAAAAAAACTATTTAAAAGCACATCTACCAAATTAAAAACAACCAATTGAAACCGATACATGGTTGACCCGTTGAAACCGATACCGGGTTGACCTGTTGAAACCGATACCGGGTTGACCCGGGACGCTTCAAACCCGGCGGGCTGACCCGGTTTAATTTGACATTTTTTCGACCCAACCTATCGGTTTGACTCGGTTTAAATCGACCTGTTTTTTTTATCGGAACGGTTCAACCAGTTGAATCACCCGGGTGAAATCGGGTTTCAAATTTGACAAAATTATATGAGAAATGATGAAGTGGAACCCGTGACAATTTTTTTGAAAGGAGAGACCAAGTAATTGTAGTTTTTGGTTTATTTTGCTTTGACACATGTAATTTGTCATTTGTATAATGTTATTTTAAAAAATGTTGCTCTTGCACCATTTAAGGGATATGAATCGTCGTTTAAAAGTTAATATATATTGTATAGCCCTTTGTCCAGTGTATCAATAATGTTATGTAAGTTTATTAAAATCACAAAAAATAAATAGTATTGTTATCTTTAGCGATAATTATTTGTACCTCAAATAAATAGCTTTGAACAATGCATAAATATCTATACAAATTGATAGTACAAAATAATCTTATATGGTGATATCCAATTTGCAAAGTTACAATTTTAAAAGCCACACACCAAATGATAAACGTTACACATGTAAAAAAAAAATAGTTATCACTGCCTAAATTACTGACAAAACAAGAAAAAGCGGTCACACATGTTGGCTATACCTCTAAACTACAATATAATATTGTCAACTACATAATACCGTTGCTTTTTATAATGCTTGAATCTATTATTACTAAAAATCTTAATAACTTAAAACAATCCTATTAGAAAATATACTCACACACTTAGATCGACTCCACATAATTTTTAAAAAAACTATATATTTATGCTGCTATGCAACCACGCATCAAAATTGTAGTTATTCGAAAACGATTCTCTAATGCTACAAATACATTTTGTTGAAAGAAACTTATGGGTCGTCGGAACTTTGCAGAAAACTAGACATCGCTGCCGCTAGGCGCGGGTACTCGTCTAGTATATATATATGTATATATATATTAAATTATACTTTTCTGAATTTTATTTTATTTATTATGAATAAAAAACCTTTTTAAACTAATTAAATGAAAAAAATCATTAAATCATAAGAGAAAAAACATTTTTAAACTAATATGAAAAATTTTCAAAAATTTAAGAAAATTTAAAATTCCCCCCACAAATTAAATTTATTCCCCCAAAGTTTGCATCAAGGCATTTCAAACTAATTGCAAAAATTAACTCGATCCTCCTCCTCCTCCTCCTGTACCGCAACACCTCCCTCTCATCTCACTACAAATCCCGTCACCACCACAACTCTCCCGTCATAGACCCACCAGTCCCGTCACCACTGGTAAGTATTGTTATCTTCCTTTTGTACACATCGTTCTAACACATAAAATAACCCTGTTAAGCCTATTATAATTGAACATTTGTTTTGAGATATCCTCTTATAAATTATGTCAGTTTCTTGTTAAATTTAGATAGTTAATTGGTTAAAAAAATTAAGAAACCCTGTTAAGCCTGTTACCACATGAACATGGAACCATAATTTAGCTAGTTAATTTCTTATTTTTCCTTGACCCAAACATCCCTTTAGGAACTGTTTCATTAGACTTTATTCAATTCTTAGCATAATTCAATACGACATTCAATCTTTGAGCTATCCTCATTACTTGGAATGTATATTTTAACTTTTAAGATCATCAATTGAAGTTTGATGTTGTCTTGTATAATCTTCAATAACTTGGACTGTCTTTTTAACATGCCTGCAGGGACTACATTTATAAACATTGCTGCTCGGATAAGTGGGACACATTTATAAACATGGAAAAGTCTTGGATAGGAACTAATAGGACCAACAAATCTTATGTTGATGGAGTAGCAGCGTTTATTGATTATGCAGTACACAACTTGCGGAAGATGGGGAACATCGACCCACGAGTTAAGAAAAATGATCTTTCAATGCCATGTCCGTGTACAGATTGTTTAAACCACATAGAGCATCAAGTGGAGAAAGTGCAGTTCCATTTATTCAGCAATGGGTTTGATCTAAGCTACCTAAACTGGACTAAACATGGAGAGAAGGATGAGTCATCAATAAGTACCGAAACACCTGTTAACGCTACAACAGAGTTTGTTGACGACACAGATTTTGCTTCAGATATTCCAACAGATGCCCCAGCAACAGTAGAAATGGTTAATGCTACAAAAGATAATTTTGATGAGGATGATCTTGTCAAGTTTCAACAATTATTATTAGACGCAGAGAAGCCTCTTTACGCAGGATGTCCTGACTTCACAAAGATGTCCGCAATAGTTAAACTACTCAACTTGAAGGGTAAGTACGGATGTTCTGATAAGTTCTTTACTGAATTACTAGGATTGTTAAAGAAGATGCTGCCTGCTGGTAACGAAATGGTGGAAAAAACTTATCAAGCCAAAAAATATTTGAAATTGATGGGATCAGGATACAAAAAGATACATGTATGTATCAACAACTGCCTTCTTTACTGGAAGGGTGACAAGGATTTGACTGCGTGTCGAACTTGTGGGATATCAAGATGGAAGGTGGATAATAAGACTAAGAAAGTGTACGAAAACATTCCAGCAAAGGTAATGTGGTACTTTCCAATTATACCAAGACTGCAACGACTATTTAAGCTAGAAAGTATTTCAGAGGATTTAAGATGGCACGCGACACGGAGGATAACCGATGGTGTGTTACGTCACCCCGCAGATTCAAAGGCATGGCGTACCATAGATGAAAAATTCACTGAAATTGCTGAAGATCCAAGAAATCTACGGCTAGGAATATCGGCTGATGGGGTTGACGTCAACTCAGGAAATAGGCATCACAGTGTATGGCCAGTTTTAACGGTCATATACAACCTTCCTCCATGGTTGTGTATGAAAAGAAAGTTTATCATGCTTTCGGTATTAATATCGGGATACCCGGGAAATGATATCGATGTTTTTTTAGAACCGTTTGTTGATGATCTGCAAACCTTATTCGATACAGGGGTTGATACATATGATGCATCCACAAAAGATAACTTTAATCTACGTGCCGTTGTGTTATGGACAATAAATGATTACCCTGCACTTGGTACATTATGTGGCTGCCCGTACAGTGGATTCAAAGGTTGTGTAGTATGTGGGAAAGATACAAACTGTGTTAGACTTTCTGCCTCATCCAAGCAAAGTTATGTTGGTCACAGACGATATATACCATATGACCATCCGTTCAGAAGGCAAAGGAAGGCATTTAATGGACAACAAGAATTTCTCCCGGCTCCAAACCCAATGACCGGGGAACAAATATACAACGAGGTACAACATATTGAAAATAAGTGAGGAAAAGGAAAACGAACAAACAATAATGCATCAGAAACCCAAGAAGATACGAGAGGTAGAGGTGGGAAGATTCAAAAGCAGAAAAGAAACATAACAGAAGTAGAGGGTAGTTCAAGCCAAGTAAAAGGATAAAACGGTGCGTATTGGAAGAAATTCAACATTTGGTATCGAAAACTTAGGTATTGGAGGCATAATTTTGTTCCACATTGTATTGATTTTATGCATGTAGAAAAGAATGTTGCTGAGAGTCTCGTCGGAACTTTGCTACATGTTCCAGGAAAGACGAAAGATGGACTGAATGCTCGATTGGATCTGGCTGAGTTGGGGGTAAAACAAGAGTTGTTTGCTATGCAAGAACAAGACAAAACAACACTACCTCCAGCAGGTTACACATTAACGAATGCTGAAAAAGATATTTTTTGTGAAACTTTACACAACATCAGGGTACCACAAGGCTATTGTTCAAATTTCTCTTCTTTGTTCAGCCTAAAGGATAGGAAGCTCATTGGCCTAAAATCGCATGACTATCACATGCTAATGCAAGAGTTTCTGCCAATTGCAATACGTTCAATCATGCACCCACCCACACGATATGCTATTATCAGGTTTTGCTTTTTCTTTAAATCAATATGTTGCAAAGAAATAATATTGCAAGAACTAGATAATATGCAAGCAGAACTGGTAGTGACACTGTGCCTACTCGAGAAGTTCTTTCCTCCATCATTCTTTGATATTATGATACATTTGACTGTGCACCTAACTAGGGAGGTAAAATTATGCGGTCCCATATGCTTTCGGTGGATGTATCCATTCGAAAGATGTATGAAGGTTATTAAAGGACATGTGCGGAACAGAAATAGACCAGAAGGATGCATTGCTGAGGAGACTATTGCGGAAGAAACAATAGAGTTTTTTAGCGAATATCATAAATCCATGAAAACTGTTGGTATCCCACCTGATAAACATGAAATAGATGAAAATGAGGAAGGAAAGCCATTGTCGGCCGGCAAATCAACTGAAGTTTCTGCGGAACTCTTTCAGAAAGCATATTTGTATGTAATAAATAATACAGATGAAATTGTACCGTATATCGAGTAAGTCTTACTAACACATGTCTATTTCGTTACTGAAAATTAAATGATGTATCAAATATAATAATCAAACACGTTGTTTCAGGCGACACAAGCAAGTTTTGAAAGCAGAAAACCCGGGTAAACGAATAGCATTTCTGGAGAATGAGCACAGCAAATCTTTTGCCAATTGGTTACGCAAAGAAGTAATTAATCTTATGTTACTCAACATACCCTTTCTAAACCTTATTTCTCAGCTCATTTTGATCTGAAAATTGGTGTACTTATTGTTTTGAGCTAATATATACTTCTAATGAAATTCAGGTTGAGAGAGAGTTACAAATCGACAAAGAAAGTGTATCAGAAACTGTAAGGTGGATATCCTATGGACCACGCGCCACCGTAGTGAAATACGATGCATATCACATCAATGGGTATACTTTTCGTACGAAAGATCATGAAGGCAAAGTTTACCAGAACAGTGGGGTTAGTGTTGAGGCATTAGATATCCACATATCTAAAGAAGTTGCAACCACAAGAAAAGCATATTATTATGGGGTTTTACAGGAGATATGGGAACTAGATTACCGTTACATGCAAATTCCTCTTTTCAAATGTGACTGGGTTAATCACAAAGCTGGTGGTGTGAAACGCGATACTACTCTTGGGTATACATTGGTTGACCTGAATAGTTTAGGCCACAAGGTTGATCCGTTCATATTAGTCGCACAAGCACGACAAGTGTTTTATGTGAAAGACCAGGTAGATAAAAAATTGTCTATTGTGTTTAAGACACCTCTCAAGAATTACAAAGATAAGTATGACGAAGCCGATAAGGAATTTAGTACCGTCATTCACCAGCACAATGATAACATATTGCCACGAGTGGATCGACGTGACTTGGGTAACGAATCACGAACTGACTACTATCGAACCGACTGTGGAGGTGTTGTTATACGAAAGTGCAAGTGAACCATGTTATGGTCAAGTTGTCACACTCTACCTTTATCATATTTCACTCTTTTAAAGCATATAGACATTCGATTTTTTGTACTTTTTTAAGAATTTATGTTTATAATACAAGACTTAATATTAGTTAAATCTGTTAGGTATATTTTTTTGTTTAAGGATATGTTGAAAAGAAAGAATTCTCACAGATTGGAGATGTATGGAAGCTGTGCTAGTTGATGTGCTATAGTACAGAGTTAATTCTGGTGATGTCATTTTTAAGTCTGTTTGACCATTCTTTAGTCTGGTAGTGCAAAAAATAAAAAATGATTTTTACTGTTTAAATAGTACCGTTACCTAATTTTAGATGGTCAGAAGTATTTATATGGATAATTTTTATTTTTAGAAATCATATTTATCCTTTAATTACTTTATCCTAATCTTTAAAAGTTTAATTATTTTATTTCGATTAAGTCTCCTCACCAGCACTAAACCCTAATTGCCCTGCACTACCAGTAATTCAATTAACATAAAAGATGGCGCAATTAAAGTTTGTAGACAAGCACAATCAAGTGGGATTTCTCAAAAAGCCTGCTAAAAGCACAGGCTTCGAGCAGATAGTGGACTTTCTAAAGGGTAGTCATATCAAGTATGCCCTTACTCATAATCCAACTATCTATGATTCCCTAGTCAAACAGTTCTGGCAGACTGCTACTGCTAGAACTATTGCTGATGGGACACTAGAGTTAAATGCAACTATTGATACGTTAGAGTATTCAATCACTGAGGAATCAGTCAGAAGCAAGCTTCAATTGGCTGATGCCTCAGGGATTTCAATGTTGGCAAATCATGACCTCTTTCAGGGATTGGAAAAGATTGGATATCCAACTGATGGAACATTCACTTTTTGGAAGAGTCATTTTACGCCACAATGGCGTTTCCTTGTGCATCATATTTTACATTGTATGAGCTCTAAAAGTGGTGGATGGGATCAATTTGGAAGCAATATTGCTTCTGCATTGGTCTGTCTCTCCACTGGCAGACTCTTCAATTTTTCAAAAATGATTTTTTATGCCATGGTTGCTAATTCCAAGAATAAGAAAAAGTTTTTGATGTACCCAAGATTTTTGCAAATGATCTTAAATGTTGAAACAGCAAGCAAACATCCTTACATTGCTCTCCCTTTCACTAAAAAGATATTTGGTAATATGAAAAGGGGTTTTGAAGGGGCACACAAGCCACTTTTGTCTGCTATGTTGCCTTCTATTGCTACTGACCCTGAAGGTACATCTACATCTGTTCCATCTCCTACTGCTACATCAGAAGCTCAGGCTCAACCTACATCTGAACCTGAAAAAACAGAGTTTCAACAGAGGACACCAACACCCCCACCACCTTCACCTTCAGTCCATAAGGAAGAACCACCAGTGATTCCTCAACCACAACCTCCAACACCCACTACTACAGCAGAACCCAGTTCCTTATCTATGGAAGATCTACTTCAACTGGTTCCACAACTGATTTCAAGGGTTGATGAGTTGGAGAAAAAATTGAAGAGGACCAAGAAGTCACTGGGGACTACTCGCAAAAGAGTTAAGAAATTGGAGGGGAAATTCAAACAGACGGGGGTAGACATTACAGACTCAGAAGGTGAGGAATCCTCTGAGGAAACTCAAATTAGTCCTCAAGGATTGGAAGCAGCTGAAATCTTGGTTAAGAATTTCAATCACAAGAAATCCTTTAAGAAGAGACTGGATAAAGAAGCTGCAAGTTCTAGTGGAGTGGATAAGTCTGGTGACTTTACTAACGATAAGTCTGGTGGTGCTGAAATTAAATCTGCTTTTGATGAAGATTTTAATACTGGCTTTGATGCTGAAGTTAATACAAGTACTGAACATATTCATCCTGGTAGTGATCCAGGTAGTACTGGTGAGGAGTTTGTGCATAGGGAAGGCAAAGGAATAATGCAAGAATCTTCTGAGCCAGTGAAGACCAAAAAGCAACTCGCAGAAGAGGAAGCTAGCTTTGCTGAGATTGCTAGGATTCAAGCAGAGGATGCGGCTGAAGAAGCTAAACGTGCAGAACAAACAAGGGGTGATGAGCTGATTGCCAAAACTCTGCAGGAGGAACCACAATTAACTGAAGAACAAATGAAAAGGAAAGCTGAAGTTCTGGAATCTGCCAAATTCTACACTGATGAAGAATGGGATACTATAAATGAGATTATTAGTAAACAGAGATATCCTTCCTGATATTGGCGGAGAAGACTATGCAAGTAAATTGGTTGAGATTATTAATGAGAAGAAGAGGCTTCTCAGAGAGCAGAGACAAAGAGAAAGGATGAACAGACCCTTGACCAAAGCTGAGCAAAGGGATTATATGATCCACTATGTCAAAAGTCAAGGGAATCCTACCTGGAAGTTGAGCCAGTTAAGGAAATTGAAGAATGATGAACTAAAAGCAGAATTTGAAAAAGTAATGTACCAAAATAAAATTTTTATTCCAATGGATTCAGAGTTGGATCTGTTGGAAGCTTCAACGTTTAAAAGGAAGGGTAACAATATTCAACCAAAGGATGCTAAGAAGCACAAGATTGCAGAGACTGAAAAGGTTGCTGAAGCTGAAAAACTTGGTGATAAGCCAAAAACTGTAAAGAAAGAGGAGGAAGCTGAGGTTAAGCAACCAGTTTTGAATATGACAAGGAAGAAATCCACTGGAAAGAAAGGAGTGAAAAAGGATAAGACAAATGTTAAGAAGGAAGTGGAAGAGTACATGAAGGATAAGGTTGATGAACCGTCATCAGAAGAGTTTACCATGGGCTCCATTCCTACAGGTTTAGCACTTCCTGCTAAGATTGCAAAGGTTCAGATCATCAAAAATGGGAAAAAGGTAGTTTACCTGATAGTAAGGGAAAATCACACAGACACTATATATGTGAACTTTCCTGGTTTATTGAGTGATTTGTCCAGGGATGATTTGAAGACCATGTACCAGCTGATGATGGAGAAGCATGGTGACGAGAGACCTGAAGAGGAATATGAAAGAGTCCTTTGGGGTGACTTGAAGACCATGTTTGAGACACCAGATGCTGATGATGAAATGTGGAAGTTGGCCTGTCAAGAACAAGTGATCAGATGGAGATATTTCCACACTTGTCAGGTGCACTGTTTGGAATTAGAAACTGCAATTCTTTATATGCTTACAGAAGTGGAGTATCCACTTCCAAACAGTATTTGCATGGCTATGCTTGAGAAGAAGCTTTTTGGTGAAAGAAAGGATGATGCATGCTATCAGCTTTTGAGGTTAATTAAATCAAAAGCTCAACAGTAATAATACTGGCAGTATGACAGTTAAGTCTGGTAGTATTCGTAGTTAGTTCTGTTTATGAAAAACATAATAGTTTATTAGAGTTTAGGGAAGGCATATGTACGTGTAGAGATATCTTAGGAAGAGATATCTATATCCTTCTACACGTTTTGTATACTAGGTTTTCCTAAGTGTATAAAGGAACCCTAAAGTATAGTGAAATGAACTTGTACTTAGACGAATAGAAATATTAATAAAATAAGTTTATTAGTGAAATAGTATTTGTGTTCTTCTTGCTTGTTGTTAAGATTCCGCATTAACAATCAAGTACTCGTTGTTAAAGAGTTCTTCATATATATAATTAGTTTGGATTTATCCAAGTTTAGTATATTGTGGTGTTGCACAAGTGTTAATGTGTGTGCATATCAATGTGACTATAAAAGCCATCACCTACAAACCCACATTTTCATTAACAGCACAATAAATGCAACAAACTTGACCATATGGTGTTTAAAGTGAAGAAACGTGTATTTTTTGTGACTATTGATTATCCAATGGCCACATCAAATTTATGTTTGTGTGGCCTTTTCTAACATTTAGTCGCACAAAGAATGTTTGTTTTGGGTATTTAGTCACATACAATTTATCATAAAGTGGATAAAAGTGTTAATAAGTGTGACCATATGGTGTTTCAAGTGAAGAAATGTGTGTTTTGTGTGACTATTGATCATCCAATGGCCACTTGAATTTTATGTTTGTGTGGCCTTTTGTAACATTTAGTCACACAAACCATGTTTGTTTTGGGTATTTAGTCACATACAATTACTCATAAAGTGGCTAAAAGTGTTAATAAGTGTGACCATATGGTGTTTCAAGTGAAGAAATGTGTGTTTTGTGTGACTATTGATCATCCAATGGCCACATGAATTTTATGTTTGTGTGGCCTTTTCTAACATTTAGTCACACAAAGCATGTTTGTTTTGGGTATTTAGTCACATACAATTAACCATAAAGTGGCTAAAAGTGTTAATAAGTGTGACCATATGGTGTTTAAAGTGAGGAAACGTGTATTTTGAGTGACTATTCATCATCCAATGGCCACATATTAAGTTACGTGACCATATGTACTGGATTTTGGCTACACTTGAATAATATGTGTGACAAAACGTTTAGTGTGACCATATATGGCATTTGGTCACGGTGTTAGTAGCAAATGTGACTTTATAGATTAGCTTTCGGCAAGCTAACACAAACTAAACTTTAAACACACATATTAACTTACTTGAACATATGTACTGGATTTTGGCTACACTTAACGAATGTGTGACAAAACATTTAGTGTGACCATATATGGCTTTTGGTCACAGTGTTCAAGTGTGTGACATATATTTGTCACTGTTTATATGTATATCGTGACTAATGCTTCAACCTTACTTTTCATTTGTCACTTGTTCCAATTTTAGATGTGGCTAAAGAGTTGGCAAAACATATCAGTCACCCTTAAATAATGTGAGACAAAACTTGACTCTATGATTTAGACACACAAAAAATTACTTCATGTGACTAACGCATCAAGGTTACTTGTATTTGTCACGCGTTCCAAAATCATATGTGGCTAAATGATCTGAAACAAAATCACCAGATACCTTTAGCCACACAACGTTCAATTGTGTGGCGATACAGTTCTAATGGTCACACAATTAAAATTTTCATGTGTGACTAATTAGTACATGTTGTCAATTTTCGTACCTTCAGCCACACAAATATGCGAATGTGTGGCTGTTCCATTTCGACCATGCGTGACCAAATCCCGTTTTTGTACTAGTGTTGGGACAAAATGGATCTTGATGAATAAAAGAGATGCAAGGGGTATTGTGGTCAAAAACAAAGCACGATTAGTGGCTCAGGGGTTCAGACAAGAGGAAGGAATTGATTATGATGATGTTTTTGCACATGTAGCTAGAGTTCAGGCCATTCGAATCTTCTTGGCTTATGCCTCTTATATAGGGTTCATGGTTTATCAAATGGATGTGAAAGGTGCTTTTTTGTATGGTGAGATTGAAGAAGAAGTATATGTCACTCAACCCAAAGGCTTTGAAGACCCAGATCATCCACAGCATGTATACAAGGTTGTAAAAGCTCTCTATGGACTCCATCAGGCACCAAGAGCATGGTATGCTAGGCTATCTGCATTTGCTGAAGCATGGTTATAGAAGTGGTGCCATTGACAAAACACTCTTCCTAAAGAAGAATAACAGAGACATCATTCTTGTGCAAGTTTATGTGGATGACATTATCTTTGGCTCCACTAAAGAAGCTTGGTGCAGGGAGTTTGAGGAGTTAATGAAGGGAGAGTTTCAGATGAGTGCTATGGGGGAGCTTACTTTCTTTTTGGGTCTACAAGTTCAGCAGAAACCTGATGGTATTTTTATCAGTCAGGATACATATGTGAGAGACATTTTGAAGAAATTTGATATGGAAAATGTCAGAACTGCCACTACACCTTATAAAGCTCCAAAACCAAAGAACAATTTTGAGCCAGATCCAGCTGTGAATGTTCACTTATACAGATCCATGATTGGTTCACTAATGTATTTAACAGCTTCTAGGCCTGACATTACCTTTGCTGTGAGTTCTTATTCTAGACATCAGGTCACTCCACTTACTTCCAACATGAATGCAGTCAAAAAGATCTTCAAGTACCTAAAAGGCCAACCCAAGTTAGGTCTTTGGTACCCAAAAGAGTCTCCTTTTTTATTGGAAGCATATAGTGATAGTGATTATGTTGGTGCAAATCTGGATAGGAGATCGACAACTGGAGGTTGCCAATTTCTTGGAAGAAGATTGATTTCTTAGCAATGCAAGAAACAAACTATTGTTGCTACCTCATCCACTAAAGCAGAGTATGTAGCTGCTGCAAATTGTTGTGGGCAGGTACTATGGATACAAAATCAATTGCTGGATTATGGGTTTAATCTCATGAACACCACAATCTTTATTGATAATCAGAGTACCATATGCATAGTTAAAAATATAGTTTTTCATAATAGAACTAAGCATATTGAGATCAGGCACCATTTTATAAGAGATGCATATGAAAAACATTTGATAAAGGTGGTTAAGATTCACACAGATGATAATGTGGCAGATTTATTGACTAAAGCTTTTGATGGACCCATGTTTCAACACCTAGTTGTCCATATTAGGATGCTTAACCCTTAACTGCAAATTTTGAGGGGAGGCATAGGCCTCAGGGGAGGATTGTAGTTGTATATCTTGTAAACTTTGTAGATATTGGTTTATCTTTTTGTTTGCTAACACTAACCTGCTAATGATCTTTAAGTTTTGTATGTCTTGGTTTGGTGTGTGTGCTACTTTGTGTCTGTTTTGCAGAGTTCATTTTTTAGAGTCAAAGTTCACCAAGTTTGATTAAATGGGAATATGGTCATGTAAGATTAAAGTTTGTTTCTACTGAAGAGAAGCTCAAGTGATACTCATTGGTCTCATTGTTCCTACTGAAGAGAAGTACTGAAGTAAAGATCAAATGATAATCATTGAGATATTGTTCATTAAGTCAAGAAACAATTTATAGCTTACAATAAACTTCGAATGAGATAAAAGGCCATCCCTATACAAAATCTACCAAACATATTCTAGATCCTATCATCTATTACAAAAGCTGGGGGATATACATGACCAGTACGATGAAGAAGCTGAAGATGAAAATGGAATGGATGGATTGATGAAAACGACGATGGATGAATTTGTGATATGAGAAATCTTCAGTTGTTCCATCTACTCGTTCCACCATAGAGCATCACACCACCTTCCCTTTTCCCTTTCCCTTCACCTCTGCCTCCTTGCCCTTTCCCTTACTTCCATGGCATGAAGCACCAAATCCTGGAGCAGGAAGAGCTATCACCACCTCTCTTGTTTTTGGGAGTGGTGGATTTCTGGCACGTGGCCTTGGTTGAGGTTGGGGTTGTGAAGGTTGGGGCTTCTCTACACCTGCTGATGTCCTCTCTTCTTCCTCTCTCACCAATCTATTGAAGATTGGCTCTAGATGCTCTGTGGAGTCATCAGAACCCCTAGATGAATCACTTGGATTTACTACACTATCATCTTCAGATGAAGGGAGAAAGGGGGACATCAAAGGACGAGGTTCATCTTGATGAGGGTATCGAAACAATGGGTGTGAATCATCACTAGATGATGATGATGATGAGGAGGAGGAGGAGGAAGTTAGGTTGATGATTTCTGGTTTGGTAGACATGTTTGTTATTGCTAATTGTGGAATTAGTGAGAAATTAGGGTTTTTGGAGTAAATTAAGGGTAATTGATATGTGTTTGTTGTGAATTGGGATTATCTTATAGGAGGAGTCAAGGCTTGATGATAATTAATGCGAGTTGGGTGGCACAGTAAAATTCAAGATATTTACTGAAGATACTTTTACACTTGAGTTGATTCTGATGATTGACTTCCTTCAACAGATTGACCATCATTTTTGCTAAAGCGTTAATTTTGAAATTGGTTGGAGTTACACGTCAGATTTGGTCAACAAATTGTTCCGATATTTTTGACTATAATTGGGTAACTTCTATTTATAACCTACTTCGTATAATCTTCGCTCAAAATTAATTGATTCCCTCTTCAATAAATTTAAACACATTTCCATTTGCTTAATTCATAACACATTCTCACAATTTCTCACATGGCGGCGCTTTAATTTAAGAAAGATCATAACAAGGTTGCTTTTCTGGGAAAAGCAAAGGGACATGAACTGTGTGAACCTATGGTGGATTTCTTGAAGCGGTCCAAGATTCATTATGCTCTTACACACTCTCCAAATGTGATATATGAATCGTTGCTTGAACAATTCTGAGCATCTGCTACTAAACAAAGTGACACAGAGATTGTAGCAACGATTGATGGAACAAAGTATGTGGTAACTGAGGATTTGATTAGGACGCAACTTCGTTTAGATGATGAAGGTGGGGTCTATCACACCAACACAGTAGAGATTCTTGCTGGGTTAAGAGCTATTGGATACCAAAGTACAAACACAGATATGTGGCACAAGAATAAGCTTTGCCCCATGTGGAGGTTTTTGGTGCATACGTTACTTCAGTGTATGAGTAACAAGTCAGGAGGATGGGATCAATTCTCTACTCAATTGGCATGTGGTATTGTGTGTCTTTCAAAGGGTTTAACTTATAATTTCTCTAAGTTTATTTTTGATAATATGGTTGAAAATATTCAAAAGAAAAAGCATAAGTTTCTAATGTACCCTAGGTTTTTACAAATGATATTAGACATAACAACCCAAGACAGAGTATTTTGTCCCATAGGAGCTCTTAGTGCTAAATTTTTTTCTTCAATGAAAACTCGTTATGTTGGGGCACATCATCCTTTGCTAGAAGCTATGTTGCCACTTGGCAATGAGGCTGCTGATGAGGGTAATGTTGCTGGTGCTCCACCCTCTCCTAATGATGCTGCTGATGGTAATCCATCGGTTGCCATTGATGAGGGCCCTTCCATAACTGCTGAAGCATCACATGTTTCTCCTGACCAACTTCCACCTTCACCCTTACCTTTGTCACCTAGTCCTAGTCCACCACCTACTCATGTTACTCCTGATGAGTTTGAGCCTGAGTTTTATAGACTGACCACACCTAGTCCAGTTAGAGAGCCATTTGCTGAAGGCTCTCCTATTCTTGAGCATGTCCATGTTTCTCCTAAAAGGTCCAATGAAGCTCCCATTACCACTGAGCAATCTGCTGGTGGAGCTGAGGACCCTATTACACTTACATCTGTATATGCTTTGCTGAACAGGTATGTGAAAGAGGTAACTGATCTCAGAAAGGAGCTAGCTGATACTAAATCCTCACTTGGTGGTGAGATTGTGGTGTTGAAGAGAAAGGTTCAGGAGTTAGAGGAACAACTTGGGCAAAATAGCAAAAGGAAGTTTGTGGTTACTTCTGATGAAGAGCAAGAGGATATTCATTTGGCTTCGCTTGAAATCTTGGCTGATGTTGCTCAACAGACTCATGCTTCTTCTCCAATTGCTGTTGAATCCTCAAAGCAAAAGGAACCTATTCTGTTTACAAGACGAAGGAGAAGACAATATTTGAGAAAAGATTCCTCTAAATCATCTAAGGTGCCAATGCCTTCAGTAGATTCTAATGTGATATTTGTTACTGGAAGAACTTTTGCTCTGGATCCTGATGATGATGCTTCTCCTACGCATGTTGAAGAACCTTCTCAACATATTACTCCTGATGCTTCAATTGGTGTTTCTTCTGAGAATGTTGACACAGTTCCAAGTGTTGATATTCCTCATAAGGATTCTTCTAATGAGCCTACTTCCAATGTTCCTGCTATGGATACTTCTGACAAAGGGAAAGGAGTTATGGTTGATGAAGATCTTGGTCCAGATCTTGTGATTGAACAGGAAAGGCTACAGCAAGCATGAATGCTAGCAGAGTATGCAGATATGATGAAGAGTCAAGCTTTGGCACACCAGCTTACAGATCAGTTTACTACCAATTTTCCTCATGGAAGACAAAGAGAATTGGATGCACAATCCATTCATTTTACTGCTGAGCAATGGGATTCCTATACTCTTCAACCTGCTTCAAATCCTACCCTTGGTCAAAGCATTTTGGGAGCTGATTTTGATAGTGAAAACTTTGTTGAACAAATGATGGCTCTTGGACAACAAAAGAAGCAAGCTGCAGCTGCAAAGAGAAAAGCTCTTACTGCACAAAAGGCTAAAGCTAAAAGGGAGCAACCACAGACTGTAGCACAGAAGAAAATATATATGAGGAATGTGGTGTATAACCAAAGTACTGCTATCTATCAGTATGGTTTGTCAAGAAAGCAAGTCTGGGTTTATCTGATTCTGACTTGACTAATATGTATCATAATATTATGAAGCATATTACTCCACCTTCTAAATTGAAAAGAATTGTTGGTGGTATGGATGCTCCTAAAGCCAAAAGACCAAAGACTGTTGAGATTGTGGCTTCTTTTGCTGATAATAGAGCACATCAAAGCTCTCATGCTGTTTCTACTGAGGAACGTACTGAAGGTGTACAATCTTCTGAGCTAGTACCATCTGTTGAACCTCTTGTTGTTTCTCCTGAAGCTTCACCAAGTACTGCTGATACATCTATGGATCCACAGGGGGCTGCTAGCACTTTTGAGCATGATACTAATCCTTCTTCTGCATCTGTTGAACAAGAAAGAGCAGATATGGTTAGGAGAGCTGAACTGGAAGCTGCTAGAGCTAAACAGGCTAGAGAAGAGCTTGATAAGTTATATGCAATGGGTGGTCCTGTTCCAATTCCCTCTGTTTCTACTAAAGATGCCTCTGGTACATCAGAGAAGGTACCCTCTTCTATTTCTATGGGCATTTATAAACCTGGGGGGAGGAGGAAAAGGATGTCCAAAAGGTGACACATTGCCATTAGGAGATCTGTAAGATTAGCTGGGACACAGGGCTCTAAAGTTCATAAATCTCACAAGGGTGGTTCTTCTAAGCATTTGGACCTTAAGGCTGCTGATTCAACATTTCTCAAAGTGGGGTCTTCTGCAACTTTTCCTGAAGGTTCTTATGGTGTGTTGACACAATGGACATTGACTGATGGACAGCTTAACACTATATATAGGATAGATAACTCCTCTATGTAGTTTACTTTCTTGAAAGACATCCTTCATATGGTGGATAGGCAAGATTTGATTACTCTCCATGGTCTTGTCACACACTATTATACTACTCATACACCACAGGGTTCTGGTTTGTACTTATTGGGAGATCTTCAAGTTCTTTTTGACTCTCAGTCTCCAACTGGTAAAGGGTATTCAATTTGGAAGGAGTTACATAAGTGGAAGGTTGAGACTTGGAGATTTTATCATATTCCAAGTGTGCATGTTGTGGAGACAAAGTGTGGGATGTCTATGGGTATGTTTTATGATAAGCTCTATCCTTTGGCTATGAAACTGATGCAACGTATGCTTAGAAGGAAATTGGAAGTTCCTCCTGATCCAGTGGGGAATGATATGACACATGCTGAACAATTGATTGGGTTGATCAAAACTCAGCTTTTGCAACACCAAGCTTCTTCTTGATTCTGGTATCTTGTGTTATTTCTTTCTTTCTTTGTTTGTTTAATTCTTAGTTGAAAAAAAAAAAAAAAAAAAAAAAATGAAACTATCTTGTATATTCTTTGTTTGTCTTACTTTTTCTTTTAGGTTTGTTGTATATTACTCTGTTGATGGTTATCAACTCACCAGCTGTGCCTTGTGTACATCAAAGAGTTGGCTAGTCCAAAGGGTACAACTTTGTTAAAGACACATCAAATCTGTTGATAGCTGTAATGGTTTGCTCAAAATCATAGGGAATGCAACTCACCCATGCTTAATTGCTGAGGGTTGTATGGTCATCAATTTACCATGGCTTATTCCTTTTTGGAATCCAAGAATTGGCTAGCCCACAAGTATATGGCTTGTGGTAAAGGCAGTGGAATACCATATTGGGTTATCAATTCACCAAAGGTGATTCTTTCTCCTAAGAATTGACTAGTCTTGAGCAAACGGCTACAAATCAGATGGTTATCAGTGTACCATAGTTTTCGAACTTAAACATTTGGCTACTCCAGTAGTGATGGCTATTGGTAAAGAGACATCAAATCCATTATTTTCAGTGATTTACCTCTCACTGGAGTTAACACACCTGGATGTGACGAGAATAGTATGAAACTAATATGTTTTGATGTACACTTTGTCATTTGATGCTGCAAAGATCTGAAGTTTCAAAGTTTTGCCATCATAGAGATGTGATTGTTTTGGTTCTTTGCTGCTGATGTTCGAATTCAATCCTCTTGTTATGAAGTGTTAAAGATCTATCAAGAATCTTGAACTTAACCATGTCAAATTCAAGATTAGGGGAGGATTGTTGGGAATTCTACTAAATAAGAATTCTGCTGAAAATACTGCTGATGGATTCTGCTGAAGTGTTGGAATCTACTGAAGAAATGATTTTACGGAAGTAGTAAAACCGCGTAGTTTGTTTCTGCGGAGATAGATATTCCGCGTATTTTATAGTTAGTTAGGATATGCATGAGCTTTATTAGGAAGTGATAATGTATATCTTCTTTAGTTTTATGATTATACGTTTCTTGGGAAACAGTTTAGGGTTCCTTGTCTATAAAAGGAACACATTAGTATGAATGAAGTACGAGTTTGAAAAACAAGTTTTAGTTCTATTCAAAGATCCATAGAGGATCAAAGTATTCTTAGTTATTATTGTTCTTACTTGTGTTTGATTTCCGCTTTAGAATACAAGTAATAGCGACTGTCTATTAGTGTGTTTGTGATTACATAAGCATTACTAACGATCCACGAGCGCTCAAAGATCTATCAAGGTCTTAGGTTCAACAGTCGTGATGAAATTAAACCTAGTAATTGATCCAACTTATGGTTTAATGCTTGGTTGCTTACCATAATATTTTCACATATTTGGTCAGTTCTCCTAAGGGCCTCACTAAAAATAGCTTCTAAACATAGAGGTTGTTCACAAAAGTCTATCCTAGGTGAAGGCTCATATGAAGCATAGGTTTCACTAGATGAGGTGTTTTGTGGGCTTGATGGAATGGTGAAACCCTCAAAAGGTTTATGGACTTGGTTACTTTCATCCCACCATCTTGAATAATCCGCTTTAGTAATATCTTAATTTTTTATGAAAAAACCTAATCGCGGATATAGTGGATTCGCGTTCTCCATAATGGTGAACGGAAGAGTCAATGGACAAGTTTTACGAACAAAGGCACAAAGAAGGGGCATAGACTACAAGGAAGCTAATAAGAAGAAAAAATCTCACTTGATAGGAATCTTGTGAGTAGACCGAAACGAGATATAAATCAAGCCTAAGCAATAACTATTCCTCGGCAGCGGCGCCAAAAACTTGATACGCGTACAACACGCGTTCGGGGTCAAAGGAACTTCATTTTCGTCGAGCAAGTTTTTCAACACCCTAGGCAGCGAACCTAATCGTTGTGGTGTAGTATTAGGTAAGCTTCGGGTATTGATATCGTTCTCTAAGGGAATAGCGTCGTTAGGCTGAAGTGTATGTCGATTTAAGTCTAAAGGTAAGGGATGATTATTTTTGTATTTTTATATTTTATGAATTAAGATATCTCGGTTTTGAAGGGGAGGGTGGAATTATTTGCTAGTCAACTATCCCAAAAGATACTAAATTAGGGGTCTAACATGAACGTGAAGCGT
Organism: Chrysanthemum seticuspe; assembly: GCA_019973895.1. Classification (NCBI taxonomy): domain Eukaryota; kingdom Viridiplantae; phylum Streptophyta; class Magnoliopsida; order Asterales; family Asteraceae; genus Chrysanthemum; species Chrysanthemum seticuspe. The sequence continues at coordinate 27,880,737 of BPTQ01000009.1, read as the reverse complement.
ATCCACTTATGATGCATTACTCCTTGCTAGCTATCCAATTCTACCTACTGAATTGTCAAGTCCTATTGATGGTTGAATTGTCACATCCTTATTCTTAATGCGTTGTGTCTTCTAAGGTCGTAGGGTATGCGTTTATACCTAACTCTTTAAGTCTACCTTAAGGTTATTGCCTACGAAATCTCTAGGATTCATAAACTACCTCTAAGGTTATCTTTGGATGTTTAGACTACAATAACTCTAGGTGATTATAAACTAATGTTCACAAAGATTACTCAAGCATTAAAAACACAACGAATGACCTATCACAATACTAGGTCAATCACATTTAAGATAAGAGACAACCAATCAAACAAGAGACAGTAGGATGTAAGAATTATAAACTAAACCAATTAGATTCATTGAAATTGTCACACCCCTAATGATGAAGATAGACACAAGCATCACTAAGAAATCAATAAGATCTAATTAATTATATACAAGTTTCATACAATTATAAGCAAACACTAGGTGAATTAGCCAAGCATAATTAATGAAGAGCAAGCAACAATTATGATAATTGAAGACATACCATAGGATTGGATTAACAAACAAACCATTACACGATGTTTATAGAGTGTTTGAAACCCTTTAAGTTGCTGGAAAAACACCTACCTAAACCCTAGAATCGGACTTAGGGTTTAGGGCCTACAAAAAGTGAAGTTATAATGTTATATTTATAGGCAAATTTTCTGTCGGCAAAGAGTGATGGCGTCACACCTAAATATTGACGGCGTCACAACGACTTTTTCACCAAACTGTAGATTTTCTTGTCTCGGTCGCGTGGGCTTTTGAATCACCTAAATCCGAGTTCGTATGCAAAAGTTATGGCCAAAACAATATCAGCTACTTCGCGCGCATATTGTAGCTTGTGACGGCGTCACCTTATGGTTGTGACACCGTCGGCTTCATCTTCTGACGCTGTCGGGATCCAAATCTAGGACGTCTGAGTTGTGACGCCCTACTCTTTAAAACCTGATGTCGTCAAGTGCAAAATAGCAATTTCGCTACTGAGTCGTCACAAAGCATGTTTCGACGGCGTCGCCATTAGGCTGTGACACCGTCACGTTCTGTTCCAGCAGCTTGAGTGTCTCGATTCTTGACTTTCTCCAATTTCTTCATATATTCGCGCCTTTTCGTCCGAATAAGTGTCATTCCAGCAATTTGCCTTTAAGAGACCTAAAAAGTGAAAAGGAACAAAATTAAGTAATAACGGATACAAAAGTGATCAATTAAGGGCTTAAATGACCCCTCAAAAAGGTACCTTTTAAATCCTTATCATACACCTTCCATCTTTTTAGGCCATGCTACTAATCATCGTGGCTACCGTTGTCTGGACCTCAACACCATTAAATAATCATTTCCCGACATGTTATGTTTGATGAAACAGTTTTTCCGTTTGGTTCCACGATACCCAATGTAAGTCCCTTGTATGATTTTTTGGACGACACCTCAAATTTAATCTCCAATATTATCAAACAGTCACCTACATCTACTACTGCTTCACCTCAACCTCAACCTAACCCGCCTGCTCCTACTATCCACACTGATGAGCGTAATTCTCCTACACACGGTCCACCTTCCTCAACTGCGCCTCATATTACCACCCCACTTCCCACACATGCCACTAGCCCATCTAACCAACATCCCACCCCCGTTTCCGTTTCCCAAGATCCACCAACTCCAACTGTTAATCCGAATCCGGTTTCAATTCATCCCATGGTCACACGTTCTCGTGTCGTGACTACTCGTCCTAATCCTAAGTATGATGGTCATGTGTCCACTGTTTCTCCTTCACCTAGGTCGTATAAGGATGCTCTTGATGATCCAAATTGGCAAAATGCTATGTTTGAAGAATATAATGCGCTTATTAAGAATAAAACTTGGACTTGTGTACCTCGTCCTGCGGGTGTCAATATTGTTAGGTGTATGTGGTTATTTCGCCATAAGTATTTGGCTGATGGCACTCTTAGTCGGTACAAGGCACGTCTTGTTGCCAATGGTAGCACACAGGTGGAGGGAGTAGATGTTGATGAGACATTTAGTCCGGTTGTTAAGCCGGGCACCATTTGGACTGTTCTTAGTTTAGCTATTTCTCGACATTGGCCTGTTCATCAGCTTGATGTCAAGAATGTGTTTTTGCATGGTGATTTGGCTGAAACGGTTTATATGCATCAGCCACCTAGTTTTCGGGATCCTGAGCATCTGGATTATGTTTCTTTATTACAGCGTTCTCTTTATGGTCTTAAGCAGGCGCCTCGGGTATGGTTTTAGCAGTTTGCTGCTTATATTCTTATTGTTGGGTTTACTTCGAGTCGGTGTGATTCTTCTTTATTTATTTATCGACAGGGTGATGATACTGCTTTTCTGCTACTATATGTGGATGATATTGTGCTTACTGCTTCCTCTGATAGTTTATTATAGTGGATTATTGCTACTTTGCATATGGAGTTCTCTATGACAGATTTGGGTGCTCTTAATTATTTTTTGGGTGTGTAAGTTACGCGTGACTCTTCTGAGATGTTTTTGTCACAGCGTAAGTATGCTATGGAGATTTTGGAGCGTGCACATATGATTGGTTGTAACCCTTCTCGGACTCTTGTTGATGCTGAGTCTAAGTTGGGTGATGATGGTGATCCGGTTTCTGATCATAAGTTATATCGGAGTCTTGCAGGTTCTCTTCAGTATCTCACTTCCACTAGACCCGATATTACTTATGTTGTGCAGCATGTTTGTCTATATATGCATGATCCTCGCGAGCCTCATTTTACTGCTCTCAAGCGGATTTTATGGTATGTTCAGGGGACTTTGGCTTATGGTTTACAGTTATTTTCTTCTACTACTAATTCCTTGGTTGCTTATTTGGATGCTGATTGGGCTGGTTGCCCTACCATTCGCCGGTCTACATCGGGTTATTGTGTTTTTCTTGGCAACAACTTACTTTCATGGTCCTCTAAACATCAGCCAATGATTTCTCATTCCAGTGCTGAGGCTGAGTATCGTGGTGTTGCCAATGCTGTATCTGAGACATGTTGGCTTTGGAATTTACTACGCGAGCTTCATACACCGTTGTCCTCTGCTACTATTATTTATTGTGATAATGTGAGTGTTGTGTACTTATCCTCTAATCCTGTTCAGCATCAGCGCACAAAGCACATTGAGATTGATATTCATTTTGTTCGTGATTTGGTTGCTACTGGTCAAGTTCGAGTTCTGCATGTTCCTTCTCGGTTTCAGTATGCTGATATTTTTACCAAGGGTTTACCTTCTGTCTTGTTTGCTGAGTTTCGTGACAGCTTGAGTGTTCGGTCTCCTTCCGCTCAAACTGCGGGGGAGTGTTAGTCGATTAGTATAAGGGTTAGGCCTGTTATGTGTTTAGGCCCATATTGTATCCTATATATATTTATCATGTACCAAACATTATATTTATTCAATATACATAAACTCACAAAAACATGCAATTTCCATAACGACTTGTAACTAATTTATGTCCATCATTTTAAACTTTCTATATGCATAAAGCACTAGTTGATAAATAACTATAGGGAAAATGACGCAAATGACATCGGCGCCCTGAGGCTAATCACTTTCCGGACTACTTTTATTTTTTATTTCAAAATGGACCGAGGGCAACCGCTGTCATTGGGCAACTCATCGACATTGTGACAAGTGTCCCGTATGTGTAAGGTATTATTTTTTGAGCAACGAAAATTCGCTGGGAAACCGTATATTTTAAAAAGGGTTGGTTCATCATTTTACACTACATAGAAAGTACACATTTGAATAGTGAAAGTACACTACATTTCTATTCAAATTCCAATAGCCACTCACACAAAAACATCCATAGTTACCGTTTTTCTCTATTTTTGCTTCTCGCACAAAAGCATTCTTAGTACTGTTTTCACAAATCAAACCGTCTTCTTCGTCATCCCCTCTCTTCCTTGTAACGTCAGTTATGTCACCATCAAGAAAGCTACAGTGTTGATTGCAAACCACATTCGATTGATCAAGTTTTTTTTCAAAAATGTGGCCAAATATGGTACGTAAATATTCTTCTCATTGTTTATTACATATGATTATTTCCAATTGGTTCTATGTTATAATAAATCATTGTTGTTATTCGATTAATACCTATGTTAGATAGGTGTTAATTCCATTTTATAATCCATTGCTCTTTTTTATGTCTGTCTGATTCGTAATTATGTAGGGTAAAATACCTTAGATGTCATTAGTTAAGTATGTAACATTACTTGGTTCATTAAAAAATTTAGTGGCAGTTTGTAGACTAATAAGGAGTGGTTTATATGCATCATCTATGCAATTGTTTACGATGTTGGTATAGATTCCTTCTATGGGCTGAATTATTTTTGGTTTTTGTTGACCCTTTTTAGGACTATGAAGCTAAGTTAATCATTACGAGTAAATTGGACAACTTTTCGTAATTATGTAGGGTAAAATACATCTGTTCCATTTACCACTCTTCTACAGCTTGTTTAGAGGCTTCTTCCTGCTTTGCCCTTTCCTTTTCTTTAGCAATTTCTTTAGCATTTACTTCCATATGTAATCTTTTATCAAATTCTTCATCAAAAGCTATCTGCTCCTCTGTACTTTCAAACACCAAAGTTGGCTCTGCAATCCCTTTACCCTTTCCAATATCAGGTTCAGTAACTACAGCTTTCTGCACAGGTTCACCAATGTTTAGACTCTTAGCAATAGGTCTAGGTGCAGGGATAGGGTGAGATTGCTTTAGGTTGAGCAATTGTATGGCAATCTCATTCTCAGCCTCTTTTGGTTTTGGTGTTGGTGTTATTGCGGTGGTTATAATTGTATCAGTGGTTGCCTCTGTGGTGGAAACGTCTAAACTGGCAGTGGGTAGAATAATATCAGCATTGGTTGCAGCAATGGTTACTGCAATACCAGCAGTGGATGCAGCAACACTGGCAGCGGTTGCCTGCACCACTTCCTTCTCCTTTTCTTCAACTGCAGCCTTTAAAGAATCATCTATTACTGCTTCTTTACCTTCCATGTCAGCCACCAAATAACCTTCACCTTTGTCTCCACTATCCAAATCCTAATCTACCAATGCCTCCCCTGAATTTGTACTCTCACTCCTCCCCTGTTTGGATGCATCCTCCAAACTTTGATTCCCAGAGGAGCTTGCTTTCGTTCCTGTTTTCTTCACTTTCCTTAATGCAGTGACCCTTGGCCTTCTTAGTCTCTCCAAAACACTTACCCTGTGCTTCAACCTCCTGATTGTTTCAGACTTAGTAGTTGTCAAATTTTGAATACAAGTGATCTTTGACCCCATAGTTGTTCATCTATCCATCAATTCAAGAATGAGTTTCATAGTATCCTCACCACTTCGACCTGTGTAACCTGATCCGAGAGGTGGATCATTGGACATGTCATCATGTACAAAGTCATTGCATTGGACAACAATACCACATGATTTCTCTATTCGGTGGACGCCTTGCATCAAAGGTCAATCCAACCTTGTTTTCTCTTTCCAGCCATCACCCAATGCATATCATTTCACAACCTGTTTCCTCAGCCATGGTGAAGCTTGTTTGATGTTATAAAGAAAAGAATAGCATTCACGGATTATATAAGAATGTCTACTAGCATAACCATCTGTATTTTTCTCTTCATTTATTATACTTGAATGGTGTGCCATACTAGTTCGTAGGAGAATTTAATTGAAGAGTAACGCACACTCTTTCTAACCTATTCAATTAACTTATGAGTAGTCAAATAAAAGGTCAGCTAACATTGAAATTTACCCGTTTGGCTTTCTTACTATCAAGGATAGCGGCATTAAATACCCACATTTACACACACACCTACCCAATTAATCAGCTTCGTTCACTATTGCCAGTATAACATGCCTATATTGTACACAGACAGTTGTAACGTTAAGCATCCCTATATTTTTAATAGCAGCAGTAACCTTAGAAAACATGTAGTAACAACACGTTTATATTATTTGGCCTTCAGCACTAGCAGTACTAACATGTAATAGCTATTTTTTAAGTATTTATTCTGAAACCTTAGACAACATATAGTAACAACACGTTTATATTATATGGTCTTCAGCACTAGTAGTCCTAACTTGAACAAGCAGTTTTTAGTCTATAGTGTGACAGTCGTAATATACAAGAGGGACCTAGAATGACAAACACATAAACCTTTTTACCCCACACACCACTTATCCTTTTATGGTCCCAACCACACATCAGTTATCTTTATCGTCCCAACAATCAACATCCTCAAATTCCTTCTTATACCCTAGGTCACTTTCATCGAAGAATCCAAATAAAAAATCGTTGTCCTTTTCTTCTTTTTTAGAGACAAATCTAGGTTTGTTGTACTCTCCCGTATGTACTTTGTTACCTTATTCGTTCATATATTGATAGAGTACATGAATATAAATAACTGTGCAGCTTTATATTTTATGTTCTATTATTAAATATTTATTTAATTAAAAGTTATTAAAATTTTTATTAGGGTTTATGTTTTATAGGTATGGTCAGTATACACCTTTAAGTCTAGTGCTTGATTCTAATTGTTATTAGGGTTTATGTTTTACAAGACATGGCGTAAACCAAAGAAGTCATATTTAAAGTTTACCACAACGAGAAATTTGAATTTCAGCCACTCCGCTATGTAGGCGGTCGCCTTGCTGATGTCTGGTGTTTTAGCTCCACCAGGGGTGCATTTACCAGGGTGCTTGATCATGTTTTCAATGATATTAGAGGGGGAAAATAGGCTTTATTTTATGGTGCACCAAATAAGGCACTCGAAGATGGTTTAACATTGTTGCACACAGACAATGACGTTCGACGAATGTATGACCTTGCGGATGAGAATGGATCCATGGATGTCTACATTGTGCGCAAGCAACAGGGTTTGTCACAATTTTATTTCAAAAACATGGTATGGCAGGAAGAGAACGCTGGCATGCGTTGCACCTGTGCAACACCTTTCAAAAGAAGGAAACTAACAAAGCCTGTTTCTATCACATAAACTGAAAGAGGGTTCGAGATCAGAGAAAAAGGGGGTAGTGCATAAGGAAATGAAAGAATGTTGCAACAGAAGGGTGTGGAACTCCAAACTGGATATGACGCCGAGAAGGGAAAAGAGAAACTCTTTTATTTAATACATGAACCCTTCTATTAATAGTTCTATTTTAATTGATGTTTTAGCCAATAAGAATAAGGCAACAAATGCCTTACAACCAATCATATCGCAACACAACACAACACAACACATGCCTTAGATGCATGGTTGCACCTGTTATGAATGTTTGTTGCCTTTAAAAAAATATGAGTTTATCCTACCAACCATGAGATAGTGCTTCTATGCCCAACTTAGTGCTGTTAGGTTTATGCTGTTAAGTCTATCATTTATGATCATATTGTTAAGATTTATGGTTGCCCGATTGTACAAGAAGTATTGCCCAATTATGGAATTTAGTTGCCCAGATTGCAAATTGGACGGTGGCCTGAGGTACAAACTAAATTGCCCAATAACATAAACTAGATTGTCAGAATTTTCGTGTCTAGATAATAGATGACGATAACGGTTGCGTTTGCTGATTAGAACATCACAATTGGGGATAAATACGCCAAAAAATACTAACAACTGCTACAAGTGTTAAAACTGTTGCTTTGAAAGTACAAATTAATTTCGATTGAATTGGGGATAAAAACTCAATAAAGAGTTACAACTGCTAGCGCAAAACATAGTTTAGACCCACAGACAGCATAATTCGCAACCCCTAACAATCTGTTGCAATCAATTTCGAAATAAACATCAATGGTGCCCAAGTCTTCTGCTGCAACTCACAACATGGTTGCGTTTTTGGAAAAACCAAAGGAGGCTATAGAGTTTCAACAAATTCTTAAGTATGTTCATATGTAAATACGCAACCACTGCTACAGTATACGCAACCACTGCTAGTGTCGCTGAAACTACCGCTAGTGTCGACGCAGATATCAACTTTGTTTGTGTTTTCCAAATCATTTATATTCAAAAAGTCCCTAAAGTACAAAATGGTATTTGCGAATTAAAAGGTTGACTAGTTGCAGTTCAAATTTTAAAAGTGTAATTTAAAGCGCCGATATGAATGTTTGACTTCAGTTTGTCAAACGTGCATAAGCAACATTGTTGGGAATAATATTAACAGTTACCACTGATAGACTTGTGGAAGACACTGCTGAAGAATGCACTAGCAGCGGAAACACATTACCACTGCTAGTACATATTACTACCACTGCTATTGGGATAATTGTTTTGTATTCGTGAATAGATAAGTATAGAAAAGATCTTTTGTATATTCTATATTGTTAGCATTATACTTATCTTGTAAAGGACTCCTTGTGCTATAAAAGGAGATCCTAGGTTATTGTTCTTGGTACGTATGCTTCAAGGTGTAACCCTAGTGATAAGCAAGATCACTCGTATTATTCATAATAATATTGAAGCTTTATGTTACATTGTTCTCACTTACAATACATCATACAATCCGTATTTTGAGTATTACTAAGTATGAAAACTTCTCTGCTTCAAGCAATGACTCACTTGACAGCATCTTCACCAAACTTCAGAAGATTGTCAGACAACTGACTGTGTTTGGAATTGAGGTAGAGAAGGAAGACCTCAATTGAAGTTTCTAAGAAGTTTGCCTGCTGAGTTTCATACTAATGTTACAGTCTGGGAAAATAAACCAGAAATTGAAACTATGAAGCTCAATGATCTTTACAACAACTTCAAACTCATTGAACACAGATTGAAGAAGGCAGGGAAACTTGGTACAAGCTCTAGTAGCTTGGCATTGTTGTCAACCTATGTTGACTATGATGATACTGAAGATGACTATGATGATGATTTTGCCACTGCTGGTTCTACAGTTTCCACTGGTAATGCTAGTGTTACCACTACAGGTTCAAAGAAGAAGGTTGCTGGTATTGGAGACCCTACCTTTTATGCTTTTATCTCCACTCAAGTTAATGGCTCTATATTAACTCATGAAGACATAGAGCAAATTGATGAAGATGACTTAGAGGAGATGGATATAAAGTGGCAAATAGCTCTTCTTAGCATGAGGGCTAGGAAATTCTACAAGAAGACTAGCAAGCCAATTCACATCAATGGTGGAGAAACTGCAGGGTTCGATAAAAAGAAAGTAGAGTGTTTCATTTGTCACAAGTTGGGGCATTTTGCTAGAGAATGCAAAAGACCAAGGAACCAAGACAAAAGGTCTACTTGGTACAAGCAAAAGAAAGAACCAATTATGGAAGAACCAAAGGCAATGCTGGCAATTGATGGTGTGAGCTATGATTGGAGTTTCATGGCTGATGGACAAGAGGAACAACCTTCCGATGCTGCTCTTGTGTCTTCAGAACATGCTCTCATGGCTTTCTCTGTCTCTGAGGTACAAAACTTTGAAAGTTGTTCTAAAACATGTAGGGCTTCTAGAGAATGTGAAAGGCTTAATGAATTATTTGACAACCAAAGAACAGAGTTGTATGCTACTAATTATACTGTGTCAAACCTTAGAAGAGGCATATCTGTTTTAGAGAAACAACTAGAGCATTATAGAGAAAATGAGTCAAAATATAATGATGATATGATTATTCTTACAAGAGAGATAGACCATAAGACAGCAGTGAATGAGGCACTAAAAGAAGAGTTTGAAAGACTTAAAAAGATAAATGAGAATGTCAATTTATCTGTTGACACCTGTTATTATCAGTCTAAGTCAATTGATAAAATTTTGAATGCTCAAATTACTAGTAAAGTTAAGTCTGGTATGGGATACAATATTGTTCCTCCACCACTAAGGGGTGTTCCATCACATTCGGGCATAGATTTAGCTCATACATGTCTAGAGGAATTTCAGGATCTGAATCTTGAATATGGTCCTCCCAAATTTGTGAAAAGTGAGGAAGAGGTTAAGCATGAAACTAGTGTTTTTGAAAGTGCAAGTGACTCATCTGTTGTAGATGAGAACGTTAAAAAGAATGTAGAGGCTTCTATCCCAAAAGTTGTAAATACTATTACAGAGGAACCTAGGAAACAAGCTAATAAACCTAGATCAACTGTAAGGTATGCTGAGATGTATAGAAACAAGTCATCAACTCCTAGGGGTAACCAGAGGAGTTGTAATCATGTCAAATCTCAACAACTAGGTAGTGATTTTGTGATGTACAATAAAGCATGTTATATATGTGGTAGCTTTAATCATTTACATGCTAATTGTGACTATCATGTTAGGAGAAGGGAAGTCCATGGGAATAAAAGGGTGGAGTCTAATTGGTTTCAAAATAAAATACACCCTAATTCACACAACAAAATGGTCCCAAGAGCAGTTCAACTAAGAAGTGGTCTTAAAACTTTTGCCACTGCTAAAACTGTTAACACTGCCCACCCTAAATCACCTGTTACAACTGCAAAATCCAAAACAACTTTTGCAAAATCTGCACAAACAGGGAAAAGGTCTTTTTCTGATAAAAGGGTTCAATATAACCAACAGTGGGTACCTAAAACAAAATCAGCAGTTACCACTGCTCAGTCAAAAGTTCCCACTGCAAATGTTGTAAACAAGAACAGGGGTAACATGGAAAATGCTGTGAAAGCCTCAGCACGTTGGGAATGGAAACCTAAAGGAATTATCTCAACAACTAATCCCAATGGTGTATCAATGACCTTTAATAGATTTAACTATATTGATACACTAGGCAGATCCAATTCAATCATGGCTTGGGTCCCCAAAGGAAACTAACTCCTTTCTTATATGTGCAGGAACATCCAAGGACAAAGAAATCAGATCAAGGCTACACAGATAGTGGATGTTCAAGGCACATGACTGGAAACAAGTCCTATCTCTCAAATTTTGAACACTATGATGGACAGTCTGTCAGCTTTGGAGGTGGAGTTAATGGAAAAGTTACTGGTAAAGGGGTCATAAGAACTGGTAACTTGGATTTTGAACCTGTGTACTTTGTAAAAGAGCTTAAGTATAATATTTTTAGTGTGTCACAAATGTGTGACAAGAAAAACAATGTTCTTTTTACTAAAGATATGTGTTTGGTTCTCTCTAAGGATTTTAAGATACCTGATGAAAGTCAAATTCTTCTTAAGATTCCTAGAAAAGGCAACTTATATAGCTTTGATATGAACAACATTGTTGCTAAAGATGACTATGCTTGCTTGCTTGTAAAGGCCACAGTGGATGAATCCATGTTATGGCATAGAAGACTTGGTCATATTAATTTCAAAACCATAAATAAGATTGTTAAAGATGGTTCGGTAAGAGGCTTGCCTAAGAAAAGATTTGAAAATGATCAAACCTGTGTTGCCTGTCTTAAAGGCAAACAACACAGAGCTTCTTGCAGGTCAAAGTTGGTTAAATCTATTGCTCACCCACTTCATATGTTGCATATGGACTTATTTGGTCCTACATATGTGAGCAGTTTAAATCTTAAGAAATATTGTCTTGTTGTGACTGATGATTTTAGCAGGTTTACATGGGTTTTCTTTCTTAGAACTAAGGATGAAACAACTGGCATCCTTAAGACCTTCATTGCAGAAGTAGAAAACCAATATGATATGAAAGTTAAAATCATTAGGTGTGACAATGGGACATAATTCAAGAATAGAGTTATGGATGATTTTTGCAGAGATAAAGGTATTAAAAGAGAATTTAGTGTAGCTAGAACTCCTCAACAAAATGGTGTTGCTGAGAGGAGAAATAGGACACTAATAGAGGCTGCTAGAACCATGTTGGCAGATTCAAAATTGCCAATCACTTTTTGGGCTGAAGCAGTTAACACTGCTTGTTATGTACAAAACATAGTTTTGGTGGTGAAAACAAAGAACAAGACACCTTATGAGTTATTTAGAGGTAGACCCCCTATCCTAGACTTCATGAGACCATTTGGATGTCATGTCACTATTCTCAATACCATTGATTATCTGGGCAAATTTGAAGAAAAAGTTGATGAAGGGTATTTTGTTGGGTATTCCATGGTTAGCAAAGCTTTAAGAGTATTCAACTTAAGAACCCAAAAGATTGAAGAAAATATGCATGTTGAGTTCCTGGAAAACAAATTGAATGTCAAAGGAACTAGTCCAGAAAGGCTGTTTGATCTTGATTCTCTAACCCATACTATGAACTATGTGCCTATCTCTACAGGTACATCTACTTTTGATTTTGCAGGTTCAGAAGAGTTTCTTGATAATGATGAATCAAGCAAGGATCAAGCAGATAATCAAGATGAATTCAGTTTGCCACTTTGGGACTATGCAGATAATGATGATATTCCAAGAACTGGAGATGCTCAACCTTCTAATAATTCTGGAAAAGAAGATGATCGCAACATGAACACTGAAAATCCTAAAAGCCGTGGAAATTCATATTCCACTGCTAGGCCAGAAGTTTCCACTGCAACACCAGAAGTGGAAATTACAACTCCAGTTACAGAGGAAGCTCAAGCCAATGATGTTGAAATCTCAAATATGCCAAATGAGATTGCAGTTCCTCAGACTCCCCATACCTCAATACATAAATCACATCCTCTTGAAAATGTGATTGGGGATGTCAATTCACCAGTGAATACCATAAGACAAACAAAATTGCCTTATATTCATGGATTTATTAGTGAAATCTATGAATCTAAGAATCATGAAGGCAAGAATGAATGTCTTTTCATGTGTTTTATGTCACAAGTAGATCCAAAGAATGTATACAAGGTACTTAAAGATGAAAGTTGGGTGGAAGCAATGCAAGAAGAGTTGCTCCAGTTCAAGCTTCAAAAGGTTTGGGTGCTTTGCGATTTACCTCATGGCAAGAAGGTAATAGGTACGAAATGGGTATTCAGAAACAAGAATGATGAAAGAGGAATTGTTATCAGAAACAACGCTAGGCTTGTAGCTCAAGGATACACTCAGGAGGAGGGTATTGACTATGAAGAAGTGTTTACCCCAGTTGCAAGAATTGAGGCAATCAGGCTGTTCTTAGCCTATGCATCCTTTATGGGCTTTAAAGTCTATCAAATGGATGTAAAGAGTGCTTTTCTATATGGGCAGATTGATGAGGAGGTATATGTTTCACAACCTCCAGGCTTTGAGGACCCTGAATATCCAAACAAAGTGTACATGGTGGTTAAAGCTTTGTATGGCTTGCATCAAGCACCAAGAAAATGGTATGAAACCTTAACTACTTATCTTCTTGATAATGGGTTTCATAGAGGCAGAGTAGATCAAACTTTGTTCATCAAGAAAGATAAGAATTATATCTTGCTGATTCAAGTATATGTTGATGATATCATTTTTGGCTCTACAAAGACAGAGATGTACAAAAGAGTTTGAGAAGCTAATGAAAGATGAGTTCAAGATGAGTTCTATGGGTGAACTCACTTTCTTTTTGGGACTTCAAGTACAACAAAGGCCAGATGGTATTTTCATCAATCAAGATAAATATGTGGCTGAAATGCTAAGGAAGTTCAAGTTCTCTGATGCAAAGTCATCCAGCACCCCTGCAGACAAGACTACACATCAACTTTTGAAGGAAAATAGTGGTGAAGCAGTTGATGTGCACATGTACATGTCTATGATTGGTTCTTTGATGTATCTTACATCATCTAGACCAGATATTATGTTTGCAGTGTGTGCTTGTGCAAGGTTTCAGGTCACTCCCAGGTTCTCACACTTGACTGCTGTGAAGAAGATTTTCAGATATCTTAAAGCATTTCCTAATCTGGGATTATGGTACCCTAGAGAATCACCTCTAGAATTGGTTACTTACTCAGATAGTGACTATGCTGGAGCTAGTTTGGACAGAAAATCTACAACAGGTGGATGCCAATTTCTTGGAAATAGATTGGTGTCATGACAGTGCAAGAAACAAACAATGGTGGCAAATTCATCAACTGAGGCAAAGTATGTGGCTGCTGCAAGTTGCTGTGCTCAAGTTCTATGGCTTCAAAATCAACTTTTGGACTATGGGTACAATTTTATGAATACCATCATTTATATTGACAATACCAGTACCATTTGCATAATTAAGAATCCAGTTCAACACACAAAGACTAAACATATTGAAATTAGACACCATTTTAAAAAGGATTGTTATGAGAAAAGGTTAATCCAAGTTATCAAAATTCATAGAGATGATAACTATGCTGATTTATTAACAAAAGGACTTGATGTGGGTAGATTTCAGTACTTGGTAACATGTATTGGAATGCTTAATCCATAAATTTGTGTGTCTACTGCTCTTTGGTATTGAGGGGAGGCTTATGGGTACTAAAATTGTTGTATAAGTTTGTATATGCTTAGTGCTTGTATATGTTGCTTGTTAAATAACTTTTATGCAGCAAAGACGGGAGTTGATCATAAAAGGTGTGTAACTGAGACACGCAAAAAATGGTTATTGATTCACCATGTCTAATCCACATAAGAATCAACTAGTCCAGAGCAAACGGCTACTAGTAAAGACTTAACAAATCCGTTTATGGTTGATAGTTTACCAAAAACTATATGGTTATCAACTCACCATATTCTTTATGATTAAGAGTTGGCTCGTCCATAGCAAATGGCTCATGGTAAAGACATATCAAATCCGTTGATAGCTGGTAGTTTGCTAAAAACTATGATAAAGAGCAGTCCAATTTTCATATGTTTTTCTTTACCACTGCTCTTTGAAAATCTTTGTGAAAAATTACCACTGCTAGTTCACAGTTTCCACTGACAATGTTATTTTTACCACTGTTGATCTAGCCGTTACAACTGTTGTGTCAGTAACAAATTTTTTACTAGCCGTTGAGAGTTAATTGCTTTCCATATATATATAGGGTAAATTTTTGGAAGATTATATACTTTCCTACTTGCTATTTATCCTCTAAAGATAAATCTTTTCCTTAGATAATATTTCTTGCGCAAAACTCTTAAACCCTACCTCTATATATCTTTCTCTTTCAATTGGCGAGTTATTTATTCAATTCTTACTAACATAATATATTTTTCATCAAAAAATTTTATGGCACCAATCACCTTTGCAGATGAGCACAACCAAGTGGCCTATTTGGAAAAGTCAAACGACAAGAGTGGCCCTATTTTTCATCAGATTGTGGATTTTCTAAACACTACCCATATAAGGTATGCTTTACTTCTTAATACCACAATCTATATCTCTCAAATCAAACAGTTTTGGACTTCTGTTCAGTCCATAACCATTGAAAATAGAGATACACATGAAATAGTGGATGCTCTTAGAGCCACTGTGCACGGGGTAACTATTGATGTTACTGAGGCATCCTTGAGGAGAATTCTCCAATTGGATGATCTTAATGGTCTCATCACATTACCTATGCCAGAAATTCATGAACATCTTGCATCCATGGGGTATGATACCACTGACAAAAAGGCTACTTTCAAAAAGAGTGGTTTCTGTCCTCATTGGAGATTTTTAATACATACTCTACTACATTTCCTAAGTCCTAAAAAAACATCTTATGAACAATTCAGTTCAACAATGGCTTACCCTTTGGTTTGTCTTGCTACTGATAAGATTTTTAATTGGTCAAAATATATTTTTACAAGTATGAAAGGCAATGTAAAGAGTTAAATGAATTTCAACTGCAACCCCATACAAGAGTTTATAAAATCCGTTGTCTTAATCCTAAAGTTTTTCAAAACATGAACAAAGATGGCAATAGGATTATTACACCGCTTTTTCCTCAAATGCTTGCAAAGATTTCACAGGTACAAAACTCAACCATAATCACTGTTCCAAACATTGATTACACTCCACCAGTTTCTCACACCTATGAGAGGAGGCACAAACAGCCAACTTCTCTCATTACAACACAGCATGTCCCTGATCCTTTTGGTTTAGGAACAAGCAGTGGTGGTTCCAGGCTTCAACCTAGTACAACTAGGGAGGAATCTGAGCCAATGCCCTATGATTCACCTCTCCCAACAGGTCACACAGTTGGAAGTGTTGAGGGCAGTGGGCAACCTATGGAATTGATGGAACTTTGTATCAAATTAGCTAAGCATGTTGAATCTCTGGAACAAGACTTGGCACAAGTAAAGAAGCAGCATGCCAAGGATATTACACATTTGAAAGAGGAGATTCAAACCTTGAAGAAAGAGTTGCAGGGGTTAAAGCAAAGAAAAACTGCGAAGATTGTGCTCTCATCTCCATCCTCACCTGATGATGGTGATTCAGCATATTTCAATACAGATTTGGGAAATTCTCCCAAACAGGGGAGGAAAACTGATGCTGAAACCAAGGGGAGGAGAATTAACTTTGGAGATGAAGGTGTTTCAAGTAAAGTTACTGAGGAAGCTGATACTCAAGAATTTCCTCAACAGCAACTAGAGCAAGAAATTTTCACTGATGCAACTGCAACTGCAGATTTTAGCACTGATACAATTTCCACTGCAGAGCCAAGAGTTCCCACTGCTGGACAAGATATTACCACTGCAAGTGAAGAAATTGAAAAGCAACAGAAAGAAAAAGGTAAAGAAGTTGTGCAGAGTGAAGAGCAACCAAAAAGAAAGATTTCAAAGAAAGAACAAGCTCAGATTGCTCATGATGTTGAAGTTGCTAGAAAGATTGGAGAAGATGAAGTTGCAAACAAGAAAAAGATAGATGAACTAGAAATTGCAGACTTCATGGAGGCTAAAAGGCTGGACAGAATGGAAACCACTGATCCAATGGATGTTAATCCAATTTCTATTGTTCCACCTACTATTTTCAAAGAAAAGACTCCAGAGTTTAGCTATGTACCTACTGAAGAAGAAATTGATTTCTTGATTGCTAATGATCCAGTAGTCAAGAAGAAGGCAATTGACCTAGTTGCAGATAAGTCTTTAACTGAAGAACAAAGAACAACACAGTTAACATTCAGATGAAGAATAATCAAGCACTTCAAGATGCTATTGTTTCAGTCAAGAAGGGTCAAAAGAAACCAAGACAACCAACCAAGGCATAGGTGATTTCAATGATGAAAGATTATTGTTGTAGTGTTGGTGGCTGGAAAAGACATCAATTCAAAGGAATGCCTAATGATAAAGTTGAAGGTATCTACTACAGAGTTAAAAGGCAAGACCAAGATTTTATTCCAATGGACTCTGAAGATGAAGAAAGAAGGTATCCTAATCTGAAGAGAAAGGCCAAAGATAGTGAACCTTAGACATTTAAAAAGACAAAATTTGCTGAAGAACAAGAAGTTCAAACTGAGAAATTCACTGAAGAATAGATGACTGGAATGATATTGATAGAAGAAGAATATTTTTATCCTGACCCACTGCAAGTCAGACATCCTATTGTTGATTGGGAAGTTCACACTGATAGCAATTTTGCTTCAACATGGAAGATTACAAGGCTAGGTGGTGAAACATCATCATTTATTTTGTTTGAAGAGCTCATCAAAGCATGTGACAGACATGATATGGATACACTGTGGAGATTAGTTCAAGAAAGGTTTGATGCTGACAAGATTAAAGATATGAAGGAAATGAAGTTATGGGTTAATTTAAGAAGGCTCTATGAACCAAATACTAATGATGATTTCTGGAAATTCTCATGTTTATGTCCTGGTACTAAATGGTTTTATTATGATTCATGTGAAGTTTATCATGTTTCTACATCAGATGGAGTGGATGCATTCATGTTTGCTGAGAAAGAATATCCACTCAGAGCTGGAACTCTCTCTGTGATGTTGTGTACAACAATAAGAGTTCATGAAGATAATGAGAATGTCAGAGCATTGTTACTTAGGCTTCAAGATCAATGTTCAAGAGCTATTCCGGAATTAAGGAGAAAGTGAAGTGTTTGAAGAATTCCCCAAATCCTTACAGAAGATGCAGATTGAAGAAACTTATTGATTTGCAGAGAAATCATAAGTTTAGGGGAGGATTGTTGGGAATAAAGCTAACAGTTACCACTGATAAGTTGTAGAAGACACTGCTAAAGATTACACTAACAGTGGAAACTCATTACCACTGCCAGTACATTATTACCACTGCTATTAGGATGATTGTTATGTATCCGTGTATTGATAAGTATAGAAAAGATCTTGTGTATATTCTATATTGTTAGTATTATACTTATCTTGTAAAGTACTTCTTGTGCTATAAAAGGAGATCCTAGGTCATTGTTTATAGAATGAATTACTCACGTAAGCTTGAAGGTGTAACCCTAGTGATAAACAAGATCACTCGTATTAATTCTTAATAATATTAGAGCTTTGTGTTAAACTATTCTTACTTACATTACATCTTCTAAGTATTACTAAGTATATTCCGCGTGCTTATTAATATAACTCAAAGTATCACTAACACAAGGTGTGTGTTTAGATCCATCACAATCAATTGTCACGTGCGATAACGAACAATTTATTTACTTATGCTTATGCTTATTTCTACACACCTTTATGTGCGTATGTGAGTGATAGTTATTGACTAGTAAGTTATAATAAGAAACACTTCATTAATGTCCAAGAATAGTTGGAAATTACTTGATTAAAGTGTAAATTCGCATATTACAACTGCATAATTATGTTATAAACACATATTTATTGTGAAGCGGTGTGATGCGACAGAGTTTGAAGAAGAAAATGTCTTAGCTCTTAATATTGTTAGCGGATATTATTCATGGGCTTGGCCCGGTTACTATTAGTTTCTAGTGTATTGTGTATGGCCCAACTTGGCATGTTGTATTTATATATCACATTGTATTACGTTATAGAATCAATGAAATACAAAGATTACATGGTATCAGGCCTATCATTAAGATAGCCGATCCTACAACCCTAACTCACCAGCCGCTTATCAAAATTCATACTAATGATAACTATGCTGATTTATTAACAAAAGGACTTGATGTGGGTAGATTTCAGTACTTGGTAACAGGTATTGGAATGCTTAATCCAAAAATTTTTGTGTCTAATGGTCTTTGGTGTTGAGTGGATGTTTCTGGATACTAAAATTGTTGTATAAGTTTGTATATGTTTTTGTGCTTGTATTTTTGCCTGTTCAATGACTCTTATGCAACAAAGACGGGAGTTGATCATAAAAGGTGTGTAACTGAGACACACAACAAATGGTTATTGATTCACCATGTCTAATCCACATAAGAATCAACTAGTCCAGAGCAAACGGCTACTTGTAAAGACTTAATAAATCCGTTTATGGTTGATAGTTTACCAAAAACTATATGGTTATCAACTCACCATATTCTTTATGATTAAGAGTTGGCTAGTCCATAGCAAACGGCTCATGGTAAAGACATATCAAATCCGTTGATAGCTGCTAGTTTGCTAAAAACTATGAGAGCAGTCCAATTTTCATATGTTACTTTTTACCACTGCTCTTGAAAAAAAAATTGTGAAAAAATTCCCACTGCTAGTTCACAGTTTCCACTGACAGTGTTATTTTTACCACTGTTGTTCTAGCCGTTACAACTGTTGTGTCAGTAACAATTTTTTTACTAGCCTTTGAGAGACATTGCTTTCCATATTTATAGGGTAAAATTTTTAGAAGATTATCTACTTTCCAAATTGCAATTTATCCTCTTAAGATGAATCGTTTCTTTAGATAATCTTTCTTGCACAAAACTCTAAAACCCTAACAGTATATATCTTCTCTCTCAATTGGAAAGTTATTCATACACTTCATACTAACACAACAGGTTTTTCATCAAAAGATTCTATGGCACCTATCACTTTTGCAGATGAGCACAACCAATGGCCTATTTGGAAAAGTCAAACGACAAGAGTGGCCCTGTTTTTCATCAGATTGTGGATTTTCTAAACACTACTCATGTGAGGTATGCTTTACTTCTTAATCCCACAATCTATATCTCTCAAATCAAACAGTTTTGGAACTTTGTTCAGTCCATAACCATTGAAAATAGAGATACACATGAAACTGTGGATGCTCTTAGAGCCACAATGGATGGGGTAACTATTGATGTTACCGAGTCATCCTTGAGGAGCATTTTCCAATTGGATGATCTCAATGGTATCATCACATTACCCATGCCAGAAATTCATGAAAATCTTTCATCCATGGGGTATGATACCACTGACAAAAAGGCTACTTTCAAAAAGAGTGGTTTCTGTCCTCATTGTTGATTTTTAATACATACTCTTTTACATTGCCTAAGTCCTAAGAAAACTTCTTATGAACAATTCAGTTCAACAATGGCCTACCCTTTGGTTTGTCTAGCCACTGATAGGATTTTTAATTGGTCTAAATATATTTTTACAAGTATGCAAGGCAATGTAAAGAGTTCAACAAAAATTTTGATGTATCCAAGGTTTGTGCAAGCAGTGTTAAATAAATTTCAACCACAACCCCATACAAATGTTTATAAAATCCGTTGCCTTAAGCCTAAAGTTTTTCAAAACATGAATAAGGATGGCAATATGGTTGTTAAACCACTTTTTCCTCAAATGCTTGCAAAGATTTCACATGTACAGGGTGAAGATGCAACAATCCCAGTTGTATCTCAAACCACACCCTTTCTCACAGTTCCAAATATAATCTACACTCCACCAGTTACTCACACTTATGAGAGGAGGCAAAAACAACCAACTCCTCTCATCACAACATAGCATGTCCCTGATCCTCTTGGTTTAGGAACAAGCAGTGGTGGTTCCAGACTTCCACCTAGTCCAACTAGGAGTGAGTCTGAGCCAATGCTCTATGATTCACCTCTCGCAACAGGTCACACAGTTGGAAGTGTTGAGGGCAGTGGGTAACATATGGAATTGATGGAACTTTGTACCAAACTAACTAAGCAGGTTGAATCTCTGGAGAAAGACTTGGCACAAGTAAAGGAGCAACATGCCAAGGATGTTACACAATTGAAAGCAGAGATTCAGAATTTGAAGAAAGAGTTACAGGGGTTGAAAAAGAAAAAGAGAGCTGCAAATATTGTGATATCATCTCCATCCTCACCTCATGATGGAGACTCAGAGGGCTTCAGTGAAGATTTTGGGAATTCTCCCAAACAGGGGAGGAAAACTAATGCTGAAACTAAGGGGAGGAAGATTGATTTTGGAGATGAAGGTGATGTAAATTTTGGAGTTACTGAGGAAGCTGATACTCAAGAAGTTCCTTAACAGCAACCAGAGCAAGAAACTTTTAGTTCTGCAACCACTGATACCATTCCCACTGTAGAACAAGTTTCCACTGCTGGTCAAACCATTATCACTGCAGAGGAAGAAATCGAAAAGAAGAAAAAGGAGAAAGGTAAAGCAGTTGTGCAGAGTAAAGAGCAATAAAAAAAAGCTTTCAAAGAAAGAACAAGCTCAAATTGCTCATGATTTAGAGGTTGCTAGAATGATTAATGAAGATGAAGTCGCAAATAAGAAAAGGCTGGATGAGTTGGAAGTTGCAGACTTCATGGAGGCTAAAAGGCTGGACAGAATGGACACCACTGATCCAATGGATGTAAATCCAGTTTCCACTGTTCCACCTACAATATTCAGAGAAAAGACTCCAGAGTCCAGCTATGTACCTACAGAACAAGAGATTGAGTTCTTGATTACTAATGATCCAGTGGTCAAGAAGAAGGCAATTGACCTAGTTGCAGACAAATCCTTAACTGAAGAAAAAAGAACTGCACAGTTGAAGGATTTCATTCAAATGAAAAATAGCCAAGGACTTCAAGATGCAATCGTTTCAGTCAAAAAGGGTCAAAAGAAACCAAGACAACCAACCAAAGCACAAGTTATTTCAATGACGAAAGATTATTGTTGCAATGTTGGTGGCTGGAAAAAGAATCAGTTCAAAGGGATGGCTGATGACAAGGTTGAAGGTATCTACTACAGAGTTAAAAGACAAGATCAAGATTTTATTCCTATGAACTCTGAAGAAGAAGAAAGAAGATATCCTCATCTAAAGAGAAAAGCCAAAGAAAGTGAATCTCAGACACACAAGAAAAAAAAGTTTGCTGAAGAACAAGAAGTTCAAACTGAGAAATTCACTGAAGAATAGTTAACTGAAATGATCCTGATTGAAGAAGAAGATTTTTATCCTAACCCACTGCAAGTCAGACATCCTATAGTTGATTGGGAAGTGTACACTGCTAGCAATTTTGCTCCATAATGGAAGATTACAAGGCTAGGTGGTGAAACTTCATCATTCATTCTGTTTGAAGAACTTATCAAAGTATGTGACAGACATGATCTGGATACATTGTGGAGATTAGTTCAAGAAAGGTTTGGTGCTGACAAGCTTAAAGATATGAAGGAAATGCAGTTATGGGTTGATCTAAGAAGGCTCTATGAACCAGATGCTAATGATGATTTCTGGAAGTTTGCATGCTCATGTCCTGGTACTAAATGGACTTACTATGATTCATGTGAAGTTCATCATGTTTCTACAAAAGATGGAGTGGATGCATTTATGTTTGCTGAGAAATAATACCCACTCAGAGCTGGAACTCTCACTGTGATGTTGTGTACAACAATAAGAGTTCATGAAGATACTGAGAAGGTCAGAGCTTTGTTACATAGGCTTCAAGATCAATGTTCAAGAGCTATTCAGGCTTTAAGAAGAAACTGAAGTGTTTGGAAGAATTCCCAAATCCTTAGAGATGATGCAGATTGAAGAAACTTATTGATTTGCAGAGAAATCATAAGTTTAGGGGAGGATTGTTGGGAATAATATTAACAGTTACCACTGAAAGGCTTGTGGAAGACACTGCTGAAGAATGCACTAGCAGTGGAAACACATTACCACTGCTAGTACATATTATTACCACTGCTATTGGGATAATTGTTTTGTATTCGTGAATAGATAAGTATAGAAAAGATCTTTTGTATATTCTATATTGTTAGCATTATACTTATCTTGTAAAGGACTCCTTATGCTATAAAAGGAGATCCTAGGTTATTGTTCTTGGTACGTATGCTTCAAGGTGTAACCCTAGTGATAAGCAAGATCACTCGTATTATTCATAATAATATTGAAGCTTTGTGTTACATTGTTCTCACTTACAATACATCATACAATCCGTATTCTGGGTATTACTAAGTATATTCCGCGTACTTATTAATATAAATCAAAGGATTAGTAACACAAGGAGTATGTTTAGATCCATCAAACATTTTCAAAAGCAACAACAGATGTGGAAGCTACATTTTACCAAAAAAAAAGTATATACAGACATAGCAAATTTTCTGTACAAAAACTTAATTGACATAGGGCATTCAACCCATACATAAAACGACAACCACTATGTTAATCAACCGATAAATTCAAATGGTTTATAATTACGGATAAGACTTATCCAAATACCAAAAAAGGAGAGAAAATCTGCAAGTAAATATTCACGTTCCTTCCCTAGAAATTTTATGACAAATCTAGCAGGAAAAATAGATGCCCAGTGTAGGAGTCTAGGCACGTGCCTACCCATAAAATAGAATATGAAATTTAATTATAACGTGTGCAAAAACAGTTAAATCCTCGCTATAAATATGCCAGGTAAATAAAGGGGAAAGTACAGAAAAAGCAAAAAAAGAACCATTCCTCCACCAACAAAAATAGTTCGACCTGTACATCAGGCAACAGACAAATTTTAGAAACACCAAAGAGAAGTTGAAGATGTTATTCAGAAAAAGAACACGATGGTACACAGTACAAAAAGAATACATCCGTCCGTCAACAACAACGCGTTGCCCACGCACGGTCGTTTCCAAAAGGCCCATACATAGCCTAAACCTTTACCCCCCAAAAGAAAAACATAAGCGCAAAGCAGATGCTGCGACAACTGAAACATGTTCTTAAATGACTACTAATAACAATTAGTCGTTCTAAAATGACGACTAATAACCCATCTCCGCGACCATTCACAACATTCCTTCACCCAAAACCCGTGTCCTTTGAAGTTTGTAGAAGCCTGCCCAGACCATATGGCGTACCAAAGGTGGGAGTTTAAACCGATTAGATTCTCATTAGCCATTTGGGATCTTCAAAGTGCAGGCAGTTCCTTCTTAACCTCGCCGTTCCCGAGCGGAAGAAGGAACTATATAATGGGAATTGGGTCGAAGGGAGTGATAAAATGTGCAAAGAGTTGGGTCCCTAGGGAAGGGCGACAAAGGAAGTTAGGGGTAGCGCAATACGTAAAGCAGCCCCTAATTAACAAGAAGCCTCCCTAAGAAGGGAAAACAACATGGCTGAAAACTATGGCATCAGTCCTCTGTTGATTGCAACCCGGCCCCCAAGCTAGTATGATTGTGTCGGTTTAATATGTAATATTCTAGAATGTCTTGGGTAGGATGCTTTGTATTAGATAAGTATGGTAAGTATATTTATCTTGTAGAGTACATATTGTATATTGTAAAGGACTCCTTAGCGTATAAAAGGAGGTCCTAGGTTAGAGTTAGAAATAAGTTGTGGTCATATCTAGTGTCGATACACTTCAAGGTTGTAAACGCTAATACTATTCAGAGTATTCGTGTATCAATAATATATCCAGGTGTTTAGTCAGAATAAATGTTCGTTAATTATTATTCTTCTTAAGGTTAAGCACTAAATTCCGCATAGTGTTTAATAGCTTGTGTTCGTTTAGCCAGCTTCTATACTAGATCGTTTAGTCAGACTCAATGTACGAAACTATTTTATAGACCATCACTTATTCTAAAAACATCAACATCTTCACTTTGACGTAAGCACATAACGCTTCAGGTTATTAGATGTGCAGAGTTACATTCATTTGAGTTGATTATTTTGAGCTTTATGCGACATTTCTAAACATAAAAAAATGCTACACTGCTTTTATGCTCGATTACTTAAATTAAATATCTCAAATTATAAAATGAATTGGTTGTATACTTACAACTACTAGTTATTTTTTACTACTGCTAGTTATTTTGACTGCTGCTAGTAAACTGAATAGGTTGTATACTTACAACTACTAGTAGTATACGCACAACTGCTAGTTATTCCAACAACTGCTAGTGATAGAAGACATCAACAAAATTATGCCAGTCATTGATGCTGTTGTGTATGGCCGTTGTTTTGCTGACCGTGTGTAGGTGGTGCTGTTACCATTATCGGCCCGAATAGGGCACATGCTGGTTTACAGCTGCTAGTAGTATACTCATAACTACCATTTAATTTTACTACTGCCAGTGATAGAAGACCTCAACGAAATGATGAAACAGTTGTTAGTGATGTTGTGTACGGCTGTGTTTCTGGTACCCTTGGGTAGGTGCTGTTATTACTATTTTGGGCCTAAATAGGCACATAGTCGTTTACTGCTGCTGGTAGTTAACTTACAACTCCTAGTTAAATTGTACTAGTGTTGAATGATAAAGCTGTTTTTTGTAAGTGTGAATAGTCATTAGTTGGTAGTTATTAGTAGATTGTAGAATACGACTTGTACGACTAGAAGGACTCCTTGGTTTATAAAAGTAGTCCAAATGGAAAAGAAGTTGCCCTACGTACAACAGTTAGTTGCCAAATTGATTTTTGGAAACAACTGCTAGTTGCCCAGATGAAATAAAAATGGATAATGGGATTGCACAACAGAGGAAATAGTAAATATGTTGACATACAACGTTTCATACAGACAACCTACTACATGTTACGATTACTACATAATTATAAGTTTAATGGTTACATATTATATAACCACTTGATTTATAACATTCAGCGAGTACGCAAATAAAGCTAACCACTTCATGCTTTCTTCCCATACAGACAGCGTACTAAAACCACAAAGCTTCATTCCCATTAAGCATGATCCCTAACTTCTGCCGAACAAACCTGTTGAACATGAATATAATGGTAAGTTAAAAATAAAACATGAATAGAATGGTAAGTTAAAAATAAAACATGCTATATACAGCACGGTCTGGCTGATTTAACAAAAGAAGAGATTCTTTGTATGGGGCGATGTAGAAAGATCCCGCATCTCCTAACATTCCCATGCAGACAAATAATTCAAGTTCTTTGTTGTAAACAAATACCGAGTGACCCAAATGATTGTCGTTGTACGCTTCCACTATTGGAGCCTGATCCTTTGTAAACCCAAGCAAATGAACCGAAAATAGGGTAGGGATGGCGAATAGGCTTCTAAATGATCTTATGGAAGAACCATTCACGTCCAACAACCATCCGCAAAACAATGGAATATCTTCACCAATGATCATCCCAGAAATCACTAGAGAGGTTTCAAGATCGAAAACATTGAATGGAACTGGGAGTTCATTTTTTAAAATCTGCGGTAGGTCTATAACTTTAATTTGGCTGGTTATCAAATCAAAAGAAATCAACTTATAAATCTTGTAAATAACACCATCCTCATTAGTTAACTTTTCACTCCCAGTCCAATAGATAAAACGACCTACAACTGCATGACTTTTACGTTTCAATTTGATAGTTTCACGATAGGGGTGGAAATTTTCAAGGCGTGTCCACCTTAACGAGTTCAAAGAAAAGACAGACACATACCATAAACCACTTTGAAAAACAGGATAGGAGACCTTCACGATCGTCGGGTCAAGAGTGTCCGGACGGATGCCAAAACCAAAACAAATCTTTTGACATTCAATTTGATGCGTGTAAAGCGGGACAAATACTGCAAGTGATTTTTTGATTGTCGGGTTCCAAATAACAGACTTTAGATTAGAACCATAGACAAAACAAGAAAGACCATTAGAATTGCCAACTACAATCATAGATGAAAATATTAAATCTGTATGAAGTGGCGTAGCGATTAGCTGTTCATATAAAGCTAACATAAAACCTTAGTGACCCATATCGAATGTTAGCGTAATAAAACACTCATCATTACGATGAACACCGTAATTAAAGATGAAGCTTCCACAATCTATACTAGCCTTCCATAACTTGCAAACACTACGTAGCTGGAGTATAGACTTAGGAGGTAGCCTATGGATGATATCTAGTTGAACATCCAGTGGGATATTGTCAGACATTTTTGTTAAACAAAATCAGAAAGATTGGGATAAAGATATGAAGTGAATAGACCAAAAGAGGAAAGAAAGATTTTGTTAAACAAAATAAGAAAGGTTTGTATTGAAGAAAGAGATTGGGAATAGAAGACATTAAAGAACATGTACCGTGATTTACTTTTGGGCAACCAAATATTATATTCTGCTATATACCAAATATTAATAAAGTATACATAACCATATAGAAGTGGTTTGCAAACCATAGGCCTTTTTGTGTATGTGCACGGGTATTTACAAAAGAAATGCCGTTGAGTTAAAAAAAAATATAAAAATCGACTAATATATAACACAAGTAAAAATACCTATAGTAAAAGTTGAAAGAAAAAGACTTCACAAGTGAACATTTGACAATAATTATGGGTCAAACGGACATTAAGGATCATACCTTGAAAGACGGCTATCAATTTTTGTATTTAACCTTGTGCTTCCAGAATTATTCAAGAATCCGTTCACGGTAAGCTAACGCTGTTTGAAGAGGGTCGTCTACTTCCAGAGGTTGTTTACGGAGCAATCTGTACAAAATAATGCACACAAATACCCCGCAATCGCCATATAAGTCTGATTGTTGTGGGACTTTTGGACACTGGTATGTGATTATATAATCCCCCGGTGATATGCCCTTACTATGCAGTAACCCAGCCTTTGTTAGGTACAATTTAAGTTATGTTTGTAACTTTCTCTTCAAACCTTGCCACCACCGTGCACCTCTTCCGGCTGACCCGAGAGAGTCATAAAGGTAAACAACACCATTCACGGGAAACTACACCTGATATATAAAACAAATGCAGAATATTATAAGTTGTTTATAACTGTAGTGTTGTACGGTAAGAGTCTGCCAAACTGGCCTTTTCAACATCTCGACAAGCCACAGGGTATGTTGTGCCATCTGAATAAGTGGTAGGCATTTTGCTATCTAGGATTTGAGTGCATAAATTACACCCTGCCAAAGCCCAATCTGCATCGGCTGGTCTAAACAGCCACATCAAATCAACCCATACATCCAAGTGCTGCGGACATATAAAAATTACGTCCAAAATCCCGTTTTAGACTGAATATAGTAGATATAAACTTCAACAGCTAATTGAGTCTAAAAAATTGTAACTAAAAAATTAAACAGTTCTCACTATGCTAATTTTTCTTATAAAAGAAACCCGAATTATTCTAAATGCATTCGGTAAAAAAATTGTGTTTTTGATACTTGCTTAGTTATTCTGAAAATAGGTGGTAAGAAAAATAAACGCAACTGTTATAATTGATATCGTACTTTGTTGCTCATTTTACTTTTATACT
Source organism: Chrysanthemum seticuspe (assembly GCA_019973895.1). NCBI lineage: Eukaryota > Viridiplantae > Streptophyta > Magnoliopsida > Asterales > Asteraceae > Chrysanthemum > Chrysanthemum seticuspe. The sequence continues at coordinate 27,852,406 of BPTQ01000009.1, read as the reverse complement.
ATGTGTATAAAAAGTGTACTACTTTCCGTATAGAGTCTATAATCATCTAGATGTATTATGTAGCATCTAGATATTATTTACTTCATGTTTGTAGATATATGATCGTTGATGTGAAATACTTAAGCAATCCACTTTAAAGTGGGAGTATTACAAATAGGTCATGACTTTATTTCTCATAGAAAAAACACTTTAGATGTAGAGTTGTTTTCGAAGGCCTTGGGCAAAAATAGATAATGAAGCATTCAAAAAAGCATTAATGATGTGTCATATGTAGTCTCATATATATGTATAGATATAGATATATATGTATAGATAGATTAATGCTTACTAGGCATTTTTAGACAGGATCGAACATTGGTCTTTCAAACTAGACACGTACGCCTTAACCACTAGAGCAGAACACCAGTTGTGATATGTGATTGCATTCCCAAACTGATATTCAACATAATCAATTACCATCTTCTCTTATACCAAAACTGAATCCCCTTACTCAGTCACTTCAAAGCTAAAAAACCGCAAGTCAAATTCAAAATCCAAGATTTTCTCAGCACACAAATATGAAACGTCTTATTCAAATTAGACATCCTCAATCTTTCACACAAAACACAACATCCATTCATTCAAATGATGTAATCATCAAATCAAATTCAAAACCCTAACTCATTCAAATCCATTCATTTCATCCATTGAAAAAACCTTAAACCACATCTTCCCGTTTAGGGTTTTGATTACCAAGACATTGTTTTAAATTCGCCAAACCGAAGGTGTTTAGGAGATTGATTATGACTAAATGAAGGTAATAACTTAGTTTTCTATTTGTTATTTAATATTTTTTTAGTCATGTTTCCTTGAGTAATCATGTTTCTTTGTTTATGATGGCTGAAATATAGGAAATCTATAGTGTTTGGAGAAGCGCTCATCAGTTGTTTGTTAAAATGCGTCAAAGAAAAAGCTATAAACGGTATCATTCAAAACCAAATTTTGATTAATCTTCATTGTTGCAAGAGAAAGCTATAAATGGTATCATGGTTCACCCTATATCATCTTATATCTTACAGGAAAGGAATGGTAAAATAACATATCAATGGACTCAAGACAACACTTAGGCACTATCATTAAACAATCGGCGTAAGTATAAAAGGTAGAAAAACTGAACACGAAAGATGCCAAGGATGCGTCAGTGTCAACTTGAATATCTCTACACGGCGTCTATTGTTTTTGTGGCAGCGGATATATGATTACTGATTACTAAAATGAACTGTCTATGCGTGCATGGTATATCAGGTTGTTGGATCCATAACTCGAAACCTTGCTGATTTGCAAGACGATCCATTTTTCTATGTATCAATTTATGACCACCTAACTCTTCACCTCTCAGTATTTATTAATAATGTCCACATTTTGTAAGTTTCATCGGAATCCATTTTTTTAGAGGTGCAATATGGGCAGAGGTCTGGCAGGTTGGCTATCGCATCAAAATGTGCTATGGAAAAAAGCTGGTAATTTTGAATAGGTTGAAGCTTTGTTGCTTTTACAAATCTGTTTCAAGCTATTTGCGACTGTTCAACCCATCTGACCTTTTTATTTTAAGCTCAGTTTTTATTTTGACCATTTGTTCCGTTATAGATACCCACATTGGCCCATTCACAATTAAGTATGAAGATATTTACCGTTGTAGATTAATTAAAACTGGCCGAGGGGACACATGTGTGCTTATTATTTTAAGCTCACTTTTTAAATGTGGGTCGAATTATATTTTAGGCTCACTTTTTAAATGTGTGCTTATTATTTTGTTGGTTGTATGAGTTGGACCCGCTCTTGCCTGTGGATGTACGGTGGTCATAAAGCCTTCTGAGCTCACGTTATTGACCGCCTTAGAGCTTGCCCTTCGAGGAAAAAAATGAGGTATGTTCTAATCCCCTCCAAGCTCATTTTACAATTCTACCTATTAGCAATTTAACAAATGAATACTTATTTATGATATGATTGATATTGATACTGGTTTATACCTTATTTATGACATGATTGCTACTTATTTATGTGTCTTGAATGTTAAAACTATTGCTTTTGTTTTTATTTCTGTATGGCTGTATGAATCTCATATGTCAATAACATGATGTCAGTGGTAGTTTTATGAAATATACTTAAATGCGTAGGTGTCATGATGTGGTCTATGAAAACTCATACTCAACTTATAGTGAACTATTAGCTCCAACTGAACTCGGCTATTTTATGGCCTCAATTAGGGTCAGTTGGACGGAATTAGAGCTCTTGCAATAATATCAGTTACTTGCATGATTATAAAAGTCAAAACCTGCATCATTTTAAGAGATAAGTAACTTGCTGCATAGTCTAATAAACTAACATGTTTATTTTAAGTCTATTCAAAGGCCACCAGTTCATTGTTTTAAGTAACTATACTAGACAATTAGTCATGGCTTTCTTATATTTATATACTGAATGAAAAATGTGACTTGATGCTTTATGAAGGTTGTGTTAAATAGGGTTCTCTTTTCACGAATGGACTGGTAGCAGAGATATGTGCTAGAGCTATGGATAGAACAATGAAAACTTATGAGTTCAAGTTTAGTAATCAAGTCAATTATTTTAATAGTAGAACGTATTTTATTCTCGTCATTTATTGTCATGTTTTAATTCATCAGCCAAGATGCAGCCCAAAAAGTATAATTCATCATCCAAGAGCTGGTACATATGGATCCGTTTATCATGGTAAGTGGAAGGGGTCTGATGTTGCAATAAAGAGGATTAAAGCCGGTTGATTTGCTGTGAAGCCAACTGAAAGGGAACGTATGGTATGTATTGAACCCCTTTTTCCTTTTTGGTCATATTGGTACACTTGAATTGGCGTAATGATGATTACCAATGTTTGACACTAAACCTCTGTATGCTACTACACGTCTACACCTTTGTAAGGGCTTCGCTTATTGGTCTTATTACATTTATTGGCTTTTTTTTCTGTTAATTACCAAAAGCAAATTGCTAATATGCTTCTAAAGAAAGTTTGAAATCAGTAAAGGAATCGTGAGCGATATTGTAAATAAATTTCGGCAACATGCTCCCCCGAATCAAAGTAGCATTTAACATTATTGTTTCATAAAAACATCACCAGTTGATTTTTTTTCTGTACTTTATGTTTGATAAAAGTCAACCATAATCTTTGTCGCATGTTTGTCAACAATTTATTTATGTGTGTCGTAACAGAGTAATTATTACTTGGGACGACACATCATGTTCTTATTTAAATTCCCTCCAAATATAATCTGCTGAGATGCTTTGGGTAAATCAGAAAGGAAGGAATGTATTTAGAACATTCATCACAGATCAAATGGACCAGGCTATTCTTGATCATTCATTTGATCTTTTCTGTATTCATATTTTACTTTAGCAAAACAATAAAATTGAAACTCCATGCATATTACGCAAAACAAAGTAGTTTTGACATTTCTAATGCAAGGCGTAACATTAAAGTGGGTGGGAATAGTGTATTACATTAGATGTTTTACAAAGGGTTACTGATATTTGGTTTGACCTTACGCCCTTTGAGGATTTTGGGTTGTTCTTTAATATTTTTTATAGGGTATTTTAATGACATTTAGTACTTTGTCACCAATATCGTCATAGGATTGTAGTTTATAACTGATATATACCATTCAACATGTAATTCCACTTTTTCATGAGATTTATTACCAGCTTTTAAATTTTCATCTGTAGTTTCAGGTTGCATATCCCTACTGTTAATGGCAACTTGCGTATGTTATGGTGGTGTTTTGACCTCTTCTAAAAAAATATTGTTTATAGCCAACATATGAATTAGCTTGCATCATGTTGGCTGCAGCCAAAGGACACACTTTTTCACAAACCAATGAGTGTTAAAACAGGTATTCACCTAGAGTTTAAACCTCATTTCCTCAATACGTTATGGTGGTTAGTTTATTGTCTATTAATTTGAGTTTGTTTATGATGTTAGGGGTCCATCATCATTGGAGTTGTAGCTAAAAGTTGAATCAATGTTTCATGAAGAGGCGATAGTTATTTGAAGCTGACTTGCATATTTCCTACGAATTAAACAAACGTCATGTAATTGATTTCGCATATGTATAACCATCATGTAATTGATTTGTTGGCACATTTAGGCTGTGTTTGGCGGCAGAGATTATTAAAGATTATTGAGGCTTAAGATTATTTTTTTTGAAAAATAAGCTACTTAAAAAATAATCTTTGTTTGGCAGACATAACTTATAAGAGATTATTAAAAAAATAATCTTCCATAATCTCTGAAAATAAAAGGTTACTTCATGTAGCTTATAAAAATAATCTATTTTTATAATCTTTTTCAGCAACAGCACCAGCATCAGCAACAGCACCAGTATCAGCACAATCTATTTTTGCCAAACATACCCTTATAATAGTTCTTTTTTACATATAATACACGAGCACTATATTTTTGTTTTCAATTATTTTGTTTAATATATTTGTGTAACATATTTGCCGTTATTAATTTTTTATTTTACGTGCAAATAGTTTTGTCAAACAATTTTATGAAGCGAACCCGCCCATTAGGCGGGTCATGAAGCTAGTGTAATATAAAAGTCTCGGTTTTTAATAAGATATTTTGCAAATTAACTATTTAAACATTCAAAATATGACACGTTTAAGATACTTCATCCACTAATTGTTTTTTTCCTCAAGAAAAATATGTGTACATGTAAACATAATTGTTAATTTGAGCCCCTTTAAACTTTTTGGGACCCTAAGTATACTCACTGATGAGTTCTCTCACTAAATAGCTCTCTGATGAGATGATTCATAGTCTAATCTTTCATCTGCTACGTGATATCTACAACACCACTAATTGAGTGAGAGAGGTTTAGTGACTTAATGATTGGACACTCTGTACCGCCAAAGCCATATTCAAGTATGATATAGACCTCAGATGCTCTAAGTTTCCCACAATCATCCCCAAATTATTACAATTTCTTTACATGAGATTGAACAATGAAATTAACTTATGCATAAATGAAAATATCTTGAAGATTGAATTTCCGTTTTAGGACATTACTTGTTCAAAATATTCGAGAATTGGGGTGTTCTAAACTTGATGGTGAAAGAAATCTGTATATGTACGAGATTAAAACTATTAAAATGAAAACGAGTTATTGTGATATGCAACTAAATACACAAATGGTCCTTCAACTTTTTTCCCCCGGATCCTCTCCCTGTGGTTTTGACCCATAACGAGTTTGGTCCCTTGACAACTATTTCCGTTAGTTTGACCGTATTAGAGGGCTTAAATGACATAAATACCCTTAAAAGTACGGTCCCTGTGGTTTGTGAGGTATCACAAATTTAGTCCCTATTTTTTATTACGTTTTAATTCGTTTTCGTTCGTTTTTATACCTTTTCGTCCATTTTATTACGTTTTCAAACGTTTTCGCCCGATTTTATACGTTTTCGTCCGTTTTAAACGTTTTCATCCGTTTTTATACGCTTTCGTCCGTTTTTCTTACGTTTTTATCCATTTTTATACTTTTTCATCCGTTTTTATAGGTTTTCATCCGAGTTTATACGTTTTTGTCCTTTTTTCATACGTTTTTATATTCGTATTTTTATACATTTTCATTCGTTTTTATACGTTTTAGTCTATTTTTCTTACGTATTTATACCTTTTCGTCCGTTTTTATACGTTCTCGTTCGTTTTTATATGTTTTTGTCCGTTTATATTACCTTTTAAACTGTTTTAATACGTTTTCGTCCGTTTTAATACACTTTCATTCGTTTTTCTTACATTTTTATCATGTTTTTTATATGTTTTCGTTCGTTTTTATGAGTCTTCATCCGTTTTTATATGTTCCATCCATTTTTAGACGTTTTCATTTGTTTTAATACGTTTTTTGTCTGTTTTTATTACGTGTTTATCCATTTTTATCTGTTTTCGTATGTTTTAATACGTTTTCGTCCGTTTTTCTTATGTTTTCAAATGTTTTTGTCCGTTTTCTTATTTTTTTTACGTTTTCAAAACAGTATAAAAACGGACGAAAACGTATACAAACGGATAAAAAATATAAAAATGGATAAAAACGTAAGAAAAACCTACGAAAATGTAGAAACGGCTGAAAACATATAAAAACGGACGAAAACGAAAGAAAACGTAAAAAATGGACGAAAACGTATGAAAACCTAAGAAAAACGGATGAAAACATGTAAAAACGGACGAAAACGGATAAACACGAACAAAAACATAATAAAAAATAGGGACTAAATTCGTGATAGCTCACAAACCACAGGGACCTTACTTTCAAGGGTATTTATGTCATTTTAGCCATCTAAAACGGTCAACCTAACGGAAATAGTGGTTAAGGGACCAAACCCGTTATGGGTCAAAACCACAAGGAGAGGATCTCCAAAAAAAAAGTTTATGAACCATTTTTGTTTTAGCTGACAAACCACAGGGACGATTTAAGTAATTAACTCAATGATTTATAAACGAGTTCTTTAAAATTGAGGCCCTGAAAATAAACGGGCCTGTACACAGGTTGCACACCCGTAGCACCGGGCATGCCCAATCTCATTCAATATTAAATCAACTCATTTATTGCCCATTTACTTTCACATTTATTATCCAGCCTTCCGGCTCATACACATACTTATTCTCACGCCGGAACTTGGTTTTGGAGTCAAACCCGAAACGAGGCTAAGACGTTTCTTTTATATGTGCTAGGTGCTCGAAAGACGTTGCTAACCAAGTCCGAATGAATCTATGCACGCTTAACCCAATGAACAGTTATTTACCTTTACAGTGCACGACCGAGTCTTTAAGTGTGTGTTTTTTGGTGGGGTCTATTTGTGTTTAAGTGGGGTATGTTTTTTGTGGTGACCGAGGTTCTCTTATTGCACTAAGTTTGCTGTGATGTTGATTTTAGAGAGAGAAAATTTAGTTAGAGATGATATGAAAGTGATGAATTTGGTCATGGGCTCCCTTATACACGTATTCTGACAACCCCGTTGACTTAAAAAAACCACAAATACACAGACTAAAACAAATGCCCAGGGGTGGAGCCAGTGCTTGGCTACATGTGGCACGTGCCACACATGAAATTTTTCGGCGAAATGTAAACTTTTATAAAAAAAAATCAGATTTTTTAGCTTTGCTGCTCCTGAAAGTGTTGATCTACTAGCCTTCTTGCCTTTCCAATTATTAAGAAATAGTTCTAGATTTGGAATACCTAGGATTGATAAAGAATAAATCATTTTCGGCAAACCATGGTGACTAAATGTTGAGGTGAAAAAGAAACAGTTAAGTGGTTGGGCTAGTTGGGCTAACTGGGTGGGCCACTAAATATATAAAAAAATGAATAGCGTGCATAACTGTACGTGTATAAGCTTCATTCTATCGTAAATAAATTCTCCAAGTAGCTATATGAGGTTACATGAAAATGATTGTTTAATTTCAAGACATCCAAAATTTATTTTCCTTTGTGAACTTGTATTGTGATATTCAAATTGAGCAACCTATCATTGGTTTTAACTTGTAACTTTAAACAACTCAAATACTGATTTTCTTGTTTAGTTTTGGTGAAGTATGGCGACCCGTTGATTTTTTGTGCTACATACGATTACAAATCCTGGATCCGCCACTCCAAATGCCATACTTTGTTCATTCAAAAAAAAAAAAAAAAAAAAAAAAAAAAAAAAAAAAAAAAAAAAAAAACTTTATGCTTCTTAAAATAATGCATGACAGAAGACTTGGTCTTGGCATGGGAAAACAAACGAAATGCTGTTGAACCTTCTGCTGAATACTTGGCCCTTGACTCTTGACATTATGAACGCGTTACTACTCTTCTTCCATCCACCACACATACTCATCTTCTTCATTCCATTTTCATCTGTTCAACTAAAAAAAAGTTCACCATAATATCATCTTAGATTCGTTCTAGCTTTAAGCCGTACTTTGTACTCCCTAATTGCTAAACAAGGTAAACCACTCTTGCTCATAAATTACTATCATATTAATTTTGTCATCTGAATGGTTTTAGAAGTTTCATTTTCTAATTTGATTAGTTTTAGAAGATAGTATCATTGCATGCTCAAATATTTACGTATGAATTTAGGTAATACCATGAAACAACTCCTTGCTTTTTAGTCGTCCTTTGATTAGTCGGCTCCCAATATGGAGTCCAAAACCCTGGTAACCCCAAAAAAAAAATTCAAGAATATGCTTTGACCAAAAAGCAGACTAATTTGGATTACAATTTTTTCATGTATTATCTATCTATCTTATACTTGATTTCATCACATATATTTAAATCTATAATCAATACTAATAGTCAGTGCTAGCCCAACTCATATTAGAAAAGTTAAACTATATCCTGTTTTGTGGTGTGTTTTGTTTAGCTTTATAAGCTTGAAGGTATGTTATGCCTTTGATATGTGGGTGAAGAATAAAACATACAAAATAAGCCATTCTATGTTTTTGGCTAGAAAATAAGTTCAAGCAAATCAATTATCTTTAGGAGTTGTATACGTAGACATGATATGACTTACATTGATCGAGAAAATTAAAGACAACTATGATATAGTTTATGTTACCAACAACCACCTTTTAAACACCAATAATCAAGAGGTAGTGGGACTATGTCTCAATTGAGACATAGTGTGGTATTAGGTTCGTTATCTTATAGGTAGGAACTGGATCATGTCATTAATCGGAAGTATCATTTGAAGATGCTTCTTGATACCTTTTGTGAATATCTCAGCTTGACCATAATTACAGAGTCCAATTTGATCTTGCTGGATTCAAAGACAGGTTAGAACAACAAACTATTTAGTCCATATTTAAAAAATGGTTAATGCATTATTTGTTTGTTTTTACTAAAATAACAAAGTATTGGACTATTACAATGCTTGAATAAAAAACGATTTAGGAGGTGTATGCATTCACACGACTTTGTGAGATTTCAACCTACAATTACAAGTAATTATACTTATTTAACCAAAATGCTCAGAATTGATTCGTTTAAACTGTGTGTTGCTGTTTGACAGAAAAGACCATATAAGTATAACAAATTGGTTTTTCCACCATCGTTGGGATATTGCTAATCTTTTAATGCATGCTTTATTATGTTTTGAGTATGAACTATGAATGTGATTTCTTTATCTTACAAGTTTTATAATAAACTTGTATCATGCATTTATGTATAAAGACGCAATAAGCATGCCGATTGTTATGCCTGTCTGTTTTTTAATCTCATGCCCTTCTATATTGCAGAATCGATGATGCAAAGGGATTGATCTTGTAAAGGATATTCCTTGCGAGATCAACTTCATAATCTTACCGACACAATGGGCCGACCCACTTTCAACCCACAACAGACAAGAAGATTGTCAACTTCAGAAACACATTAGCTGTAGGTGGTTCCAAACTTTATGCCAAGATAGGTCCCAAAATTATATTAACGTTCAAAAAAAAAATAATAATAAAAATAAAAATTAAACTGTCATGTCCTTTCTTATAAAACAAGAAGAGGTTGGGTCTTCCTTATTTTTGGAGCCACATTGTCGCCTCCTTACATTATCTGAAATTGAGCAAGCAACCCAAAATTTTGATGAATCATTTGTAATAGGCTGTGGGGGTTTTGGTAAGGTTTATAAAGGAACCATCCCTAATGGGGAAAGTCTTTTGGTAGTAGCCATTAAGCGGCTTGATTCAACTTCTAATCAAGGAGCACTTGAGTTTTGGGCTGAAGTTGAGATGCTTTCCAAGTTAAGGCATTGTCACTTGGTGTCTTTGATTGGTTACTGTAATGATGGGCAAGAGATGATCCTTGTTTACGATTATATGTCTTATGGAACCCTTGAATACCATCTTCACAAACGCCAATCGTCCCAAACTCCATTACCTTGGGTGCGAAGACTCACTATATGCATAGGGGCTGCTCGCGGGTTAGATTATCTTCACACTGGTACTGGTAATAAAAATGGAGTTATACATCGGGATGTGAAGAGCTCTAACATATTGTTACATAGCGGTTGGGAAGCTAAAATTTCGGACTTTGGGTTGTCCAAAATATGCCCAAAAAATCAGCCGTCCACTTATGTTAACACTATTGTAAAAGGAACATTTGGATATCTTGATCCTGATTACTTTTACACAGGTAAGCTCACCAGGAAATCTGACGTGTATGCATTCGGGGTGGTACTTTTTGAAGTCTTGTGTGGGAAACGAGCAGTAGATGGAAGTCTTGATGACGATCAGTGGAGTCTGGCAGTATGGGCTCAAGACTTAATTAGAAAGGGTAGGCTAAAGCAAATTGTTGATGAACAGATAAAGGGGGATATATAACCTAAATGTTTAAAGATGTTTGCGCAGTTAGCAAAACGGTGTTTGCATAAAGATCTAAAGAAGCGACCTACAATGGCTGAGATTGTGGTTAGTCTTGAGTCTGTCCTGGCCCTACAAGAGAAAGCCAACAATACATTGCAGCCTGCGGTCAAGAAAATATTTGGTAGAAAAGCACCGACTATTCTAATTCCGTCCAATGGGGAGAACCCAGGTATCATGTTCTCTTACATTTTTATGTTTATAAAATACAACTTGAATTTTGGAATAATGATTGTAGAAATTAAGTCTACTTGTATTGCTTTTTTTTGGACGGCAATGCATGTATATGAAATATATAGTTTCTGCGTACATGTTTGCTTGCTTGCTCTGCTTTCATTCCACTGACTGTTATTTAAGGCGAAAATGTCGATATGAAATACATAGTTTATTGTCCTATTCTTTTATCACTTTCCATTATAAGCAGGGCGCACATTATCATCATCTTATTTGGTATTCTTGATGATAACCACATCCCCATCACTGTAGACTTGTTCTTAATTATTTTTAACAAATGCCTAACACACCAAATCATCTTTTAATCCGAATCATGTTATCTTTTTTCAATAAAAATCATTTGTTGGAATTACCCCTTTCTTAAGATTTATTTTGGTTTGTGGTTGTTCTTAGATTTTAAAGAAACAAGTATAGTAGAAGCTGATGTGATGCAAAAAGGTGTTTTAGAAGATATAATTAGGAGATTGTTAGATGGTAAAGGTGGTAAGCTAGTGCAGTTATCTGAGTCTGAGATCCATCAGCTTTGTGTTTGCGCTCGTCGTGTCTTTTTATCTCAACCTAGTCTTTTGAAGATTGATGCTCCCATTAAAATCTTTGGTGATATACATGGACAATACCAAGACCTATTGAGCTTTCTTGAAATTTTTGGTTATCCGCCCTGTCAAAGGTACCTATTTCTAGGTAATTATGTTGATGAAGGTATGCAAAGTTTGGAGACCGTGTGTCTGCTGCTTGCATACAAGATGCTGTATCCTGATTTAGTGTTCCTGTTAAGAGGAAACCATGAAGATGCTAAAGTTAACCGCATATACGGGTTTTATGACGAATGTAAAAGAAGATATCCTATCCGTGTTTGGAGGATGTTCAATGATTGCTTCAATTGTTTACCGGTTGCTGCATTAGTTGATGAAAAGATTCTTTGCGTGCATGGTGGTCTTTCACCTGAACTTGAAAATCTGAGACAAATAGAGGAAATTGAGAGGCCAATTAGTATCCCAGATGACGGGATTCTTTCTGATTTATTGTGGTCTGATCCTGACACCACTATTGAGGGCTGGTCGATCACTAATAATGACAATTACATTGCTCGTGACATTTCGTATACTTTTGGTGCTGATAAAGTTGTTGAATTTCTTAAGAAGAATGATCTTGATCTTATTTGTAGAGGTCATCAGGTGGTAGAGGATGGTTATGAGTTTTTTGCTGAAAGAAAACTTGTGACAATATTTTCAGCTCCAAATTGCAGGGGAGAGTTTGACAATGAAGGTGCTGTAATGAATGTTGACGAATCGTTGTGTTGTTCTTTTACATCATCGAAGTAGGTCACTTGGTCAAACAAAAAAGGCACTCCAAATTGGAACATCTTGACACGGAGTCGTGACTAGTGAGGGAGGAAGAGTTGAAATTCATCTGAAGAGGCATTCTCTGCCGATTTAAAACAGTTAGCTCAAAAGTCTAGAGATACGTACAGAAATAAATCAAATGTTTAAGATCAGCAACCTGAGATGTTTCATTATAGTTATGTAACTTTAATAACCTCTCGAGTTGGTTTTGTTGTTATTGAAACTAGATCTAGTCTGTACAAGTTGTTAATAAAACTATTTGTCTTCAATAAATTTCATTCTTTAAAGGAGATTATGTTTCTTTGTTTTAAAGTGTTTAAATATATGGAAAAGTGTAATGCTAGTATAAGCAAATGAGCGAATAAGCTTAACGCATCTGTAAATCTAATTGCTTATTTGTAATTATTCGTATATATAGTTATGGATTCCAGCGAGCTTTCTCAAAAGTCTCCCAAATAAACTATGGAAAACTCCCAAATAAATTATGCACTCTATAATGCTGCTCAACCAAACGAGTATAAAAAAACAGAACATGCAGGCATGATGATGTTTCAGAAAGTCCATGACTACAATCACGCCGAATATGAATGGATGTGATTAGTAAGTAAGGTGCTTATCATATTTTCGTGGTACATATAACATGTGTAAATTGTAATTGCCTTAACTAAAGCAGTGTTGGGATATAAAACAATCCTTTTATATATCCACACCCTCGTTAACTATTTGATTAGAGAAAAGTTCTATACGGAACAAGTTTTATCTAAAGAACAAATAAGTAGATCTCAACCATCCATCCCTTTTGATTCCAACAGATTAAATTAATTTACATTTTAAATCAAAATTATACTTAGGGTCTTTTTGGTAAATACACATTTTATTATAATTGTCACAAATTAACCCAAAAAAAACACACACAACATCATACGATTTGTAACCGCCCCCAAAACCACTAAAACCACCGCCCCCAAACCACCAAAACCACCGCGAAACCCTAATTGTGAAACATCATTCATTTAAAATGGATATTCGAGACGAATTAGCTCTATCTAAAGGCGATTCATTGGCAAAACCTGCTTCATCTAAAGTTCCCGATCAAAATAAGCTTCGAAATGTCGATTATGGTATATTTTTAACTTATTTGGTTCTATTAGTTAGTAGATGTTGATTTAATGCTTATTTTATTGCTTATTCTTTATTATTTTTTGATTAGTAGATGTACTGATTGAAGTTTGTGATGGAATGAGTTTTTGGATTAGCTTATTTTTTGCTTATAGGAATCAGTATATTGAATATTTTTTGATTGATTAGCTTATCAGAATCAGTAGATTGAATGTTGTGTTTATAGGAATCAGTAGATTGTAGTGTTTACTGATGTTAGAACTATTTTGGATTAGCTTTTTACTGATGTTAGAGTTTTTGGATTAGTATAATTCGAAAAACAAATAAGCTTATATTTCGACTTATGAGCTTATTTGTTTTTCGACTTATTTTTTGGATTAGCTTTTATTGAAAATTAAAGTGACGCTGAGATTATAGAATCCCATGGGATTCATAGTACTTTGGTTAGCGTAGGCGCATTGGTTAGCATGATATTTGTGTATGTTAGTGTTTACTTTTGATGTTTGTTGTTGTGTTAGTGCTTATATGCGGGCTTATGAGCTTATATGTTTTTCGACTTATATTTCATAAGTCCAAGTTTTCCGGCTTATTTTGAGACTTATGAGCTTATCACAAGTTTCATTATGGAGATGATTTGCTTTTGTCGCATTTGTGCCATGCTATGAGAAACTATGTGTTGCTGGTCACTAGTCTGATTTCTTGCACTCTAATGTGACTGAATACCTGTTTTTTTTTTTCATCTTTAAGAAGCCATTGTGATTAAAGTTCTCTCGACTGATTTTTCATCGCTTCGCCAATAAACTTACCTTCAATTATGGCGCATTGGTTAGCATGATATTTGTGTATGTTAGTGTTTACTTTTGATGTTTGTTGTTGTGTTAGTGTTTATTGATGTTTTGATACATTTGATGGTGTGATATTGCTAGGTTAGGATCTACTGATTTAACGAGAATGTTAGTGATAAGGATTTAAAAGGTACACTTTTGAGGGGTCATTTAAGCCCTTAATTGATCACTTTTGTATCCGTTACTACTTAATTTCGTTCCTTTTCACTTTTTAGGTCTCTTGAAGGCAAATTGCTGGAATGACACTTATTCGGACGAAAAGACGCGCATATATGAAGAAAATGGCCAAAGTCAAGAATCAAGACACTCAAGCTACTGGAACTGAAGGGGACGGCGTCACAGCCTAATAGCGACGCCGTCGCGACACACCTTGAGACGACTCATAGAGCAAATTGCTATTTTGCACTTGACGGCATCAGGTTTAAAAGGGTAGGGCGTCACAACTCAGACGGCCTAGATTTGGATCCCGACGGCGTCACAAGCATAAGGTGACGCCGTCACATAGTTGACGTGGCCAAGACGAAAACCTAATGGCGGCGACCCGACGGCGTCATAATTAAAGAGTGACGTCGTCGCATATTGTAACTCTATATATATAATTCAGATTTTCAGTATTTGAGAGAGGTAGTTTTGTGAAGTAAAACCTAAACCAAACCTAGGCTGTCTTGGGCAGTAACTTAGGGTTCCATACCCTATTTTACAACAAGATAAGTGATTTACTTCATTAATTCAATTATGTCTTCAATTGTTTGTGTGTATGCTTGCATGTTTTCCATGGCCGGATAATTTACTTGTGTGTTTGCTTAGATCTATGAAACCTAGGTATTGAATATTGATTGGTTGTCTCTTATCTTAATTGTGATTGACCTAGTATTGCGATAGGTCATTCGTTGTGTTTTTAATGCTTGAGTAATCTTTGTGAACATTAGTTTATAATCACCTAGAGTTATTGTAGTCTAAACGTCCAAAGATAACCTTAGAGTTAGTTTATGAATCCTAGAGATTTCGTAGGCGATAACCTTAAGGTAGACTCAAAGAGTTAGGGAAAAACGCATACCCTACGACCTTAGAAGACACAACACGTTAAGAATAAGGGCGTGACAATTCAACCATCAATAGGAGATAACTAGGGAGTAATAGCATCTAAGTAAATACATTTTTAATCATCATAAGAGCACACAACAATAGACATAGACTACCCCTTAGCTTAGTTAATTAGATAATTAGATAAGTAGATTAATCGGTAGAAATACCACCCCCCAAATCTAATACCCCGAGATTCGTACCTTTCCATTTTCTAAAAAATATAAAAAAGATAAAAAAAAAAAAAAAAAAAAAAAAAAATCTTCCTCAACCCCAACCTTAGCGTAGTAATTTCTCACTAGCATTCCTATTCCCTTAGAGAACGATATCAAATCCCGAGGCTTACCCCAATACTACACTACAACGATTAGGTTCACTGCCTAGGGTGTTGAAAAACTTGCTCAACGAAAAGGAAGTTCCTTTGACCCCGAACGCGCGTTGTAAGCGTATCAAGTTTTTGGCGCCGCTGCCGGGGAATAGAATAGCTACTTAGGAGTCTATCTCATTTAGGTTTCCTTGCTTGATTCCTATCAAGTAATATTTTTTTCTCAATTTTAGCTTCCTCGTAGTCTATCCCCCTTCTTTGTGACCTTTGTGCGTAAAACCCATCACTCACCATGATTCACATCTTTCACCAAAGAGTCTTCACATTACCCGCCCCCAATCCTCCTCCCAATCCCGAAATAGAAAACGAAATCCCACAAAACCCTTCACCCGTTCACCACTTTGGAAATCACCTAGGGCATAATGACATAAATTGGCAACAACATAGTCCCTTCTATGACTCGGATTCCGATAAGGAGTTTGACTATGGTGAAGCACTTGAAATTAAAGAAGACTTATCCCAATGTTTTGACCCTAGGTGTAGAAGTGAGAAAGATAGTCCTTTTAACATGCAAATCCCTTGCAAAATAGGATTAGAAGGATTCGATGCTTACTTGAACTCATTCTTGCCTTTAAACTTAATCTCAAGGAACCTATACAATAAAATTAAGGTCAATAAGTTAACTTATCAAGGGAACAATGTTGTTGAAGCAGTCACTCATTTACATGTGTTTGTTAGAAGTTTTGCTTATTTGGTAGAATTCATGGTCATAGAAAACTTAGGAGAATTTATTGATAAGGACCTCACTCAAGTAATTTTTGGAAAACCTTTTAAGAGAATGACTAGGTTGAATGAACGAATGATTGATTGTCTAATTACATTCTCTGATGAAGTTGAAGACTTTGTCTACCAAATGCCACGTGCTCATCCTAGGTTTAAACACAAGGAGATTGAGGCATGTAATAGAATGACTCATATTCCATTGCTTAGTGAAAGGGATAAGCAAAATAGACTTATGTACCCATATGAGAAAACTAAGAGGTATTACAAACAATGCCTCGTGTTAGGAGATGAGTACAAGAAAAGTGAAAGAACATTGGAATGGCTTGGGCACATAAGCGTGCACGAGACTACGTAGGGGCACGACTTCGAGTCTAGCTACAAGACTCATAAATAAAGAAAAGCGCTTCGTGGGAGGCAACCCATGCTTAATTGTTTGCTTGTTTGTGTGTCGTATATCTTTTATTGGTTGTTTATTCTCATGTTTGAATTTGTAAAAATGCTTTATTTTGTCTTTAACCTCATCTTAATTACATATAAAGGTATTTTACAAAAGGGATAAGTGTTGGGAGGATTACACACGTTTTCAAAAAGAACGTGAACATGAGAATTACAATAATTAAAAAGATATACATGTGTGTTTGTTCGAGTCAAATGCTTGTATCGAGTCATAATGGATGTTTTGCAGGAAATTTTTCCAGATTCTAAAGATATAAATTTTCCAGAATTTTTTTCAGAAAATCGCAGACCAGTTTCTATCAGGATAACCTGACGGCGTCAGGGTCGCAACCTGACGGCGTCAGGAGGAGTAGAAACAGCTTACTACTTTTTCTCGTTTTCTGTGCTACTTATAAATTTTTGGAATTTTCCAGGTCTTAATTTTCTAAAAAACCTGTAAACATCCATTCCACAAGCATTATATCTTAGTTTAGTAGAGTCTTATATATATTGTTACCGCCGATTTTACACGAAGGTTTCATTTGTTTTCTTCAAGTGTGCAGGTTTTATTTATCAAGAAGAAGATACATAAGATTGGATGGAGCTTTTCATGCATACATTATTCTTGGAGAAGAATTTAACCACTACTTCACACGTATCCTACCGAGCTAATCAGGGGAGTATTAGTTTCTTTCGTTTTTCATTACCTTCCATTATCATAACTTTGATACTTTCGGGGAACATTGGGACAATGTTCAGTTTAAGTGTAGGGAGGGAAAATAAAACGGGAACTTTGAAACTATGCTTATCCTTAACTATTTTCCTTGTCCAATTTCATTTGTGTAATAAACCATGAGAAATATCGGTTAGGGTAATTTTGGCACCAAATTTAAAAAATTTCATGACATGTAGGAGTGGGCCATTAGTCTTAATAAAGCGTCTCATGGATAGGAAGTTATATGACTAGCACAAAAACCCTTTACCACTTAAATTCCACCCAAAATGTGACGATCGCCCTTAGATTTGTAGGAATTAAAGCATTCCACTTTAATGCTTCGAGTGTGTACCGGTAGTATAATAGATTCTAGAACTTGTTTTGTGATGCATTCCGAGACCGCTAGTGAGACTACACTTGTGTAGTTAGGAATAACTAAATGATAAGAGGCATTAAGATAACCCTTGTTTGATACCCGTATTATAATTACTTCTTCCACATTGGTTGAGTAATTCCCCCACACCCTTGCGTTGTACTCATCTTTAGTAGACGATACCCCTAGTTAACCCCTCAGAGCCTATCCTTTTCGCGGTTCTCGTGATGTTTCGGTTTTCCGGAATATCAATGAAGAGCATTGTTTACAATCCACCCCCAAACCAAATCGCCTTAGCCTACCTTGTATGCACTCACTTTTAGTGCATTATTGTTATCATACTTAAACCTTAGTTCAATTATCTAGTTGCTTGCATAAGTTGCTAAGTCGAGTCATATCCTTTGTACACAGTTTTGGGACGAATGAGACTCATGGGAAAAGTTAAATTTTATGAATTGAAGGGAAGGAACGTTAAATTGAAATTCCATTTATTTACGTAATAATGTACTCCAAGTGTTTTGATCATTTGAATTCGGGTAAAATTAGTGTTAGAGTAATAAAAACTCAAGTGTAGGGATGTGCCTATAAATCCCTATTATTTTGATGTTATCGTAGAGGATGGTAGAGTAAAAATGTATGAAAAAAAATCGAAAAAAAAATAGAAAAAAAAAAGAGAAAAAGAAAAAAAAAATAGAGTGATTCAAAAAAAAAAAAAAAAAAAAAAAAAAAAAAAGGCTACCTTCCAACATCTATCTTTAATTTTATGTTTGTTTGTTTCAAGTTATCTAAAGTTTAGAGTGTCGAGTCTTGGCTTAGCAACGTCATTCTTCTCATGCTTGTAACTTAAAGATTTTTGACTTGCCACCACTGAATCGCCTATCCCACCAAACCTGTTAATACAAATAAGCCGTAAAAACGTTTATTTATATTTTACGATCTTCTAATGTTTTGTCGATAACAAAAGTAAGATCATTTTAAGGAAACAAATAAAACACGTAAATGGTTTGAACTAATAGTTTTATAACACACTTACGCTTTCACATAAAACACTAAAACTAGTATAAGTGATTTTATGACTTAGATACATATGTACAACAACTAGTGTTTACATATTGGGTTAAACATATACTTAAACTAAGTATACCAAAATGGGTAAAAACTAAGTGTATGCTAAATTGGGTAAATACAAGTATATACAAAAAGGTTAAATACTAGCAAATGGTTTTGACCCATAACCCATGGTTTTATATATACCACTTACACAAGTTCAATGTATCCTTAAGGTACATTGTATCTAGATAGAAAACCATGGATCAACCCATAACCCATGACCCATGACCCATAACCCAAAATACCCATGGGCAAAGAGGAGCGGACCACGGATCCCTAGCTTTGTGCTAGACGGATCCCAAGTGGAAGGGATCCGTGGGATCTGGGGAAACAGTAGGTTTTTCCTCTATAAATAGTGAGCCATTTCTTCATTATATCTTACCCCTCTCTAACATACTTTCTCCCCTGAGTTAAATCTCACTAACCATAGATCCAAGAGATCTATGTTTGTAGTTTTGTTTTTGTGTGATCTTTTAGGTTCCTCTTAATGGGAAGATCACCACCTTTGAAGCCGAGCAAGCTCAAGACCATGAGTTGCCAAGCTTCCTCATCATCAAGGCTATTGAAGTCCTCTTGTTGATGATCCCTTTCTTTCTTCAAAGAAGCGTAGTGTTAAAGACATTAGTGAAAGATGTCTCAAGTGTCAAGACGAAGATATTAGTGAAGGGTATCTATCGTCTATAGGATAAGCACTTGTGGTAGGTGCTTAGAAGTCAAGACAAGAAGCAATAGTGAAAGGTGCTTAGAAGTGAAGACACAAGACATTAGTGAAAGGTGTCTTGTAGATCTAATCAAAGACATTAGTGAAAGGTGTCTTGTAGATCTAATCAAAGGCATTAGTGAAAGGTGCCTTAGATGTACATTCGATATGGTGTGTTTCGATGTACTAGATAGACTAGCATTAGATCCAAGGATATTGATGTCCTTGATGATGTTGTAAAGGAGTAGATCTCCTTTGGGATTAGTCGTTGGTGTAGTGTGGTAGTAGTTCCTCCATTGCAATGGAACTAGGTACTTAGCCTAGTACCTAATAAAGGGTAGGCGACGTTGTGAAGGTGTAGTTCACCTAAGGTGTGAAAGAACTCGGTGGTTAGCCTAGCACCGTATAAAGGGTAGGCGACGTTGTGTTAGGTGTGGTTCGCCTTGGTGTGAAAGAACTCGGTATTTAGCTTTGTACCGGAAAAAGATTAAGCTACGTTGTGAAGGCTTCTCCGCCATAAGGAGATTGGTGTAGTGATTACAAACTCTCGAGTAGGTGACTCGGGGAGTGGAGTAGGGCAAGGAAGGTGTCCTTGTAGCCGAACCACTATAAATACTCGCGTTGTGGTTTTGTGCTTCTTTCTCTTCTCTTTTCATTACATTCTTTATATGCTTGTTTATCAACATCCAACACACACAACCAAATAGATTGACATAAGTCGATCTAAATAGTTTAAAATGAAGTTTTAATTGGTAAAACTATTCAACCCCCCCTTCTAGTTTTCCACAATTGGCATCAGAGCTTCGTTACCAAGTTTCTTGAAGTATACTGTACTTTAAAAACTTGATACGATCCATAGTTAATTGAAAACTACAAAGAAGGTTTTTCATAAAAACAAACACCATGTTTTTCAAAAACTATATGTTTGAATGTTGAGTTGATAACAACATTTTATATATATATATATTCTTTAATTGCACTAATCTTCCTTGTGATATTGATTAGTCAAAGCTCATACCTACCAAGCTTTAGGAGTTGCTTGGTAACAAGAATACCTTACTTAAGAAGGTATCTTAGACGCAAAGGAGCGGGAATCGTCTAAGTGACATTTGTCATTTGTAAAAGACATTCCTAAGTGCATTCGAGGTATGACTTTCTACTTATATCTAAATGATACTTGTTTAGTATATAAGTGTTATTTGCTAGGCTTTTATTTGAGTAGATTTTTTGTGTTTACACATGTTTTACATGTAGCTTCGTTAGGAAGCTTATTTCTTACATACGTGTTTTTTTTTCTCGTCTATAGTCATAGTATGTAGAGTTTATGCTTTATTTCTTCTAATAAAACAAAAACACGAATTTCAAAAAATTCCTCCTTCCCTATTAATAAACCCACTCGACGCCCACTTTTTTAATCCTCACCTTTTCAAAATTTCCAACTTCAAAAATTCCCTCTCATTCAAAAACTTCATCTTCCTCCTCATTCCATCTCTTCCTAAACCAAGAAGATCCGTCATCAACATGGTTTACATCGCACTCGTGCTCATCGCCCTAACACTCATCGCACTTGTGTTCCCTATGATGAAGTTCACATACGGAGACATTTACTTTGTGTTGTTAATCTATATTGGGGTCATTTACCCAATCCTTTGTATCATCCTTAGCATTGAAATGCAATATTATTGATTATCTATTTTATCTAGGATGTTTGTGTTATTATGTGTGTTTCATTTCTTTTGATCTATATGTGTTATATTCTTTCGTGATACATTAGATGTCATGTATGCATGCTAAAATAAAATGTAGGATAAAACATACTTCATGGTACAATAACCGTAAAAGCTATGTTTTATTAAAACTTGTTCTGTTACTACAGATCCACGGATCCCGGAAGTTACACTAGCCGGATCCCTTTTGAAAAGGAACCGTGGGATCCGTCCTACTGGAAAACAGTTTTCATGCAAGATTAAAAAACACTATCTTTCTAAAAATAATAATCCACTAGAACTTCAAAACCATGAGTTAGCTAAATACTAATTGTTAATAGAATATCTAGTAAAAACGTTAGATTATTATAGGTTGACCATAAACGTCTTCCCTTATTAACCCATCACTTCTATAGGTTCAACTATGACGCATGAATACGAGTTTGATTTTTCACTCACTAGCGTCTACACCCCGAACATTTCCCTTGAGCCCAACACACCCGGCAATCATGTCCGTGGGTTCAATAATCTCGAAAACCGTCACTTCCATGAAGGAC
Source organism: Chrysanthemum seticuspe (assembly GCA_019973895.1). Classification (NCBI taxonomy): domain Eukaryota; kingdom Viridiplantae; phylum Streptophyta; class Magnoliopsida; order Asterales; family Asteraceae; genus Chrysanthemum; species Chrysanthemum seticuspe. Next base: position 27,830,679 of record BPTQ01000009.1, on the reverse strand, counting down.
GTATTGTAGACACCTCTCTACAATTCGAAGAAGGTATCAATACCTCCTTCCGAGCCATAGGACTAGAATGTCTTCTTGAAATCAACGAGAAGATATGTCCAAGGTTCATAATGGAATTCTTCAATCAAGTGGAACTCGTTCGTAACGAGGATCGCTCTCTATCTCTTTGGTTTTATATCAAAAACCACAAATTCACTTTAAGCCTTGGGCATTTTGCTCACATCCTCCGAATTCCAAACCATGGACAATGTGCCTACACCAAAGATTGGTTTCTTGATTCTCTCTTCAATTTTCGTGAAGAAAATAGTCCATATTGTTCACACATACCCTCTCCGGAAGAATTAACACGCATGTTATGCAAACCTCGACCATATTACTCCAATCCAAATATTATCCATACACGGGATATCCGAGAAGAGTATAAGCCTGCTGCTCTTATTCTACGTGAAAATGTTTGGAGTCTTAGGGGAAATCGAGATATTCTTCCTGCTTGTTGTGCTCACATGTTGTACTGTTTGCTAACACAACAACCATACAATCTCGCCTACTTCTTCGCAAGGCGAATTCCAAATCTTCAACGCTCCAAGAATAAACTCATCCCTTATGAAATGTTCTTGACACGCCTCTATCACAATGTTATGCACTTCCATCCTCAATTTCAAAGTCCGTTGTACGTACTTGTGAACAAGATGATGGAACCGCTAAACATATCTCTCATGAAGACTTTCTTCATTCATGATTCCACCAATACCCATCAATCACATAATGATCCTCCTAGTGAAGACACTCAAGGAACCTAGAATAGTCAAATAGGATCAATTCTACTCTACTCATTAGTTATCAATGTAATCCTATCTCTTTCATGAAATAACACATCTTACATTTGATATCCTAGTTTTAGAACTCCTTTAAACAAAGCTTGGAATATAATGCACTGTCATGATCATTGCATACCTTTAGTAAAGATTCTGTCTAACAGATAGACGGATCCCAAATGTTGTACTAAACGGATCCCTACATCTAGGGAACCGTGGGATCCGGCAAAACAGAAAATGCAGTTGCAAGCATTATATGTCAAACACATCCCTTAGAACACCTCACACTAAGCTAAACATAGTGTCTTAAGATTGATTAAGACTTTATCAAGATAGGTTGACCTTTTCCTACTCTTTCCAACTCACATAGATCACATTCTAAGGCTTTGTTAGATCTACCATTTCAATCCATCACTCTTCCGCTCCAAAAACTCACACTTTATTCTTCTTATATGATCTCTCACAACTAGGTTAGAAGTCCTTCGATTATGACAATATTGATCATTAATCAATCTCACCTCAAAATTGATCAAAGTTGATCAAATCCTAGTTTTTCCCATCTCATAACCATTAGGATTTTTTTAAACATAATCCTAAGACACAACTTGATCTCTAGGATCATTTAGTTTCATTTAAATTCAATTGACATCTTTAATGTCATCCTTGCTCATCCATTGGTACTTGTTGAAAGTTCCAAATCCTTCCATAAATAACAATCATTAGCTACACCACTCATTTCCTTCAAACACTTAAGCACCCCTTCATTTAAAACACTTAGGAGAACTGAAACACTCAAGGTGATGTAGGTCTAGGATCTTAGAAACATCATTTCCACTCTTTCATAAACTGCTGAACGCCGGATCCCTAGAACTAGCCTAGACGGATCCCTCTGAGAAGGGAACCGTGGGATCCGGATGACAGTCTATGACAAATCCTGGTAAAACAATTATTTCAACTCTTCTTCTTAATTCAAACACTCCATCTCATTTTAAATGAGTTCCTTGAACAGCACAACCTCTGTAGTTGACTCTTGTGCATGCTAATCATCACATTCCAATGAATCTTAGTGGCTTAAGGTTTAAATGCACTCTCCAAATCTCTTGATTTATAAACCACCTTGTTAGGATCTCCATAGTCATCACTCTCATCCTAACTTTCAGCTTTTGCAATCCCTTCAAAACATCTCATCATGAGAAAAACCCCGAGTAACAACCTATCCACCAAAGAACCACCCATCAAAAGGGCTCGTGTTGTACACGAAATCTCTTCAACCGAATCATCTCCGGTCAAACCAACAAACCTTCATCATCCAATCAAACCAATTCCTAGAAGGTTAGTACCCACAAAATTCCCTATGCCAAACACCACCATACCTCCTAGGCCAAACAATATCATCTCCACTAAACCATCACCATTGGTTCCTAGAGCTATCTCTTTTACATCCCCGCAATCATCACCTCACCTCTACAATTTAGAGGACTTGCCACCTAGGCTGTCTCATCCGCTTCCGCCGACAACATTCTCCTCATTAGGAGGAACAATGATTCAAAATCAAGGTGTTGAGTCAACACTCGCTCCGGCTTCCTTTTCGCTGTTTCCATCATATAATCCCATTTGGATTATAAGAAATCATCAAAGTCAACCACCCGACCTTATGGAAGTTGACACATCTTTACCACCATCATCATTCTTGATCGAACCATTCCTAAATGGACCTCCACCAATCCCTCCATCATTCGAGGCTCCTCAAACCACTTCAATTGATCCTTTGAATCTAGCCACTTCATTTCATCCACCACCACTACCTAGCCATGACAAAGATTGCTATCATTGTCAACATGTTGAAAGTTTGATACATGAAGTACGAGAAGACCAATGTTTCATGTTCTATCATCTCCTCGAACGTTTCGACGAGATTAAACCTAAACATAACTTGAGCTAGAGGATTATAGTGGTGTTTAAGCTTCAAGCGTTAGTTGGTCTAAGAAATTCCTAGTTATGTATTGTCTATTTTCTTATTTTTGAGTCAGGTATATCATAACTCTTGTTTTATTAAATGGAATTACATGCTACTTGTTATTTCGTTGAGCATATGATTACTTTGTATTCATATCTCATTTGTGTGATAACATTACTTGTTATATCACCTTTGCTGATTTTAGTCATCAGCCAGACGGATCCCTCAGTATTGCCTAGACGGATCCCTACTAGAAGGGAACCGTGGGATCCGTGAAGTCAGAATGTTTTTCTTTATCACATTTGCCGGAAATTGTGAATTATACTTGTTTTCTAACCCTTGTTTTGCAGATTTTCAATTAACACGTAAAGTATTTGACATCCTAAAGCTAGGGGAGCTTGGTGTCAAAACAATACGTTGCAAAATTACTTGCAACATTTGATTTATATTTCATAACTTCCCGTTGCAAATATTGCAATCATCTAGGGGAGCACACCCGTCACATAGACGTAATCCTTTGCATAAGTTAGTTGCAAATGAACTAGATTAGAATTAGTTTCTTGACGCCCTTACCTAGGGGTGGACTCGTCAAGGGGGAGTAACGACGAGATCCTTTCCCGTTACTTGCTCTCTATTTTTTTTATATTAAAAACGATGTGTTGCTTTCTTTCAAACACCTTTTGTTTCGACAAAAAGGGGGAGAAGAAAGTAAAAACTACAAATTCAAACTTTTACGAATTTTAGCTTTTCCTTAAAATAATCTTATGTTTTGTCATCAACAAAAAGGGGGAGATTGTTAATACAAATAAGCCGTAAAAACGTTTATTTATATTTTACGATCTTCTAATGTTTTGTCGATAACAAAAGTAAGATCATTTTAAGGAAACAAATAAAACACGTAAATGGTTTGAACTAATAGTTTTATAACACACTTACGCTTTCACATAAAACACTAAAACTAGTATAAGTGATTTTATGACTTAGATACATATGTACAACAACTAGTGTTTACATATTGTGTTAAACATATACTTAAACTAAGTATACCAAAATGGGTAAAAACTAAGTGTATGCTAAATTGGGTAAATACAAGTATATACAAAAAGGTTAAATACTAGCAAATGGTTTTGACCCATAACCCATGGTTTTATATATACCACTTACACAAGTTCAATGTATCCTTAAGGTACATTGTATCTAGATAGAAAACCATGGATCAACCCATAACCCATGACCCATAACCCAAAATACCCATGGGCAAAGAGGAGCGGACCACGGATCCCTAGCTTTGTGATAGACGGATCCCAAGTGGAAGGGATCCGTGGGATCTGGGGAAACAGTAGGTTTTTCCTCTATAAATAGTGAGCCATTTCTTCATTATATCTTACCCCTCTCTAACATACTTTCTCCCCTGAGTTAAATCTCACTAACCATAGATCCAAGAGATCTATGTTTGTAGTTTTGTTTTTGTGTGATCTTTTAGGTTCCTCTTAAAGGGAAGATCACCACCTTTGAAGCCGAGCAAGCTCAAGTCCATGAGTTGCCAAGCTTCCTCATCATCAAGGCTATTGAAGTCCTCTTGTTGATGATCCCTTTCTTTCTTCAAAGAAGCGTAGTGTTAAAGACATTAGTGAAAGATGTCTCAAGTGTCAAGACGAAGATATTAGTGAAGGGTATCTATCGTCTATAGGATAAGCACTTGTGGTAGGTGCTTAGAAGTCAAGACAAGAAGCAATAGTGAAAGGTGCTTAGAAGTGAAGACACAAGACATTAGTGAAAGGTGTCTTGTAGATCTAATCAAAGACATTAGTGAAAGGTGTCTTGTAGATCTAATCAAAGGCATTAGTGAAAGGTGCCTTAGATGTACATTCGATATGGTGTGTTTTGATGTACTAGATAGACTAGCATTAGATCCAAGGATATTGATGTCCTTGATGATGTTGTAAAGGAGTAGATCTCCTTTGGGATTAGTCGTTGGTGTAGTGTGGTAGTAGTTCCTCCATTGCAATGGAACTAGGTACTTAGCCTAGTACCTAATAAACGGTAGGCGACGTTGTGAAGGTGTAGTTCACCTAAGGTGTGAAAGAACTCGGTGGTTAGCCTAGCACCGTATAAAGGGTAGGCGACGTTGTGTTAGGTGTGGTTAGCCTTGGTGTGAAAGAACTCGGTATTTAGCTTTGTAACGGAAAATGATTAAGCGACGTTGTGAAGGCTTCTCCGCCATAAGGAGATTGGTGTAGTGATTACAAACTCTCGAGTAGGTGACTCGGGGAGTGGAGTAGGGCAAGGAAGGTGTCCTTGTAGCCGAACCACTATAAATACTCGCGTTGTGGTTTTGTGCTTCTTTCTCTTCTCTTTTCATTACATATCTTTATATGCTTGTTTATCAACATCCAACACACACAACCAAATAGATTGACATAAGTCGATCTAAATAGTTTAAAAGGAAGTTTTAATTGGTAAAACTATTCAACCCCCCCCCCCCCTTCTAGTTTTCCACAATTGGCATCAGAGCTTCGTTACCAAGTTTCTTGAAGTATACTGTACTTTAAAAACTTGATACGATCCATAGTTAATTGAAAACTACAAAGAAGGTTTTTCATAAAAACAAACACCATGTTTTTCAAAAACTATATGTTTGGATGTTGAGTTGATAACAACATTTTTTTTATATATATATTTTTAAATTGCACTAATCTTCCTTGTGATATTTATTAGTCAAAGCTCATACCCACCAAGCTTTAGGAGTTGCTTGGTAACAAGAATACCTTCCTTAACAAGAATATCCACGGATCCCGGAAGTTACACTAGCCGGATCCCTTTTGAAAAGGAACCGTGGGATCCGTCCTACTGGAAAACAGTTTTCATGCAAGATTAAAAAACACTATCTTTCTAAAAATAATAATCCACTAGAACTTGAAAACCATGAGTTAGCTAAATACTAATTGTTAATAGAATATCTAGTAAAAACGTTAGATTATTATAGGTTGACCATAAACGTCTTCCCTTATTAACCCATCACTTCTATAGGTTCAACTATGACGCATGAATACGAGTTTGATTTTTCACTCACTAGCGTCTACACCCCGAACATTTCCCTTGAGCCCAACACACCCGGCAATCATGTCCGTGGGTTCAATAATCTCGAAAACCGTCACTTCCATGAAGGACGTATTGTAGACACCTCTCTACAATTCGAAGAAGGTATCAATACCTCCTTCCGAGCCATAGGACTAGAATGACTTCTTGAAATCAACGAGAAGATATGTCCAAGGTTCATAATGGAATTCTTCCGTCAAGTGGACCTCGTTCGTAATGAGGATCGCTCTCTATCTCTTTGGTTTTATATCAAAAACCAAAAATTCACTTTAAGCCTTGGGCATTTTGCTCACATCCTCCGAATTCCAAACCATGGACAATGTGCCTACACCGAAGATTGGTCTCTTGATTCTCTCTTCAATTTTCGTGAAGAAAATAGTCCATATTGTTCACACATACCCTCTCCGGAAGAATTAACACGCATGATATGCAAACCTCGACCATATTACTCCAATAAAAATATTATCCATACACAGGATATCCGAGAAGAGTATAAGCCTGCTGCTCTTATTCTACGTGAAAATGTTTGGAGTCTTAGGGGAAATCGAGATATTCTTCCTGCTTGTTGTGCTCACATGTTGTACTGTTTGCTAACACAACAACCATACAATCTCGCCTACTTCTTTGCAAGGCGAATTGCAAATCTTCAAGGCTCCAAGAATAAACTCATCCCTTATGGAATGTTCTTGACACGCCTCTATCACAATGTTATGCACTTCCATCCTCAATTTCAAAGTCCGTTGTACGTACTTGTGAACAAGATGATGGAACCGCTAAACATATCTCTCATGAAGACTTTCTTCATTCATGATTCCACCAATACCCATCAATCACATAATGATCCTCCTAGTGAAGACACTCAAGGAACCTAGAATAGTCAAATAGGATCAATTCTACTCTACTTATTAGTTATCAATGTAATCCTATCTCTTTCATGAAATAACACATCTTACATTTGATATCCTAGTTTTAGAACTCCTTTAAACAAAGCTTGGAATATAATGTACTGTCATGATACCTTTAGTAAAGATTCTGTCTAACAGATAGACGGATCCCAAATGTTGTACTAAACGGATCCCTACATCTAGGGAACCGTGGGATCCGGCAAAACAGAAAATGCAATTGCAAGCATTATATGTCAAACACATCCCTTAGAACACCTCACACTAAGCTAAACATAGTGTCTTAAGATTGATTAAGACTTTATCAAGATAGGTTGACCTTTCCTACTCTTTCCAACTCACATAGATCACATTCTAAGGCTTTGTTAGATCTACCATTTCAATCCATCACTCTTCCGCTCCCAAAACTCACACTTTATTCTTCTTATATGATCTCTCACAACTAGGTTAGAAGTCCTTCGATTATGACAATATTGATCATTAATCAATCTCACCTCAAAATTGATCAAAGTTGATCAAATCCCAGTTTTTCCCATCTCATAACCATTAGGATTTTTTTAAAACATAATCCTAAGACACAACTTGATCTCTAGGATCATTTAGTTTCATTTAACTTCAATTGACATCTTTAATGTCATCCTTGCTCATCCATTGGTACTTGTTGAAAGTTCCAAATCCTTCCATAAATAACAATCATTAGCTACACCACTCATTTCCTTCAAACACTTAAGCACCCCTTCATTTAAAACACTTAGGAGAAATGAAACACTCAAGGTGATGTAGGTCTAGGATCTTAGAAACATCATTTCCACTCTTTCATAAACTGCTGAACGCCGGATCCCTAGAACTAGCCTAGACGGATCCCTCTGAGAAGGGAACCGTGGGATCCGGATGACAGTCTATGACAAATCCTGGTAAAACAATCATTTCAACTCATCTTCCTAATTCAAACACTCCATCTCATTTTAAATGAGTTCCTTGAACAGCACAACCTCTGTAGTTGACTCTTGTGCATGCTAATCATCACATTCCAATGAATCTTAGTGGCTTAAGGCTTAAATGCACTCTCCAAATCTCTTGATTTATAAACCACCTTGTTAGGATCTCCATAGTCATCACTCTCATCCTAACTTTCAGCTTTTGCAATCCCTTCAAAACATCTCATCATGAGAAAAACCCCGAGTAACAACCTATCCACCAAAGAACCACCCATCAAAAGGGCTCGTGTTGTACACGAAATCTCTTCAACTGAATCATCTCCGGTCAAACCAACAAACCTTCATCATCCAATCAAACCAATTCCTAGAAGGTTAGTACCCACAAAATTCCCTATGCCAAACACCACCATACCTCCTAGGCCAAAAAATATCATCTCCATTAAACCATCACCATTGGTTCCTAGAGCTATCTCTTTTACATCCCCACAATCATCACCTCACCTCTACAATTTAGAGGACTTGCCACCTAGGCCGTCTCATCCGCTTCCGCCGACAACATTCTCCTCATTAGGAGGAACAATGATTCAAAATCAAGGTGTTGAGTCAACACTCGCTCCTGCTTCCTTTTCGCCGTTTCCATCATATAATCCCATTTGGATTATAAGAAATCATCAAAGTCAACCACCCGACCTTATGGAAGTTGACACATCTTTACCACCATCATCATTCTTGATCGAACCATTCCTAAATGGACCTCCACCAATCCCTCCATCATTCGAGGCTCCTCAAACCACTTCAATTGATCCTTTGAATCTAGCCACTTCATTTCATCCACCACCACTACCTAGCCATGACAAAGATTGCTATCATTGTCAACATGTTGAAAGTTTGATACATGAAGTATGAGAAGACCAACGTTTCATGTTCTATCATCTCCTCGAACGTTTCGACGAGATTAAACCTAAACATAACTTGAGCTAGAGGATTATAGTGGTGTCTAAGCTTCAAGCGTTAGTTGGTCTAAGAAATTCCTAGTTATGTATTGTCTATTTTCTTATTTTTGAGTCATGTATATCATAACTCTTGTTTTATTAAATGGAATTACATGCTACTTGTTATTTCGTTGAGCATATGATTACTTTGTATTCATATCTCATTTGTGTGATAACATTACTTGTTATATCACCTTTGCTGATTTTAGTCATCAGCCAGACGGATCCCTCAGTATTGCCTAGACGGATCCCTACTAGAAGGGAACCGTGGGATCCGTGAAGTCAGAATGTTTTTCTTTATCACATTTGCCGGAAATTGTGAATTATACTTGTTTTCTAACCCTTGTTTTGCAGTTTTTCAATTAACACATAAAGTATTTGACATCCTAAAGCTAGGGGAGCTTGGTGTCAAAACAATACGTTGCAAAATTACTTGCAACATTTGATTTATATTTCATAACTTCCCGTTGCAAATATTGCAATCATCTAGGGGGAGCACACCCGTCACATAGACGTAATCCTTTGCATAAGTTAGTTGCAAATGAACTAGATTAGAATTAGTTTCTTGACGCCCTTACCTAGGGGTGGACTCGTCAAGGGGGAGTAACGACGAGATCCTTTCCCGTTACTTGCTCTCTATTTTTTTATATTAAAAACGATGTGTTGCTTTCTTTCAAACACTTTTTGTTTCGACAAAAAGGGGGAGAAGAAAGTAAAAACTACAAATTCAAACTTTTACGAATTTTAGCTTTTCCTTAAAATAATCTTATGTTTTGTCATCAACAAAAAGGGGGAGATTGTTAATACAAATAAGCCGTAAAAACGTTTATTTATATTTTCCGATCTTCTAATGTTTTGTCGATAACAAAAGTAAGATCATTTTAAGGAAACAAATAAAACACGTAAATGGTTTGAACTAATAGTTTTATAACACACTTACGCTTTCACATAAAACACTAAAACTAGTATAAGTGATTTTATGACTTAGATACATATGTACAACAACTAGTGTTTACATATTGGGTTAAACATATACTTAAACTAAGTATACCAAAATGGGTAAAAACTAAGTGTATGCTAAATTGGGTAAATACAAGTATATACAAAAAGGTTAGATACTAGCAAATGGTTTTGACCCATAACCCATGGTTTTATATATACCACTTACACAAGTTCAATGTATCCTTAAGGTACATTGTATCTAGATAGAAAACCATGGATCAACCCATAACCCATGACCCATGACCCATAACCCAAAATACCCATGGGCAAAGAGGAGCGGACCACGGATCCCTAGCTTTGTGCTAGACGGATCCCAAGTGGAAGGGATCCGTGGGATCCGGGGAAACATTAGGTTTTTACTCTATAAATAGTGAGCCATTTCTTCATTATATCTTACCCCTCTCTAACATACTTTCTCCCCTGAGTTAAATCTCACTAACCATAGATCCAAGAGATCTATGTTTGTAGTTTTGTTTTTGTGTGATCTTTTAGGTTCCTCTTAAAGGGAAGATCACCACCTTTGAAGCCGAGCAAGCTCAAGTCCATGAGTTGCCAAGCTTCCTCATCATCAAGGCTATTGAAGTCCTCTTGTTGATGATCCCTTTCTTTCTTCAAAGAAGCGTAGTGTTAAAGACATTAGTGAAAGATGTCTCAAGTGTCAAGACGAAGATATTAGTGAAGGGTATCTATCGTCTATAGGATAAGCACTTGTGGTAGGTGCTTAGAAGTCAAGACAAGAAGCAATAGTGAAAGGTGCTTAGAAGTGAAGACACAAGACATTAGTGAAAGGTGTCTTATAGATATAATCAAAGACATTAGTGAAAGGTGTCTTGTAGACCTAATCAAAGGCATTAGTGAAAGGTGCCTTAGATGTACATTCGATATGGTGTGTTTCGATGTACTAGATAGACTAGCATTAGATCCAAGGATATTGATGTCCTTGATGATGTTGTAAAGGAGTAGATCTCCTTTGGGATTAGTTGCTGGTGTAGTGTGGTAGTAGTTCCTCCATTGCAATGGAACTAGGTACTTAGCCTAGTAACTAATAAAGGGTAGGCGACGTTGTGAAGGTGTAGTTCACCTAAGGTGTGAAAGAACTCGGTGGTTAGCCTAGCACCGTATAAAGGGTAGGCGACGTTGTGTTAGGTGTGGTTCGCCTTGGTGTGAAAGAACTCGGTATTTAGCTTTGTACCGGAAAAAGATTAAGCGACGTTGTGAAGGCTTCTCCGCCATAAGGAGATTGGTGTAGTGATTACAAACTCTCGAGTAGGTGACTCGGGGAGTGGAGTAGGGCAAGGAAGGTGTCCTTGTAGCCGAACCACTATAAATACTCGCGTTGTGGTTTTGTTCTTCTTTCTCTTCTCTTTTCATTACATATCTTTATATGCTTGTTTATCAACATCCAACACACACAACCAAATAGATTGACATAAGTCGATCTAAATAGTTTAAAAGGAAGTTTTAATTGGTAAAACTATTCAACCCCCCCTTCTAGTTTTCCACAATTGGCATCAGAGCTTCGTTACCAAGTTTCTTGAAGTATATTGTACTTTAAAAACTTGATACGATCCATAGTTAATTGAAAACTACAAAGAAGGTTTTTCATAAAAACAAACACCATGTTTTTCAAAAACTATATGTTTGGATGTTGAGTTGATAACAACATTTTTTTTATATATATATATTTTAATTGCACTAATCTTCCTTGTGATATTGATTAGTCAAAGCTCATACCCACCAAGCTTTAGGAGTTGCTTGGTAACAAGAATACCTTCCTTAAGAAGGTATCTTAGACGCAAAGGAGCGGGAATCGTCTAAGTGACATTTGTCATTTGTAAAAGACATTCCTAAGTGCATTCGAGGTATGACTTTCTACTTATATCTAAATGATACTTTTTTAGTATATAAGTGTTATTTGCTAGGCTTTTATTTGAGTAGATTTTTTGTGTTTACACATGTTTTACATGTAGCTTCGTTAGGAATCTTATTTCTTACATACGTGTTTTTTTTTTCTCGTCTATAGTCATAGTGTGTAGAGCTTATGCTTTATTTCTTCTAATAAAACAAAAACACGAATTTCAAAAAATTCCTCCTTCCCTATTAATAAACCCACTCGACGCCCACTTTTTTAATCCTCACCTTTTCAAATTTTCCAACTTCAAAAATTCCCTCTCATTCAAAAACTTCATCTTCCTCCTCATTCCATCTCTTCCTAAACCAAGAAGATCCGTCATCAACATGGTTTACATCGCACTCGTGCTCATCGCCCTAACACTCATCGCACTTGTGTTCCCTATGATGAAGTTCACATACGGAGACATTTACTTTGTGTTGTTAATCTATATTGGGGTCATTTACCCAATCCTTTGTATCATCCTTAGCATTGAAATGCAATATTATTGATTATCTATTTTATCTAGGATGTTTGTGTTATTATGTGTGTTTCATTTCTTTTGATCTATATGTGTTATATTCTTTCGTGATACATTAGATGTCATGTATGCATGCTAAAATAAAATGTAGGATAAAACATACTTCATGGTACAATAACCGTAAAACCTATGTTTTATCAAAACTGGTTCTGTTACTACATATCCACGGATCCCGGAAGTTACACTAGCCGAATCCCTTTTGAAAAGGAACCGTGGGATCCGTCCTACTGGAAAACAGTTTTCATGCAAGATTAAAAAACACTATCTTTCTAAAAATAATAATCCACTAGAACTTCAAAACCATGAGTTAGCTAAATACTAATTGTTAATAGAATATCTAGTAAAAACGTTAGATTATTATAGGTTGACCATAAACGTCTTCCCTTATTAACCCATCACTTCTATAGGTTCAACTATGACGCATGAATACGAGTTTGATTTTTCACTCACTAGCGTCTACACCCCGAACATTTCCCTTGAGCCCAACACACCCGGCAATCATGTCCGTGGGTTCAATAATCTCAAAAACCGTCACTTCCATGAAGGACGTATTGTAGACACCTCTCTACAATTCGAAGAAGGTATCAATACCTCCTTCCGAGCCATAGGACTAGAATGTCTTCTTGAAATCAACGAGAAGATATGTCCAAGGTTCATAATGGAATTCTTCCGTCAAGTGGAACTCGTTCGTAACGAGGATCGCTCTCTATCTCTTTGGTTTTATATCAAAAACCAAAAATTCACTTTAAGCCTTGGGCATTTTGCTCACATCCTCCGAATTCCAAACCATGGACAATGTGCCTACACCGAAGATTGGTCTATTGATTCTCTCTTCAATTTTCGTGAAGAAAATAGTCCATATTGTTCACACATACCCTCTCCGGAAGAATTAACACGCATGATATGCAAACCTCGACCATATTACTCCAATCCAAATATTATCCATACACGGGATATCCGAGAAGAGTATAATCCTGCTGCTCTTATTCTACGTGAAAATGTTTGGAGTCTTAGGGGAAATCGAGATATTCTTCCTGCTTGTTGTGCTCACATGTTGTACTGTTTGCTAACACAACAACCATACAATCTCGCCTACTTCTTCGCAAGGCGAATTGCAAATTTTTAAGGCTCTAAGAATAAACTCATCCCTTATGGAATGTTCTTGACACGCCTCTATCACAATGTTATGCACTTCCATCCTCAATTTCAAAGTCCGTTGTACGTACTTGTGAACAAGATGATGGAACCGCTAAACATATCTCTCATGAAGACTTTCTTCATTCATGATTCCACCAATACCCATCAATCACATAATGATCCTCCTAGTGAAGACACTCAAGGAACCTAGAATAGTCAAATAGGATCAATTCTACTCTACTCATTAGTTATCAATGTAATCCTATCTCTTTCATGAAATAACACATCTTACATTTGATATCCTAGTTTTAGAACTCCTTTAAACAAAGCTTGGAATATAATGCACTGTCATGATCATTGCATACCTTTAGTAAAGATTTTGTCTAACAGATAGACGGATCCCAAATGTTGTACTAAACGGATCCCTACATCTAGGGAACCGTTGGATCCGGCAAAACAAAAAATGTAATTGCAAGCATTATATGTCAAACACATCCCTTAGAACACCTCACACTAAGCTAAACATAGTGTCTTAAGATTGATTAAGACTTTATCAAGATAGGTTGACCTTTCCTACTCTTTCCAACTCACATAGATCACATTCTAAGGCTTTGTTAGATCTACCATTTCAATCCATCACTCTTCCGCTCCCAAAACTCACACTTTATTCTTCTTATATGATCTCTCACAACTAGGTTAGAAGTCCTTCGATTATGACAATATTGATCATTAATCAATCTCACCTCAAAATTGATCAAAGTTGATCAAATCCTAGTTTTTCCCATCTCATAACCATTAGGATTTTTTTAAAACATAATCCTAAGACACAACTTGATCTCTAGGATCATTTAGTTTCATTTAACTTCAATTGACATCTTTAATGTCATCCTTGCTCATCCATTGGTACTTGTTGAAAGTTCCAAATCCTTCCATAAATAACAATCATTAGCTACACCACTCATTTCCTTCAAACACTTAAGCACCCCTTCATTTAAAACACTTAGGAGAACTGAAACACTCAAGGTGATGTAGGTCTAGGATCTTAGAAACATCATTTCCACTCTTTCATAAACTGCTGAACGCCGGATCCCTAGAACTAGCTTAGACGGATCCCTCTGAGAAGGGAACCGTGGGATCCGGATGACAGTCTATGACAAATCCTGGTTAAACAATCATTTCAACTCATCTTCCTAATTCAAACACTCCATCTCATTTTAAATGAGTTCCTTGAACAGCACAACCTCTGTAGTTGACTCTTGTGCATGCTAATCATCACATTCCAATGAATCTTAGTGGCTTAAGGCTTAAATGCACTCTCCAAATCCCTTGATTTATAAACCACCTTGTTAGGATCTCCATAGTCATCACTCTCATCCTAACTTTCAGCTTTTGCAATCCCTTCAAAACATCTCATCATGAGAAAAACCCTGAGTAACAACCTATCCACCAAAGAACCACCCATCAAAAGGGCTCGTGTTGTACACGAAATCTCTTCAACCGAATCATCTCCGGTCAAACCAACAAACCTTCATCATCCAATCAAACCAATTCCTAGAAGGTTAGTACCCACAAAATTCCCTATGCCAAACACCACCATACCTCCTAGGCCAAAAAATATCATCTCCACTAAACCATCACCATTGGTTCCTAGAGCTATCTCTTTTACATCCCCACAATCATCACCTCACCTCTACAATTTAGAGGACTTGCCACCTAGGCCGTCTCATCCGCTTCCGCCAACAACATTCTCCTCATTAGGAGGAACAATGATTCAAAATCAAGGTGTTGAGTCAACACTTGCTCCTGCTTCCTTTTCGCCGTTTCCATCATATAATCCCATTTGGATTATAAGAAATCATCAAAGTCAAGCACCCGACCTTATGGAAGTTGACACATCTTTACCACCATCATCATTCTTGATCGAACCATTCCTAAATGGACCTCCACCAATCCCTCCATCATTCGAGGCTCCTCAAACCACTTCAATTGATCCTTTGAATCTAGCCACTTCATTTCATCCACCACCACTACCTAGCCATGACAAAGATTGCTATCATTGTCAACATGTTGAAAGTTTGATACATGAAGTACGAGAAGACCAACGTTTCATGTTCTCCTCGAACGTTTCGACGAGATTAAACCTAAACATAACTTGAGCTAGAGGATTATAGTGGTATCTAAGCTTCAAGCGTTAGTTGGTCTAAGAAATTCCTAGTTATGTATTGTCTATTTTCTTATTTTTGAGTCATGTATATCATAACTCTTGTTTTATTAAATGGAATTACATGCTACTTGTTATTTCGTTGAGCATATGATTACTTTGTATTCATATCTCATTTGTGTGATAACATTACTTGTTATATCACCTTTGCTGATTTTAGTCATCAGCCAGACGGATCCCTCAGTATTGCCTAGACGGATCCCTACTAGAAGGGAACCGTGGGATCCGTGAAGTCAGAATGTTTTTCTTTATCACATTTGCCGGAAATTGTGAATTATACTTGTTTTCTAACCCTTGTTTTGCAGTTTTTCAATTAACACGTAAAGTATTTGACATCCTAAAGCTAGGGGAGCTTGGTGTCAAAACAATACGTTGCAAAATTACTTGCAACATTTGATTTATATTTCATAACTTCCCGTTGCAAATATTGCAATCATCTAGGGGGAGCACACCCGTCACATAGACGTAATCCTTTGCATAAGTTAGTTGCAAATGAACTAGATTAGAATTAGTTTCTTGACGCCCTTACCTAGGGGTGGACTCGTCAAGGGGGAGTAACGACGAGATCCTTTCCCGTTACTTGCTCTCTATTTTTTTTATATTAAAAACGATGTGTTGCTTTCTTTCAAACACTTTTTGTTTCGAAAAAAAGGGGGAGAAGAAAGTAAAAACTACAAATTCAAACTTTTACGAATTTTAGCTTTTCCTTAAAATAATCTTATGTTTTGTCATCAACAAAAAGGGGGAGATTGTTAATACAAATAAGCCGTAAAAACGTTTATTTATATTTTACGATCTTCTAATGTTTTTTCGATGACAAAAGTAAGATCATTTTAAGGAAACAAATAAAACACGTAAATGGTTTGAACTAATAGTTTTATAACACACTTACGCTTTCACATAAAACACTAAAACTAGTATAAGTGATTTTATGACTTAGATACATATGTACAACAACTAGTGTTTACATATTGGGTTAAACATATACTTAAACTAAGTATACCAAAATGGGTAAAAACTAAGTGTATGCTAAATTGGGTAAATACAAGTATATACAAAAAGGTTAAATACTAGCAAATGGTTTTGACCCATAACCCATGGTTTTATATATACCACTTACACAAGTTCAATGTATCCTTAAGGTACATTGTATCTAGATAGAAAACCATGGATCAACCCATAACCCATGACCCATGACCCATAACCCAAAATACCCATGGGCAAAGTGGAGCGGACCACGGATCCCTAGCTTTGTGCTAGACGGATCCCAAGTGGAAGGGATCCGTGGGATCCGGGGAAACAGTAGGTTTTTTGATTGGTGCTGAACTAGTCAAGTCTAATCACACAAGCTAGCCACTTGTGAATGGCTAACCGTAATAGACTTAAAACTGCTCAGAAACCAATACAATGAAGTCCTTGAGAATAGAATGAATTCCCGGGTCGTTAAGTCCCACGGAGACTCAATGGTGTGTAAACACTTGATCAGATGGTAGAGTGATCACTAAGGATAGTGATCAGTAAGGATTTAGATGGATAATTATACCTAAAGAAAAGATTAATAAATTACAGCGACTTAAATGCAAATTAAGAAAATTAAAAAGATAAAATATATTAAATAAACGCTATCACTATTTTTACAATGATGTTTTTGTGATTTTATAAAACAAAATAACTTAAATAAACTAGTTTAACTAAAACGTAAACTTAAATTATCTAAAAACGTGATTTAAAATAAAAACGTACGTTAAGTCTAAAAATTAAGCGAGTGCGCAAGCAAAAACGTAAAATTTATGAAATAAAAGTCCTACAAGTGTAAAAACAATTTTATTACGTACTATATGATAAAAGAAAATTTTAGAAAAAAGATTTATATTTTTTAGACTTTTATATTTTTTATTATGAATTAAATACTAATTTAGACTAATTAAATGATTAAAAATACTAAAACTATTTAGAAAAATCTGAAACTTTTTTATAAAATACTTTATACTATTACCTAACTAAGAAAAATAAAAAAAACTGAGAAATCTAGTTTTAATAAGCTAGAAATAAGCTAAAAGCTACGTATAAGCTTAATGGACAAAATGTGCTTATATATTAGATTTTGCAAGATATGAACGAGACAAGTCCCAAGGGCAACTGGTGTGTGTGTGGTGTGGTGAGCTGGGTGGCCAGGGTTCGAATCCCAGCAGCTCCTTTTTGCTACTATTTTATTTTTTTGATTTTCTTTTTGCAACTTGTTAAGCTAACTGAAATAAGCAACTTTTTCAACTACAACTTTTTCTGTAAACCAATAATAAGCTCAGTGAGAGCTTATTATCTCAACAGTAGGCAATAAAAGGAAATAAGAAAAAGATTAAGCCAAAGTGGCTTTTAAGCTAAAAATAAGCAAAGGAAAACTTGGAAATAAGCTAAATAACTTAAAATAAGCTAAAATGACAACTGAACAAGCTCAATAACTTGAAAATAAGCTCTGATTAAGCAAAAATAAGCACTGATTAACTGATTTGCACAGGACACTTTAATGAATCACTAGGCACCTTCTAACTTATTTTTAAGCACTTAAATAAGCTAGAAGCTTAAAACAAACACTTGGATTAATTAGCTAACCAACTGAGCTTTCCAAAGAACTAATTTACAAAGATTGGCTTATTCTAATAAGCTTGTGAGAAGCTTATGGAAAACTGATGAACACTGAGTAACTGGTACACTTAGACTAAAATGGACAGAATTAGAAGCTACTAGCAGACCAATCAAACAAGCTAGAAATTGAAAATTTAAGCTTGTTACCTTGAGACAGCTAGGTGAGCTTCTCAAAAAGCTAAAATACACAAGATTAAGCTAGCTAATGAGCTCTGTAAGAGCTTGTGAAATGGGGTACCAAATCTGTGCACAGGACATGTTTTCTGACAAGGTACTCACAATAAGCTAATTAAAAAGCACTTAAAAAGCTGATTAACAGAGAACTAGTATTTTTCTAATTTAGATAAGCAACTGAACTTTAGTATCCCAAGAGCTTTTAAGCTAAATCTTAATATTGAACACACAATAAAATTATCTTTTTAATTCAAAAACGACCCAAATGAAAATTTTGACTTTTCTTAAAAACAAAGAAGTTGACTAATATGAACTTTGATTTGATCCTGATCACTGAATATGTTGTTTTAAGGTGATATAAGACTGATTTGATCAACACTAACAACTTATTAACACAAAATCATGATCATGAATCATGAAATTCAAACAGTGACTGCACAAGATGTGATAAATTGAGATTTTGACTTTTCACCAAATGAAGACTTGTTTTGATGGTTTCAATGAGATGTTAGTACCTAGTGTGACACAGAACAAGCAATAACACTGTCTCTAACAAGCTCTAAAACAGATAGCACAGTGGAACCAAACACTACTTAAACAAGACTGTTTTGAGATTTTCAATTGATTCCAAAGATCAAGACCAAGAAATTGATTTCAGATCTTATGTTATCCTATAATGAGACTAAAGAAACACAGAACAACAACATTAACAACAAGAAACTAAGAAATGACCATGATGTACTTAAAACTGTTAAAATGAGATTTTTGGTAAATACCAATTTAAAAGAACAAACAACTGATTTTATTGTTTACTTATGCTTAATTATAACTAAGAAACATAAAGAACCATAAATTACAACTACTAAACAACTAAAACAAAGAAATGCAAAAATGAACAAAAAGTCTTACAAATGCTATTCAACTGAAATCACAGAACCAGTGATCAATACCAATCCTAAAGGCTTACCACTAAGCCACTAACCCAAGGCCATCCAAAATTCACCCTGCTCCAGCTGTGAATGCCATTTTCAATGGATTTTTATTTTTTCAACTATTTAATTTGGATTTTTGGTGATTTTTGCTTTTTGATGCTAAACTGAATTTTAAGATATCTAATAGCTTTTATAAGCTATATAGGAGCTTACATGATCTAATTCAGTCCAAAACAACAAATAAAAACAACATTCGAATCATATGAGATTTTAACTTGAAATTTCACAAACTTGAAAATGAAGCTTAAAACTGAAATTGATGGTTACAAAAGTTTAATAATACACTGAACACTTGAAATTCAGAGCTTAAAAGCTAAATCATACACTGAAAATGGAAAGTTAGCTAAAACGACATAAAAGAAACTAAGTTATTCTAGATATCTCATACAATGCTTCTCCTCCCTCTTTATAATGACTTTTGAGACTCTATGTTGACCTCTGAAGATATCCTACTCAATCTCAGCCATTGAAATCATCCAACTCCTCATATTTGCCACATGGCAGTTTTGGCGCCAATTTCTTCTTGAGCAGGTTTTTGATATTAATGGGTTGGTTTGAGTCAATTAAGGGTATTTGGGTGTTAGTGGAGGTGGAGGAGACAAGGTAAGGGGGGTGGAGTAAATCATGGAAAACCATGACTGGTATTGGGATTACAGTGATATGTGAGGAGATGAACAGTGGCAAGGATTTTGGCGCGTGTTTGACTATTTTGACCGGTGTATTAGTAATGGGGTTGGGTTGGTTTTGGGCCAAAGGATTGGATTTGGGCTTGATATATTAAAAGGATCCGTTTGGTATAGCTTATTAACCCAAGGACCAAACTTGCAAATTTGCCAAACATGAGGACTGAAAATGCCACATTTCCAAACTTATCACAAGGACCAAATTTGACAAACTTTGATAGTACAAGGACCTTTTTTGCATAAAATTCCATTTTTAGAAATCCAAGGACTATTTTTGCAATTTTTCAAACTTTAGGGGCCTTTTCTGCCATTTGACCAAAGAATCATTCAAGGACCATTTTTAAAAACTTAGAATATTTCAGGGACCTTGAATGACAAAACTTCACATTTTTGAATTCCAGGGACTAGATTTGACAACTTTTGAAACTTGGGGGACTAAAACTGCCAATTTTGCAAACTTGAATCATTTTTCATCTGATTTTGATATTTTTGCATTTAAAACTCATAAAACACTGATTTGTGATATTTTCATCAATTTGATGCATTTTTGAGTGTTTTACCGTAGTTTAACTACTTTTATAGTGTTTAGTCACAAAATACTCAAAATTTACGTTTTTATAGTTTTAGTCTACTTTTTACTAAGTTCAAACGTTTTAACCGTCAAAATCAGGGGGTTCAAAGTTTTCAACAGTTTAGATCAGGGACCTTAAGTTTTTACACTTCAAAACAGTAAGTTCCAGGGACTTTATAAGATTCAAAAATTTTTACCAGGAACTTACTAAGAAACCAGTTTACCGTCTTTTCCGGGGATTTCAAACTTTTTAACGTTTTTATCAGGAACCTAAAGATTTTTACCTTAAAATACGTTTTTTCCAGGAACATGATAGTTTCAAACAGTTTAAACCAGGAACACTATTCAAAC